>CM034312.1:15565102-16790147 GCA_019925795.1 Dendrobium chrysotoxum | reverse complement strand
ACAATTTCATATCTAACTATATACTCTCAAAACCAATGAAATTTTAGAAAGAGACATTTGCCACTCTTTGTCCTAAACATAAATGCTAAATGTTGTTGGCCTGGGATGGTACGGCCAATTAGAATTGTCAAATATTATATTTTTCTTTCATTTTATATGTTTGTAAACTCTGTTTGAAAGTGCACACAAGTACACAACGGTAGAACAACATTGTAATTATATATTTAACCAAATAAATTTAATTTAATTATTTTTTTTTTGAAACGGATGTATATGCCCGCTATCACTCGCTGTGGAGGTACTTGGCGGCGTGACTAATCCCTTGGCAAGCCTACCAGCAACCAGCCCCACAAGTACAGGACTCGCAGTTTTTTTCTCACCCCAAAGAGAGTCTTTAGCTCGCAAGTTGACTCATTTAAAAAATATTAATATAAAATACACGTAAAACATATTAGTTTTCGTGATTTAAAGAAAGAAGTTGTAAAAAATTAATGATTAAAAAATTTATCTCACTTTTTTATCTTTATCATTGCTTGAATCATAATCATTTTCTCTCCATCATAATAAATTTGTCAGCTCATAAGCCAGCTCCAACTCATAAAATAAAGGTCGAGCACGAGCAAAAACTCAATTAATTAATTAAATTCAAGCTCAAATTAAAAATGACTCAAATTAGACTCTGACTCATTTACACGAGAGATTATTACGTGCAGAGTCCGGAATCAGAGAACTCTTCAATTTTGTAGTTGTGAACAATAAAAATATTAAAAGTATAATTACTATTCATCACCATCTTTTTACTATTTATTCACAGTCATAAAATCAAACAGTTTTTTAAGTCCAGACTCAGCATATAATAATCTCTGGATTTACACCCCTATAATTTTAACACACGTGCAGAAAAAATTTTCTTCGCAAAATTATTACAGCATAATTTATTGCCCTCTTTTTTATATTAGGCCGTGGCTTAATTTATTTTGATAAGGACTCGATGAATGAAGAATTACTATATTATATTTATTGAGCAGGACTGGCATTGCAGCTGCGAGAAGTCGACAGCCGAACGGCTACAAGTATGACTGTTGATCCTATCGGATCAAAGGTGGGGTCCGCTAGTGTCGGCTTGATGTGGGGTGCCATTTTAATTTTAGCTCACATGTCAAATTAATTTCTATGTAAATTTAAAGATTTTTAAATATAATAGCTTTGATGTAAATGCCACGAAAACAGAGACAAAATTTTATTGAGATTTTTTTTTTCAATATCTTGAAATTGATTTATGCAATCTAACAGTGGCATTTTGTCTGTCTCTCTCCAGGCTTTAATGAGAAGCAATATTTTCTATAATGATTATGAATATATATTCACCTAAGCATATATATATATATATATATAATACTTGAGTGTAATAAGAGAGAGAGAAATGGAATAGAGTTTTGCATGATACACATTCATTATCTCATCATTACCTCTCTCTCTCTCTCTCTCTCTCTATCTCTCTCTCTCTCTCTCTCTCATTTATTTTTATCCATCTCATCACATATAGATTGTTATTAAAGAGATGTAACCACGGGCTATTTAGATGAAAATAAAATGGGCTTAGAGTAAAGTGAATGTCATGATTTTGAAAATTTTGATGTTTGATTGGATGAGAAAGAAATGTAAATTAAAAAAAAGTAAATATAGTGTAAAAGAATTTAGCTCATTTTTGAGATAAACGGTTCTCACCCAGTTCTAAGCGCGAACCATTTACACCGCAAGCAAGCTCAGCCACAACTAGTCGCCCCTCCCATCACCTCCGTCCACCACTCGTTGCTGGCCGCCACCCACCATCGGCGACCACCCACCACGGACCACTACAATAACTCCGCCGCCACCCGCCGTCGCCACTGTCCACCACCGCATTCACTGCCATCTGACGCCAACCACCACGACCGCCACCCTCCAGCCACCATCGCCACCGGCCGCAACCACCCACCGCCGACCACCGCCACTACCACCCGCCGACCACCGCCGCTGCCACCCGCCGGTCGCCACCATCTTTATACTTTACACTTTACACTATATTCATTTTATTTCAAATCAAATAAAATAAATCATTCACCCAAATTTACTTTACACTCATTCAAACAACTCCAAAGTATTCATTTTGCATTATATTCCTTTTACAATGCATTCTTTTTACACGAATCGTAATGAAATATTTCTTTTACATTGCACTTCATTTTTAAGCAATCAAACAACCCCTCAACCAAAAATTCTATCGCAATGACATATTTATACGTCTAGACTTGTTTTCAGTTCCTCATATGCTCGATCGCGATCTCTTATTCCAAATCTCGTTGCAAATATCTAGTATTCATGTAGTTTAATATCAATGAGTAACACCGGCTTTACAAAAATAATAATATCATTTAAAAATTTTATTATCTGCTTAATCAATATTTTTCCTCTTTAACATAAAATTTGTAAAATACTTGAATCAATAACTCATCGAACTAAATCACACCAATTCACATGATGCCATATTGTTGACATGTTATGAATTTTCCCTTTGTCATATTATGTTAGCTTCATGTCCCAAGAAGCCCCTCTCCTCAATGACCTTCTCAAAGCCATGTCAAAACCTTGTCCTAGGAAGTCACCCTTCTCAACAATTTCTCCCAACAACTCATCTCTTCTCAGCACCTTATCAATGCCTTATCTCCTAAATTCATCCTTCTTGGCCGATTCTCTTGGAAACTCATCCCTTCTTAGCACCTCGTGCTAGAAAGTCACTATTTTCAATGAGTTATCCTTAGAACTCTTCCCTTCATTCTGCCTTATCAATGCCTTAACTTGAGAAGTCCACTTAGAAACTTCTCTCCAAAATTCATCATTCATAGTGACTCCTCCAATAAGTCTCCTTTGTTAGCACTTTTTTTAATTAGCATTGGTCAATAGCTTGCTTCATGGGCATCTTGTGTGATCTTTGTGGGGCCATCTCCTCTTTTCAACCTTGGCAAGCAACCCCTTTCTTAAGCACCAAACACCATATATTTAAGGCATCTCTATTATCGGCATCTTGATGACTCTCTGCTTAGGGTATTACCACCTAGTTAACACTTGGGAAACATACCTTCATTTAACCCTTGCCTAAGGCCCAATGGCATCTCAAATTCACTTTCTAAAAATTAAAATATTTGAACAAAATAATTGTTTTTCCTTTTTAAAGATCTTCATGTATAGCACTATGCATGAGAAATCATCTTCTAGAAGACCATCACCCATTGCCAATTAATCCTAACACTTTTCTCTTCAATTTTGGAGGCAATAAAGGCTAGCCCCTTGGTTCTTCCCCAATCTTAGGGGTTATCTCCCTCCCGCCCTCCTACTTCATAAGTAGAGTGATCGTTCTTTCTCACCACAAGTAGAGCCATTTATTGCCTTCTCTATTAGGGCAAGACCAACAACATCCTAGGAATGCTTAGAAATAAAAAGTCTTGAATCTTGTATGTCCTCAAACCATGTCACAGCCATAACCCACCATCTTCTCATATCATATCTCCTTAATGTGTGCATTTCTTGATAACTTATAGGCCTTTGATGAGCCCTCCACTTAGTGATCATTCCTTTACTCGTCACCCTATGGCAATAGAAATTGTCAAGGAACTCTTTATGATTCTTTGTAGATATCATTTGGACCTCTATTTGAGAAATGTTTTATCACATGATTCAGGAGGACAAATAACACCTTACCCAATAGTTAGCATGAAATAGCTTTGCCTCTCCTCTTGTTGAACTAAAGCAATTTTTTTCTCTCTCTATGGGATGACTTATTTAAATTCTATTTTGTGGTGAATTATTATCTTCCAAGAGATCTTTTCGTTAATGGCTCATCATCTCACAATGGTTGATTTGTCAATGTCTTATTAGTAAAGACTTATCATAGCCCCATTTATGACTTATTATCTCCTAAGGAGTAACATTTCATTATCTCACTCCAAGAAGACTTATCATCTCCCAAAAGATGACATGTCATCTCCTAAAGAATGACTTATCTTCATCCTATTTTGGAGTGACTTGACACCTTAAGACATTTTATTGTCTCTACATAAGATGATTCACCACCATTACACATGGTAAAGGAATAGAGTTTAACTTCTAAACATTGTACGAATATCTGTCACACACAGATAAAAAAGAGGTTACAAAAACACTATAATTTTATATGAAATTTCTGAAAAAGAAAAAAAAATCACAAGTTCAAGCCTGATTAAATTTATTCTACTTGTATTTATCATAGATTACAAATAACATCTTTCCCCATGATTAGGGAAGATGTTCTTATATAATAGACATAAATTGTATAAAATAAATTTCATAATGGAAGTTGAAAGAGCCTTATGGCCTGGGAGTTATATTCAAGTGATAATTTAGTATTTATTGGGTCATTATTCTTTGATAAGGGGAAACCAAAGATTAAGAAGTCCAACATAAATCTTGATACTAAAGTCGGGAGTCATAATTGATGTATATGATATGCTTACAAGTTATATGGTATGTTGATGATATTAGCAACAACAAGCAACAAAGTCAATATGATTCGGTATAGTTGAGTGATAATGATCAAGAGACTGTAGTGGGTAAGAGTGGTTAGGAGATGATAATTGGGCGATAACGGCTAGGAAAATTTAGTAAGATGATGATGGACATAGTAAAATTCTCGGGCAAAGGTGGTCAAAGGTGGTCAAAGGATCATAATCAAGAGATGATCGAAGGACCATAGTTGAGTGATGGTGATAGTAAATATTAAATGGGTGACAATGGCCAGAGGACAGTAGTTAGCCATTAGTGATTAGAGAACTATAGTCATGAGATGGTAGTCAAAAGACAAATGTAGAGCAATGATGATTAGATGAACATAGTCAAGGATGGTGGTCATAAGACTATAATCTAACGATGGGTTAGGATACTATAGTTGGTGATGGAGGTCAAAGAATTGTAGTCAGAGGATGGTGGTTGGAGAACTGTAGTCAAGCGATAATTATTGAATGACACTAGTAAGGCGACAATGGTCAAGTGACCATAGTCATATGATGGTAGTTGAAGAATTGAAGTTAGGCTACAATGGTCCATATATTGTAATCAGGAAATGGTGGTCAAAGGTCCTAATCATGAGATGATGGTCGGAGCCTCAGAGGACAATAATCAGGCTAAGGTGATTGGGTGATCGGACTTAGACACGATGGTCAGGAGACTATAATCAGGTAATAGTGGTTGGATGATTGTAGTCAGGTGAAAGTGGTCAAATGACCTGATCTAGGCAACACTGGTCGAAGGATAGTGCTAAGGTGATGATGATTTGAGGATCGTAATTGAGTAATGGTAGTTGAATGATGATAGTTAAAAGATTGTGGTTATAAGATCGTAGTCAGGAAATGATGGTCAGATGATTATAGTCAGGTAATGATGGTAAGAGTATTGTAGTCCGACAATAATGGTTATAGGACCATAACCAATAGTCAAAAGATGGTGGTCAGACAACACTAGTAAGACAATGGTGGTCTAATAGTCATGCTAGAATAATAGTGATCCAATGACAGAGGTAGGACTACGATGGTCCAACGAATGTAGTTTAAAGATGGTAGTCGGATGACAATGGTCTAATTGAGTTATGTATTTATTCAAGCCTCTAATCTCTCTTAAATCTCAAGCTAAGATCCATATCATGCAAAAAGTGGGGGTTTTTATAATTTCTTAGTATGCCATGCTTAGCAAGTATAATCAAAGTATGAAGCACTCCATTAGATAGCCCATACTAATTCTCATGATTATATGAAGTTCTTTCAATATTTAAGTATCCTAATGATGTCAAAATTAAGTGATATTACACTCATAGCCAACTACCATGAAGGGCCATTGGTAAAGGGTTTAAATATCATTTGACTTATATACGCTGGTCAATTGCTCACCAAATCAATCAATGATTGCTTCTTTTTATCTTGACACGTACTTCTTGAGATGCTATAAAGGTTAAAAACAATCTTTTAACCAAGTTAATGTCATATAATAGTGGTCCAAACATGTCTATTTAAACTTTGAGTTTATGAGCATCCAACATTGGGATCAACTTAAGACTTTATGTCATATCATTCTAATAAGTGATAACATAACTAATAGTTTAATGTGGATTAAATGTTTCAAGCTATATGTAGTCTTCTTCGGTTTTGAAGCTTTCCATCACAATCAAGCAAGTTTCATGAACGGGCAACCACCACACAAACTCTTTTAATGAACCCTTGGTGCATGACACTTAATGGTGTTAAAATATTTTTAAATGAAGAGATTTTCAATTTAGAGTTAGGCGAAAATAGTCTCATATTTGAATGGAAATAAATTTTGAGTTTCTAAAATACTAATAGTGGACCTTACTAATCAATGTAAGTTCTCAATTCAATAGCGTCCATCCATTAATATATTGAGCTCATATTATGCCCCCAATATTCCACCATCTTGCTCATATTTATCAAGATTAGTATTAAGGTCCACATTAAAGTAAAAAATAAAAATTAGTCTGATATTAGAAGTGAAAATTTGGTTAAGTTTATAATATGGTGGTAGTGGTGTCACTTACACCTAGGTTAAAGGCTTTTGATGGAAGGATTTCTATTTATTAATATAGTGGAGAAATGGTCGGCCCTCAATATTTATCTCCCCTAACAATGTTAGGATGGCCTCAAATTATTAATGGACTCCATTACATTGATATGCTATTGTTAGAATAGGCACAAATTCGAGCAATTAGCCGTAAAGTTGAATAAAATTGTATTTAATTTATCTTCCTAGATAACATGTGCAAATTTCAACTATTATGGATTAACTCCAAATAAAAAATTAAACAAGATTTTGATTAAAAAGATAAACAAAAAAATATATTTTGACGGTGTGAAAAATATATGTGCCCTAAATGGGCTATAAATTACTTGGAGAATATAATATAGTGAAAAGTTGAACATATGCTCATCTCCATGAAAGAAGAATTGAATGAATTTGTTAGAAATAATATTTGTGAACCAATTCCAACACCCCAAGATATAAATGTTTATGGAACATTAATAAGGATCTATAGAAATAAATTAGATGATTCAAAATGTATTTTTAAAAGCAAAGCTAGGTTAGTTGCATGGGGTAATACTCAAGTTGAGGGAATAGATTTTGAAGACTCTTGAACCCATTGTAACTAACAGCTATTAGGTTGCTCCTTGAATCTACATGCTTTATAGATTTAAATTCATTTCAAATGAATGTCAAGAGTACGTACATTCCGCAACCTTGTAGTTTCTAGAGCTTAGATTATCCTAGTCTTTTATTCAAACTAAAGAAAACTCTTTAGGTTTGAAATAGGCTCTTCAAGGATGGTATGATAAGCTAAGCAATTTTTTTATTTATTTATTGAGAATAGAATTAGAAAGCTTAGAGTATATACCACAATATTTATCAAGAATTTGAAGATGATTTTATGAATATATAGAAATATGCATATAATATATTATTTAGAAATACAAATAAATCTATGTCATAAGTTCTTAATAATAACATCTAAAAATTTTGAATTAAATGTGATGGTAAATCTAAACTTTTTTCTTAGAACATTACACGCCCGAAAATATAAGCCCTGACGAGCACGAGAGATCAAGCGCTGGTGGTACAGGGGAAAATCCATAGCTCGTACGTCGAAAAATTTGGGCGTGTTGGCGTGCCAGAAAAATTCGAATAGGCCAAAATTGGTCAGGAGGCCCCGACCCTGCCTGCCCGCATGACCAGGCCTTGCCCGCCATCATGCCTAGGCCCACCTGCAAGGTCGCCCAGGCCCTGGCTGCTAGCGTGCCCAAGCCCTACCCATCGGGAGATTAAGGCTTTGTTTGGGATGGCTTTCTTATTGCTTCTTAACGTAATTTTTTAGTACAAAAATTTCAATTTTCGTACTAGAAAGCTGCTTCAAGAAGCTGTAAGAAAATCATTCCAAACAAAACTTAAGAGTAATAAGCTTTGAGAACGAGTGTTATTTTCTTATATCATATTTGTTTGTATAGCCATGTAACTTTTTTTAATAATAGCTCTGTTCTTCTATCCTATCCTGTAAACATTAACAATCATTTTGACAGAACCACAAATCTTGGTGTCATCTATTTGGTTTGATCTTTTTATTATTACTTCTGTTGCTCATTGCATTAGTTCTTGACAAGTGCTTGAGAATAAAAAATTTGTTTTTGCATACTTGATATTAAAATTTACTGAGGAATATGATAATGATAATGACTATTTTTTGAAACTATAAGTTAAGAAGAGGAGAATATAAATGAAAATGTTGTCTTAATGATCAAGATTTTGTTTGGCATAGCTTTCTAAAACAACTTTTTCGTATCAAAATTTTGAACTAAAGATTTTTGTACTTAAAAGCTATTTTAAATAGTAAGAAAGCTGTCCCAAATAAAACCTAAGTTATTTAATGGGAGCCTTGAAGGAAGCAAAGGCATATAAGGGTTGTGGCTCAAGTTAGAATCTTTATAAATTACAAAACCTCTCTAACTAACTTTATCAAAGGCAAATATTATACTTGCTACATATTCATTAACATATGTTTATTAAATCACATCTTAATAAATATTAATCAATGTGAAGGAGTTAAGAAATAAAGATGTGCCGATTGTTGATAACCCTCAAGTCTTGTTAGTCTTGTACTTCTCTCTCTATATTATAAGCAATTTCATGGCACCATGTTGTATAGTAGAGATCAATAAATTTAGAGAAAGTTAAAATTTTACTTCTTCAAAAGATATGATTCCCAGGCTTGGGAGCATAGGAGAAAGAAGCTTGGAGGCTATGGTTAGTGAGAGGCTTTTTGAGAAGGGGTCCCCCACTAAGCAAGGAAGAAAATTAGATGGTGGGGATGTGACTTACCACTATTGCAAGACTCCAAGAAGAAAAAAAATATATGAAAAAAGATTGTCAAGCTTTGAAAATGAATGAGCACTTTCCAATAAAAACAACAAAGAGGAAAAGTCAACATATAGTATTAGAGTTGTAAAGTGGTCACAAGTAGATTGGCTGTAAATTCAAGTAATTTTTTTTTTAGGCAAACTCTCACACAAATCATATATGTAAGCTTCAAATTCAAGACTTCTTACTTGGTAGCCAAAACTCTCATCTAACAGATGAAGTGGGGCTACAATTCAAGTGATCTCATTTCGATAATAACAATAGTAATATGCAGAGACAAGTGGATCATGGGTTCAACTTATTTTGTATCATATGTTGTTAATGCATATGAGAGTAATGGATTTAGTCCCACACCAAATAGGCGAAAAATATACTCATGCAAAATATCAATTGATAAACCTATAGGTTTGCTTTTTTATGAAAATAAAATTGATCATTAATGTATCAGGAACAATTTCTTCTATTATCGGAGCACGATGATAGAAGAAGGACAAAAGAATATCAACAAAATTGATTGATCTAGAGTTAAAGTTCAACAAAGCTCCTCGACTATTCATATGTGGTCAATTTAGCCCTAAGAGAATCACAATTATCTAATTTAGTCTCTTAGGCTAAATTAAGAATAATTTTATACAATTAATAGCCTAAATTGGGATAAATATTGTACCATAATTTCTACCCCAGAGATAATTTATAATCAATTTTTTATAGCCGATGAACTAAATAAGAGAAATGTGATATTCTAAGAGTAAATTGGCCAAATATGAATAATCGAGGAGTTATTATGGGCTTTTGCTCAATTTTATTTTTTAGGAGAGCACTGATCGAAGTTGATTTATAATCAAAGTTGTATCAACATACTATAATTGAGATGGAAGAATTGATGTCAAATGAAAAGATTGAGTGATCTTGGATAGATAAGACCCAAGTGCCATTCTTTTGAAGATTTGCAATACAATGCGATAAAATTTTGGATTGCCTAGTACTTTTTAGGCATATGCAAAAAGCATAGCAGCTAACCTGATTAATATGCTCCCTTATATGGCAAGATTTCGAAGAAAATGGAGTGGTGAAGAGATAAATCTCTCACTTACGAAGTAATCAGTTATAGTTCATACGTGCAGCCGTGCACTAAGGTTTTGTTTGGGACGACTTTCTTACTATTTTTTAAAAGCAACTTTCTAGTATAAAATTTCTTGAACTAAAATTTTTTATACTAAAAAGCTGTTTTAGAAAGCAACAAGAAAGCCGTCCCAAATGAAACAGTAGTTTTTAATAGCAGAAATAAATTGGATCCTAAGTCTAAGAAATGTTTTTCATTGGTTGAAGCGGTGATGAATTTGATTATCATCCCCCAAATGACAAAAATAGGTAGATAATCAAAAATAGAAAAGTTACATTTAATAAAATTATTGAAGGCAAATAAATCGTAGAATCTAACAAAGTAAGAGAGCAGTTTGAGCTGAAGAGATCTCTAAAGAAAATATTGTGAAAGAGTGTAGTCAAATTCTGAAAGCATACAGGTGCAAGAAGGACCTACTGCACTGCTGTTTGATAGTAGAAGATCTAATAAAACTTCTAAACAGATTCGGTGATATTCTCCATACTCCCATTATTTACTACTAATAGATGACGGCAAGCCCAAGCATTTCTGTGATGAAATATAGGCTAATTATTCTATCAAGTGGGATAAATACTTGAAATTATTATTGTTGTTGTTGTATTCTGTCAAGTGGGAGTTATCCATGAAAGATGAGATATTATAATCTTTCATGAAAGCAAGAAGCACATTCAGTTGAAGTATTATTGTATTCGTGAATTGTTGGTATAGTGAATCTGGCTTCATTTGGGATAATTTTCTTACTACTTCTTAAGCAGTTTTCTAGTACAAAAATTAAAATTTTTGTACTAAAAAATTACTTTAATAACAGTAAGAAAGCCGCCACAAACGAATCCTTAGTGGTTACAGAGAAACTGAGGTTATGTATAAAAATTATAGATTCATAATCGCCGTTCAAGTTTTGGAACAGAGGGTGACATATGTTAAGAGAAAGACTTGAAGATGATTATGTGAACTCATGTTGCATTGTTTGTCTTCATCCTAGGTCGTCTGACCACTTTAGAGTAAAAAGAATCAATGACAGATGTACTTTTGTTATAAGTAGATTCACATGTCTGTTGAACATTTGAGCTTCTGGGAGGGGAGAAACATTTATAGACAGATAATTTGGGTAATTAGAAGGAGAGAAGTAGATCATCAAAATTCAATCTCAGTCAAAGTATATCCTTGATTGCAACCTAAGAAACTCTTTTATAGGCCAAAAGCATCCTAATACAAGATCAAAATAAAACTAAGCGATGGATAAACATATCATTACATTAATGATTTTCTAGATATAAATTAATATGTAAATAACAAAGTAAAATATAAATGAATATTCATCATATAATTAAATCTGAATCTAATACTCAATGTACTATCTCAATTCACCAGAGGTGAAGAAAAAAACTCTTCATCCAAAGGATTTGTTGGTGTATCCCATCATGCAAGAGGTGATAGAATAGAATCATGCTCATCTTTTAGGCCATCTTAAGGAATATTGAAGACAAACAAAATGAAAGACAAATGCAAACAATTTAGAATTGTCCCTAATCTGTAATGAATGTTATGATATCTTTGCAAAATTTATGTGGTGGAAGTGGAAACATGAACTTAATCTCAAATGTTGGTACTTAACAAGAAAACAACAAAGTCAACTATGGATCAACCGATAGTGTCATTTGAAGTGGCTCGGGTGAAACAAAAACCCATACAAATGGAACAGACTTTATTGTTCAATCAAAGGTACATCATCAATCATTATAAAAGGCTCAAGCCCAAGCTCAGATACAGACTCAATCACTTGATCAACTGCAATAGAATCATCATCATCTTCTATCTTAAATTGTTCATCCATAAAACCAAGGTAGTCCCCATACACATCCTCAATCGGCACACTCCAATTTTCCTAAGTAAAAGGCATGAAGCTGCCCATTGATCTATGGCTTTTGTATCTAATATTCATTTCTTGAATTGAAAAAAGATGATTGATTTTAGTAAGAAGATTAAGAGGGATATTGGAACTAGAATATGTAGTCTAGTGATATGATCGCAGAGATCTATGATCTTCACAGCAATCACACTTACATATTGGCGATGGTATGCGCTAACTACAATATAATATATTTGAAACACAAAATGCAGCAAGAAATCAATATGCATATTTGCTAATTTGAGTTGCTTTTATGTGTGGAAGATGATCAAAGTTTCATAAGTATCATAATATGGATGAAGACGAAATTTTTGCAGCCACCATGACTATCGATTCATATGAAAATGACATTGCAGGGAAAGCAGCAGGTTAAGAAGCTTGCTTAATCCCTCCCCCTCTACCTCTCTATCTTGATCTCTCTCTCTCTCAATCTTTAGAGATCACAAAAGATTGCGCACAAGTTTTCTGATGATCAAGATGATAACAATATACTGCTTCCACTTAACCCAACTTTGCATAAGTATTTTCTGCTAGAGCTCTGCACTCGGTCAAACTTGTCGCCACTTCATCTTGCAACCATTCTCTACAATTACAATTGTGGTGTAACTACCTAGGGCATTATTGTCTTATATACACTCTAAGCTAGATATATAAATATCTTGATACTGCTTTAATGAACGCATATATGAATGAGTTCATTTAGAAAATTACTCTTGCTGCTGTTTTCCTGTATGAATATCTGGATCGGTTAATGCATACTGCAGTACTTCTTCCTTAAGTTTCAACATGATATCAGAGCCATTAGCTTAACAGTCTTCCTTTCTATTTTTGATGAACGACTCAACACTCTTTACATCTTCTACCCAACCTCCACCAAATTCTGCTTTGCAAACACTCGTTAAGTATCCATTCCTTCCTCACTTAAGTTTCATCTTTTCAATATTAAAAATGTTGTCCATATTTAGCTTCTACCTGATAACTATCTTACTTGGAGATCACAAATCATCAAGCTATTCACCGCTAATGGCTTCTCAGGTTACTTAGAAGGTATACTAATATGTGTCCTCCAAAACAACTTATCTCCGACACTGGACAACTCACTCTAAATCCCCATTACACTCCTCAGCTTCTAATTGACCAAAATCTAGCTGTGGCCATCTTCTCTACTACCTCTCCATCCCTTCTCCCTTACAACCTCAATCTTGACACATGTGCTTCTATTTGGTCCATGCTTGAACGCAAACTTTATTCTACCAATCGATAAAGAGTTATTCAGCTCAAAAATGAGTTGCATTCCTTGCATGTGCAAAATCAATCCATGACTGACTATCTTGCCACTGTTAAATGCTTAGTCAACAATACAGCTGTAGCAAGAGGTTCTATTGATACCAAGGATATTATTCTCTATATTCTAAATGGACTTCCAGCCAACTATTAAGCATTCGAGACTGTCATTTGAACCAAGCTCACTCCTATTAGTCTAGATGATCTTTATTCTCTCGTGTAGTGAAGAAGTAAATCAAGCTACCGATGCCGTCAAAGAACTCACGGTGACCAATTCAGCAGCTATAGCTGATTCTCACTTCGCCCTTGCCTCGAGCAGTGGTCATGCTCGTGGTCAATTCTTCAATACTTACGGGCATGGAAAATCTACTTCTGGCATTACATTCCCATGAACTCGTCAACCACGCTTCCTGGGTGACTACCAAATTTGTGGAAAGCGTTGCCATTTCGCCTTTACCTACCGGCATCACACAAATCTGTACTACTCCCCATCATCGAGCAATACCCCCCTCCTATCTAAGGTACTTGGATAACAGAGCAACAACCCCTCTCACTCCAAATCAGCACTCTATTAAGCAAGTTACTTCATATTCGGGCTTTGAACAAGTCCTAGTTGGCAATGGCACACCTCTACCTATTCTTTTGGCAAAGGGTTACTTCCCACTCCTTCACATAAGATGTCTGTTAATCCTTTACTTCATGTACCTCATCTCACTCATAACCTTCTCTCTATCTCTAAACTTACCAATGACAATAATTTCTTTGTTTTATTTAATAAAACTAGCTTTATTATTAAGGATCGGAAGACCAAGCACATACTTCTCAAAGGTCCTTGCCTTAATGGATTGTATCCAATATCTGCTTCCACACCATCTTCCAAACTATTAGCTGCTCATGCTTTAGTTGTTGCTCCATCCTCTGCTATGCTTTAGCATCGTTGTTTAGGTTACCCAAGCTCCTCTATGCTTGTTGTTCTTACCAAATTGTTTCACCATTTATGTATTTCATCTTCTTCTATGTTTTGTAACTCCCATGCTCTAGTTAAGAGTCACATATTACCTTTTAAAGAATCAACTCATGTATCACATTCTCTTCTTGAATTAATATATGTTGATGTTTGGGGTCCTTCCTCGATTATCTCTAATAATGGTTTTCATTATTATTTATTATTAGTCGATTACTATTCTCATTATACTTGATTGTACCCACTAAAATATAAATCAGAAGTCTCTCAAACATTCATCACTTTCAATTCTGTAATTGAAAAAATATTTAAATAAGTCTATACGCACTCTTCACACAAATGGAGGTGGCGAATTCCTCAACCACAATTTGTGGTCCTTTTTGCAGCATGGCATTACTGACCAATATATTTGTCCCTATACTCTGCAACAAAATGGCATTATTGAATGAAAACATTTTATCTTCTAGATAATGTTCGCACTCTACTCATTGACTTGCAACTACCTGCTCATTTTTGGGTTGACACTATTCTTACAGCAGATTATCTCCTCAACTGTTTACCATCACCCATCACCAACTCTCTTTCTCCATATCAACTTCTCTACAACACTCCACCTACATGCACTCATCTTCGTTCATTTGGATGTCGATGCTATCCATGGCTTTGCCCTTATGCCTCACATAAGCTTGCCCCCTGATCCACACTCTGCATCTTCCTAGGCTATGCCACTGCTCAAAAAGGCTGCAAGTGCTATAACCCAACTACAGGACTTATAATTGTCTCCTGGCATGTACAATTTGACGAATCTACTCCCTTCTCGCTACCAAACTGTTCTTCCACTGCCTCTCTAATAAAAGCATCACCATCTCCTTTTCCTCTTATTCCCCCAACAATTCCTAGTCCACTGAACTCTTTACCAACAAGTTCCACTTCTACCCAATCACCATCTATACAATCCACACAATCTAGTTCTCCTTCTTCAGCAAATCCTATTACCTCCTCCTCTGTTTTCCCTTTCTACAAGCCCCACTATATATACAATATCCTCCCCACTCCACCTCTCTCCTAACCGCCTTGCCATCCAATGATAACCTAACTACAAACTAGTTCTCTCAAACTCAGAGCCATTCTTGATCTCCAACATACACTTTAACCTACCCCAACCTGTTATACAACTGCCGCTAAATTCCCTGAATGGTATCAGGCCATGTCTTCGGAATTTCAGGCTCTGCATTCCCAGGGAACTTGGTCTTAGTTCATCCACCCTTTAATCAACACATCATAAGTTGAAAATGGATCTACATACTCAAAAGAAATGCAGATGGCTCCATTGCCCATTACAAAGTCCGTTTGGTTACTCAAAGATTTAAACAAGAATATGGCATTGACTATAAAAAAACCTTCAGTTCCGTTGCTAAATTCCCTACAATTCGCTTGTTTCTCACTGTTGCTCTGCATTTTAATTGGCCTATTCTTCAACTGGATGTCATCAATGCGTTCCTTCATGGAAAACAACATGAAACCGTATATATGGCTCAAACCCAAGGCTTTCAAGATTCTCAATACCCAACTCATGTTTGTCTCTTCTTACACAAAGCTATTTATGGTCTTAAATAAGCACCTCGTCGATGGTTTGCCACTCTCTCTTCCTACCGATCAACTTGCCGATGTTGTCGCCAAGTCCTTATCTACGTCAAGATTCACCACTTGTGACAAGTTGATTGTCATGCCTTCCATCACCTTGAGGGGCAGTGATAACAATATACTGCTTCCACTTAACCATAACTCAGCATAAGTATTTTCTACTACAGTTCTGCACTCGGTTAGACTTGTCGCCACTTCATCCTGCAGCCATTCTGTATGAATATTGATGTGATGTAACTACCTAGGACATTACTGCCTTTATATACGCTCTAAGCTAGATATATAAATATCTTGATATTGCTGTAATGAACACATATATGAATCAGTTCAGTTATAATATTACTCTTGCTGTTGTTTTCCCGTGTGAATATCTGGATCGATTGATGCATACTTCAGTGCTTCTTCCTTGAGTTTCAACACTAGAAACTGCTGAACACTAGCACAATCAAAAACCCTTTATTTTTCTTTTGATTGATGACGGGTCATATAATAAGTAGGGAAATAGGATTATGGCATAGGAGGGTAATTTACAATAATACCCGTTACGATTAAGATAATCCTTCCAAGTATCACTTAGCTATAACTATCACCTGTAGTAGCACCTTCAATTCCAAAAGTTGAACCTCGAGATACTTGACAAGGCCTGATAACCATTTTAGAGAAGTTGGACATATAAATGTAAATATAAAAGCATGCATAAACAAACCAGACAAGAAATTCCACAAATGCAATGATCAGATCGAGAAATACATCAACTTTAACTGAGCTCTCGATCACCTGGATTAACATCTAAACTAAACATTTAAAAATCCAACAGTAATAAAAAATTTCATTTTCCACAAAAGAATAAGCAGCACCACAAAAATAAAGTATTATCAAATGAAAACAAAACTCAGTAACACCATCTTATAGGTTCTCATTGCAACTGTGGGTGAACCATAATAAAATGATATTTCTGATGAACCAAATACTTTTCCTCATGGATAACAATGTTTTTCTTTACAATTGGCATACAAATTCTCATGTTGTCTCCATTTTTATACTTGTTTGACCACTCTAGAGCTAAGAAAAAGCAAACTTTAGCAATATGAAGCAGTCATTTGCAATCAACTATGTCTCAATATGCATCAACACAAAATCATAAAGACCATTAGGCTCTTACAGTAACAACAACAACATCTAGCCTTTATCTCATTACGATAAACAAAGCCTTTATCTAACAACAACAACAATAGGCTCTTAAAGAAGGCAAAAAAAAGTAAAAAATTACTTAACTGATAAACAAAACCTTTCTTTCATTCATACACACTAGCAAGCAATTAGCTAGCAGTAAGATAACCTTGCACATATTGCTGCATATATCGGTTCCTTTTTTTTTATCAACATTATTAGTCCTAAATCTAATACATGTTGTTGGGATTATGAATCCACATTTTATATTCATTCATGTTAAGTTGAGTGCTACAAAAGAAACATTAGTTTGTGCAGGTTATTTTGGACAACCTTTAGTCATGTTGGTTGGCTTTGGCCTAATCATTCTCCATTTTAACCACTATGCATTAAACTTATCTACCCGTGTTATCATTGCATCTTCTACCCTCTATTGCATATACTCAAGAAAATACAAATGATTTTTTCATTATCTTCAATAGGTGCTGGATTCATGTCATTATTATTCGACAAGTTTTACGCTGGCTGTCGACTACCTAACGCAACCCTCCATTTTTCTCATCCAGGACTTGGGACTTGACAACGGCAGTGTTTCTCTTTAATATACCATCTCTTTAATATACTCATTTCTACGTTCATCTTTCCTAATTTCACTGCATGACCATCTTAACATAGTTATTTCTTCCAACTTAACTTGGCTTAGGGGTGGCCAAGAAAACCTACAAAACCCAAAAGGTGAACCAAACATAAAAATCAAATGGCTTACTTCGCTTTTAGGAACTATTTGGTCTAGGTTTGAGATTTTTTTTTCTTGTTATAATTTCTTTGCTTGCTCTAAGTTTAAGATACTGTCAAAACGAAATAAACCAAACCAAATTGATATGATAAAAGCATAAGAAAAAAAAAACCCTAGTCAAACTATTTTGTGATTCTTTATAGGATTTGTTTTAACTGTTTAACTTTGCTTTAGCCTTTCTTGCAACTGTTTATTTAACAAAAGTTGCTTTGCACCTGAAAATTATCCCTCATTATTGCTAAAACTAGGTGTGGTACGGACTGTTTGTGGATTTATTTACTTCTTAATAGTTAATACAGTGAAAAGCTCTTCTGGATTCCTATAGTCTTTCCTGAACATGATTTGTCACAATTCCTTACCTTACAAGATCCTGCTAGTGCAATTAGCATACAAACTGAAAACCAAACCAAAACTTAGCTGAACAGGCCTGGTTTTATATTTAAGTGGCTTGTTTCAGATTCAGATTTTGGATATGGCTTGGAACCAAATTAAACCATATGCAACCTTAACTTTGCGATCAATGACCTCTTTATTGCACAAAACTCTAATCTATATAAAACATATTCAGTCTAATTGTAGTTTAACACTTTATGAAATTGATCTATGTATTTATTTTCCATGAAGGTTGGCAAAGAGGTAATGGAAAGGAATTGAAATGAAGATTGTAGGGTAATTGAATTGAAATTATTTTTTAACCCACCTGTTTGGTTAAGGAGACATTGCAAGGAAAAATAATTTTTCTTTTGTTTGATTTGAATGAATAACCAATAAATTAAAAGTGAGCTCAAGTTACTATCATTCTTACTTCACCTTTTCACCGGGTTAAAGCAGAGAATCATAAAGAAATATGCATGTGTTCACAATATCAATTTTTTATTATCACATCAAAACCAAACAATCATGATGTAATTATGAGGTAAATACTATTCCCCTTCCACTTAATTCATCCAAACCAAACAAAACCAATAAGTCTGCTGTATTCTCTAAAGAATTATCAATTTTAACCACCAAATCTTTATTCAAGCATCACCTACATTCTAATACCTGCGTTTATATCGTCAAGGTTTGCAATTCCATCAACCTTATTATCACATAGCAAACAAAAATAGCAGAATACAAGTAAAAGAGCTTCATGACTACCCAGTTCAAGTAAACATTACCAAACAAGTTTCATAACAGAGAAACACTGTGGGCTCCGAAAATTCGGCCCCGGCCTCCGCCCGACTTTTGTTTGTTTTAAGGGGAGGAGTTTTAACGAACTAAGTTCCGGGGTAAATTTTGGAAGGCAGATGGGTTTGTAGATAAGACACTACCCAGAGATTTCGCCCTCATTTTGCGAGGACTTTATGATCTGAGTTCTGGTTTCCTATAGGCGCAAGCCCCTATAGTTAATTACCCCTCCCACTAATGAGAGAGAACTTTCGATTAAGGCTAGTCGTCAATCAGATACGTAGAATACACATTATCTGGTATATAGTAGCAGCATTGATGTAGGGTTTTGGAAATTGATATTTAAAATTGAAAATTTCACCATCTTGCACTTAAAGCGGATGGTGGGGGAATGAATGATAGACCCGATCAAGATCCCATGGTTCCGTCGTCCCGGGCCATCATGGTCCCCGGTCTACTTAGTCAGAGGAGGTAGTCGACCCAACCTAACAGAAGGATCCTTGTCGGCAGCCATGGGTTGCTTCGTCCAAGGGTACCTTATAGACCTTGGGGGAGTGTTTGTCTAAGGGGACAAATTTGAATCCACCTTAGCTAACAGAGGGCTTTGTGCCCTATCGATCATATCCTATTGATTCATACGGATTTGATGCAATTGGGGAGCATACGGGCTCTGGCCATAACTATAATATAATGGTGCCATTTGGCGGCAACCACCTGGTTTAGAGGGCCCCGAGTCATAACCGTTTATCCTACAGTGCCATTTGGCGGCGAAACTATCGGTTAGAGGACTCGTACCACGTCCTTGCTGGCAGGAGATTGTTTGAGAATGGATCCTAGTGATATTTTCGACTAGGCACTAGCTCTATGTGAGCTGAAGTATATTTTGATTTGTCCACCTCGGCAAACTGTTACGGAGGATGGATGGATTTTGCTTTTAAGCGGTTTGATAGTTTAGTTTCAATTTTTAAATATCTGGAGTTAGAAAGATTTTTGGATCTTGGGATTTTTCAGAAGATTGGATTTTGGTTATTTTGTGGAGTTTTGGAGTTTTGGGTATTTGGGAATTTTTTGTGGAGTTTTGGATTTTTGGGTAGTCGGTTGGTATTTGAAATGATCTGTGTGGACCCCTCCGTTAAGATTTGCATTCAACACGGCCATCATCGGGGTGACCTTGAGGTCACTTAAAAATATTTGAGGTTTGAGGGCATTTTGAAATATTTGAAGTTAACCCCTCCGGTTGAAATCTGCAATCAACGCGGCCATCATCGGGGTGCATGAGCTCATTTATATTTTGTTGATTGGACCTTGTCGACTCTATCTACTGGTCGATAGAGGATCGGGTTTTGTAGGCTTTGAGCCTTTATTGGTGAATTCTCTTGATTATAGGCCTTGAAGGCCTAATATGAACTATAAAATAAATATCCTGGTCGATCTCTCGACCGCATATTTATTTAATGGTTAGAGCCGTGTCGACTCCTATCCACCCGTATAGGAGGATCGGGCTCGAACTGAAATTCACTTATTGACCCGCGCAGCATCCCTAGACGTCACATGTGTACCAATAACACGCTCGCCGGGGCCCATGCGGGTTCATGATACATCTCCTTATGTGTACCTACGTGTATACAAGTTACGATGCATGTGCGAGGATATATTTGAAATATTTGTAAACGCCTTCTGTCCGCTTGCATGAAAGTTACGAATCCGGTGGCGTTTTGTAGCAGCTTGGGGATTGAACTGTTTGCTGTATTGTACAGGTAGACTGTCATGCACTAGTTACTTACTGCAGGGGGATCGTAGTGCACTAACGAATCTCCTACTTCACTAGTAGATGCTGCTATCTACTGTAGTTCTCTCGTATCTCCCTTGTGGATGGCATATTAGATATACAACGAATCTCCTTCAGTGGCCCTTGGGCATATACATTCGTTGTAGTCATCTGATATTTTGTTCTTCTATGATATTTTGTGTACACAACGGGTCTCCTACAGGTGCCCGTAAGAGCTAGTATTTGTTGTAACCCTTCCTGTTTGCAACGAATCAGCACCTTTGTTGGCCATTTGAATGGTAATTGATCGTGGGAGTATTGTAACATCCATAAATTATTGATCAGCGCATATATATTACTATACTTGCGACAAATTCTTCCTTATTGCCAACAAATATTTGTAGCTACTACAGTCCCTCCTGCATTTGAATGTAAATATTGTGTTGTACACATGATAGATCTCCTGTAGTGGCTCGTAGAAGCTTGTATTTGTAGTAGTCCATTACTTGTAAACATTTCTATTTTGATGTGATTGTATGCAGGAGGACTCCTTGTAGTCGCATGTGGATGCTGGCACCCACTACAATTTGTTTGTCTTTCTTTATAGATATTTATTGTATTTGGTAGATGCTAGACTGTTATCGATTATAGGAGTATCATAGTGTTTCATTGCATGATGTTTACACATGTTTGCACACAACATTATCGTTTGTGAGCGAATGAGTATGATCATTTGTAAACTAGCAATGAATGCTGAGTAGACTACCGTCACCACAAATTTCTCCATGCAAGTTGGCCAGCATGTTTCTATATTCACCATGAATCCTCAACTTTGTTAGTCACTTGATACAATTATTGTAGGTGACCTATGCATATCCATGCATGAATCGTCTTTATTCATTAAAATTCATATGATCTTTGTTTGTAGGTGAATAATCTTGCATGCGCATTGAAAGATCCCTATGCCTCCACTTGCAACTTGGATTGCACATTCTCATTGATCAACAATGCCCTTTGGGAATTTCACCATTGTTGACCTTGGTTTTCTCCCAGGCTTGGTCAAGAGAGTTGACTTAGTCAAATTAACCAAGTCAGGGCCTAAGACCCTCTCCCTTGTGTTCAATGGGTCAAACTGAGTCTGCTGAGCCCAGACCCAGACCCTGGGTCAACCTGGTTGACCAAGTCAACCAGGGTTGACCTAAGATAACCCATATCCTTCTCCCTTGGCCCCCAAACCCAATCCAGGGTTCTCCAAGCCCTATTCTCTCCTCCACTGGACTCAGTGGGTCAGGCTTGACCCATTGGGCCCAAGTCTTGGTCCTGGGTCAACCTAGTTGACCAGGTTAACCCAATTGACCCATATAGGCCTTAATGGGTTTAAATCAAGCCCAAGCCCAGTTCAAACCCTCTTCGGGGCTCAAACCCTCATCCCCTAGGCTTAGTTGACTGCTTTGACCAAGTCAAGCATTGACTTGGTCAACCCTAGCCTTTAATGGGTCTAAATGACCTATTTAGGTCTATTTAAGGCCTATTAGGGCCTTTTAAACCTTTCCTAATCTATTCAGAGATCAAACCACGGCCTTAGAGACCTAATAACCTCCTAATCAAACCCTAGATAGGATCCTAGCCGTTAATCTTGACTCTAGAGCTTTAAATAGGTAAGATTAGAGTTGGTTTAGGGATCTTTTGCTCTTGCTCTCGCTCTAGACCTTCCCAACCCGAGACCTCTCGTGCATGAGATCCCACAAACTCCATCCACCTTTTCCAGGTCAAAGACCGACGGTCAGAGCTGCCGGCGGTGAATTCCCGGCGACCCTAGGCTCTAAACGTCCAAGGCTTCGTTTCAACCAATCCAAAGCTCATTTGATCGTGATTCCTTCTACAACTAGGAGCGAGGACAGTCTACAAGTGCAACCGAGCCAAAATCTCCCTAATCCCACGGTGAAATTTCTTTAAAACCCTTAACCTAGGTCTAAACACTTAGAGTTAAATAGGATTTTGCTAAGTGCATAGTAAGCCAAAAGGCTCATCCCACACGATTTCTGTTCATTCATAGATCACATGTTTAAAGTTTCATCGTGTTTGGTTCAGCCGATCTCGAGAACGCGCCAGAATAGTGTATTAGGGTTCGGTCTCGGCTTCTCGTCCAGGGGGAGTTGATCTCCGCCGTTGATTTCGAAATCAATGGCGGAGATCTGGTCATTCCGCGGTTTGGAACGACCGCGGGGATCCCTCCTTGGCATCGGCGCGTCGTTTGACTCCATCACGACCGTCGATTCATCGCGGCGAGAGATCGGACGACGGGTACGGCCCGCTGACGTGGATAAGTGATTACCGCGGTCCGCGGTAATGATTGCCTTAATCATTGGCAATCATCGCCGGCGGCGCGATCATTGCGCCGCCAGGCAATGATTGCCCACGGACCGCGGGGCGAATCCGGGGCTGCCAAGTGTCGGGCCTGGGGGGGTTTTATGTTTTTTTTATTTATTTTAATTATTTTTAGCCTATTTTAACTTCAAAAAATCATATAAAATCTAAATTTAATCCAAAAAATACGTATAATATGTCAAATCGCTCGTATTTTAATTCCCTTTATTTTAAAATTAATTTTGATTAAAAATATTGAATATATTTTAAAATAATATTAAAACAGTAATATTAGTTTTTTTTTTGTTATTGTTATTATTATTGTTTTTTTTATTATCATATTTATTATTATTATTATTATTATTATTATTATTATTATTATCATTATTATTATTATTATTATTGTTATTACTTTTAAATTATTTTAAAACCATTATTATTATTATTATTATTATATATATTTTTTTATAATTAATTCTGTTACTTTTAATTATAGTAATATCATTATGATTATTACTTAGTATTAGTGTTATTATTACTATTATTACTATTTAAATATATTTTAAAACTTATTATTTTTGTAATAATTATTATTGTTAGCTTTATAATAGTATTAATATTATAATTAATGATAATATTATTATTTTAATATTATTATTATTATTATTATATTATAATATTAATTATTATTAGTTCTATAATAATATTAATATTATAATTAGTAATAGTATTATCATTTTAAATAATAATATTACTATAATATTATAATATTAATTATTATTATTAGTTTTGTACTGATGTTAATGTTGTAATTAATCATAATATTATTATTTCAATAACAATATTATGCTATTAGAATATTAATATTTATTATTAATATTATTATAATATTTTGATTATTGTTTATGTTAATTTTAAAATTAAAAAAAATATATTAATTTCTGATTTACTTTTAATTTATTAACTATTTTTAAATATTAGTTATTTAAATTATTTTAAAATTACTGTTAAACCTATTAAAACTTCAAAAATTCGTAACTAACTCATTTTAAATCGGATTTTGACGTACAATACCTCGTTCTTTTCAAAAAAATGTAAATTATAATCTAAAATTATTTCCTGTACCTAATTCTATCTTTTCTGGATGTTTTCTGTATTACTGTGTCATTTAGCTATTTAAATATTATTTAATTAATATAATTAATTATTTTAAAACCCCTTGGTGGCTGGTAGACCTCCCATGCCTATGAATTGAACTAATTTCAGTCATCTTATTTTTAAACCTATATTACTATATATCTATAATATTTATGTATTTTGAAACTTATTTTAAAGTTAAACATTATTTAAATCATTTAATTTTGGGAGGCCCACCTATTATGAAATTTTAAACCTAGGACCTATATGTGAACAGAATTCATGTGGAAGAAGGATTAGTGAATGATTGTGTCCCAATCATCCACTAATCACTTCGTTAGGTTTCTTTACTTAGTGTTTTCGTAGTCCTTGCATGTGTAGGTTGCACAAGCACATAGCCTAGGCTCTCCTAGATCTAAGGACTTGATTGGTGTGTTTATATTTGCTGCATTTACCCTTCATGTTATGCCTAAGGGTTAGCTAACTCACTTTACTCCTGCTTAGTGTGGTGACACACTAAGGACAATAATTAACGACTGTCTAGCGAACTTAGAATATTTCTAAGAGCTAGGATAGATCTCGGATTGCTATGAAACTTTAAACACTAGTGCTTAGTGACATCTGAAACCCCCTGGAATTTTCTAGGAATTTTCTGGACTCTTTAAAACACTTAATTAGCAAACCCTAATTCACCCGTTAATTAAGCCTTAGAAACTTCAGAGAAATCTAATAAATCCATTTTAAATCAGAAAAATACCCATAATATCTCAAACTCTCCAGAATTTAGTCCCCAACCTTAGATAATTAGGGCCCCTTAATTGGACATTAATCGGGACTTTAATTCAACCTTAATCAAAAATCACCTTTTTGCGTTAATTAAATCATTAAAAATTATTAAAAATCCTAAATTTTCTCCAAACACTTTGGAACACCTTCTTAGGTCATTTCTGACCTTTGGGGATGATTCCAATCAGTTTGGAGCTGATTTGGGCCAAAACCCCCAAAGTACCCCCTAATTAGGCAATTCCGATAATTTATTTAATTGCCCCAACTTCTAAAAATCATAACTAATTACAGAAAACTCCAAAATGGGCAAACTAAAAGGCACCTAACTCTAATTAAGGTCTAGTATTTGTTAAAAATATTAGGTGTCCAGAAACTAACTTAAATTAAAAAGTCAAATTTTCGGTCAACCATAACCTACAATCTAGGGCCCGAAACTTTTAAAATTCATAACTTTGCGTAGGAAACTCCAAATCCAGTAAACTCAAAGGCATTCAACTCACATTAGGGTCTAGTATTTATTAAAAATATTAAGACTCCAGAAACTAACTTAAATCAAAAAGTCAACAATCTGGTCAAACTTAGTTCAAATTGAGACCAAAACTTCAGAAATTCATAACTTTGGATAGAAGAATCCAAATTGGGCATGCTAACTGTCTAACATATCAGGTTAAGGCCTAGTATTTTATAAAAATATTAGCTGGTCATAAATACCCTTTAATCAAAAAGTCAATTTTGGACCCCCTTTTTTGCTTAGTGTATAGGTGAACCCCGAACCCCCTAAAACTCACTAATGCAATTTAAACTTTAAATATTATTACCCTAAGCATTAAAACTGACCTACATATCAAATTAAATAAAATGGATCTTAAGTCACTAATATTTATACTTTAATTAAAACTTCCTTTTAGACCTACAACCAACCTGGACAGTAGGCAATTGTAACTAACTACCTAGCTTAGGATCTTCCTCAGCCACACAGGCTTTTACACACACTGTAGAATTGTTTGCTAGGGCACCACTTCTAGGCTTAGGCTAGGCCGGTGTTTACTTTTCTGCTGCGTGCCGAGCTTTTCCGAATTTCGTTGCATGTTGTGATTGAACTATTGATGTGTTTGCTTACTTTTACTGTACTCTGGGATTTGATGTGATTGCACGATAGACTACCCATATGTTAGGATCGAGGTTGATACTAACGATGTCTTCTGCATGTGGTCATGCTCATGCAGCGCTAAATTAAAGGGGGGCAATAATCATGATTTAAATACTAATGTTATTTTATGCAGGTGCTTCAGAAATTGCTCAGCCCCCCTAACTAAATGAGGGCTAATTAAAAATCATTATAAATTACTACAGGTGCTTCAGAGCTTGCTTAGCTCTCAAAATAATTAAGAGCATGGCCAAGTGTGGCTGTGATGAGCATTTCATTTTCTTATAACTGCTTGTGATATATTAACTGCTTGGGATGATTTTCACTAGGATAACCTTGCAGGAGAGTCTAGATTTACTGCTTTCATTTAATGTAATTATTTGTAATCTAGTATAGAGTTGTGAAAGTTTATTTTGAGTGGGGATACAAGAATCCAAAGGTTGGATGCCCAAAGAGAAAAGGACACCCAATATGAGGATAGTCCTTTTCTATTTGGGAATCTAAATTTGGATCATTCTACTACCCGAGGAGTCCAAGGAGGCTGAGATCCAAGGATCCCAAGGAAGCTGAGATCCAAGGAGTCCAACAAAGCTAAGATTCGAGGAGTCCAAGGAAGAGAAGATCAAGAAGATGAAGATCTGCAGTATCCCACTCAAAATAACTTGCGTCAGTCTTAGGATTAGAAATCCGGGTTGTTGGCAGTGGTGCCCGGCCACTTTAATTTTCTACAGACCCTGGGTTGTAATTAAGGGCAGTTGGCCTATGGACATTTAATTGATTTGTTTAATTATGTATTATGTTTGATTTGATGATGATTGCGTATAGGTTGTATGCTTTTCATAGTTTATTGGCGATCTGCATGCCGCTTTTGTTTTAGCCTGGATTTTGTTAGGCTCTCTAAGGATTAAAATATTTTCTACTCTCAACTAATATTTAAAATTTTAAGTTTTAAGCAATTTAGAAACTTAACGACCTAGGGAATTGCCGGAATCGTCCGGGGTCACATGCATATTAATGCATTTCTTCTCTCCTTCTATAAGACACTTCCCTGCCTGCGGGTAGAGTCCGGATAATATGACCTATGAGGATGAGGTGCCGGACCTGGGGAAGCCCAGTCTAATTCTAAAAATTATTTTATAAGCATTTTTAAAGTTCTGTGCATACCTAATTTAGATACTTTAACTAGCATGCATTGCATTAGAAACTAACTAAATCAAAATTTTAATTGCATTAGTCATAGGAGCATTCACCCAACATCAGTCCGGGGCCAATTGGAAAATCCTCTAGATGTCGGCCCTACTTCCGAGAACTATAAGCTATCCACCCATCTTTCATTAAATGACTGGACAGCATGGTTTTGAAACAACTAGGTGGTTAGCTGGCTCCCCCTTCCAGGCCGGGGTAAGTCCAGATTTTGCATTGCATTAGTTAGGACACGGGTGTTAGTGTTACGTAGAACACTAAACCCATTAGATTTAGGATTCAATGCTACTATTATTTCGTAGTATGCCTCATCAGTAGGTAGGTCTTCTGTCTTCTAGAGACCATAAACCCTACATATCTGCGTCACATGGATGACGCCACCTCCATCTTTCTCTCCTACATGCTCTGAGTGCATGATTTATTTATTTTTTTCTCCAGTTTCTTCTCACTACCTTAGTCCCTCCGGATGCTGATGTGAGCCGTGCATGTTGACTAAGCCTAGTTGAACCTCTCTTTCCCTTCGAGTAGGACTTCCTAGTCTTCCCCCTATGTGCCAATCCCAATTTAGAAAGAATAATGTAGAATCCTTAATCGAGAGTTTTTCAGGCTCCAGCTTGAGATGTAATTAACCACGGGGGCTTGCGCCCGTGGGAAATCGAATCCCACTTTCAAATAAACCCCACTCAAGCTAATGTATCGGGTGGGGGAAACCCGTTGTGATTAGATCATACATATTGTTATCCATCGGGGTGTGCTGGTGAGAGCCACTATCCTCAATGGTTAATCGTATGCATGATCGAATCTGCCCTTCCATTGGCCAGATACTGTCTCCCCTCGCGGGGCGATGGTGTTTGTGTCCTCTCGGAGGTCCACAACCATGAGTTCTCCATTTGCTTGCATGACATTCAAATGATTTAAACATTTGTATGACAATTCCAATATTCCATTGGAAATTTTATATTGTCGTTCAAGTGAAATTCCTTATTTCTTTTTGTTTAACTCAATGCCATTCTCCTATGTTCAAACTCATTTGATTCTAATGTTCACTTGAGTCCAAGAAATTGTTCCCTGATATTCAAACCAAGCTCGAGTCTGAATCTAACTTTTTGTCATTTGTTTTGAGTCTAAGTCTTCTTTGGTTCAAAGTCAAATAGTCCAAAAGCTGTCAAAACTCCCTGTGGTCCAACTCAAGTCTTCTCTTGAGTTTAAATGTTCAAATGACTTCCTCTCAATGTTCAAATGAAGTTCAAGTTATGCTCAAATCTGAGTTAAAATCCTCCGTTCGTTTAATTTACAAGTTTGAATTCTCTTGTATTTAGTTCCAATCTTTGTCCAGGCTCAAGTCCAAGTTCACAAGTTCTTGCTTGTATTCAAATAATTTGAATTCAACTTGAGTTCTTTGTCATTAAATGTGGAGGTTCAAGTTCAATTAATGTTGATTATTTGAGTTTTGAATTAAGTCCACTTGATGTTCAAATATAGTCCTTGTATGCCCAAATTTTGTTCAAGTTAGGCCCACGGTCCACTGAAAAATTCGACAGCCTCCCGGCGTCTCCCCCATTTAGGGGAAAAACCAAGAGGCTGCCTTCCCCTCCACGCCACGTGGGCGCTTCAGGTAGATGTCCGTAGACACCGCGACAGCAAAATTTTCTTCAATCCCCGCCCGCTACATGAGCGTTTAGGGGTCTTGGGCACCTGTTGCAAAGAAACACAGAAATTTCCCCACATGTGGGTACTTATTTTTTGTCCCCCTCGCGCTACATGAGCGGTCCGGGGATTACCCACCTCGTCGCGAGCGCCGCACCGGTTTCCCGCCCTACTACGCTACGTGAGCGCGTAGGGGGTTTGCCGGTTCGTCGCAAGCGTCGAGGGCGGGGTTTAAGGCGATTGCCCGCCTCGTCGTAGGCGTCGCGCTAGTTTCCCTCCCCACTACGCTACGTGAGCGCGTGGGGGGTTTGCCAGCTCGCCGCCAACGACGAGAATGGGAATCTAGGTTTAGGAATTATACCTTTGCGTAGGTGGACCGTTGGTGGATAACAAAAATGCACAAAATGCCAATCTTTCTTTTTCTTTTTCTTTTTTTTTTCTCTTTTTTTTTTTGAACTTCTTCTTTTCCTTTTTTTTTTCTTTTTTTTGTATTTTTCTCTCTTTTTTCTTTTTTTTTAAAGAGATTAATAATATTAATTTTAATATTAATAATGACATTAATATTAAAATTAATATGAATATTAATATCAATAGTGAAATTAATATTAACTTTAATATTAATAGTAATACTAATATTAATACTCGAAACAAGACTGATATTAGTATTAATATTTATAAAAATAATAATCTTAATATTAATAACAACAACGACATTCACATTAATATAAATATTAATACGAGTAATGCATAATAGCTAATAATAGAGAACAATAAAATAAAAATGCTCACTGGTATGATTGGTTGTAGGTAGATAGGCTGATTGGGAGGAGTTATTTGGCGTGGGATTAAGAGAGATGGGGCTAGGAGTTGAAGCACAAGTTCGGCTGGCTGATAGAGTTGGGTATAGGACCTGGGTTTATTTTGGGTAGAAAGGGTAGGATAGCATGTTATATGGATTGAAGTGGTGGGATTCAGATGCTTGTGTCAAGGGCAGATTTATGACCTAACAAGAGGAGAGCAGAGGGGGCGTCGGCTTCAGCGGCTAAATATGGAGGTAGGTCAGTTTCTCTCTCTCTCTCTCTCTCTCTCTCTCTCTCTCTCTCTCTCTCTCTCTCTCTCTCTCTCTCTCTGTGCTTATTGCTTGCGGCTACGTGGATAGGGAGGTCGGGTAGGAGTCGGAGGCTTGCGTGGGGTTGAGCCGAGGAGGGATCGTGGAAGAGCAAGGAGATGGCCGGCCTGGGGGTTGTGGTCAGCTTCGGCAGTGGGAGAGGGGGATAGGGCTGTCAAGTTCGGCACAGTGATTGTGGAAGGAGGAAAGGTCGGGCTGCTTGGGTTGGATCGGATAGGAGTTTGGTCTATGCGGGTGATGGCTTCAGCTACAGGTAAGAGTTGGCTTTATATGAGGAAGACTAGACAGAGGGATTTGGTTGGGTTTGACGCGGGCTGGAGAGGCGACGGGATGGGGGAAACTTCAGCCGAGTGAAGCTTACGGAAGAGGTGTCGAAGGAAGAAGCTGGGGGCTCGTGGATTTTTCACGTGGAAGAGCTGGCCGAGAGGAGGAATTTCGCCTCGTTTTAAAGACGCGAACTGGATGCGATCGAGGCCGATTATACGCAGATATAGCGGAGACGAGACTGGAGCAGCGCCGATTTGTAGAGCCAGGTACTGTAGATGCGGGATTTCTTGCAGAATTTCAGGAATTTGGGTTGAGGTTTGAGCTGGGTTTTAGCATTTTATCCAGAGGTTAACAAACACATAAAGGATTAAAGAAGATACTAATTTCATGAATAGAAGTCAGCCTCAACGATCCTGTGATAGAAGAGATGGAATCCTTTCAAATGAAGTCGGTCACCATTGTCACGAAAGCCAGTTGAACCTGGCAGAACCCAACTGTAGCAATTGACTGCCCCCTCCCCGAACGCCCTAATAAGAGTAACACTGCCTATGAAGGATGCCCATCCCCCGGCCCCTCGAGAGAAGCACCTGAAAGCTCATCAAACCATAATCAGTTATCCCCCAAAGAAGAACAAATCGGGAAGAGGTTGGAGATAAAATAGTGCAAAGTTATGTCTGCTGCTTCCGTATAGAGTGCTGTGGCGTATAATTTACCACCAAGTCATCCATAGCACTTATTTCCATTTTATATTATGTGAACACATTTTCCTTACTTGCACTGTGGATGATTATTTCCACTTGAACATGATATTAGCTTACACTTGAACATGATTTCAACAAAATGAAGTGAAATGAAATATAACTTGCTATATATAAATCAAAATATATTACACATTACATAATTCGAAGCTTTCTTATACCTCCACTTTCACTTATATCTCAACTTGATCATATTAGCCTGAATGCTCTTATACATCCACTTCCACTTATACTTTCACATGATCATATTATGCATGTTCAAGACAGCTAAAACAACACATATGTGCGCATGCCCTAATAACTCCACTTGTATTGTACAGAATATGTACTAGCCACCATACACGTCACCTCCTCTTTCCTAATTTTCACATTTCATCACATACACATGTATATTGATTAGAATTCTTAATATTTTAAATATGTATGAACAATATTAAATAAAATACAGGAATAAAGAATTTTCACTTTTTTGACAGAAAGAGTAACTTGTACATATGCAATATGTCCATGTTTTCAACAATAGTAAAACATGAAGTTAATCTTGTAAAACATTTCAAATATTTGAAGCTAAAGTTGTATTTCAAAAGTTTCTAAAAATATTCACAATTATACAAAAAACTTAAAATATCATACAAAATAAAATAACTGGTGAAATTTCATATTTTTCTATCGAAATGATCAGAATATCCTGCACTTCAAAATATCAGAAGTTATGCAGTGAGAATTTTCTAGAACCTTTTAAATTTGCTTTTTCTCAATGTCTAACTCAATAAAATACTTAAAAACTAAAGTAGGATAACAATAACTTATCTTAAGACCGACAATATCTTCAACTGGCCTGATGAATAAAAGTTGGTTTGCGATTGCCAAACCCCTAGTTTTCCTTTATCTTTCATCTCTCTCTCTCTCTCTCTCTCTCTCTCTCTCTCTCTCTCTCTCTCTCTCTCTCTCTTCAAAATTTTAATTAAATAGATGAATACTCATCATCAAAAGTTTTTTCATTCATCTCAGAAATGTTTATAATCAAAATAACTTTATACAAATATAGCATGACACAGACAATACATTGCAGAAAGAAAAAGCCATGACTATCAAAAATCTAACATACCTATACAGACTTTGACTTGGATCATGCTACCCTTATATGCTCAGCATGTCCCTTCCTCTTATCCTAACTTAAAGCAGATATAGAAAGCAGGTATGAACAATCACAGCTCAATAAGTCACATTCAACCTACCTAAGTTTTTAATAATTATTATAACCAATAATAAAGAAAAAATAATAAGGTAACATAAATTCATCCATATAATGGTCCAAACAGATTATTCAAAATAAACAAATATCTATAAAGTAGTAAACAGTAACTCTAACGCATCAATCAAAATAGCAGAATAATAGAGATGAAGAACAATAAAGAAACATAATGGTAAGCAATTCATATTCGTATCTCAAAACAGACATAATTTTTCTTAAGCTCTTATACCTCTCAATAGATATCAGAATTCAGACTTTTATCACTCCATGTGCTAGCATATCAGATAACATACCCTTATGACTCCCAAATGCATAGCACCACAGATATTCAAAGATTTTTTGCCCTTATGACTCCCTATAGATAACATGTCATAACTTCTCCTAAGTCAAAATTCATCCAAATCACACATTTCAAAAATATAAACACATAAATAAATATTTTTTCAAATATAGTATACAATGTCAGAGTCATCATAAGGTTTTACAAAGCATCTTACTAACAATCAAGTAATTAGACATTTGGGGGAAAGTCACATATAAAATTTAACATTTTTAAAAATTTTATTATATTACCACAAATTGCTCATAGCTACATTTCAGAGTTTTATTATACTGCAACACTATAGATAGACATAAATTTTTTTCCAAATCATTAAAAAGATATTTTGCAAAACTACCCGGTGAAAATTTATAATTAAAATATTAAAATGAGCTGAATCTTGACAACTAAGACATACCAAAAGTTACATAGTAAAAATTTACCTAGTGAGTAGATATATGCAGTTTTGTGTTAAATTTTTAATTAAAACGGCAGGAAAAATATAAAAAACTTAGAATTATTAAAAATATATATAGGCAAAACATAACCTACCTTGACTTGAATAATTTTCTAAACTGTTCCAACAGACGAAATCAACTCGAAGCCGCCTGAAATAGACTCTCTCTCTAGAAATTCTCCACCTCCTCTCTCTATAGCCGAGTGCTTAAGGTGGACAGGAATTTTGGCAAAATGGAAAATGAGTAAATTTGAATATTTATAAAATATTTGATGTTAGCATTGCAGCGTTCAAAGACCTAGCGCCCTAATGCTCCTTTAGACATTAAATGACTATAATATTTTGTCTCACATACAAAAAATTCCTGCTCAACTTAGCGTATATGACACTTTCTAATGTCAAAAGACCTCTGCTAAACCTTAATCCAGGCTCTTAAGGTTTCAGGGAGATATGAAGCATACTTTGTTGAATGTTATTTGATTAAGGTCTTGTGAGCTCAAAATGGTCATTATTTTCTTTGACGATGATCTTATGCTAGGGATAATAGATAGCGTCCCTAGAGATCCCATTTTTTTCCTACAATAGCGCTGTCAAAATTGGGTTTTGGGTCGGGTTCAGGTCAAACCCGAATCTGACCTGACACTATTGACCAGACCCGTCTTTAAAAATGGATCACTTTATTGGACCCGGACCCGGACCCGAACCCGACCTGCTTCGGACTAGGGTCAACCCGACATGACCCGCCAACCCGGGTCTGAAGCAACAATAGCAAATAGTGAAAGATTTGAATAACTTATAACAGGTTTACAGACTATAAATTATAAAATTTAAATAGTTTAGAGTAGTTATCAATTTATCACATATAAAATAGAAATAATTTATAGCAATTATTATGAAATACAAACTATGAATCAATTAACAAATCAATTTATTTCAACAAACCAACAGTGCACGCCTAAATCATAAATTAAAAATCATAATGGTATATTAATACTTTCACTGCACAGTGCAAACAACAACCCTAACAAATAAATAACCGATTGCAATTTTGGTAGACAACAACTAACCTAAATTCATCAACGCAAAAATCAAAATCAAGCAGTCCAAGATAAGCTTCATCTAGAATGAACAAACTGACTAACAGAGATAAAATTTGATAAGAATAGCAACAAATGAAAAAAAAAAAAAAACTTAAACGAAACATTCCTTTGAAAGGAACAAACTGAGATGACGAAATCTAAATCCTTCAAAAAATTTTAATGCCCATAGATGCTCAAAGCTGAAGCTTCTAAAAAAGAAAAATTGAAAAAAGAAATGAGATACAAAAAATGGTAAGTGTTCTTCTTGAGGCTGAGGAGATGTGCATGTTACGAACGCAAGAGTCAAAACTGAGCTTGACTAAGCAACGTAATGGAGAACCGAGGAGAGTTTTGGGCTAGAGGATACTAGAGAATCGAGGAGAAGAGGAAACCCTAGGCAAAGCAAGAGAAAGAGAGGGAGGAGAGATGAGAGTCTGAGAAGCGTCGTAATAAGAATTGAATAGCGAGCGAGAGTACTAAATCACACAACTACTCGAACACGCCATAATTAGACCGTGGGGTCATTATCGGGTTCTCGGGTTAACCCGAACCTGACTCAGAATTTTAAACGACTCAGAATTGTAGACCTAACCCCGACCCAATTTTTAAACCGGTTGACCCTAACTCAAAATTTTCAGGTTAGGTTCGGGTTGGGTTATCATGTCGTGTCAATTTTTGATAGCCCTATCCTACAAGATATAGAGTGCTCAATGCCAGAGCGATGCTAACCCCAACCCCATGACACTCTAAAGAGAAAATTATACTAGTCATATTTCACACACAGAGACTTGGTATATGCTCTAGAACATAATTCATACATTCACACATACAGAACATTCACATAAATGTGTAGAATGAAAATGCAAAATTTTCAAACATATAGAACTTACCCAACTAAATCTAGACCAATTCAAAGCACCGTTGCATTAGGTGTTACATACAGTTCTTCAACTTCAATCACTTGATTACGATATTTCAATCATAATTGTTTGATTATTATCCTCCAACCACTGCCCCTTGACTTCGACCACCAATGCCCCATTATATTGATGTTGTCTGACATGGTTGCCTCTAATCGCCAATACTGTCAATGTACACAATCATTTGTAATACTGATTTACATCGTCAATACCAACTCTTACTCCTAATGTCAACACTAAGATTTATGATGGACTTCTTGGTTATGACATTCCCTTATCAAAGGGGAATGATCAAACATGTAGCATATAATCTCTTGAAGATAGCTCCCATGTAACGAAGCATTTCTAACCTCCACCACACAATTCAATTTATATAATTTATATGTATTATATTGCATGAACTCTTTTTCCAGTTATGAGAAAAGACTTCATTTGTAATTAGTGACAAACATTAGTTGGGACAAATTTTTAAACTAAACCTCATTTAACATTTAATTAACTTAATAACCATCGTTAAAAAAAAATTAACTCGCCAAAACGGGCAACTTTCTATTTAAAATAAGTCGCCCATTAAACGGGCGACTTACCCTACTCCCTCAATCACCCGTCAAGCCGCCCATTTCCCCTACCCTAATCGCAAAAATTTACCGGCTCCGTCAATCCTCGCATGAAATCCGACGATATCCTCATTCTAGGTAAGTTTTTTTATTTTTTTTTTTATTTTGCATGTTGGAACTCTTTCCTTTAGTGTCATGCTTCAAATGAGTGATTTTTTTTTAAGTTTAGGGTTTATTTAGTGGTTTGGTTTATGGTTTGTGTGTGGAAATGTGAGAATCTTTTTGCAAAGTATGAAGAAAGGATTGATGTATTGAAAGCACTTAGATTGTTGTGACAAATGCTGTTGTTATGACAAATGCTTAAGTGTTGAACTGATTGCACTGTATGTAGCTAACGACAAGGTGATAATTACCCATCTTTGTATTATTCTTGATTTCTAGTTTAGAATCTAGCATTTATGTAGTTTGGTATTTTTAATTCTTTCTTTGCGTGAATGATTTATTTTTTGGGTGAATGAGATATTTTTAAATGTATTTTTTTAGATAAATTTACTTAGAATTAATTTTATAAAAATGTGGTAAATATATAAATTTATTTAGTTAATTATTTTATTTATTTGAGGTAAGGTTGTGTTGTGTAGTCGTAGATTATCATAAGTGATATGTAGTAGCACAACACTGATATGTAGTACCGTTCTTATGTACGGTGGGCAGTTGTCTTTAGATGATAAATTTGCACCAACATATGTTGGGGGCAGTTACTGGCCCTTGCAAGTGTCAGTTAAGACAAACTTAGACCAACTGAAGATTAGGGTCCTCAAAGTCCTAAAATATGATACGTCGAACATAAAGTGAACTTGGTTTGTCGTCTGCCCTTAGGGAATGGGTTTATGGCTTTGCCTGTAAAGGATGATGAGGTATGTGAGATGGTGTTATCGCATGCAATTCGGCAGATACTTCTACTTTATATAGAGATTGAAGATGTTAGTGCACATAATTTAATTGTTGAGCAATTCACATCCCAAGTGCAAGAGGCATTTAGTTTCAAGGGATTGGTAGAAGGTGGTTCGACGAATCCAGGTTTCAAGTCACAATATGTTAAGTAAGTTCTTCATCTAAATGTATATTAAATGAATAATAATTGTGTGGATGTGTAGCCTTTTTTAACAATAAACCTTTTATGTGATGAAATAACAGGTGAAAAAATTGTTCGTAGGATGTTCCAGGAACTTTCAAGAGACCGTCGGCAACTATCAATAATGGTTACTAAACCATGAGTAGTGGATCCAGCGATCCAGTTGATGATGATGATGGTGATGATGACGTGCAATGTCATCCAGATGAAAGGAATGTTGATATGAACACCATGATACATAGCATCATCCAACATTATTGTTACATGAATGTCGGCAACGTAGAAGGTATAACTGCAAATAATGAGTTTGCTAAGACTTATTTGACCACTCGTGAATAGGATGAGGATGTAACAAATGAAACTGATTATGTTGGTTATGAAGTAAAAGAAGAGTTCTCAATTCCAATGGAGTTGATGGAGGGTATGTGTTTCACTAAGAAAGATGATCTATATATAATTTACATTACGGGGTTGGTCAATTACAAATAATGTAGAGTATGTCGTGGTTGCTTCAAATAGATAAAAAATGATAGTGGTTTGTACTCAGAATGGTAGGTTGGGCATTTCATGTATATGGTGTCTGCATGCAGGCATGAGCAAACATCTAAAAGGGATATGGAGAATATCTTTTATGAAGAACCAGCATACCTGCGCTACTCCAATTCTAGCGATAGGATACTGACAATGCAATTCTTAATTCATAAGCTACTTCATATGGATCTTAAGCCGAGGGAGATTGTAGGCCAAATTGAAGTTAAATTCAATATTAAAGTTTTTTATATGAAAGCTTGGGATGCCAGACAGAAAGCCATGAAGAAAGTGTTTGGTAACTGGGAGGGGTCTTATCAAACCCTAAATTTGTTCATGGACACCATCGTTTCTTCAATGCCTGATACATTTTATAGGATACAATGTTCTAAGAATCATATATTTGAAAGATTGTTTTGGTCGTTCGACCCTTTGATAAATGAGTGAACTTGCTGTCATCCAGTTCTTAGCCTTGATGGGATGTTCTTATTAGGTAAATACCAAGGCACTTTACTAACTGTTGTAGGAATTGATGTGAATAATGGTTTGTACCCCCTCGCCTTCAAGATAGTGGAGTCAGAGTGTGTTGATTCATGGATGTGGTTTTTGAGGCAAATGTATGAACTCATACAAGTTGTTCAAACCTACTCTAATTTATGCATTATATCAAATAGACATGCTGGTTTAGTGCGTGGTTACCATAAGATTTTTCCTAATACTGCACATCACCACTATTAATGCTACCTACATGAAAATTGTAAGAAAGCAGTGCAACTAATGGATATTACTGGCATAGAGTTTTTATACCAGAAGAGTACATGTTAGGAAGTACTGATGACCCAATGGTGTTTAATAGGTACTTGATAGATATGATAAAGGTAAAGACTGATATTCACCAGTGGTTAGTAGAGCGTGATGTCAGGTCGTGGGCTTTAACCCATGATGGTGGATTTTGTTATGGAGTTATGACAACTAATGCATTAGAGTCATTTAATGGAGTTCTTAAAAGAGTAAGGGGTCTGCTTGTTCAAGCGTTGGTTACAGCCATTTACTATAACGTAGTGGCATTGCACTTGCGAAGGTCAGAAATATTAGATGGCAGTGAACTTGAAGCCACTAGTCCTTTTGCACCAAGAGTGCAAGCCACAATACGAAAGATCAAGCAGGAAGTACATCGCTTACCACAACCAATTCAAATCAATATGCGTGAGTTCCAAGTAATGGACATATCATCTCGGTCTTTCAGGGTTAATTTGATAAATGATAAAACTTGCATTTGTAATTATAAGAGGAGCATTATCTATCATATCCCTTGTGCATATGTCATGAGTTGCATTTCTATGCTCAGATAAAGTCACCATAATTATGTCTCAACTACAGTTTAAGTAATTATAGATTGATATATGCTGGTGAATTTATAACATATCAGATCGATCCAGTTGGGCACATCATGCCTAGCACGTGGCATTCACCCACTCATCCCCCCAACTTTTAGATGATATTCTAGCAGACCTAGAATAAATTATTATAGGAACACTATGGATGAGGGCAGAGTTATAAGCAACAGGCAATGTAGTGTATGTGGTTTAGTAAAGAAAGTTTTGACGTTGCAAGCAAAAGAATGCATGCTTATATAGCATGAGCCGGTGGCAGTCTGTTGGAGCAGAAGGCTAATGCAAATGAGATATTCAGGTGTTGCATATATGAATGGTCCAGAGATAAGGATCATGTCCTCTAGGTCATGCATGCTGAGGTAATGAGGGTTAAACTTTATAAGACAAGAGATTTTCTAAATGCCACCACATAAAAATATGTTCAGATGAGGTTTTTGGAAGAAAACGACCATCTTGTAAGTCCTCATTTTCTTAGATGCGATATTATGAGATGTTGATTGCAGCAACTTTGATATTGAGCATGTCATTCTATACCATAAATAACATTCTAGTTTTAATGAGTTTATATTAAATTTCTATAGCAATCGAATGAAGGAGCTACTACCTGAAGGTAAGCCTAGAAATTTTTGGAATGGTAAGGACTGACAAGACCTTCAGTACGAGTTCAAGTTTTATCTGAAGTGCTGCCTAACTCAAACCTAACTACAAGGACGTCTGCGTATGCTGCTTAGTAAATAGAAAATTTATGTGATAGTTTATATGCTCACCATGTTAAGTAAGAATTATATGTTTTGTGTTTATATTTGTTAAATTTTAATTGGGTGTAGGAGCATGTCTAGTTATGTATCGTTGATATACTATTTATGTATTGTAAGAAGAGTTAGTGTTGTCAGATCAGTTTGAATAGTCCAATTAGTTTGTATTGTCAAATCAGTTCTTACTGTCAAATCAGTTTGTAATGATATATGCTAGCTTGGTCTATAAATTTTGTATGTCCTGGTTATTTCGATGCATGTCATCTGTATCCTGCTATCTCAAGCCCCTTTACAAATCTTCTTCTAGTTCTTATATCTTCATCTGTTATGTATAGGACTCCCAAAATCCCTTTGAAGAAATTGATTGTGGAGGGCAGTAGTCGATTGAAGGAATGTCTAGCTCAATCCACTGACGACAACCTAAAGGAGAAGGCCAACTTGAATGAAATTTATCGGTGTTATATGCACTTTTGGTCATAAGATGAAGATTATATATTATGGCATACACATGATGAAGTCCTAAAAATTCCCTTTTACAGGGATGGAGCCGGTTTGAGTGATGTGGGCTGGAGATTTCTATAGTAGAGGTTTATGGAACAACTAGGACATTTAGCTCTGGTGAACATTCTTAAGATCAGATTTACTGAAATTGGATGCCGTGAAGATGGTTCTTTTGAGGTGATTGTAGACAACCCAATCACTATATTCTATACCGTAAATGGTATCTTGCCACTGATGCATTCCTCGTAGAATCGTATGAGAATCTGAATGTTGTGGAGGTAAAAAGAAGAAGGAGTTTTTGAATGCATCGGACTGACAGTACATCCAGCAGGAGTTTCAACACAAATTTAATTGCTGTCCAACTCAATCCCAACTCCAAGCTCGCATGTGCATGGTGATCGGGAATGCTTAAAGGCCTTATTTTTTGTTGAACTTTATTTAGTAGTTAGTCTGCTAAATTCTATGTTTTTGTAGACGTTTATTAACTTTTTTGGATGTATATGTTCGTCATTGTTTGAATGTGCTTTTTAATATGAAGTTGTTATTATTGTTGAAATGTTGGTTATGAGTTAAGCTATTTTTTAATATTTTCTTTTGCTTCAAATTATTAATCCTACCATTCTAAGAATTATAAACCTACATATTACTATTGATGGTTCATATAAAATGTAATTCTTAAATAATATTTTAAAATAATTATACATTATGATATAGTACGTAATCGCCATTTAAACAGGAGATTATGCATACTTTTAAATTTTTGTACACCATGCTTAATCACCTAATTACATTTCTAATCTTGCTTACTCTAAAAATTTTCCCCAGAACTTAAGGGTTCATGGATTAGATCTTACTCATCCAAAATGCTCTGCATCTTATGTAGCATGAGAAGAACAAATGCATGATGTGAATTGTAAGGACAAAAGCATTTACTGAGATTTATTTTTACTGTCTACATGACATGACCACGCACACCATATATTAATTGATAATATACACTGATTTGATAAGACAACTTTACAGCTCATAGACTATGACTACACCTTACAGCTTTACATCTCATAGAGTGTAACTACTCACTACAACTTTCGAGTTCAAGGCACATTCAATTTACAATCCTCTATAGTACAACTGTAAAATCATTCATCATGAACAGTTCAAGGCACATCAAACTTAGAACACTTTATAGTACAATTGTAACACATTTGCTTCTCAACAGTTGTATAAATTTAATTGTTGCTGCTTAAAATTTTTGAAAAAAAATTAATTCATATGTAAGTCGCCCGTTAAACGAGCGACTTATTTAAGTCACCGTTAGACGAACGACTTTGGCAATTTCTAAATTTTTTTCATTGATTTAGTTACTAATTAATTAATTAATGATGTTTAGTTTAAAAAATTCCCCACTATTAGTTGAATCATTTCAAATGGTATATATCTTATCTTTTTTTTAATTTTCATATAAAAATTCTAATATCTCTTATAACCATCTTTCATATGTTTGTACTAAATCTTCATAAATATTAATCTCTATTATCATAATTGTTTTAGCACTTAATAGATAAACAAACATCAAACTTGTATGAATGAGTATTCAAATATTCATTTCTATATTCATTTGCATAAAACCTTAAGTTTAACCTACCCACCTATAGGTTAGATATGCTTCTGTAATTAGGCAAATATCATATCAATATTCCAAGTAGACCAAACATATTCCAGAGATTTCTAATTCGAAGCATCCAGAAGTCCCCTGCTATTTTTATTCATCCCCGCTCCTCATGCGACTCCAGCTTTGTTGGCGTATTCTCGAACACCATAGGTGCATCGTTCAAATCTTACGGAAGCCCTAACACCAATGGCGAAATATGGCGAGGGCGACAAGCGATGGATCGTTTCTGAGCGCGCGGACGGCACAAATGTCCATAATTGGCACTGGGCAGAGCGCGATTGCCTCGAATGGTCGCGCTCGCTCTTATCTTCCCTCCTCTCCGATCTCACCGTCCTCGACGGAGATGGTGGCATCTTCATTCGCACCAAGACTTTGGACAAACTTGATGGAGAGGCCTATGTCAACGTTCGGAAGGGCAAGGTCATACCTGGCTACGAGCTCTCCATTTCCCTCTCTTTCGAAGCGGAGGTACGCAGCGATTCAGCCGACGCAGAGCCTCTTATTCGTCTCACTGGATCCGTCGAGGTACCTTACCTTGCTGACGAGAACGCCGGCGAAGATCCTGAGCTACGAGTCATCATCCGTGATGACGATGGGCCGGTAGGTCGCCGGATCAAAGATGCCTTCATTGCCAGGGGAAATCCAGTCGTTCTGGAAAGGATTCGGTCATACGTGCAGTCTATGTCGAACGGTGGCCCGGCCAAGGACGAGCTTGAAGAGAAAAAGGCTCCTTCATCTTCTACGAAGCCGCAGGAGAAAGCTTCCGTCGCAGTGACAGCGAACAGGGATGCAGCTGATATTGCTGTAAAGAAGATGAAGAAGGAAAAGGAGGGATTCAAGACAATTAAGCTGACTGAGAGGTTTAGCTGCAGGGCGAGGGACATTTATGAGATATTGATGGACGAGAATAGGTGGAAAGGCTTCACGCAGAGCAATGCAAGAATCAGCAAGGAGGTGGGAGGTCAGTTCAGTCTCTTTGATGGGTCGATCACTGGAATAAATGAGGAGTTGCAGGAAGGGAAACTAATTGTGCAGAAATGGAGATTCAGTAGCTGGGTTGAGGGGATATATTCATCGGTGAGGAGATATAGCTGATGATTTGAAGAATGGCGTGTCCTATTATATTTAGGTTCTAAGATTAATCCATTTCCCAACGCAGGTAAGGCTTGATTTTGATGAACCCGAGCCCGGTGTTGCAATTGTAAAGCTAATTCAGACTGGGGTTCCTGAAGAGGATAGGTGAGCTCTATTTGTTTTTTGCAACTTTTGCTGCCATAGATGCCCAATTTTTTTTCACTGCAGCTTATTCATCTTTCTTATTTGTTTGGTTTTATTTGTAAATACGTTTTATTCCTTAATTGATATTATCTCATTGCAATTTAGTTGCTTGATTTAAAGTTCAAATCAGATCATTAATTTTTTCTCTACAGGTTTGGGAATTCTACAGTGATAGAGAACACAGAGAGGGGATGGAGAGAGCTGATATTTCACAAGATAAGGGCTCTCTTTGGCTTTGGAATTTAAGTTATCTTAAAAAAAAAACTGTTTTCTTTCTTGGGTGCTTGGATTTATTATGTACCGTAGTTATTACAATGAGATCATTCATGAAATGTACGAGGCTTAATTCTGAACTGCTACTTCCTTAAGTTGGTTAGTGTGGCAATTTTCTCCCCTTCTTCAGAAACTGTGGGATGAAACTAAACTCTTTTAAAATGATATATATCTTGATTAGCCCTTCTTCCTTTTATTAACTAAGGTGATGTACCTTTCATCAAATGTTCCATGTTGGCTTTCATACTCATGATGTTTTTCCTATCAATTTTCTACGTAGTTATTTTCTGAAATTGTGAAAATTGGTTTCCTCTAATGTTCATATGATTAACATGGGTCCAATTATCTATTGCATTAGCTTGGAATAGTACTAACATGATGAAGTATGTTATTATTATGAACATGTCATGCTGTTGTGATTTTAATTTGTACAAAGGGTGTAAAATGTATCAAAACTACGGTAGATAAAATTAATGTTTAATGATTAGTGATGTAGGGCATCTTAATCTAACTTGAGGTGAGAAAAATCATGCAACAAGCATGTGAATTTCATTGTACTTTGATAACTATTGTATACTTTGAAAAACATTAAGAGCATGGTGGAAATCAAATGAGGCAAGGACCTATGCTCATCTGTTAAAAATTTAATGACTAGGATAAGGATCAACCGAATCGTACATGATTGAAATACACACAAATGACAAAAGTATAGATTGTATAAAACTGACTTAACACAATCTCATTTTAGAGTAAAAAATGAAAAACATATAAAAGAAGAGCATAGAGAGGAATAAAGAAATAAGAAGGGCCTATTCACCAGAAAAGTAAGCCTCACATTTGAAAAAGGATAACCTTTTTTATAATTCTTCATGTCTCTCTCTCTCAGTTAATGAAGTAAATACTTGGAAATGAGGCAGATAATGTTTTTAATCAAGCAACAATGGGTTCTGTGCATTCTTCATTCATTCATTTGTAATCACAAAGTATTTAAACGACCTTCATCAACTTAGGGATACTACCCAAATTCTCTATAATCGCATAATTTTCACAACCAATGCTGTTATGGTGCTGCAGGAGTTAGATATCTCTTCACCTTGTAAGAAAAAAAAGCCACAACAAAAAAATAGTTGGGTTGAGTATCAAGCAACTAAAGAGCTATGGATGATGACTAATTAGTTGAAGTAAAGAATTTGTTAAATCAACAACAAATCTCTCATGAAAAATCTAGTCTTCATGCTCCCTCTACAACCCCGGAGCATAAGAGAAGTTGTTGAAACCTTCATTAGCTCTGCTTGATTTGGAAAAAAATTGTTTATGAGGAATTATTTAGTTCATATTGGGCATCTATTAGATTCTTGTGTAGATGTTCATGAATCGTCATATATATGCTTATTTCGTTATTAAGATACCTATGGTAGCCAACATTAGTAGTATACTTGATTTCCGCAATAATTATTGTTTCATGGATCAGATTAGTGTCGTTAATGAGAAATGATGCAGTTGAATCTAAATTTGGTGGTGAAAAAGAGAGTAATTCAAGACGGTAAGTATTTTATGGTCTATGATTTTTTGAGATTTTAAACTTATGCTTTTATGTCATTTTATAATGATTAGATTATATCAAGTTTTTTTTTTTAATAACTATCAAACCACTCTAATATATTTGATTTAATTATGACCTCATTTGGCAATGCTACCTAATCCGCGCTGTAATGCTTTTTATTGTACTGTTGTGATTTGTTGTGTTGTCAAATAAAATAGATGATTATTTGGTAAAATTGTTGTTAACGTTACTGTTTGAATTGCTATAATTGATGAACTTGTTTGGAAAAAATAGCTGTGAGGCAACGTTAAATGACAAATGTAGGCATTATTATTTATTAACAAATAATAACAGTTATATTTACCTTTATATAATGCAATGGAACTAATAACTAAAAAAATATCTATACATGAATAAATTAAAAGACTAATTACAATTCTAAAATAATTCATACAATAATAATAAACGTTATTTTAATGAAGAAAGAAGCTTATAACATTCATGTAACCAAACATTTAACATGATATATTTTTTTCATGAAAAGTTGAGTTGGCCATTCTCATTGAAGAATAGAGAAAGGTGGTATCAAATAGAGTGATTGTAGATGAATAAAAGTAAACCAAGATAGAGAAATATTCATGAAGAAATATAAAAGGGTTGAATTGGATAGTTGGCAAAGTGAGTATTCTTGATAATCTTGGTGATATATAACCAATATCTTTTAAAAAATAATTCTGAATCCAAAAGTAAGCAAGGATAATAATGTTGAAACAAGGGCATTTCTCCTTCATTGGTATTCATAAAACATCTCTCATTTTTTCTTCTCAGTCCAAATTGCATAAATTTAGGAGTAGGATTCATATCAAAGATCCCTGAATTCTTTTTTGATGAAAGTGCGCTCTTGAAGTTGAAAGTTATACCAAAGATTATGATAGGCGATGTGATATTTAAAAGATTATATAGAGCCTCTTTTAAAGGTTAGATATATAAATACACTACAAAAATGAAAATTATGCTCTAGTATGTAAATGAGTTACAAAGAGCATAATTGACAATCACTTTAGATAAAAGAGATGCTTTGTAAGGAGTATTTTTTTGGAGTAAAAAGAAAAAATGTGAACACTTTTGTCTTAAGAGGGATAACATTTTTTAAGTTATAGATCTAGAAGGAGTAAAGACTCCTTTACTAAGAGTCCATTTGGGATAGATGAAAATTTTTATAAAGGTGGTTATAAAGTTGCTGTGGAGAAAGTAATTTTTTTGAAAGTCACTGCAGAAAGCAGCTTCCTAGTATAAAAGTTTTTTGAAAGCAACAAAAAAGTTAGTTGCCAAACATAAATTGTGGTTGTGGTTTGAAAAGCAAAGCATTAAGGCTTTGTTTGGTTATCCACTACTTTTTCTAAAAGGTAGTTTTAAAAATATTGGTTTAGATAATGGAGTTTTCTAACGGAGAAGCATATATAAAAAGCTTTCTCAAAACAACAAAAAAATGAAGAAAATGGTGTTATTGGGAACGTGATTTGGCGAACCAAACAGTAAAAAAGAAATAAATTTACCATTTTAAAACGGAATAAGCACAAAAAAATGTCCAATCAAACAGGCCTAAGAAAGCTATTCCAAATGAAGCTTAAGAAATGAGTAGAAAAAGCTGAAAAAAGAATATACCACCAGGAGTCTAGAGAGGATGACTTGGTGAGGATTTGGCTTTAGATGAATGATGCAAGTAAAAAAGGGTTTTTTGTGACCATTTAAATAAGATGGAATGATACTTCTTCAAAAATCATGCCATCTAATTGATAGAATAATGTGAATCCAGGCATGATTGAAAAAATCCATAGAAATTAATCATTAGAAAACATTCAAAAGATCATTGTTACAAAATATATTGCTTCTATTATTATGCAATTTCCAAGAAATGTTCAATGGGAAAGGATTTAAAGCCTTGGTAGATTAGAAATTTTGGGGCATGGATTTTCCAAACTACTCACTCAACAAGATAATTTAAAATAAATGCATAATAGTTGGATTTTTAATGACATTATTAAAATAGATTAGGGGTACTTTTGCCTTTAAAAATTTATTATTATTTTAATATATTTTTGTGTTGAATAGTCATGGGACCAATAAGTCGATCAATCTTAATATTAATTCTTGAGCATATGGACTAAGGGTTCTAACGATTGAATTGATACTCTTATGGCTCTTAGATTATAATCTGTGTGCTTTCTCTTTCTCTTCTAACCATCGGCTCCTCTTGTGTTTATTTTTTGTAAATAGTTTTGATTTATTTTCATTATAAGATTTTTGGAGAAGTCTATATGTGCTTTCACAACTCATACAAAATTATACAATAAAATTCTAAGTTTTTTTTTTTTTTGGTATCAGGGCTAGGTTTTGGTTTTCTTATTCCAATCTTTATTATCTTTTCTTCTTATCAAGATTCATCATTCTCTTCTTTATGTATGATTTTTTTGACATTCCTTCTAAGAAGTCAACTATCATGAATTGTGAAAGTCAGATTAAGAGAGAACTCTAGGGGATATAAGTTTCACATCGTTTGAACAAGAAAAGTTATTAAGTGGTCCCAATTTAAAAAAAAATAGGAAAAGATCCATCATCTTTTGGATTAGTTGAGGAATCTAATGTTTATATTTTGGGATGTAGTGGATTGCATAATCATTGGATGGTTGTGGAATACACGATGCTTGAAATAAGTAGGTGCCATATCTCTATTGTAAAAGAAATTTGGAATGTTGTTAAACAAATGCACTCATAAATAGAGGATGTTTTCCTCTTTTATTAGATCAAAATTAAGATTTTAATATACTACATACATAAATGCAATAAAGGTTTGTTAGTTTGAATTAGATTATTACCGAGATCTCAAGATGATATGTTATCATGATGCAAAAATTCTCAAGTAATTTTTAAAATAAAAAAAAATTGTGTTTGAGTATCTTGTATGACTTGATAATAACCTCAACTAAATTTGTATTCAAATCTTAAGAAGAGAAAATCTATTATCATTAAATGAGGTTTTTTTTCTCATACGAGTTGAAGATGAAGGAAGGTGATGCTTGATGTTTTGGTCTCCAAAACATCTACCATGAAACCCGTCAAATCCTAATACAAGGGATTTACTGTTACAAAGTATTTCCATAATGAAGGACAAAAGATTTCTTAAAAAGATAATTTTTGGTGCAAATACTACAAGAAATGATACATGCTGGAAATTTCATGGAAATATCTCAAGCTGAGGAGAAAATAAAGGTCATTAAAAAAGGTAGTGGTCTGTCTTGCGGAATTAGAAAGGCTCAATGCAGGAGAAATTGATAAATTCAGGAATTTTCTCAATTCTCTAGAAAAAAATATCAGAATTATGCTCTCTAGCTCAAAATGATATGATTTCTAACTTTTGTTTATGACTCATTGTTTTCATTTCTTTAAAATATTTTTCGTCACACTTGAATTTTAGATTCATAAGCCATTGGCCTTATGACCAATTTTGGCAACCTATTTTAAATTTGTTAACCTTATCCTAAATCCTAATATTAGAAAAATAAAAATGGCTGATGGTTTTATGATAAATTTTGCAAGTAAAGAAAATATTAAATTTTCTTTCATATTTACCTTTAGTAATATATTGCATACATCTCGTATTGTAGGAAATCTTTAGTTAATTTATAAAATCATTGAAGACCACAACTTAAAGGTTACTTTCTTTGCTAATCATTGCGTATTTAAGGACTTCACTTTGGGAAGATGATTGTGCAAGGTAGAAGATAAAATAACGAGCTATATCTTCTTTAACAAAAAAGTCACTTGTCATTTTTCATCTTCAATACATAAGTCATTTGAGAACATTATTATAGGTTAAAACATCACTCTTTCAAAATTCTTATGTTTTCTTCTTTTTTGTTTGAATGTAAGCATGAAAAATTTTTCATTATAAGATTTATAAAATTTTCAAATATTATCTTCTTGTTTATTCTAAAAATGATTTTCGATACTTCACTATTTTTCTAGTTTTCTCTGGCATTTTGGGACCTTTCAAAATTCCCAACATTCTTGAAACTACATGATTTATCATCTTTATTGGTGATTGCACTTGGATGACATGTGTATATTTTATCAAATAAATATATGATGTCAATATTATTCTCTCTTTTTTTATTGTTATTATGTAAAAATAATTTAATGCTAATATTAAAGTATTTTGGATTAATAATGCTCATGATTATTTTAATCTTACAGTAATATTTTTCTTCTAGAAAGAATTTATCATCTATTAATTAGCTTATACTGACCCTCTCGAACAAAATGAAGTGGTAGACAAAAAAATGCTATCTTTTGAAAGTCATCAAAACTTTTCTCTTTCAGAAGAAAGTGTCAAAAAGATATTGAAGAGAAGCAGTTCCAACTATTATATAGAATAATTTCAAGTGTGATTAGCTTCAAAAGTCTTTGAAATTATTTGGCTAAAAGAGAAGTGTCCTCGTGTGACGAAGTTATTAGAGATTGGCTGTAAACTTTCAGACTTTGTATTTGCAGTATGTCTCATCAATCAATTCATACACAAATCTAAAGAGTCTTACCTTCAAGCTATTTATTGAATCATTAAATATTTTAAATCAAGTATTGGTAAAAGAATTCCCTATAAATGTGGAATATTTTATAAATTGAAAGGTATATTAATGAAAATTATACAGGATCGTTAGTGGAAAGAATATGTTTGAGAAAAAATCTCATAATCTGGAGGAGCATGAAACAACTAGTTTAAAATTTAGCGCTGAGAGTCATCGTCCGAAGAATCTGCGAGCTTCTGTGTTTTAAAAACAGATTTAGATTATAACGAGATTGGGGTTTAGGTATGGTTTCATGCTCAAATTAAATTTTAGCTTCATACTTTGGTTCTCTCAAATTTGAATTTAGATATATAAACATATTCTAGTGCAGACTCCTGTTATGTGGCTCAAATTTAGACCTTATACTATTGCTGACAAATATTTTCATAGAAATACTAATTCTAGTTGTAGTATTCTTGAGAAGAGTATGATCAGTCTAGTGATCAATCTTCTTAGCTTAATGTTCTCTTATTGTCTATAGATTCTCTCGATTGAGAAAATAGAAAATGCGTTTTTTTTTCCTTTCGGTGATCATCACCATGGCAGCAATAGAACCAGAAATAATAATAGAACAATGAAGAAGCTGTTGTTAGCAATGCCATAATAAGGGAAAGTCGTTTGCCTAGCTTCCCTAGTGTATCATTTAGCTTTGCTTGATAATCTACCTTTCCAGCAAATGTAAAATATTTCCTTTGGCCCATGTCTTGTGATAGTTTCCTTTTGCTCCAAGTGGGTGGTTAGTTCTAAAGGTTGTTCCCATTTCAAGATCATTTTGTTAGCACGCGGTTCTACCATCTATATTATATTACTGTTATGCCATTACTTAGCTTATATATACTCATGTATTGTTATTGCCTAGATGAATGAATTACTATTCTCTCTCAATACTTGTTCCTGTTTCTCTGTTAGTCTCCTTCTTCTCTCTAATATCTCTCACATGGTATCAAGAGCCGGAAATGGGAGATCAAGAATCAGCTTCCTCCCTTCCTCCCGATTCTTCCACACTCGCCGATCCTTCAACAGCCTGTATCATTCCAATACAACTCAAATTCATCATATCCAACATCAAGAATCTTATTCCTCATCCTCTAACCACGGACAACTACGCAATCTGGCGCATTCAAATCTTTCAACACCTCTCCGCCAACGGCTATGCCGGTCACCTAACGGGCTCTTTACCGCCGCCCGCAGACACTACCTCGCAAGATCACGCTCGGTGGCAACTCATTGACAGCAATCTTATGTCAACCCTCTTTTCCACAATATCTCCGGCCCTCCTCCCTTATGTCATCACCTCCGCCTCTACTCGCGAAATCTGCACAGTTCTTGAGAGGAGATTGCAATCGTCTAGTAGGTCTAGAATTATACAACTAAAGAACGAATTGCACACCATTCAAATGAACAATCTCACTATGCAACAATACCTCACAAACATAAAGACCATCGTGGACAACATAGCCGCCTCCGGGACAAAGATCGATCCGGAAGACATAGTGCTGTACATACTCAATGGACTCCCGCCCGCATACAACGCATTCAAGACAACCGTTCGCACCTCCTCTCTTCCTGCCGATCTTGATTCACTCTACGCACTTCTCTGTAGCGAAGAGATTCACGTCACTCAAGATCTTCATAAAGAACAAACCTCCGGACAGTCCGCTTCAGTGTTCTACGCCACTTCCCAAACGCAAACCCGTGATCGTCGCTCAAAACGTTTCTTCAAGAACAAGAACAGATCGACAACCTCAACTGGACCTGCACCCTCGCCTACCTCCACGTACAGCAACCCCAACTCCCGCCCAACTTGTCAAATATGCGGGAAATCAGGTCACATTGCAATTAATTGCTGGCATAGATGTAATTTCAAATATGCTCCCACCATACCAAATGGTCCTCGTGCTATGCTCGCTCAACCAGCACCGCCGCCGCAGTCTCAATCTTGGATTCTCGATTCCGGAGCTTCTTCCCACCTGACGTCGGACAGCTCGCACATTCAGCAACCGTTTGTCTATCAAGGAAATGAAGCGGTCTCTGTCGCAAATGGTTTGACATTACCCATCCACAACTACGGTCAAGGTTTGCTTCCGTTACCGGACACACCTCGTAAGCTTCACTTATGCAATCTCCTTCATATTCTCGCCCTTACGCATAACCTTCTTTCTGTTTCCAAATTAACTACCGATAACTCTGTTTCTATAACATTTGATCCTAATGGTTTTGACATTAAGGACCTTCAGAATCATCAACTGCTACTTCGTGGACACCTTATTAATGGACTTTACCAGCTCAAAGTCGCTCCAAGCAAGCCTCCTGTAGCTCTTCAAGCCAGCCCGACTTCCTCTCACACGTGGCATGCTCGCCTCGGCCACCCAAACAAACAGCTTCTTTCTGTTTTAGCAAATTGTATTCCTGAATTCAAGAATGTTTCTTTATCCTTCTTTTGTAATTCTTGTAATATGGCGAAAAGTCACAAATTGCCTTTCAATAAAAGTCGATCTACCACCTCATCTCCGTTTGAATTAATTCACTCGGACGTGTGGGGACCAGCTCAAAATATTTCTCTAATCGGTTTTTGCTATTATGTTGTTTTTATAGACGACTTTATGCGTTTTTCCTGGCTATACTTCATGCATTCTAAACATGAGACTTTCACCAAGTTTAAATTGTTTTGCAGCTTAATACAAACCCAATTCTCAATCACTCCTAAAGTTTTTCGCTCCGATGGTGGAGGCGAATTTACCAGCACCGCTTTCAAATCATTCCTTCAAGAACATGGCATTATACAACAATTTAGCTGCCCTCATACACCAGAACAGAACGGTGTCGCCGAGCGCAAACACAGACATCTTCTTGAACTCACTCGTACTCTACTACATGCCTCCAACCTTCCCAATCAATTTTGGGCCGATGCTCTCTCTACTGCAAACTTCCTCATTAATCGCCTTCCTAGCAAATCCATTTCACTGAAATCTCCATTTCAAGCTCTTCACAACAAACTATCAGATTATACTCGTCTTCGCTCTTTCGGTTGCCTCTGCTATCCTTGGCTCCAACCTTACACCCCCAACAAATTAAACTCCAGATCCCAACAATGCGTATTCATTGGTTACTCTACCAGTCACCAAGGATACAACTGTTACAACCTCACCACTCATAAAACTCACATATCTCAGCATGTGGTATTTCACGAAAGAATTTTTCCCTATCAATCCATTTCTTCCCCAACTCCTTCGAGCAACCAACTGACACAGCATGTATCCTCTCCTCTCATCCTTGTTCCCACATCAACCATCCCTCATTCAAACAATACCTTAACCACTCCTCCCCCCACATCCGACACTAACGATCCACACCAGCTCCCGATCTCCCCTCCATTCAATTCGGCTTCCACATCCAGCTCTGCTCCCTCTCCTCACACGTCCCACCCTCTTCCTTCCTCCCATCCAATGCAGACCCGCTCCAAATCTGGGATTTCTAAACCCAACCCCATCTTTACTCTTCTCAGCCAAACAGAATCTCCTCACACTCCTACCACTTTCAAACAAGCCACAAAACTTCAACACTGGCGCCAAGCCATGACAGAAGAGTTCAATGCTCTTCAGAAACAAGGCACCTGGTCTCTTGTTCCAATACCGCCTAACAAACGCATTCTTGGATGTAAATGGACATACAAAACTAAACTGCTCCCCAACGGTCAAGTGGACCGACATAAAGATCGCCTCGTCGCTTTGGGATATGATCAAATATTCGGTGAAAACTACACCGAAACTTTCAGTCCGGTTGCCAAGATGACTACCATCCGCACTTTGCTCACTCTAGCCATCAACCGCAAATGGCCAATGCAGCAATTAGACGTCTCGAACGCCTTCTTGCACGGAGATCTACCCGATGACATTTATATGCGTCAACCACCTGGTTTTGTGGATCCCCAATCACCTAACTCCGTCTGCAAATTACAAAAATCCCTCTACGGACTTAAGCAGGCACCACGACAATGGTTCCAGAAATTCACTAGCTTTCTTCAAACTCACGGATTCGGGTTTAGTCGTTCTGACCCCTCTCTTCTTATTTTAAATAAATCACATATTAATATCTATATCTTGATATATGTGGACGACATTCTTATAATAGGGAATGACTCATCCTACATTCGCAACCTTCTCCAAGAACTCCACTTGCACTTCGATCTCAAGCAACTTGGACAAATCTCCCTCTACCTCGGCATTCAAGTAATTCAAACAGCCAACGGGTATTTCCTCACTCAAGAGCATTATGCATCCAAACTCTTACAAGAGATAGGTTTATCGGACTGCAAGGAGTCCCCAACTCCCATTGCTCCCACATCCAAACAGACCGTCAGCAACCCAACGCCCTTCCACGATCCAACTCTCTACCGTCATCTCGCTGGCTCGCTCCAATATCTTTCTATAACTCGCCCCGACATTGCCTTCGCAACAAATCAAGTATGTCAACATATGCAGCAGCCAACGGTACAAGACTTCCAAAGCATCAAACGAATCCTCCGCTACCTCAAAGGCACATTGTCCTTCGGCCTGCCCATCATACCCGGCGATTTCCAGCTTCGCACCTACACTGATGCTGACTGGGCTTCCGACACCTCCGATCGGAAATCAATCTCCGGCTTCTGCACCTTCTTGGGTCCGAACCTAATCTCTTGGACGGTAAAGAAACAGGTCACCGTCGCCAAGTCCTCCACAGAAGCCGAGTACCGGGCTCTCTCCGCCGCCACCTCCGAAGTACTCTGGCTTCGTCGCCTAACAGCAGAACTGAACCTTGAACAAAAATCTCTGACGACAATCCACTGCGACAACATCTCAGCCATCGCTATAGCCAAGAATCCAGTTTTTCACGCACGGACAAAGCACATTGAAATAGATTATCATTTCATCCGTCAACACATCACCAACGGCAACATTCACATTCAACACATTTCCTCCACATATCAAATCGCAGATATTCTAACAAAACCTTTCCATTCCACGCGCTTCAATGATCTTCATTCCAAATTAACCATTCAATCAACGAATGTTTAATTTGAGGAAGACTGTTAGCACGCGGTTCTACCATCTATATTATATTACTGTTATGCCATTACTTAGCTTATATATACTCATGTATTGTTATCTGCCTAGATGAATGAATTACTATTCTCTCTCAATACTTGTTCCTGTTTCTCTGTTAGTCTCCTTCTCTCTAATATCTCTCACACATTTAACAATATGATTTCCTGTAAGCATGAAAGTTTCAAAGGGCTTTAAAACCTCCACGTTTAATACTGCATACTTATCCATGTATGGTGATAATTTCCATTGGGAAACATTATCTCCAATCTTCTGAAAATTTTTAAAGCCTATATTTTATTGGCTTCAACTTCATTCCCTCTCTTTTGAGGCATTCTCACTCAAATGTAACAAAAGAAGATCTCCAACTTCGAAGTTGGCGTTGGCGCAATGGCCATCATTTTATTTTTGGATTTCTGTTAGGTCTTTAATATTTGCAATATTTGAATGACATTACCAACGACTCATGCAATTTTTTCTTGGTAGTTGAAAGTAGTCTTCCATGTATGCATCTTGTTAGTGCGCACTTAATGCTAACTATAGTTGAGATCTAGTTTGGTGAAAATGGTTGGAAGTTTCAATTGATCTAGGTTGTTAATATGCGATTGTGAAGAATGGTTCTTGATAATTATTTTGTTGAGAGCGTGGTAGTTGATATGTAGTATTTAGGTGCCATTATACTTTTCCCCACCATTATAGATTTTTCGCATGGTGAATTATCAGGTTGAATAACTCCATTCTCCAGAATTTTGCAACCTTTTAGGTTGAGTTTCGATATATCCAAATGTTTTGGTGGTGGTCTGCGTGAAATTAGTTGGATTTCATTGCTTCTGAAAGAGCAGTGCTTATACTTCTTTAACAGATATAGCTATTTTACATCTCAAGTTTTCTCAATGCATAATGTGTAAAGTTGAACTATTAGGTGAATTATGAGGTTGAATGACTCCATTCCCCAACAAGTTCCCAACCTATTTTATGATTTCGTCATTTTTTATGATTCAATTTTGATAATTCAGAAGGTTTGGTGGTGGTGGTGCATTTGAGATTAGCTGGACATCATGCTATATGGGTCGTTTTGGTTTCTACCTTTATATGCATCTCTTGTAAGAACGATGTTTATGCTTCTTCAACACTTATTGCAATTCTAGATCTCCAATTTTGTTCATTGTATAAAGTGTAAAGCTTATTGCTTCCTTTTTGATTGGTCTGATAAGTTGAAGTAAAATTTTTTAATCATCATTTATAATTTTACCTACCTTCTTGCTCTCACAACATTGTTGTTTGTACAACAGTCATTCAACAAGTAGTGCATCTCATTGTTTTTCATTTGACACTTGAATCCGTAGTTGTTAAATCTTCTAGTGTGTCTACATTATAGGAAGACCTTGCCATTGTATCCTCCAGAATAACCACCAAAGATTAGGTGGGTCTGACTTGCTACATGTTTAAGCATGATGTTGTCAATGATAATAATATTAATATTTTCTTTCACATCCTTTTTTCTTTTTTTATGGAAGAGTTTATTGTGCACTTTCCAAAATTTTTCTTTGATATGGCCGAGTATTTTGCAACGATCTTGAAACTTTCTTACAACATTCAACTTGGAGATGGAAATAGGTTTTGGAACATTACTCAACTCTTTGCGTTTCTTTTTGCCTTTTGAGAAGCTAAATCCTCAGATGCCTCTTGTGCTATTTTTTTCTACCTTGATTGTTGCCATTTGACATAGGCCACAATAATACTATCCATCACACCATCCCGTAAATGAAAGTACCTTGGTAATCATCCACCAAATTTGGCGTGAAAGTTTGAAGTTTATTAAAAGGAGCATTTGAATGTTAATTGATATCTTTCTTTGGGATATAAGATAAATACAACTTGAGTTGAGTGAGTTTTTTAAGATGAGCCTTACCAACATAAATGTCATTGCGCAGGAGAGCTAGGTCAGGGTAAATATAATTCCTCGTAATTTGAAGGACTTAAAGAGAAAGCCATTTTATCTTGGTGATTTGCTTGCTTCTAAAGAGAATAAACTTTTTTAATGTCCTTCGTTTGTGTTGGACACATGTTGGGCAAGGACACGACTCTGATATGCGTCTAACACTATCGAAATTGTGTTAATCATTTCAAGGTAAAAGTAGGTTCTTATGTGAGCTAGGCACGGACTGATATGAGCAGGAAACATGAAGATACACGAGGACATGCCATGACGGTCGTGAAATGTTGAAATAAATCGTGTCACACATGCCTTAAAGAAAGTCTCTCTTACATACATCCCTCGTGCCTCTCTTGTGTTCTTGCATTTCCTAGTTGTCTTTCTGCATCTTCTTCCATGAACAAGTTGTAGTGTCAAACTGTATTGTCTCTCTGCGCCTTCTTCCATGAGTGAGACGATGAGTTGGTAAGTGCCATTGATGCAAAAATGAAGGTTTTCCTTTGATTTCTTCGATCGTTACTTGTTCCTTTCTCTTTAGACAAGCGTTTTATAGAAATAACCTATATCATAGGTTTCATGCACGCATTGTGTCTCTTTATGTTTGGCGTCGTCACACTGCTTGTGCACCTCTTCTTCGCTAGGCAGCTCTGAGCCAAATTGAGTATGTGCAATAAAAATGGATAAAACTTCAGAACTTTTCAACGACTTATTATTGCAGGGCGGCATTTTTTTAAAATTTTTTTGTTTTCAGATATATATGGGAGCTATATTTCATGGTTTGGGATTTGTGTTTTTACTTGTGGGCATATATGCTTTTTGATTGATTAATATATATACTTCTATGACTTAACATATTTTGTACTAATGTTAGAAATATATATTTTATATTAATAATTTATAAAATATAAGATTATAGGAATGGCATGTTGTGATCTGTTTTTACAGTAATATCATGGCCACATGCATCATCATGATGTAGTTCATTAAAATTGATTTAGAAGCTTGCTGAATGGTGATTGCTGAAATGATTCCTTCAAATATTAGTAAAATTTTCATGGTACCATTGATGTGAAACATGTAGGTAAACAAGAATTGCTTGGGAGAATTAATAATGATTTGAGCAACAATTTTGCAAAATGTAAACTTATGTTTCACCAAGATAAATTCTTAGAAAAGTCCATTAGAATTTGATGTAATAGCAAGAAGTTACAAACGAAATTAACAGGACACTTGCAAGAGCAACAACAAAAATAAAGAAGTAAAATTAATGGTGATGATTAACAATAATCCACAGTTTAATAACTAGAAGTGTTCACCTTGAGATCCCTCACTCTTGCTCTTGAAAGTGGGGATTTAGCGGAAGAAGATTGCAAGCAACCCTAGAGACGCCACTAGGAGACAAGTGATGCTTATGGTATTGTTCGTCGGAGAAGTAGTCAGAGTTAAAGAAGGCGGTGGTCATCCAATGAGTTGCCACGACCCGGATGGTTATTGTTCGTCGATGACTTCGGCTAAGCAAAAGAGGATGTGGTTGACATATTCTTCAACAGTGTCATCAACTCCAAGACCAAGATCGAAGAAGGGAGACTGTAGAATGTCTAATTGGCCTTGCTCGTCGTATGCGAATCCGTGGTCAACCTCAGGATCCGCCATCCATGGATAAAATTTTCTTCTCTCTTAGAGATCTGGTGGCTGGCGGCTTGTGGAGGGAGGGAGGAGAGAGGGGACGGTGGTGGGGTTCTCGGGTAGAGAGGAAGAGAGAGGGGCGACTAGGGTTTAGGTTTGGGTTAGGGGAAATTTTAGAAATTTGAAATTAATTTCAGGTTTAACTGGATTTGGAGGGAATTGAATTTGAAGTTAATGTCAAATTCAAATGGGGTTAGGGAATTGAAGTAGAGAGAGGGACAAGCTAAGGGAAGGGGGGCCGGCGGCATTAAGAGGGGATTATGGGGTTAATTTGGGTTTAAAGATTTAATTGTAGAGAGAAAGGGCAAGGGGAAGGGGGCTGGCCATAAGAGGAGGGAGGAAAGGTGTCTAGGTGTAATGTATGTGGGCCCAAGGGGATTGAATATTGATTGGAATTAAATCTGAATTTAATTTCAGATTTAATCCATCTTAGGAAGGTTTCCTAATTGGGATTTAATCAAGGGAAGATATTTGAATTTCAAATATTAACTAGAAGCAAGTATGGAGACTTTCCTAAATAACAATGAGTTATTTTAGGAAAGTATTTAGGATAATTGGAATTTTGAAATTCAAATTAGAGAGGATTAAGGGGCCGGCGGCTATGGGGTCCTAGGTGGCCGGCGGCTCAAGGCAAGAGGGGCGGCCGGTGGCTTGGGTGGCCTTGGATGTTCGGCGGCGTGAGATGGGGCGGAAGTTAGGGAGGAAGTTAGGGAGGGGGACACGGGCTAGGGATGGGAGGGGAGGAGCCGATGGGTGAGGGCCTTGGGGAGGTGGCCGGCGGGTGTTGGGAGGATGGGGGAGGTGCTAGGTTACGAGGGGGAAGATGATAAGGTCGGCCGTGAGTCTCGGACTCTTCCAAAGACTGATGGGTATTGCAATTGCCCTCACCTAGGGTTGTTCTTCTCTCTCAAGTGATCTAACAAGAAGAAAGAAACAAAGCTGAAATTTTTTTATTCAATAATCATCATCCTTTTACAAAGCACAAGGCCTCTATATATAAGCCTCCATAATAAAGAAAAGAAGAAAGATACGGATGCCCTCAGGGCTACAATCCGAACTCATCGCCCATAGGGGTAAACTAGGAAAATAGAAATGCAAACTAAATTATATATATATATATATATATCAAAAATAAAGACTCTGAATCGTAGCTGTCGATCTATGATTCCGTCGATGGTACACATGTCGAAATCTCTGGCTGATGTTCTCATCAGCCATTTTGTGAGAAAGTCATTCATTACGACTCCTGATTTGATGATTGTGGAAAAAGCTTGTATTATCATCTTCTTGGCGGCATTTACCTTTAAACCTTTGATGTTAATGAATATGTTTTTCTTCATTTTATTACAAAGCCAATTCTTACTGGGCATCCTTGACTAGGAAAGCGATTCTTGGGCAATCAAAATTTTGACTTGCTAGTCGGTAGCTGAAGCAGCTTCTGTGATGATGAGTATGATGAAAATGACTGATACTTTGAAAAATGAATGGAGATAAGAGATTTTATCAATAGAGAAGTTTTTAAATCTTAAGAGCTGTGAATTCCTACTTCATAAAATGCCTCTTGATTGACTGATGGCATTGAGAAACCTTTCAACATTGCCTCCAATGGCATGAATAAGCTCGTAAAAAGATTCCAGATTAATCGTCAGTATGAGCAAATGATAAGTTGCGCATTTAGAGAATCAGGGCAATTTTGGATGGTGCTGGTTGTTACAAAATCTCATGAATGAAGGATGATTAATAATAAGGCAATCTGATTTTGAATTAGAAATAATTGGTAGACAATCGATTTGCAAATCTGCAGTATTAATGGCCTCTTTATCAGGTTCCACTTTGTGGGAAGGCTGGGAATGTATCGCTGCGACTTGTGGCTTGATTGGCGCTGGTAATGTGCTGCCCCAATATATCCTTAGTCCAAGTTTTAGCTTAGCTAAGGCTCAGCTCAGGTGGCAAATGACAAAATTTTTATTGTTTGTATTTTACTTGTTGACTTAGCTGAATCAATGTAAATGCTACTTCAAAGTTATAAAAGATAAGTATATTAATTACATAATAGAATTTAGTGAAGGATTTTCATAAAATATAGACGGGGAACTGCATGCATGATGCTCGAATCTTATATATTTACAAAAACTAAGGCTCCAACATTTTGCTATCTTCTTGTTTTTTTTCTTGACCCACCAAACTTGAGCATTTGTGCGTGGTCTGATAATCATTAGAAATTTGACAAATGAGATAAAGTACTAGTTGAGCTTTTGTTGTAAATTTCACATTTGGGTGAGAATAGTTGGGTGGATTTGTCTAGTTGGCCTTTGAAACAACATAGATTTGTCGCATCAATTTAGGCTTAATTTGGGATAATTTTCTTACTGTTTTTTTAAGTACATTTTTAGCAAAAAATTTATAGTTTATCAAAATTTTGAATTAAAAGGTTGTTTTAGAAAACAGTAAAAAAGCGGTCCCAAATAAAATCATAATCTTAGTCCGACTAATTAGCAAATTCATCATGATGTTGGCGCCTTCTAGTTGTCCCAAGAGCTGATGTGCTTACTCGATTAATGATTTAAAAGGAAGGGTCTACCTTTTTCTTTTTATATATATATCCTCAGGCATATACAGATGAGTTCAAATGCAAAAATATAATATTTTAACTTTTTTAAATCGGGTTATAATATGTGTAATTGTATACTGATTCAGTGGGTATTACAATTTTCTCTTTATCAAAAAAATGTCTTCTGGATATTACAGAATTCAGATCAATAAGACAAATCAAGATATAACTATCTAATCTCATATCCTTATCTCAAGTGGTTTCTCTTTCAGACATGGGCTTCCACTCTACCTTTACTATTAGAATTTGCTTATTCCTTAACTTCCTAGCATCGTATGACAATCTTTTCAAGTTCTTCCCTCAAATTCAGATTTGGATGTACCTCAAGCTCATTTGTGAATAATCTGCTCCTAAAATTAGATACTCAATTTTTCAGAGAAGATACATAAAATATATTATGTATGTCAGACATGTGGATAAACAATAGTAATCTATAAGCAGAACTATCAATCATTTCAATAATCTCAGAATGACTAATGTACCTTGGTCTCAATTTAATGATCATACTAAATCTACTGACACCCTTAATCGGGCTAATCTTAACATACACAAAATCACCTACCAAAAACTCTACAAAATGGTCCTTTAAATCATAATACTTTTCTGCCCCTCATGCATAGCTATCAGTCTATCTCAGATCAGTTTATTGTAGCATCATCCATTAAAGTTGGCTTTAACAATTGCCTTTCTCTCATCTCTGTCCAAGATAATGGTTCCTGCATTTTCTATTATATAGAACTTCGTAAGGGGCCATTCCTATACTTGATTGAAAGTTATTATTGTAGGCAAACTTAATTAAAGAAATATAATCTTCCTAACTTCCATCAAAATTCATGTACAATGTCAAAAGATCCTCCAGTATCTAAGTAGTCCTTTCAAACTCTAAGTTAGTATGTGGATGAAAAGTTATACTGAAGTATAATCTCGTACCCAGACCCTACTAAACACCTCTCAATAACCTAGAGTAAATTGTCCATCATGATTAAAAATGACAACCTTTGGAATACCATGCAACAAAATAATGTCCCGTATATAGATTTGAGCAACATGTCTTCAGAATTAGTCTGTTTGATCGGAATGGAATGCACAAACTTTGTTAGACGATCTACCACGACCTATATGACATCATTGTAACACCTTAAGATCAAAATTTGAAAGAATTATATATTTTAATATCTTAACTAAACAATTAGAATTTTTATAAATTCATCTACATAAATCAATCTAGTAGAAGTAACTAAAAATCATATTTATTAAAAATATAAAATTATATTCATCCCTCAAAATTCATGTATAGGAATCACGAGGTCAATTATTACATTCATTTTAATTTTCTAAGCTCAAAATAAAAAAAATACAGGAATAAAATTGAAACTTGAATTCCTGCTCTATTCTCACTCCACTTGATATTGACCTCTTCTTGAAAATATGTAAAATCACAGCATAAGCTAACAACTTAGTAGGTTATCAGAACCTACAAGTGAAATCAATGCAAGATACTAAAAACAATATGCATAGAATCATTCAATCAATATAAGTATGAACACATAACTATAAAATATGTGGCAATCAATGTGATCAATTTCATATCATATAAACAATAAAAGTAGTCTAAGTAGTACAATTCATAATCAATAATTAGTAATCAAGTGAAGAGTGATCAGTAAGTTCTGTCAATCCTATACCCAACTATTACAAAATAGTTTATATAGTATCTTATTACATTAGTACACTTGTCATTATCACATGCATGTCATACAATGTCTATGCTATGCATATATATCATATAAATCATATTATTTATATATATCAAATGTCTTTGTATCAGTTTTATCAGTCTTATCAGATACTTATATTAATAATTACATATATCTTATATAAATCATGTCATATTAATTATGCAATTTATCATATATATTCTTATCATATGCATATGCAAGCACTACAAGCAAGATAAAACATCCAGTTATTTATGATGTTTTTTTTATCTAATCTTGTAGTCCAACTCTACAGGAATCAGTCTCAACAATATTAATCTTATTTTCAGGAATCAGTCTTGTCATAAGTCATTTAGGTTAGGTTGTTTTCATATCAGAAGTCGTTACTTCTTACCTGTCAGCGTAACATACCTTATCAATCTGTCTCTTTATGCCTCTCTTTTCATATTATTTAGGATAAAAATTTTATTTTAGGAAATCATGTCAGCCTACCCTCCTGTATTGGATAACATGTCTCCAACTAACATAAATCAGTCAATCATTTTTAACCAATCTTTCTCGCCCTTTTTTCATACATGTCACATCATTTAGTGCATAATAATAAATATCATATAAATATTTAATACAATTATTAATACACTCATCAATATGCATGTTGACCTAAATGAATAATAAATTTATACATATCATATATCCCATATTTAAATGCAGTACACTGCTTCCTGATCATTTTATAAATAACTTTATACTACTTATTTAAATCAAAATATCATATAACCAAAATTACATAGTGAGATTTTAATATCAACCAGTCAAAATATTCAAGATGATGGTATCTATGACATATCAAAAGTTATATGATAAAAAATAATTAAAAATGAGATATAATCATTTTGATCACTTTTATGAGAGATAAAATTCAAGGAATCAAAATGATTGAAAATAAAAGTCAGATGTGGGTTACTTATCATGATTAGAAGACTTTTGCTAATTAGAGTTATGAACAAAAATGACCCAAAGTAGCTTTCTCTCTCTTCTCTGCTCTTCCCCTCCTTTCTTAGCAAGCCTAATGGATGGAATAGGTGAGTGGCTGAGTGTTGGAGAAATTATATTAAAAAATATTTTTCAGTGCCTAGCATTGTGGTGCTCTAACCCAGTGCTGCAGCGCTGCATTAACACTGTCGCGTTGGATTCTAATGCCCTAGCGCTGCTCCCCTCAGAGCCACTGCACTCAAAATCATAGCATCGTAGCACTCCATTTTAGAATTTTAAAATTTTTAATCTTGGGATGTTACAATCATGGCCTTGCCTAGATCTCAAAAAACCCATAACAAAATTCATTATCATCTCCTCCCTATTCACTCTAGAATATGCAAGACTGTAGAAGATTACCTGGTTGTTGATGCTCCGCTTTCACTAACTAAAAGCTTCTCATTTCAAAATAAAATCTGCCATATCTTTTTTTAATCCGGGCCACAAGAACATACCTTTCAAATTGTCATATATCTTGTTACTTTCCTGATGAATTGTATAGAATGAATAATTTTCTTCATGAAGAATCTCAGTCTTCAAATCTTCAATAGTAGGGACCGACAATCGATTCATGCAGAATATAATACCATAATTAGATACTCATAGTTCAAATTTCTTATTAGATTTAATTTGATTAATCAATTTCATATACTCTGTATCTGACTTCTGAGTTTCCTAAATTATCTCTTATATAGTAGGCTATGTTCACGGAATAATGTACTTGATCTGGAATAATGTACTTGAATCTATGTTCATGGTTCTCACTATTTCGAACTCCAACTTCTCCATATCACGAATTAATGAATCAATAAGAGCAAGCAGAGAAAAAGACGCACTAGAAGATTTTATACTCAAAGCATTGCTACTACATTCATCTTACCAGGCTGATATTGAATCACCAGATTAAAATCCTAATCAACTCAAGCCACCTCCTCTATCTTAGATTTAGATATTTTTGTGTAAAAATATACTTCAAACTCTTATAATATGTAAAAATCTCATACTGGACCCCATACAAGTAGTGTCATCGGATCTTCAAAGTAAATATGATAGCGACAAATTTCAAATCATGTGTGGGTTAATTCTTCTCGTGTGGCTATAAGTGTATGAAAACATAAGCCATAACTTTTTTCTCTATTGCATCAGAACAAACCTAATCTTTTCGATGAAGTATCATTGAATATTGAAATCCATCAATATTAGAAGGTATCATTTTAATCAGACCCATTGTCAGACAATTCTTTAGTCTCTAAAGACTCTGCTCACACTCAGGAGTCCAGTCTTAGGCCACTGACTTCTGAGTCAGTCAGGTCAGTGGTATAGAAATATGAGAAAATTCTCTTACAAATTTCCTATAATAACTAACCATACCTAGAAAACTACATACTTTGGATACTGTACTTAGCCTTGGCCAATTTGAAATTGTCCATAGTCAAGATATTCTCAATCAATCTGGCTCGCTCAACCAGCTCAAAAAAATCAATAATACAAAATGGAAATAACGACTGTCTTAGAGCATCTCGTAACTCTCTAAAAAATGATAACACCTCTCTCCTGAAGTGCTAACCAACTGTGGAGCATACATGACTAAAGTAGTGAACTCTGTATCATACTGCATCATAGTTGTACACCCCTGAACCAATATTAAAAATATCTCCTACATATACTATCAGGCGGATGGAGGTACAAACCAGCCTATAAACACATTAATAAATTCCTCATAACTAATCAGAGAATTCAACCTTCCATAAAATTTCTCCTACTACTGGCCCTGCCACGAGCCCTCAGCCTTACCATCTAATAAAAATACAACCATATTTACCCTCATCTAAGAAGGACACTACATACCATTAAAGGTTTCTTTAACCTCATCGGTTAATCCTCTATAATCTTAGGCTCAATAGTACGCTCGAATCTCAAAGGCTTTAACTTCAAAAATATTTGCAGATACCGATTTACATCTTCAGTTCTACTAGAAGAACCTATGTTTTGAGCATCGCCCATTAACTATGCTACCAACCCAGTAAACTGCGACATTGTATCAGAACTAACAATAGGGGTTGTACTGACTATCAGTGCACTCTGGCTCGCACTCTATCCATCATTCATGTCATGCATGGGCTTATCCATCAAAACTCACAGCACAGACATAGTAACTGATACATGCACATGAATAACAAAATAAAATGAATGCATGATACTACCCAGAACTTTCTTACAAACTATAGATCAATTCCTGTATATCTATTTACAATATATTTCTCCAAATAATGCCTTGATACTAAGAAGGGCTTTCATAACCTGATATGACCATAGATATAGTCACATCATATAGGATGGTAGCAGAATAGCGATAGAACCACACAAACCAAGATGTTTTATTTAGAGAAATATCAAATTTCTTTTCAAATAATATACACTAGAGCTTTTAATTTTTTCTATTGTACATAAATTTACTCATCAACAAAATTTATTTCTTTATATTTATCCATAAAAGTATATATCAAAGATTCTTGCTATTACAGTCCTTGACAACAGACAAACACATGGTAGAAAATATAAAAATGTTAGGACTATTTAAGAAATCTAATAAAAAAGAAGAAAATGTACCTATACATCAGTCAGACTAAAAAAATTTTGCCTTATCTACTCAACAGATTATTTACCCATACCATAACCTAAAAATGAAATGCAAAATACAAAATGAGCTAACAAAACTCAACAGATTATATTACCGAAATTATTTCTTAATAATATGAAAACTAATAACTTAAAATAAAGTAGTTATTCCAAGCATAATAATAGACTTATAATAGAGTAATGTCATAATAGTGCAGAGTTTTCTAAGCTTAATAATAAACTTATAATAGAGTGATGTCATAATAGTGTAAGGTTTTACTGATAACTAAGCATGTTATCAAATTCAGAGTACAATATGTTAAACATAATGTAAAGTTGGTTGAAAAGAATATAAATAAAAGTACAATGCATAGTGAAAAGTAATAGAACTTTAGCCCTTATATCTCCTATTTATAACTCCAGACCCTTATGCCTCCTATTTAGAACTCTTGGCATTCATGCCTTCCAGTGCTCTCAGCACTTTTAGAATTTTTGTAACAGAACTCCACAAATATATATGTATAACCGAACTCCAAATAGAACTCCCCTCGAACTCCTTAAATACAAACAAAATATCATCCAGAGATGCACAATATATAAATCAAGCCCATAACATTACAATTAAGCAACTAAACATAAATTAGGCTATTTACAGAATATCAGGGATTTATCCTCCTAACAGCATTTTAGTAGTCTAATCCAATGCAATGCAGTAAAATGTTACTAACTTAAAATTCTATCAAATTATTAGAGATTGTGCATAACTATATTTCATAGGTTTAATCATTCTATAGTGCTTATTTTTGGTGCCTAAATATTTCTATAATTTTAAAAAAGCAACATTCCAAAAATACTGTGCAAAAATTTTATAGAAAAATATCTAAATGTCTAGAATTGTGTCTTACTTAACATACCAGAAATAATGCGATGAAAGTTTTCACATTTAAAAGTTATCTCAGTTCAAACAACAAAAAAAATATATTTTTAATCAGGTAAGTCTCAAAACCTTCAAATTATTAAAAACTGACATAGGCAAAATACAATCTACCTCGAGTTGGACAACTTTCAAAGTTAGGCCATCATCTGAAAATTACTCGAAACGGCTCAAAGTGAACTTCTAAGAATTCCTCTCTCTCTCTCTCTCTCTCTCTCTCTCTCTCTCTCTCTCTCTCTCTTTCTCTCTCTCACACACACACACACACACACACACCAACTGTAAGCCCAAATGAAATGAATTGAATAAAATAGTGAATTTTGATATTTTAATTTTAAAATTTGGACTAGCACTGTGGTGCCCCATGGCGCTTGCCATAATGCTCCCTCAAAGAGCCCACAACATTGTCGTGCCACCACTAGCGTCGCTGACCTGAATTATTTTGCTAAAAACTCGAGAGTACTAGCATCAAAGCATTGTCAACCCCAACACTTCGGTGCCTTAGGTGAAAAATTCAAACTTATTCAAACATGTAAACAGACCCTCGAGACCTATTTTAGATTACAACAAAACTCTCACATGCACTCATAACATTCCAAGACACTTGCTTCAAATGCAAAAGTTTAATAGATTACCTTGATTTGGTTGGGTCAAAATAGGTTGAATAGTCCATCGACTTTACAATGATCATAAGAATCAATGGCTATATTAGAGCATCTCGTAAAGCCTCTAAAAAAATGGTAACACTTCTCTGCAGAAGTACAAACAAGCTGCAGAGCATACTTGGCCAAAGCAGTAAACTCTGCCTAATACTGCATCACAGTTCTGCTCCCCTAAACTAATCTAAAAAAATGTCTCATGCATTTGCTGTCGAGCCGATGGAGGTACAAATCAGCCTTTAAACACATCAATAAATTCTTCATAACTAATTAGAGAATTCAACCTCTTATAAAATTTCTCCTGTTGTTCGCTCAACCACCAGTGCTCAGCCTCACCATTTAACAAAAAAAATACAACAAGAGTTACTTTCTTCTTTGGAGGACACTGCATCCCATCAATGTCTTCTCTAACCTCATAACCCAATCCTCTAGACTCTTAGGCTCAACAATAATCTTAGGCTTTAGCCTCAAAAACATATGCAAATGCCGATCCACATCCTCAGTCCTACTAGAAGAACTCTTGCTCTGGGCCTCACCCATCAACTGTGCTACCAACAAACTATGACATCATATCAGAAACAATAATACGGTCTATATTGACTATTGGTGCAATATGGCTCGCACTTTGCCCATCATTCATTTCATGCTCGGACTGGTCCATCGGAACTCACAGCACACACATAATAACTGATACATGCACATGAATAACAAAATAAAATGAGTGCATGATACTACTAACTAGAACTATTTCATAAGACTACAAATCATTTTCTATAGCACTGTTTATAATTTATTTCTCCAAACAACGCTTTGATACCAAAAACTATCATAACCCAACACGACATGACTCACAGATACATGTCACACCATGTCGGATAGTGACTGAACAGAGGTGGAATAAAATAAATCAAGATCTTTTATTTGGAGAAATATCAGATTTCTTTTTCGATGATAAAATTGAGAGCTTCTATTTTTTTTTTTTTCATTATATATAAATTTACTTATCCATAATATTTTTTATTTCTATTTATCCACAAAAGTATATATCATAGATAATTGCTATCATAGTCTCCAAAAACTAACAAACATGGAGTAGGAAATACAAAAATGTCAAAACTATCAAAAAATTTAAAACAAAAATAGAAAAATGTACCTATACACCAGTTAGACTAAAAAAATTAGCATCATCTACTCAACTGGCCCTCTACCCCTACCCTGACCTAAAAATAAAATACAAAATACAGAAAGAGCTAACACAACTCAACAAATTATATTACCCAAATCTTTTCTTCATAATTGCAAAACCGATAACTTAAAATAAAATAATTATTTTAATCTTAATAGTAGACTTAAAGTAGAGTGGTGTCAGAACAATCCAAAGTTTTATGTATAACTAAGCATGTTACAGAATTTAGAGCATAAGATTCTAAACATAATATAAAGTATGTTGAGCAAAATATAAATAAACACACATTAAAGAATAGAAAGTAATATAACTCCAGACCTTTATGCCTCCCATTCAGAACTCCTGGCCCTCAGACCTTCTACTACTTTCAGCACCTTCAAAAATTTTGCAACAAAACTCCAAACATAACTCCCTATGAACTCCTCAAATACAAACATAATATTATTGAGAGATGCACAATATATCAATTATGTCGTATAACATGACAGTTAAGCAGTTAAACATAAATTTGACAATTTACAAAATTTCAGATGTTTGCCATACGGGCATCATTTTAGCAGTCAGATCCAATACAATGTAGCAAAAATTTATTGACTCAAGATTCTACCAAATTACCAGAGATTATGAAGAACTAATTTTGGAGGTTTATTTATTCTACAATATTATTTTTCAATTCATGAATATTTTTCTATAGTTTAAGAAAAAACAACATTTCAAACCCAATGAAAATTTGACAGAAAAATATCTAAATGTCTGGAACTACGTTCTCTACAACATACAAAAATTACGCGGTAAAATTTTCCTCGTTTAAAAGTTATCTCAGATTGAATATCATAAATTTATATTTTAAATCAGAAAAATTTTAAAATCATTGAATTATTAAAAACTGAGATAATCAAAATACAACTTATCTCGAGCAGAATAACTTTCAGAATTGGGCCATAAACAAAAAATGATCCAAAGCAGCCAAAAGTTGCTTTCTCGCTAGAAATCCTCTCTCTCTCTCTCTATCTCTCTCTCTCTCTCTCTCTCTCTCTCTCTCTCTCTCTCTCTCTAACAGACCAGTGTGACTATGTGAAATGAGTTTGAATAATGAAAAAAAGATATTTTTAATATAAAAATTCGGTCGAGCGCCTCAGTGCCCAATCACCCTCGCCAAAGAGCTCCCATTGGGAGCCCATAGCGCTGCAATGCCGCCCCGAGCTCCTTAGCTTGAATTAATTTGTCAAATTTCAAAGAGCTTGGAGCCATGGTGCCCCCTACCTAGGTTTTGCGACACCTAAGGTAAAAAATTTCATATTTCACGAACATGCACACAGACCCTCGAAACACAGCTAAGAACACATGCAGACCTCCACATGCATACAAACATTCTTAGATACATACAGATGTGTTCAAATGTAGAAATCCAATAATTAACTTTTTTTTTTCAAATCGGATAAGAATAGGTGCAACTGTATGCTGATTTAGTAGATATTATAGGTCTGTCGCTTTATGTGACCAAACCCTCTAAGGGCCAGTAGGGGTATGAACGAGTCGAGTTTAGGTCTTATCAAGCTCGGCTCGTCAGTCGAAAAGCGAGCTCGAGTTGAGCACAAAAGGCGAGCTCAAACTCGAGCTCGTCCCACTACAAACTAGCTCGAGCCGCCTTGTGAGCCGGCTCGCAAGCCATGGGCGAAATTTTTAAAACTTAGGCGGGATTAAAAAAAAGCTGCAATGTCTAACATTTAAATAAAACTTAGGTGGTTCTTATTAATTTTTTTAAATATTTAAATTTAATAAACGAAAATAAAATTATGTAAAAATATATTAATAATTATTCGAGCCGGCTCGCGAGGTCCCGAGCCGGCTCACGAGCTCACGGGCCGAGCCTCATCAAGCTCGAACTCGAGCTTGTTTACTAAACTAGCTCGAGTTTGAGCTCGAGCTCGATAGGCTCGGCTCGCGAGCCCATAAATGAGTCTAGCTCAAGTCGGCTCGCGAGCCGGCTCAACTCACTTACACTCCTAAAGGTGACATCGGCACTAGCCATAAAACTTTCTTGCACATTCATACCTTCTAATGTAAGTAGGTTGAGTCGAGTTCAAGTTATCTCTAATTTGTATTTAAATTTTGAGTTTTATTAATTAATTGAGTTCAAGCACAATTCGAGGAGTTCTGGCCAACGAGCTGGCTCATTTATTAGAAATTAAGAGAAAATAATTTAAATTAAGCATATATTATGATAGAACGATAAAAAAAGACCAATTACAAGAAATTAATTGATATATAAAAACGGTGTATAATTTTTTAACAATTTTATATTTAAACTCTTGAATTCTAGTATATTTTAAGTACATTTTATAATAATATTTATTAAATGAGTCAGCTTATGAGCTAACGAGTCGAGTTAGGGCTAACTTAAGATTAGCTTGTTAGCTCATCTAGTTGTACTTAAGAACAATTCATTGAGTTGAGCCCAAACAAACTTACGAGCTAGTTTAATTTAGTTACAACCCTATTTTAACTTACAAGAAGTATACTTGCCAGCAACTTTGCATGAAAAGAAAACTACGGCCGAAAGATAACTTCTTATTTATCTACTTGCAACAATCATTCTCCCATCTTTATTTATCAAATTTCTATCTAAATATTTAAATTGAAAGCAGAATTCTAATCATTAATTTTTTTATTTTTGTCATATTTCTTATCATTTGATTGCAGAAAGCATTAATACATAAATTTTAATGACAATTGTATCGTTCGGATATTCAAAAATTTCAAATTACAATCCATTTGAATCACATACCGAATCATTTCTAGCATGTAAAAAGAATGTTCTGAAAGAATTTAAATCTCCTTACAATTGGACCGTTAATTAACAAGATGTAATTGAACCATCTTAATTATTTAATTTATTTTAAATGATTGAGACTGAATCAAATATAATATATAAAAACAATGTAAATTTTTTTTTATGAATTGAAAAATAATTTTATCAGCCCCTTTGTAATTATCAAGTTCTTGCCAATTATGAATAAATTCAAGAACTTGTGACAGCCATTCTCCCACCGTAGACAAGATTCTTGTTGTGGTTCAAATTTTAAATAATTGTTACAGACACGCGGTGAGAGAAGCAGGTCTCTCGCCTGTGTCTGCCACGCTTGCTTCGCTCTTCTCTTTGGGGGATAGAGAAAAAATAAGGAGGGAGGTGGACAGGGAGAGGTCTGGCCTGGGAGAGATGGGCAGAGGTGGAAGAGAGGAGCAGGAGGAGGTACGTGCGCCGCTGCTACGTGGCGTCGCAGCGCCATCGCCGGCGCCGCCGTGGCGAAGGAACTCTGTGCTTTACTTGAAAAGAGAGTTCCTTTCGAGGCTTCCCGCCAAGGTTCGGTCCGCCGTCGATACTGAGGACCCTTCTCGAATCGACATTTCAAGAACAGCAGCTTTAAGTGCAGGTCTCTCTCTCTCTCTCTCTCTCTCTCTCTCTCTCTCTCTCTCTCTCATCTAGTTGTACTGAGGACCCTTCTAGTTCTTACTTTTGAACTATGTATGCCTGTTCTCCTATAGTTATATACATTGTAAGACAACAGAGCAACTTATTGTTTTTTTCATATTCTTTTTCAACGAGTGGTTAGGCCTGTTGTCTCTCCATTTTCTCCTCTTTTTATTCTATAAGGCTATAAGCAGACTATTGTTCTTTCTTCTTCGTCTTTCGCTCTTCAAAGGATCGAAGATGATGCTTGTTGATGCTCACTGCCTAAGGTTTTATATATGTTACTCCACCTTGAGTTTGGTGATTGATATGTCATCAAAAATTGCCTTGATTAGGCACGAATCTCGATACAAATATGAGATTGAGATTTCCAAAATTAAAATTAGGACCATCTGATCTTCAATTTCAGCAAGCTTATAGTCAAATTGAACATCTCAAGGAGACGAATCCAACAACATCAAATTTATTCTAATCTGAGCTCAAATGAGCCCAAATCAAAAATCCAAAGCATATTTGGAGGGTTCAAAGCATTAAATGGATAACCAAATGATCGTCGAATATGGCATGCTTATAGTCGAATTGAGCGGTTCGACAAGATGAATCCAACAAGCCCAAGATCACCTACTTCTGACATCAGAGTTTCTTCCCGACCATCTTCGTAGTCCTTCTTAACCGTCGTCAGAGCTCTCTTGCCATTGACCATTGTCGGAGTTCTTCCCGACCGTTGGAGGAGTTTTTCCCGACCGCCGTCGGAGTTCTTCCCGACCACCATTAGAGTTCTTCCTAACCGCCGCCGGAGTTTCTCCCGACTGTCGCCGGACTTCTTCTCGATCGTCGTCGTAGTTCTTCCTGACTGTCGCCAGAGCTCTCTTGCCATTGATCACCGCCAGAGTTCTACCCAACCGTGGCGTGAGTTCTTCCCAATCGCCATCTGAGTTCTTCCCGACCATCGTTGGAGTTCTTCCCGACCGCCATTGGAGTTCTTCCTAACCGTCGTCGGATTTCTTCCCGACTGCCGCAGGAGTTCTTCTTGACCAAAGTTGAACTTCCGCCCGTTCATCAACCGTCGTTGGACTTCCGCCCGTTCATCGGTTACCGCCATATCTCTTCCCAACCACCGACCGTTGCCAGACTTTCGTTCGTTCTTCGATTTTTGCCAGAACTCTTCCTGGATGCTATCGATGTCATATTTCCTCCCAAATACCGCCACCCAAATACGGTCTTTCTGACCACTGTCGTCCGCCGACTACGGTCCTTCTGACTTCCGTCGTCTGCTGACTACGGTCCATCCAACCTTCATCGTCAAACTATGGTCCTTCTGACCTTCGTCGCCAGACAATGGTTCTTGCGATCTCCATTGTCTTTCATTTACGGTCTCTCTGACCATCAGTGCCAGACTATGATCTCTACAACCACCGTCGCCCGAATATAGTTCTTCCGACCTCCATCGACCGTCATTTACAGTCTCTCCGACTATCAATGCCATACTACGGTCCTTCCGACCTCTGTCGCCCTCCGACTACGATTCTTCCTACCACAGTTGCTTGTCGACTACAGTCCCTAAAACTAACATCATCCGCCAATTATAGTTCAGCCAACTAAATGAACAGACCAACACTTATTCTTCCAATTCCACCATGTAATGCATTCTACATGACGTATATTGGCCACATTGAATGAAGGCCTTCCCCCCAAAGAAGGGATTCATTTGTAATCAACTGCAAACACTAGTGGATTCATTCAAATTGGGCAAGACCCTATGTTTTTTTCCCTTTTCAGGGTTTCCACGTAAAAATTGTGGTGTTTCTTTTAATTGATGTACCCATCTCTTTTATTTGTCTATGTGTTGGATTTTCGTATAAAGCTTAGACGTTAAACTTTATATCTCTCTATTGTTGCAAATATTCCAAGATGCAACAGTGATAAAATTCTAAATTTTGGCACGTGGAATGCATGATCAATTCGTCTTGAAATATCAACATCAAAAATTCGTCTCCTTAATTAGGCACGAATCTCGATACAAATATGAGATTGAGATTTCCAAAATTAAAATTAGGACCATCTGATCTTCAATTTCAGCAAGCTTATAGTCAAATTGAACATCTCAAGGAGACGAATCCAACAACATCAAATTTATTCTAATCTGAGCTCAAATGAGCCCAAATCAAAAATCCAAAGCATATTTGGAGGGTTCAAAGCATTAAATGGATAACCAAATGATCGTCGAATATGGCATGCTTATAGTCGAATTGAGCGGTTCGACAAGATGAATCCAACAAGCCCAAGATCGCCTACTTCTGACATCAGAGTTTCTTCCCGACCATCGTCCTAGTCCTTCTTAACCGTCGTCAGAGCTCTCTTGCCATTGACCATTGTCGGAGTTCTTCCCGACCGTTGCAGGAATTTTTCCCGACCGCCGTCGGAGTTCTTCTCGACCACCATTAGAGTTCTTCCTAACCACCGCCGGAGTTTCTCCCGACTGTCGTCGGACTTCTTCCCGATCGTCGTCGTAGTTCTTCCTGACTGTCGCCAGAGCTCTCTTGCCATCGACCACCGCCAGAGTTCTACCCAACCGTGGCGTGAGTTCTTCCCAACCGCCATCTGAGTTCTTCCCGACCATCGTTGGAGTTCTTCCCGACCGCCATTGGAGTTCTTCCTAACCGTCGTCGGATTTCTTCCCGACTGCCGCCGGAGTTCTTCTTGACCAAAGTTGAACTTCCGCCCGTTCATCAACCGTCGTTGGACTTCCGCCCGTTCATCGGTTACCGCCATATCTCTTCCCAACCACCGACCGTTGCCAGACTTTCGTTCGTTCTTCGATTTTTGCCAGAACTCTTCCTGGATGCTATCGATATCATATTTCCTCCCAAATACCGCCACCCAAATACGGTCTTTCTGACCACTGTCGTCCACCGACTACGGTCCTTCTGACTTCCGTCGTCTGCTGACTACGGTCCATCCAACCTCCATCGTCAAACTATGGTCCTTCTGACCTTCGTCGCCAGACAATGGTTCTTGCGATCTCCATCGTCTTTCATTTACAGTCTCTTTGACCATCAGTGCCAGACTATGATCTCTACAACCACCGTCGCCCGAATATAGTTCTTCCGACCTCCATCGACCGTCATTTACGGTCTCTCCGACTATCAATGCCATACTACGGTCCTTTCGACCTCTGTCGCCCTCCGACTACGATTCTTCCTACCACCGTTGCTTGTCGACTACAGTCCCTAAAACTAACATCATCCGCCAATTATAGTTCAACCAACTAAATGAACAGACCAACACTTATTCTTCCAATTCCCACCATGTAATGCATTCTACATGACGTATATTGGCCACATTGAACGAAGGCCTTCCCCCCAAAGAAGGGATTCATTTATAATCAACTGCAAACACTAGTGGATTCATTCAAACTGGGCAAGACCCTATGATTTTTCCCCTTTTCAAGGTTTCCACGTAAAAATTATGGTGTCTCTTTTAATTGATGCACCCATCTCTTTTACCTGTTTATGTGTTGGATTTTCGTATAAAACTTGGACGTTAAACTTTATATCTCTCTATTGTTGCAAATATTCCAAGATGCAACAGTGATAAAATTCTAAATTTTGGCACGTGGAATGCATGATCAATTCATCTTGAAATATCATCATCAAAAATATGTTGCGTTATGCTGAACATAATGTCTCTCTCTCCCCCCCCTCCCCCAACCTTTTTTGGGTTCTCCTGCCTGATTCTTCTCGGCTTTGGCTTCTTGGATTCAGCTATATTCTTATTGTATCTGTTTATCGTGTAACTCGGAATGAAAAGTTTCGGTGGACTATATCATTTTGGGATTGGTGATAATAATTTAGAGTAAATTGTTTGTTGAATTTTATAGTAACTATACTTATCTACACTGCAGCATCAGTGCTTTTCTTACAGAGCTGTATTTCGCCTCTTTTTGTATTGTCTTTTGTTTACTGTTAACGCGAACATTTCTTTCTTCATACTTTACATTTTGTTTCCTTTAGCCATGGCAAATAGAGAGCTAATTCCTGAAAATGTTCTCGAGTAGAAGTATCCCATGAGATGCTTATGCGAGAAAAAGCATGTATTTGCACTGAAAAAGATTGTGCAATTCTAGCAATTAGAGAGTTTACTCCTAACCAGTAGAACAAACAACATTATTCATGGAGTTGAGTACAGGAATGCAATTTGGGATGCAATTTGGGAATGGGAATTCTATTTAAAGCTGTCTGTTCTAATCCCTGGTGCCATAATTTTTGGGAGCTTCTTTGAGTTTGAATTGAAATTTACTGCATAAATTAGCCTCCACTGAATTGATCTGAATATAGGTTTGTTTTGGGGAATGCTGCATTACGTTCAAGTTATTTTCTTTTTGCTTTTTTAAATGACTGATGCTGGGATGTTATGTATGTTGGGGATGTAAAAGTAAACCACGCAACGAAACAAACAAGAAAGTAAAATCAACGGAAATAAAAGGAGACCAGGATTTAACGTGAAAAAATCCGAAATCAGAAAAAAAAAAAACCCCGGAGCCACACCACACCAAGAAATCCAATATAAAAATTGGGAGAAATAAGTACAAATTTCTCTTTTCTCTCGCTCTCTCCTTGCTTCTTTTCTCACTTACACCATTCTCACACACTAAAGTACTAAACAAAAGAGAAAAGCCTCTACATACCCACCAAGGGACACCACCGGACGCCACCCTCTCATGTTGAATTTTTGAAACATCTTTTCAACATATTCAGCTTGAGACAACTTCAGTATGCCTGCACTTCTATCCAGGTTGATTCTTATATCGAGAATTTTCTTTGTCGGACCCAAATCTTTCATTTCAAACTTTTTGATAACTATTCCTTTAAACATTCCTTCAGACATTTTATCTTCTTCATATCTGACCCTCCAACCAACATGTTATCCACATATAAAAGCAGAAAAATATAATATTTATCAAAATGTTTAAAAAAATAACAGTGATTTGCCTGGCACTTCGTGTACCCATTATCTGACATAAACCTGTCAAATCTCTTATATCACTATTTCGGTGCTTACTTCAGCCCATATAAGCTCCTCCTGAGCCTACACACCAAATATTCATTACCTGTGACCTCATATCCCTGAGGTTGCACCATGTACAACTCTTCTTCAAGATCACCATGAAGAAATTTTGTCTTTATATCCATCTGCTTTAGATGTAAATCCTTCACTCCTACCATGCTCAGTATAACTCTGATTGTAGTCATCATCACCACTTGAGATAAAATTTTAGTGAAGTCCACTCATTCTTTCTGCTGAAAATCTTTAACTACAAGTCTGGCCTTGTAGCGCTTGCTACCATTAAGTTCTTGTTTCAGCCTGCAAACTCACTTACTGTGTAGTGTTCTCTTGCCACTCGGTAGCTCTGTCAACTCCCAAGTCTGATTCAACTCAAATGAATGCATCTCATCATCCATAGCTTGCTCTCACTTTTTTGAATCATCAACTTGAATGACCTCATCATAACACTATGATTTACCACTATCTGTCAACAATAAATAATACAAGGAAGGAGAATACCTTTTGTACTAGCTTTGAGATTCTAGTGGATCTCCTAATTTCAGTAGTAGGAGTCTAAGGTACTCTCTATGCTTCATCAACTTTGTCTTCTTGATCATCATCAACCTATCTCAACATATTTGGAAGAATCTTTAGGAGTCTCATTTCTATCCTTGTATATTTCCTTTTCACTGAATTTGACATCCTTGCTCCTGATGAATTTCTGATTCTGATAATCCCAGAATTTATAGCCAAATTCATTTGAGTCATATCCATTAAATGTATACTTGATAGATTTTGGATCAAATGTACTCCTAGATCCTGCATCAATATGAACATAGGATGAACAACTAAAACTTTGAGGTGAGATAAACTTACTTCCTTTCCACTCTAGGCTTCCTCAGGTAACCTCATTCAGAGGAACTGAAGGAACACGATTGATCAGATAAACTGTAGTATTCACTACCTTTGCCCAAAACTGCTTGGGTAGACCAACATGTAATCTCATGCTCTGGCATACTCAGTGATAGTTCTATTCATATGCTCCACAACACCATTCTGCTGTGGTGTTCTTGGAATATTGAACTCATGCCTGATCCCATTCAAAGTACAATGCTCCTTGAACTTTTTATCATGATACTCATCACCTGATCTGACATACTTGAGTTTTAAAACTGTCTCATTCTCAATCATGACCTTCCACTTCTTAAAAGTATCAAACACACCTGACATTTTTAAAAAAAGTACACCCAAACCTTTCTGTTGTTATCATCAATAAAAATAATAAAATACAAAGATCCTCCTATAGAAGTAACTACAGCAGGACCCCATACATAAGTATGCACTAACTCCAGCTTCTTTGACGACCTTTAAACCAGTTTTTAAAAACTTATCATATGTTGCTTGTTATATACACAGTCTTCACCAAAATTTAAATTTATAAATTTTAAACCAAGAAGCTTTCCTCTAGTTCTAGTAAGAAGTGAATACATACATTTCTTACTCATATGGCCAAGCCTTTGATGCCAAAGACCTCCTTCAACATTTGAATCAACTACTCCAATAGAATTTGATCTTTTGTTTATAACATACAGGGTGCATTCAATGCTGCCACGAACTATAATCATAGCTCCTTTTGTCACCTTCCATGAATCTCCTGTGAATGATGTCACATGGCCTGAGTTTGCAAGTTGACTCATAAAAACTAAACTTCTCTTCAAACATGGAACATGCCTAACATTCTTGAGTCTCCAAATTGACCCATCCGATATTCTAATGTTAATATCTCTTTGTCCAACAACAATGTTGTGGGGCTTGTTGTCTTCCATATACACTTTTACCCAAATCACATTGAGTATAGTTCTTGAATGCCTCATTATTAAAACTTGCATGAAAAGAAGCACTTGAATCTATAACTCAAGATTCAGAATTGTCCAGAGATAAGATTAGAGAATCTAATTGATACTCTTCTGCAGATACATTTGCAGAGTGATTTTTATCTTGACCCTCACCACTAGCCTTCTTTGAAATTATACAATCCTTCTTTAAATAACCATTCTTTTCACAGCTCCAGCACACAACCTTTCCTTTACCTGAAATAGACTTTCCTCTCCTTGATTTAGATCTCCCTCTACTAAAATTTCTCTCTAAACCCCGCCATCTTGCTTCAACATTCAAAGCAGAATTTGAAGAACCATCATTCGCTCTATTGCGAACCTCTTCATTAAGCACTAACCCCATAATGTCCTCGAAGTTCAGCTTTGAACTTCCTAAAGAGTTACTCACAGCAGTAACAAGCCTATTCCATCTTTTTGGCAATGAAAATAATAGCAACAATGCTCTCACCTCATCATCAAATTTGATGTCAACTGAACACAACTGACTCATCACAGTGTTCAGATTATTCAAGTGCTCTGCCATTGGAGTGCTACCAAACATCTTCATATTGAATAATTTCTTTATCAAGAATACTTTATTTAAGGCCGATGACTTATCATACATCTTAGTCAGTGCGGCCATAAAATCGATTGTAGTCTCATTTATAATGTTGAATGCAACAGATGAGAAAAGTGAAAGTCATATCAAACAAAGTGCAGTCCGATCAAGAACCTCCCACTCCTCCATAGTCGTAGAGTCCGTCTTCTTGGTGATTCCTTCCAATGGTAAATACAATTTCTTCTGATACAACAAATCTTCAATTTGCATCCTTTAGAATGCAAAGTTCAAACCATTGAGCTTCTTAATCTTGTATCTTGCTTCGTCAGTCATTACTCCCACTTGAACTAAACAACCTCGCTCTGATACCAGTTGTTGAGGATGTGAAAGTAAACTACGCAATGAAATAAAAAAGAAAGTAAAAGCAGCGGAAACAAAAGGGCACCAGAATTTAATGTGAAAAAATTCAAAATTAGGAAAATACCACGGAGCCACACCACACCAAGAAATCCACTATAAAAATTAGGAGAAATAAGTATAAATATCTCTTCTTTCTCGCTCTCTCATTGCTTCTCTTCTCACTTACACCATTCTCACACACTAAACAAAAAAGAAAAGCCTCTATATATCACCAAGGGACACCACCCTTGAGAAAAAATAAGAAAAAAAAGTGTTCAGTCCGTCTCAAAGCACTGCGGCACCAATTTGGAGCGCTGCAGCGCTCAAACCTCTGATCCCAATCCGTCTGATGATGCTGCAGCGCTCAAACCCGCAACGCTGTAGAGCCGAATCTAGAGCGCTGTGGCGCTCCGCTCTTTGTCGTTTCTCCCAGCAAACTTTTTAGCGTCGGGGCGCTCAGGTACACATCATCGGGGCGTTGTACAGAAAAAAATTTTAGTTCAAAGCATCTGAATCCAAGCAGAGGGAGGACCCCCTGCAACCCCCCAGCGAACACGACGAATTGAGTTGAGATCCGTGGCAACAGTATAACCCGATTGATCAACATAGTCAGATTCCACACATAGCTAACAATGTAAGGTTCAATAAAGACTCTAGTCATGAATAAATCATCGACAGGGGGGATTCTTATCAGCTGCTGATATATTTTATTCCCTCCGAGTTAAATTCTACTTTTTTAAACATTATTGGAATCCATATATGGCTGTGATGCATCTGAACCAGTATGTGGATATGTGCAGCTGTCAGTAAACATGCAATTATCATTATAAAGGCATTGAATTATAAGAAATGTTTAGTATCATTATGTTTTTTTACCCAGGTGAAAAGGAATACTACGAAAAGCAATTTGCTACTCTCAAATCTTTTGAAGAGGTTGACTCCTTGAATGAGTCCACTAATGGTGACAATGATCAAGAAGATCAAGAAAATGCCGATCAAAACCAGAGTGAATTGGCTATAAAAATTTCCAACTATGCAAACTTAATTCTCCTGTTATTAAAGGTATTCATTCTTCTAGTTACATGATTAAATATTTCCTCCGGCTTCAGTAAAACTAACGAAATATATTTTTCAGATCTATGCTACTATAAGAAGTGGATCTATCGCTATCGCCGCATCGACACTTGACTCTTTGTTGGATCTCATCGCAGGTGGAATTCTATGGTTTACACATTTGTCAATGAAGAAAGTGAACATCTATCAGTACCCAATTGGAAAATTGCGTATGCAACCAGTGGGTATAGTTGTATTTGCAGCTGTCATGGCTACTTTAGGTATTCATCTTCTCTCTGGTATGAAATTTATTAATCTGTTATGTTCTTTTGAGTATAATGAGGATGACATGTTCATGTTCAATGTTGGAACTAAGTAGCTTATAAGCATATGCTTTGGTTCTATTAGATATAGATATTTATCACAATATTGTACTTCGTGGTAGTGCAGCAATAGATCTTAGAACAAAGGCAAAATGAAAATGAGAGAACAAACACAACTGATATTGCAAACACAAGACACATAAATTTACATGGTTAAATGAGATCCACCTACATCCATAGTTGCAAGGAGATAAGATAATTCCATGAAATTTCAGAAGAGGTTCATCAATAATTTCTCTTCATACCTAAATATAATTTAGAGTTATCATTTCGTGAAACTGTATTATTGAAGAAGTCCTCATACAATTGTGGGCTTTGAATATTTACGGATTATTTCGGGTTAAATTTTTTTAAGACATATTATATTTTAAGATAAAATACTACCCAAAGATTTCACCCTCATTTTGTGAAGATTTAATGATATGATTCTAGGTTTCTCATAGGCGCAAATCCCTATAGTTAATTATCCCTCCCGATGATGAGAGAGAACATTCGGTATAGGCTATTCATTAAATAGACACTAAGTATCGAATGTATAATAGCAACAAATTTAGTATTTAGAGAGCGAAGAGTGGCAGGCAGCTGGCTGACAGGACTGTAGGAGGAGAGGTGTACAATCGGCGGCTAGTTTGCATGGGAGAGTTTGGTGATGGGACATGTTTTGTGGTTGTAGGTAAGGAGTCAACAGTTTGAGGTGAAATGAAAAGGAGGCAATTGGGATGGGCATTGAGATTTGGGTAAGTATTGGTCAAATGAGAGAGAGGAGAGATGGACATACTTTCCAAATTTTTTGGTTTATTCTCATCACTAGTTGAAATAGTTGAACGAAGAGAGACGGCGCGTGGGTTTTAGGAATGACAGATGATAGGGCTAGGGAGATGTAGGTGATGGGGTAGCATTAGTTGGTCGCCGTTGTCACCACACGTGCTCAAATCAATTATGGAATACATGCGGAGGTTAACACCAACTTTTGTAGTTGATGTTGAATAGTGAGAGAAGAAAACCTAGTTCTATAAGAGTAAATGACTAGAAGTAGGAATAAGGAAGTCAATTCGTAGACTTCTTCCTCTCCATGGGGTAAGACACATCACACACGCCAGATTTGTATTGCTATGTTATTGGATGGAAGCAGCCTAATGTTGACTGAAAAAATTATAATCCACGTAAGACTCAACTTATGACTCAGCCAACTACTCCCACGATCTCAACGGTTGCTCCCACGACCTCTCTACAACTGCTCCTTACGACACAAAACAACGATCCCTCCCAAACAGGCTCTCACACGCTCACAGAACCGCAAGAGATCGCAAGCAAAAAAATTCGGGACATACCTCTTCCAGGCGACATCTCTCCGGATCTCAATCTTGGCTTCAGTCGAAGACCCTTCAGCCTCCGTCGAGCAAGCCAAGCCACTGACCCTAGCCGCAAGACTCTTCTTCCATCTCAGACCACGACATCCGGTCTTCTTCCTCCGCTTTGCTTCCATCGAACCGGCCCAACTCCTACATCCTGTTCTTCACCGCACGCAAGGTCGACCATCTCTTCCATCTCCGGCCGCGACTCCAACTTGACCGTTGCCTGCACTCAACGTCGGCTCTATTGCCTTGCCCTAGCATCGAAGCCGTCTCCCTCTCGTGTACAAAGGATTAAGTCGGCCGCCGATCCCAGCCTCCCACCGCCGCCGTGTCCGATCCCGACCTCGCTGACCGGAAGCCCGCCGAGCTCCCCCCGTGCGTGGCCTTCTCCGTCTCCTGCCCGATCGGGCTGTGCCCGATCCCTTCCTCCCTCTCTTTAATTATATTATATAATATTATATAGTATAATTATATATATGTATAGTCATATTATTATATTGTTATTATGATATAATAATATATATACATTATATTAGAGTATAATAAATATATTTTATTATAATAAAAATAAAATGAAATAAAGAAAAGAGAGATAGAGAGATGGAGAGAAATAAAAGAATTTGCAAATAGGTATGAAATCAAATTGAAGATTTTGAAGGAAGTCCCGGGGTTTGATTCGGTCCCCCGAAGCTCTCGGTCGTCGAGTTAATCCGACCGAGGGATTGAAGACTTGAAGACTCAATCTCCTCGCCGTTGATTTGATCCGGTCGAGTCGAGCCCAAAGGGCAAATGCCCTCTTTACCTCCCGGCGCCGGGGAGGGGACGCCGGAAGGCTGCCGAAATTCACTCAAAAATTCGGGACTTAGAAAAAATAAAATTTCTGGACTTTGGTTGATTTTGGAAAACACAAATTTAATTTGAAACTAATTAATTCATAACTCACTAATTAAATAACTTTAACTAAATCAAATTACATTTAAAATAATTGTAATTTAATTAATAAAGCATTTAAATCTAAAATTAAAAAATATATATACATTAAATTAAATTAATTAAATGCTAACAATTAAATCTCTTAAAATTAAAACTTAAAACTTTAATTTAAAATTTAAACAAATGTCTTAATTAATTGAGTAATTAATTTAATTTAAATAATAAAATAATCTCAAAATACATTTACAATTTAAACTCAAAATTAAACCCAACTAAAATAATTGAATAAAATTTTAATCACAAATTTTAATCAGAAAACATAATCAATTTAATAACTTAATTAAATGAATAAATTGATTTCACTTAATTAATTAACATAATTAATTAATGCATTTTAAATCAAATTAAAGTCTTTAAAAATAGTTAATAACTTCCAACTTTAACCAAATAATTTTAACCAATTTCAACATACATTTGAGATTTAAATCAAATTGAGCAAATTAAGTTTTAATTAAAATTCATCTTTAATTAAATTAAAACCTAATTAATCAACTAATTAATGTAATTAATTAAATCAAAATAAAACATAAAAAATAAAATAAAATGCATGAATTGAAATGTTTCCAATAGTCCAACCTAATTACAGACTAATGCTCTCCAACAAATGGCAGCTCTCCAAACAATGAAACTCTCTCCAACAACTCTTCAACAAACAAGTTCAAGCTCACTAAGATCCTCAGTTGTAGTCTAAGTTGCATCTACCTGAGAGTCCTCTAGATGCTGGATACGAGTACCTGCAAACAAATAAATAAAAGTCAGCACAATTATAATGAAATTAAATGCTGGAAAGAATAGATCTAACTCTTATTAGTAAGAGAAAAGTACGGCAAAGCTAGTAAAGCAAAGTGCTGAAACAAGTAAAGCAATAGACTACTGTAGTATGAAAAGACTAAGGGCACAAAGCAAGATGCTAACACTGGTGTCGAGGGAGATGACTTGATGTATAATGCATGTAAATTGTGCAAGTGTGCATAGACAAGTCTCTTAACTTAGAAGAAATTAGTCTATTAATGATTGAAGTTAGTATCAAAATCATTAGGAGACTAATAATCTCCATAACTCATCAGGATTTTGTACTAAAGAAAATAGCAAAGTAGTTAGAAACTTCTAATACATGATACACTTCACCGGTAAACAGGAGCAAAGTATTTGTAGTGCCCACAACAAATAGCCTACAGGTAAGAGCAGGGAGTTTGTATCAAACAAATTAGTCCACCTAAAGGATAGAATAGAGGAGCTTATAGTGAGCAAAGTGATCCTCCTACAAACAAAAACACAATCTCCTAGCATCTATTGAGCAAATCTCCTCTAGGAATTGTGTCAAATGACAATAAAGAAGAACGCCACCGAATCCGCAACATGTGTACAAGCGGACAGAAGGTGTTCGTAGGCCCTTAAAAGAAATACCGGCCTTTTCTAAACGAAGTCACTTGCGCAAATGGATCATATCTAAATATTTTAAAATCTCCCTTTGTGTATTAGATATGATCCCTTAAACTGAAATAAACCCCCTGCATGTGCTCCGGTCAACATTTTAAAGTTACAAACACAAATGTTCGAGAATGCTGCGCAGGGTCAAATACTACAACCCGCATGTGCTCCGACCACCGCATATGATTTCAAAATCTAATGGTCTGAGAATGCTCCGCGGGTTTAAATTCAAGTCTCATCCTCCTCCTCGAAAGGACTGGAGTCGACATGACTTAAATCACAAAATATCTCCCAAAATCCTACGAAAATACTAGTGACTTTAAACTCACCCCGATGATGGCCGCGTTGATAGAAAATCTCAACCGGAGGGGTCAAATTTCTAATCCAACAAAAGTCTAAATCTCTGAAATGAAATTATCTCTTAAAAACTCAAAACTAAAACCAACCCACCTCCCGCAACTGTTTGTCGGGGGTGATAAGTTTGAAATTAACCTCAGCTCACAAAGAGCAAATGCGTGTCGGGTGTATCGCTATGATTCATCCTCAAATAGTCTCTTGCCAGCAGGGACGTGGCACGTGCCCTCTGATCGGGTGGTTTTGCCACGAAATGGCACCATTATATTACGATCACGGCCAAAGCCCGTATGTTTCCTAACGGTGTCAAACCCTTGAGTTATGAATCATAGGGTATATTCGATAGGCACAAAGCCCTCTGTCAGCTAAGGTGGATTCAAATCTATCCCCTTAGACAAATACCAACCCAGGTCTACAAGGTATTCTTGGACGAAGCAACCCATGGCTGCCGATAAGGTGCCTTCTGTCAGGTTGGGTCGACTACCTCCTCTGACTAAGTAGACCAGGGATCATGACAGCCCGGGACGACGGAACCATGGGATCTTGATCGGGCTCGTCTTCATTCCCCCCACTATCAGTTTTAAGTTCGTGATGATAATTTTTAAATCATAAATTCAAATCTCAAATTCAAACCCTACAATTGTTGCTATTATACACTGGACTTAAGATCCATACGACCTCTTCAACGACTAGCCTTAATCGAAAGTTCTCTCTCGTTATCGGGAGGGGTAATTAACTATAGGGGCTTGCGCCTATAGGAAACCAGAACTCAGATCATAAAGTCCTCACAAAATGAGGGCGAAATCTCTGGGTAGTGTCTTATCCAAAACCCAATCTGCCTTCTGAAAATTCACCCGGAACCTAATCTCGTTAAAACTCTTAGCCGTCATTGCCATCAAATAAGGAAAATAGATCAATGACGGAGGAGAGGCCGGGAGCATACATTCAATGGAATTTTCGGAGCCCACAGATTTCTGGCGACTCCGCTGGGGACTGGTTTCTCTTTTCATCTTTGGCTAGATATACATAAATTACAATAGTAACAAAAATGTTGAAATTCTAATAAATTTGTTAAAATCAGGGTTTTTGAAATAATGCAATAAAAAATTTTATTATATATATATATATTTATATATATAATATTTTATTCTGTCTAGTCTCTGCACTTTGAAAGTGTGGGGTGATGTATCAATTTTTGACTACTAACCCTTACCTTTCTTTTGTGCAGAATGGAACTACAGAATACTCCATTTACCGTCCAACTGGGACGAGGCGCTAACATCCAGCTAGCGAATGCCGTCATTAACACCGGAGACTCTGAAGCCACTATCCGATTTGGAAGTTTAGAGTTCTCTGCAGCTACTGCAATGGCTGCCGCCGTACCTATTCACGGCATGATTGTTCAAGGCCATTCTGCGAGGCCTGACTCTGCTAAAACTTATGCACGACGTGCCTATTCCGTGCAACAACCACGAGCTGTTAGAACTGCTACTGCTAAAGCAGTTCAACAAAATAGAACCTCTGTCTTCGAAAGATTATCGCAGCCCAAGGCCCCAACCACAGAGAGGGTCGTAACTGGAGGAAGAATATCCGTGGTACCTACTAGGGCCACCACTCTGCCAACCAGGTTATCTGCACCTGGAAAGGATGATGCTGAAGCCTCCTCATCTGGAGGAAGGCTCACAAGAAGGCAAAGGAGAAAGTTGAATGCCAAACTACGAGCTCAACAACCACTGCCAGTGCATCCATCAACACTCCCAGCCTTGGAACCAGAGGTTAACGTTCCCACCCATAACAAGTTTACAAATCTAAAATGGGTGAAGAGGAACAGCCCTACTGGCGAGTTGAAACAGTCATTTTGGGATCAGCAGCCCCAAACCCCTATTCTTCAAACGAAGAAGCATGAAACTCTGTCCGCCAGGGTGCACAGAGTTTTGAAAGTTGCAAAAGAAAATGGCCTGATAAGGAAGAAATATCAAAGGCCATCGACATTTAAGGATAGGAGGATCCCACAAAGAGAGTTACCAACTGCCACGATAGCTCAGGAGAAATCGAGATCAACTCCATGCGGTGAACATTGGAGCGTGAATCCTAGACCTCGTGTTCAGGATTCCGCCATCAAAAGATCCCAGTGGAAGGGAAAAGAAATTTGGAGGCCGAGACCTCCTGAAAAAAGATCACTGCAAAAGAAAGTCAATATAGGCGTGACATCTGGTGCAGCCTCCCAGAGATCCGCCTTTAATAAGAATCGTCAACAATGGGTACCTAAGGAAAAGGTTCCTATTACTGACACTTGTAATAGTCGACACCTTGGAAAATTTTCCAAGGAATCCTATTGCCAGCTAACTTCAGCCTCTCAGAAGAAGGTCAATTTTGACCATACTCCTCCAATTGAAGAAGTTCATGTACCACATGTAGAGCCAGAGATCTACTGGAAGCGTCGCTCTGAGATTCGAGTACAAGAAAATGATAATGATGAAGATGAAGACACTATGGAGGTTGAGGTAGTCTACATGGTGGGACATGGTGATGAGCCACATCAAACACGTGGCTACCGACGACGTAATGAAGCAGGGCCCAATTCTTCTAAAACAACAACATCCCAAGAAGATCAAGCTCAGGACGAGCAATTAGAAGAAGAAGAAGTCCCCTCGGGTGATGGACAAAATGATAATCAAGACAAAGAAGTGCTTGATGAGACATTAGCACAAGCACAAAGGCGTTTGAAACTCCAGATGAAAGAAAAAGATAAGGAGATATCCGATCTGAATAGCAAGATGACAGAAATGATGGCACAGATGACTGCGATGATGCAGTTAATGCAGAAGAACATCATTACTACTCCTGCATTTCCTCAACCAACTGATCATCATACATCGGGTCAGCCCGTTAATCAGCAGATATCCAGTAGTGTTCCTACTAATTTGCCAACCGACCCAATACCTCAGGTGTCTGAAATTCGAATCACACCTGAAGGAGGAAATGAGGCTGATCGACTTGTTCATCTGCAAACTCACCACGATGTTGCAAATACATCTGAGCCAGTGATGACTCCGCAACTAGAATCAATAATCAATGAAAAGATTAAGGCTGTCATTGCCTCAGAGCAGGTAGAGAAGTTTGTGAGTAAGGGTCGCCCATATCCGGCCGAGTATGATCAGGTGCCTTACCCTAAAGGCTATTCAGTGCCTAAGTTTAATACTTTTAATGGCACCGGCAATCCTAAACAACACTTGGCTCAGTTTAAAGCAACATGTGGAAATACTGGGGGCGTTGATGCTCTGCTCTTCCGCCAATTCATTAGTAGTTTGACTGCAACTGCTTTTGAATGGTACACTGAGCTGCCCAATGATTCTGTTAAGACATTTTCAGAACTAGAGAATATGTTTGTAAAAAGGTTCGCCAGTGCTACGGAGAAGACTACTATCGCTGACCTTGCCTTAGAGAAACTAAAAAAGGGTGAGTCAGTGACAAAGTACATCACTCGTTGGCGTAATATGAGTATGAAATGCGAACAACAGTTAGAAGAGGAGCATGCTGTTCAACTACTTTTGGGAAACATCGATGATAAGATGTTGCCATTTTTATGTATGGCCTCTATCAGCACTTATCAAGAGCTACTGGACAGAGTAGCTAAGTTTGAAAAGTTGAACCTGTCCAAGTCTGAAAATTATTCAGATAGACCCCGAAGAAATAAAGTTGCAGATACTAGAAGGGATGAGATCTATTCTGCATCATCTTTAAGGATCGATAAAGAAAAACAATCTACTCCTAAAGATGATAAAGGAAGACAGTATTCTAAACCCCAGCCAAAACTAGTATTGGGAGGAAACAACAGGTCTCAAACTTTTCGTGATGGAGGAGAACGTTCGAAGCCAAGAACTGGTGATCGAATCACATCCCTTAAAGAGAAAATGAATAGAGAATATTCTTTTAAGAGGGAAAGTGTGGCAAAGTTATTCAAGCAAGCGCTTAATGCTGGTCTTGAATTACCTGAGTGTAAAAGACCAGAAGAAGCTGAGCAGAAAGATAATCCAAATTATTGCCCGTATCACCGAGTTATCAGCCACCCTATTGAAGATTGTTATGTCTTCAAAGACTGGCTTGAAAAGAAATATAGAGATGGTGAGTTCACGCTATCAAATAGCGTTCTAGTTCATCCAAAGAAGGAATCTGTGAAGGTGATTGTGTCTTCTCCTATACCTCCAATGAAGGAAGGAGACAAAATGAAGGGAAAAATGATGCCAGAAAAAGATGAATGGCAGACTGCAATCTCCAAGAAGACAAGGAAGATGATTAAGCAACTGGAAGGAGTTCCTGGTGTAGAATGGAAATCCTCTACGGAACCAGTTCTTGAATTGAAAGGAAATCGAAATTCAGGTGCATCCACTTCCAGGTCATCAACTCGAAGACGTTCTAATACTAAGCAGTTCTATAAAACATCCTCTAAGAAGTCTGACAGCTCAAATAAGCGTAATAGGCTAAAGAAGAAGAGGACCGTGCTTCAAAAGATTATCAAAAATTTGGAGGATTATCGTCAACCGTTGAGACGGCCCATAACACTTGCAGATTTTATGTCTGAGCTTCAAATAGACCAATCAAAAGTAGAAGATGATGAACAAGAAGATGAAGAATCACTCCATTTAGAAACATGCCGAGTCATCTCAGTAGCATCAACTGCATGCCAACGAGACTCTTTTAAAGGTCATGATGGAGTCCAGATAGCAATGTCTTCTACAAAAATGACTGATAAAAGAACATCTGAGTCTTGTCTGATGGTGCTACAGACAGATTGTAACTCAGAAGAAGAGTTATGTTTTCCAAGTGACGATGAGTCAGATCAACAAATGGCTTCGCAAATGGAGCGTGTAAAGTTGAATGAAGACTCTGAAAATGCAAAATTTTCATCAGAAAAGGTTGAGTCAAATGAGGTGGCTCAAGTACAATTGAGAAGTGGCAAAGTGCTGCCTCCGCCACTAAAAAAGGGATCATCAAGCAAAGACAAAGAAAAAGATATAATCATCAATGAAGAAATCATCCCTAAAGATCATAAGAAGAAATATGATACAAATAAGGGGATAGAGTATAATATCATTTCCCATTTGAGAAAAATTCCAGCACAGCTCAGCATCTATGAAGCTCTTCTAATGTCAAGAGAGCTTCGAGAAACCTTGATACAGGCTCTGAAAAATCCAGAAAGATATGAGGCGTATTTCGCAGAAAGATGTTTGAGCGAAGTCCTTCATGCTAGGAATGAACCTGTTGTTACATTCTCTGAAGAAGATCTCATGTTGGGGACTACAGAACATAATCGTCCTTTATATGTTACAGCAGAAAGTGATGGCATCATAATCAAGCGAATCTTGATTGACCCCGGGTCTTCAATAAATCTCATGAGCTTACGTACACTAAGATCACTATCCCTAGATATTCAACATCTCGGGCCAGATAAACTTATGGTGCACGGTTTCAACGAGAAAGGGCAAAAAACTATCGGGTCATTTGTCCTTCCCCTTAAATTTGGAGAGCTATGCACAGAAGCCAAGTTCCATATTATCGATGCAGACACTTCATTCAAGGCATTATTGGGTAGACCTTGGCTTCATGAGAATGGTCTTATTCCATCAACAATGCACCAATGCATGAAATATCTAAAAGATGGAGAAGAGTATCGGATCTCTGGCGATATACAACCCTTCGCAGTCCATGAAGTGAAAATTTATGATGATGCAAAATACTTCATTCCAAATGAAGTAAAGCCGATACAATCTCCAAAAATTAAAGCATCGACCTCAAGGAGTACAAAACAACCCAAAGAAGTTGAAGAAAAGCAGACAGGAAGAAAGAACATGATATCAAATCTTCCTAAAAGAGTTAATATGCTTCCTAAATCAAATAAAGTTGTACTCCATTTAGGAAGTGACACAGAGGAAGATGATGTCTCTGAAGCCTACAAGCCTTTGGTTAATGAAAAGCCAAAGGAAAATACTTTTGTGGTTACCTTAATCCCTCCACAACATTTCAGGGAAATCGTATCCCGCGAGGTGCATAATGTTGAAGAGCTTAAAACATTTTATGTACCTCCCCTACACGGAAGTAGAGGACCAGGAAGCTTATTTTATAAATTTGGAGAATATCAAGAAGAGAATCTCAATGAGCATGGGAATTTCAATGAAGATGTAGAGATAATTCCTACAGAAATGCCCAGATATTGTCCCAAAAGAATTCAGCAGATGATACGGAAAGCTGGAATTCATAATATGGTTACTTGGCGACGAGCACGTTTCTTTCAAAGAATGTGGTGCCAAGAATTATCAAAGATGGGTAGTCGCGATACAAAAGGTCTTGGATTTATCACAGCAGAACATACTCAGAAAAATGTATGTTATGCGATAATAGATAAATGTCTGACTACTGAAGATACAGATACAAATGAAGAGAAAGATGTGGAAGCTAAACCTGCACCAGAAGAACTTGAAGATGGTGGACAGGCCGCTACCATGGATGAACTGAAAGAAATAAACTTGGGAACTGATGAGGACCCTCGCCCGACCTTTATCAGTGCTCTTCTATCTAAGAATAAAGTTGAAAAGATGAAAGCGTTACTCAATGAATTCAGGGACTGCTTTGCTTGGACATACGATGAAATGCCAGGCTTATCCCCTGATATAGCTGTTCATAAACTAGCCATTAAACCAGGTGCAATACCTGTTAAGCAAGCTCCAAGGCGAATGAGGCTAGAGATTGAAGAGCAAGTGATTGCAGAAACCAAGAAGCTTATCGAAGCAGGTTTTATTCGAGAAGAGAAGTATGCTGATTGGATAGCCAATATTGTCCCAGTGAAAAAGAAAAACGGACAAATTCGTATATGTATTGACTATCGAGACCTGAATAAGGCGTGTCCAAAAGATGACTTTCCACTTCCAATATCAGAATTGCTGGTTGACAATACGTCTAACTACGACATATTCTCATTTATGGATGGATCGTCGGGCTACAACCAAATCAGAATGGCACCTGAAGATGAGAAACATACATCTTTTAGGACTCCCATCGGCATATTCTGCTACACAGTTATGCCCTTTGGCTTGAAAAATGCTGGAGCTACATACCAAAGAGCTATGACACATATATTTGACGACCTCATCCACCAGAAAGTTGAATGCTATGTGGATGATCTTGTTGTCAAAAGTATAGATCGAAAAGATCATTTTGAAGATTTGAGAATTGTATTCGAGAGGATCAGAAAATTCAATCTCAAAATGAACCCGCTCAAATGTGCCTTCGGAGTTTTTTCAGGAAAGTTTCTTGGGTATGTGGTACGACATGGAGGGATTGAGGTTGATCCTAACAAAGTCAAGGCAATTATAGAAATGCCGCCTCCAAAAAGTCTTCGCCAACTCCGTTCTTTACAAGGACAACTTGCATTCATACGTCGGTTTATCTCAAATCTATCCGGCAGATGTCAACCATTTGCAAAGCTGATGAAGAAAGATGTTCATTTCAAATGGGATGATGAATGTCAAGAAGCTTTTGACAGTATCAAGAGATATCTGTTAAGCCCGCCTATTCTTGCAGCACCAATTTCAGGGAAACCTCTTATTCTATACACCGCAGCGTTGGAAGAATCCCTTGGGGCATTGCTAGCTCAGCACAATGAAGAAGGCAAAGAAAATGCACTCTACTACATCAGTCGAAGATTGATTGGAGCAGAGATACGTTACTCCCCAATTGAGAAGCATTGTCTGGCACTAATTTTTGCAGTTCAAAAACTCCGCCACTATATGCTATCTCATAAAATTACACTGATATCAAAGATCGATCCGCTGAAGTTCTTGATGACAAGACCAGCGTTGACAGGTCGACTTGCCAGGTGGGCAGTGATACTTCTGCAGTTTGATATCACATATCTTCCACAAAAGGCAGTAAAAGGGCAAGTTTTAGCAGATTTTCTTGCCGCACATCCCGTTCCTGCAGATTCAACACTCAATGATGATCTACCCGATGAAGAAATTTTAGTTGTCCAAGAAGGAGAGAAGTTACATATGTGGGAGATGTATTTTGATGGTGCATCGTCAATTAAACCTGCCCAACCTCCAAACCTCCCAAAAGCTCGAGCTGGTGTCAGTCTTATCTTCATAGCACCTAATGGAGGGATAATGAGATTTTCATTTGGTTTAACTGAACCCAGAACCAACAACGAAGCAGAATATGAAGCTTTAATAGCGGGTCTCGAGATTGCTATTTCAATGAAAATTCAAAACCTCAAAATTTTTGGTGATTCTCAGCTCATTATAAATCAAGTACTGGGTATCTATAAAATCGGCAGAGTCGGGTTGATTTACTATCATAGGCGAGTTCTCGAGCTTATGAAGCAAATTACAAATGTTACACTAATCCAAGTTTCTCGAACCCATAATAGTAAAGCAGATTCTTTAGCAAAGCTTGCTAAAGAAATGGCGAGCATGAATAACGAGCCGGTGCTAATCAGTGTTAACACTCGTCGAGTACTTGAGCCAGCAATCTTATGTTCCCCGCAGGCAGAGGGGTCAACAAATTTAAGCCAGCAGGATACAACTTTAATTGTTCCTCAACCTCCCCAACAAATTATCCCCAAAAATCAAATAGATAAACCTCCAATATTTACAGAAAAAAGATTTGGCAGAACCTCTGAATCCTGGCTTGAATGCCTAGAGGTTGAAGAGCAAAATGACTGGAGGCAGCCTTTCATCGACTACTTCAGAGAAGGCAAACTCCCGACAGATAAATCATTAGCTACACAGATCAAAAAGAGAGCGTTGCGATATGCATTTGTTAACAACACACTATATCGAAGGTCGTTCGATCAAATGTGGCTACGATGTTTAGGGAGAGATGAAGCTGATAAAGTTATCTCTGAAGTTCACGAAGGACTATGTGGCGCACATCAATCGGGTCCTAAAATGGCCATTAAAATTAAAAGAATGGGTTATTACTGGCCATCAATGGTAAAGGATTGCACCAATCATGCAGATATATGTCATGAATGTCAAATTCATGGTAATATTATACATCAACCGCCAAATCCTTTACATCCCACTATAGCATCTTGGCCATTTGAATGCTGGGGGACAGATGTAATAGGGCCAATTGATCCACCATCATCTGCTGGACACCGCTTTATATTAGCTGCAACAGATTATTTTTCTAAATGGGCTGAAGCGGTACCATTCAAAGAAGTCACTGCTCATCATGTGATCAGCTTCTTTACTCATAATGTTGTCTACAGATTTGGTGTACCGCGCCGCATTATCTCAGACAATGGTCCAGCCTTCAAAAGTACTAAAATTTACAAATTCATTGAGCGACATAAAATCGATTGGCGATATTCATCGATTTATAATCCAAGGGCAAATGGATTGGCAGAAGCCTTCAACAAGACGCTCGTAAAGCTGATCAAGAAAATCCTCACTAAAAATAAAAGGGAGTGGCATACTAAAATGACAGAAGCATTGTGGGCATATCGTACTACGTATAAGACACCAACAAAAGCAACTCCTTATGCGCTGGTATTTGGAGCTGAAGCAGTACTTCCACTCGAAGTTGAATTGCCGTCACTTCGAGTAGCTGTTCAGTACGACCTCACAGAAGAACAAAATGCTCGCCTACGGATGGAAGAGCTTGACGCACTGGATGAAGTCCGTCTCCAAGCTCAACAAAATTTAGAAATTTATCGAGCAAGAATGATAAAATCTTTTGACCGTATGGTACGCCCTCGAGCATTTCAAGAAGGAGAATTGGTCCTGGTGCTGAGAAGACCAATTATCCCACACCGAAGAATGGGTGGTAAATTCGAGCCAAACGGGGAAGGTCCTTTTGTCATCGAGAAGGTGTACCATGGAGGAGCCTATCAACTCATCGATACGGAAGGTCGACGACCCATGCCTCCGATCAATGGGAGATATTTGAAGAAATATCATTCTTAAGAAAGCAAGATAAGATCACTGCCTCACAAGGACAGAATACATTTCTAAGATATCTTAGAAATTCTCCCGCAAGACAGGGGGCATTTTTAAGTTTAAAAATGCCAAAAATCTGGTGACAGTTGAAAATTTCCTTCAAGACAGGGGGCATTTTAAATATTTATTTGGGTTAATATTGATCCCCAAATAAATATTTAAAATAATTCAGAATGCTATTACTGTATAAATACAGTGCAGAAGCTAGTGCCTTAAAGCAAATAAATATATGATCATTGCAAAGTGAAGATTCATCTTCGAAGTTGTCAGGATCTCGAAGTTTAGATTGAGAAGATGTTTTGATCTAACAACCTCAACAAATCAAATTCAACAAGTACAAGCTGTTATAGTACAAGTCCAGTGCTCAAACAGGTATAACATCAGTCTCAATAAGCCAATCTACGGCCGAGCCACTGACAGCTTTACCTACTCAATAAGCCATAATAAGAGGCCGTAGTAGGAAAGCACCTATTTTGTTAGCCCGATGACAAATACTATCAAGTGTGATATTTGCCAAATTTAACAAATCAAAGCAGTTCAGATTCAGAAGATTTCCTCAGCTAACAAGCGTATTGAGGCAAAATTCAGAATAAGATTGTCAATCAGTTCAAAGGCACTAAGCCACAACGAAAATTATCGTCAAGTTAGAGGCATTTCCTTCAATAAATCTGTCAAACACAAAGCTATGATCGACGGAGCTTCTCTTCTTCAACATATCCGATAAAGCACAAAGCTCAGGACCGAAGAAGTTTTCTCACAGTTCTAATAAAGTCATAGGCTGAACTAAGGGAATATTACTATCATCAAAGTCCGCCATGCATAAAGCCTTGGACAGATGACTATTGGCTACCGACCTAATACAAATCTAAAGTGTGTAGGTCACTGATATAGATTCTTCATCAAGCCCATGAAAGCACAAAGCTAGGGCAGAAGATATGTTCTATTCTTGACAAATCTAGAAGATAAATCATGGATATATAAAAGACCCTCTACGTGACATCTAAAATTTGATTTTAGAGATCCGTAGGGTCAACCAGTTTGCAACAAACATGATCTGCTACAAGGCGCATATCACATTTGTTGGGGGGCATTTGTTGACTGAAAAAATTATAATCCACGTAAGACTCAACTTATGACTCAGCCAACTACTCCCACGATCTCAACGGTTGCTCCCACGACCTCTCTACAACTGCTCCTTACGACACAAAACAACGATCCCTCCCAAACAGGCTCTCACACGCTCACAGAACCGCAAGAGATCGCAAGCAAAAAAATTCGGGACATACCTCTTCCAGGCGACATCTCTCCGGATCTCAATCTTGGCTTCAGTCGAAGACCCTTCAGCCTCCGTCGAGCAAGCCAAGCCACTGACCCTAGCCGCAAGACTCTTCTTCCATCTCAGACCACGACATCCGGTCTTCTTCCTCCGCTTTGCTTCCGTCGAACCGGCCCAACTCCTACATCCTGTTCTTCACCGCACGCAAGGTCGACCATCTCTTCCATCTCCGGCCGCGACTCCAACTTGACCGTTGCCTGCACTCAACGTCGGCTCTATTGCCTTGCCCTAGCATCGAAGCCGTCTCCCTCTCGTGTACAAAGGATTAAGTCGGCCGCCAATCCCAGCCTCCCACCGCCGCCGTGTCCGATCCCGACCTCGCTGACCGGAAGCCCGCCGAGCTCCCCCCGTGCGTGGCCTTCTCCGTCTCCTGCCCGATCGGGCTGTGCCCGATCCCTTCCTCCCTCTCTTTAATTATATTATATAATATTATATAGTATAATTATATATATGTATAGTCATATTATTATATTGTTATTATGATATAATAATATATATACATTATATTAGAGTATAATAAATATATTTTATTATAATAAAAATAAAATGAAATAAAGAAAAGAGAGATAGAGAGATGGAGAGAAATAAAAGAATTTGCAAATAGGTATGAAATCAAATTGAAGATTTTGAAGGAAGTCCCGGGGTTTGATTCGGTCCCCCGAAGCTCTCGGTCGTCGAGTTAATCCGACCGAGGGATTGAAGACTTGAAGACTCAATCTCCTCGCCGTTGATTTGATCCGGTCGAGTCGAGCCCAAAGGGCAAATGCCCTCTTTACCTCCCGGCGCCGGGGAGGGGACGCCGGAAGGCTGCCGAAATTCACTCAAAAATTCGGGACTTAGAAAAAATAAAATTTCTGGACTTTGGTTGATTTTGGAAAACACAAATTTAATTTGAAACTAATTAATTCATAACTCACTAATTAAATAACTTTAACTAAATCAAATTACATTTAAAATAATTGTAATTTAATTAATAAAGCATTTAAATCTAAAATTAAAAAATATATATACATTAAATTAAATTAATTAAATGCTAACAATTAAATCTCTTAAAATTAAAACTTAAAACTTTAATTTAAAATTTAAACAAATGTCTTAATTAATTGAGTAATTAATTTAATTTAAATAATAAAATAATCTCAAAATACATTTACAATTTAAACTCAAAATTAAACCCAACTAAAATAATTGAATAAAATTTTAATCACAAATTTTAATCAGAAAACATAATCAATTTAATAACTTAATTAAATGAATAAATTGATTTCACTTAATTAATTAACATAATTAATTAATGCATTTTAAATCAAATTAAAGTCTTTAAAAATAGTTAATAACTTCCAACTTTAACCAAATAATTTTAACCAATTTCAACATACATTTGAGATTTAAATCAAATTGAGCAAATTAAGTTTTAATTAAAATTCATCTTTAATTAAATTAAAACCTAATTAATCAACTAATTAATGTAATTAATTAAATCAAAATAAAACATAAAAAATAAAATAAAATGCATGAATTGAAATGTTTCCAATAGTCCAACCTAATTACAGACTAATGCTCTCCAACAAATGGCAGCTCTCCAAACAATGAAACTCTCTCCAACAACTCTTCAACAAACAAGTTCAAGCTCACTAAGATCCTCAGTTGTAGTCTAAGTTGCATCTACCTGAGAGTCCTCTAGATGCTGGATACGAGTACCTGCAAACAAATAAATAAAAGTCAGCACAATTATAATGAAATTAAATGCTGGAAAGAATAGATCTAACTCTTATTAGTAAGAGAAAAGTACGACAAAGCTAGTAAAGCAAAGTGCTGAAACAAGTAAAGCAATAGACTACTGTAGTATGAAAAGACTAAGGGCACAAAGCAAGATGCTAACACTGGTGTCGAGGGAGATGACTTGATGTATAATGCATGTAAATTGTGCAAGTGTGCATAGACAAGTCTCTTAACTTAGAAGAAATTAGTCTATTAATGATTGAAGTTAGTATCAAAATCATTAGGAGACTAATAATCTCCATAACTCATCAGGATTTTGTACTAAAGAAAATAGCAAAGTAGTTAGAAACTTCTAATACATGATACACTTCACCGGTAAACAGGAGCAAAGTATTTGTAGTGCCCACAACAAATAGCCTACAGGTAAGAGCAGGGAGTTTGTATCAAACAAATTAGTCCACCTAAAGGATAGAATAGAGGAGCTTATAGTGAGCAAAGTGATCCTCCTACAAACAAAAACACAATCTCCTAGCATCTATTGAGCAAATCTCCTCTAGGAATTGTGTCAAATGACAATAAAGAAGAACGCCACCGAATCCGCAACATGTGTACAAGCGGACAGAAGGTGTTCGTAGGCCCTTAAAAGAAATACCGGCCTTTTCTAAACGAAGTCACTTGCGCAAATGGATTATATCTAAATATTTTAAAATCTCCCTTTGTGTATTAGATATGATCCCTTAAACTGAAATAAACCCCCTGCATGTGCTCCGGTCAACATTTTAAAGTTACAAACACAAATGTTCGAGAATGCTGCGCAGGATCAAATACTACAACCCGCATGTGCTCCGACCACCGCATATGATTTCAAAATCTAATGGTCTGAGAATGCTCCGCAGGTTTAAATTCAAGTCTCATCCTCCTCCTCGAAAGGACTGGAGTCGACATGACTTAAATCACAAAATATCTCCCAAAATCCTACGAAAATACTAGTGACTTTAAACTCACCCCGATGATGGCCGCGTTGATAGAAAATCTCAACCGGAGGGGTCAAATTTCTAATCTAACAAAAGTCTAAATCTCTGAAATGAAATTATCTCTTAAAAACTCAAAACTAAAACCAACCCACCTCCCGCAACTGTTTGTCGGGGGTGATAAGTTTGAAATTAACCTCAGCTCACAAAGAGCAAATGCGTGTCGGGTGTATCGCTATGATTCATCCTCAAATAGTCTCTTGCCAGCAGGGACGTGGCACGTGCCCTCTGATCGGGTGGTTTTGCCACGAAATGGCACCATTATATTACGATCACGGCCAAAGCCCGTATGTTCCCTAACGGCGTCAAACCCTTGAGTTATGAATCATAGGGTATATTCGATAGGCACAAAGCCCTCTGTCAGCTAAGGTGGATTCAAATCTATCCCCTTAGACAAATACCAACCCAGGTCTACAAGGTATTCTTGGACGAAGCAACCCATGGCTGCCGATAAGGTGCCTTCTGTCAGGTTGGGTCGACTACCTCCTCTGACTAAGTAGACCAGGGATCATGACAGCCCGGGACGACGGAACCATGGGATCTTGATCGGGCTCGTCTTCATTCCCCCCACTATCAGTTTTAAGTTCGTGATGATAATTTTTAAATCATAAATTCAAATCTCAAATTCAAACCCTACAATTGTTGCTATTATACACTGGACTTAAGATCCATACGACCTCTTCAACGACTAGCCTTAATCGAAAGTTCTCTCTCGTTATCGGGAGGGGTAATTAACTATAGGGGCTTGCGCCTATAGGAAACCAGAACTCAGATCATAAAGTCCTCACAAAATGAGGGCGAAATCTCTGGGTAGTGTCTTATCCAAAACCCAATCTGCCTTCTGAAAATTCACCCGGAACCTAATCTCGTTAAAACTCTTAGCCGTCATTGCCATCAAATAAGGAAAATAGATCAATGACGGAGGAGAGGCCGGGAGCATACATCCAATGGAATTTTCGGAGCCCACACCTAAAGTCCCTTTTCCTCTTCTCTTTGTTCAAGAAGAGAGCCTGATCCTCCTCACCCCCTTTTCTCTTTGCTTTCTTTGCTTCTATGAGATATTAAACCTCTTCTTCTAAAGCTTTATTTGTAGTGGTAATAAGTCATGGGTATGAAAACATAGAATTAGTTACAAGATTTTACAAGATCTTCTAAAGTCAACAAAATATCTCATAATCCAAAAAAGGATTTAACAATATATTTATAAGTCTCAATCTAATATCTGCAATTAATAGTAGATCTCAATCATATATTGTAGAGATTTAATGGGAGAAAATTTTGACTCTTTAATGTTCATCTCACTTAGAGATAGAAATTTTTATTGTACCTGCTTAACGGTTTGTGTCAAGTGTGTTTATGCTACACCTCCAAATCATCTTTCACAAAGGTTAATTGAGGCTTTGTAAACCCTCAACTTTTCTGTTGGTAGTCTGTTGCCGCTTTTGTGAGCATGCATATCAATGAGATTTTCTTTTCCCTTGATTCTAACTAGTTGTAAGGAATCTTCTTCAAGCAAACAATGAATATGGATGTTTTTGAGTTATACATGCTTTATTTGAGAGTAAAAAGCAGCATTATTTATTAAATTAACGGCTCTTTGTCAGACACAATAGATTGTGATGTATTCTTGTGACTTTATTAAATGAATGGCTCTTTGTCAGGCGCAAATGAATTGCAGATTTAATTCGATCAGTCCAAATTTCAGAGAATAGTTTATTACACCTTTAAGATTATTTACGATCTACTTCACAGCTTGCCCATAATTTTTCCCTAGTTATGCATGTATTTTTTAACTACCATCACTGCTTGTATAATACAAGGTCGTTTGTAAATCATTTGTATACATAAGTAATCTAGTGGCTGAAGTTTAGGGTACATTAGTCAAAGTTTTGATCATCAACTTTGTTGATCTTGAGATTTCCATCTTCAATAGCTCAAGCTGAGATTTTTGTATTGCTTAGCAATAGCTCTAATACTAATTATTAGGATAGTAATAAAATTTTGAACAAAAATCAAATGAAGATGAGAGAACAAACACAACAGAAATCATAAACACACTATATAAATTTATGTGATTCATTGAGATCCACTCATGTCCATAACTGCATAAATATCAAATAATTCCACGAAGTTTTAAAAGATGTATATTGAGGATTTATTTTCATAGAGATGATTTAGAGCTGCAACCGCTTTGTAAGACTGCATCTATTTGATGTACTTAATGAAGAGAGCAACATACACCTTTTGTAGTTGTTGAATAGTGAAAGAACACAACCTCTTACCATATAAGAAAAGTCTGGTGGCAAGAAGAAGTCAATGAAAAGGGCAACTGCAGACTTCCGCGCCACAGGAAAGACACATGCCAGACTCTTGTTGCTATGTTGTTGAATGGAAGCCGCCCGAATTCCCCTTCCCTTCTTTCGTTTTTTCGATGTGAAAACTTAATCAATATTTGCTCCATCTTCTCTATGTTTTCTTTGCTTCTGCAGGATATTAAACCCCTCTTCTTAAGGCTGTATTTAGAAATATAGAATTAGTTATAAATGCTTATACGATTTTACAGGATCTCTTAAAGCAAACAAAAGATCTCAAAACCCATAAAAAGCATTTAATCACATCCTTGTAAATCTCAATCTAATATTTGCAATAAATAGAAAATTTCAATTATATCTTATAGAGATTTAATGAGATAAAATTTGAATCCAAAATGTTGACACTTAGCAGCATGCAAAATGAGAAGTACTGGACTTCTGCAGGCACTATCTTCCTATCACTGCACTGCTCCTAAATAAAGAGTAAAATTTGTACTCTGTATAATTTAATGAACTGCCTTCTTCCATATAATTCATTAATTTCCTTCAGTAAGAAATGCAACTTTAAGATTAAAAAGTATTTAAGAATCAACAGTCTCGTACTATGTTCAGGATTTCAGGTTTTGATTCAGGCACTTGAGAAACTGATAGCAAATAAGCCTCCTGAAAAGTTGAGTTCCGAGCAGCTATGGTGGTTGTATGGAATAATGCTGTTTGCTAGTCTTGTAAAACTTGCTCTCTGGCTTTACTGCAGAACTTCAGGAAACAAAATTGTTCGCGCTTATGCCAAGGTGGTTTCTTTTTTATTTAGAAATAAAATTTCCCAACTTAACATTGATTGATCCGTTTGTTACTATGTGTGAACAGGACCATTACTTTGATGTCATAACCAATGTTGTGGGCCTAGTTGCTGCTGTTCTTGGTGATAAATTCTTCTGGTGGATTGATCCTATTGGGGCCATCATCCTTGCAATCTACACAATTTCTAATTGGTGTGGAACCGTAATGGAAAATGCAGGTTCTTCCCCTCAACTGTTCTCCTACTTGGTTTTTTTCGATGTTTTATTCCATGTCCTTTTCTAGGAGTCCATGTTGCGTAGCTGTTTCTTTTTTATACCTTTTCACTTCCTGAATGTTGACCTCCAAACAAGAGCAAACAAAAAAAAAGATAAAATATAGCTTAATTCATTACCTCTGCATAAATCTTGCTCGAATCCTGCCGAAATCCCGCATCTAAAGTCGCCCATCCGCAAAACAGCGCCGAATAGCAGCGAACCATTCCCGCGTGCGTAACTCGCCTCAATCCCGCTCTTCGACGTCGTTAAAACGAGAAGGAAACAAGCCTTCGGGCTTTCTTTCTTCTTCCACGCAAACCACGCAAAACTCCGGCACTCAAGCTGCCGAATCTCCCTCACCCGATCCTTCCCTGTTCAAGCCCAGCGACCTCACGACCTTCCTCCTCCATTTGTCCTTACCCCACGCGAACAAGCCCTCGTCCTCTTCTCTCTGTTCAACATCTTCCCGCAAGCTTTCGACGAAGCCTTTCTTTCCCGTACGCAAGAGCGGAAACCCATTTCCTCCACACATGACCTTCCTCCTACTCCCATTGCCGAACTCCCTGCTTCAGATATCCGAACACCTCCCGTTCACGAACCGCACGCCTACCTTCACGCAAGTAAGTCGCTCGACCCTGCCTCTTGTCCGAACTTCTGACCTTGCCATACCGTCGATCCTCCTCTCCCGAACTCCCTCAGCCCATAAGCAAGCTCCAGTCCCACATGACCTCAATCTTCCAAGCTCCTCAAACTGCAGCCCGTCTGTAGCCTCTACCTATCCAACCCTGCCTACAAGCCGCATGACCCATCCGAATCCTTAACCTCACCGCGCCTAGCAGCCCAACTCCCACTCATCCTCCCCTGCCCGATCCAATTAACCTAGCCAAATCCCTCTAGTGACCTCCTCACAGAGAAGAGGTGATTAAACTCTCTCTCTCTCTCTCTCTCTCTCTCTCTATATATATATATATATATATATATATATTCGATATATAATTTATATATACATATATTTATATATAATATTGTCAAAAAAAAGAAGAAATCAAAATAAAAAAATATACAAAAAAGAAGAAAAATAAAAGTTCAAAAAAAAAAAAAAAAGATGAAATAAAAAAAGAGAGGGAGAAAGATCTTTGCACAAGTTTTTGCAATCTTCATCATCATCGTTGTCGTCACCCTCTCGTGCAGGTATAACTTCTAAAACTCAAAACCCCACATTTGCGGCGAGCTGGAGAACCTCATATACATGCTCTTGTAGCACGGTAGGAGGAAGCCCGGTGCGACGCTTACGATGAGACAAGTAAGCCTTGTACATGCTCTCATAGCATAGCGGAGACATTTCTAAGTACATGTACACGCTCTCGTAGCGTGGCGGGGAAAACAATTGCGCGTTTTCAAACATGTACCTTGAAGATCGATACATGCTCTCGTAGCATGGTGAGATTGAAGAAATACGGCCACGGTATTGCCCGACACCTACCATATACGTTCTCGTAGCGTGGTGGGATGGCCTAGACTCCTGTAGTTTCCCCTAAATGGGGGAGATGCCGGGAGGCTGCTAAAATTAAGAATGAAAACTCATAGAATGAACAATGTAGAGGACTTATAAATATTATGCGCCCCGGACATTAAACTTAATTAACATGCAATGAATACAGCGAGGCCTTTGCCTGTAGATGAACATAATAGTTCCCCAAGGACAACGACAACCGAAATGCAATGGTTATGATAAATGCTTCATATGAATGTGGCACACCGTTTACAAGAAAAGGAGAGCTATATACAATGAACATATTGCAACTGTTTGCAAGCAATAACACAAGACTTTCAATAGATGTTAAAGGATATCATTGTCAGTTGACATGCAAGCAATGATACGATGTTTTTTTGGATGAACATTAAAGAATTGTAAGAATGGTTGGAGTACAAGTAGCAATAAACAAAATTATGGCGTGGACCACGAACTATTTTTAAAAATATTGAAAGGCTTACAATCGTCGATATAGATCATTTATAAGTCATAATCCACGAGAATTGATGACATGCTTGCAAACCATAATGTGAAACTTTCAGTGGATAGTGTGAGTCATTGATGTGGAGCACACTAATTGAGATATGAATGTCGACGAGCAATGAAGGAATTAGTATCAATTAGATTTGATTTAATATTTCTATTCCTAATTTAGATAACTCAATTAGGAAGCTTTTAATTTTCTTTCCAAACCCTCCTCCCTCTCTCTAGATCCCCCCCCCCCCCCCCACAATGTGAATAATTTGAAGTTGCGATTAATCCTTTTCCCTCTCTTAGAAAATTCTGAAATTAATTTCAGATTTTCTAAAGTGTGCTCTCCACCTCCTAACCCTAGCCCTAGCCATCCCCCTCCCTTCTCCCCTCCACCCGCTACTCCACACCGCCGGCCTCTCCCTCTCCACCTCCCCTTCACAATCGATGGCTCTTCCAAAGGTCACAACCAAGAAGACTCCAGTATTCATGGATGGTCGATCCTAAGATCGACCACAGAATCGTCTACAATTCTCAAGGAAAAATTAATATTCTGCAGTCGCCATTCTTCGATTCCGATTGGGGGTTTGAAGATTCCATTGAAGACTACGTCGACCGCATTCTATTTTATCTAACTGAAGCGATCGATGAGCGACGAACACTTGGACAGTGGCAACTCGTCGGACATCCACCGCTACCTCCTTCGTCGGCCAACTTCTTGTGGATCCATACCCTAGTTGTTCTCTCTCTTGTGGTGGCATCTTCCGGATTGTTGCGATTCTTCTTCCGCTAGCCCATAAAGGACCATGAGTGAGGGAAACTCGAGATGACTCTTCTCTTTGTTACGTGGTGGATTGTTAGTTTATTGCGCTTGTGTTTACATGTTATGGTTGAAATTATTTTCTTAGATCTTGTTATTCTAATGTGTAGTTGATTGCCATTACATTTGAAACAACTTTTAATTCCTAGAATCCTTTCTAAGAGAAGCATTGGTTTATGTTACTACCCTTAAATCAAATTTTATAAATTCCTAAATGCAATTCCTATAGCTACGAACACCTGTTGGCGGTGATGAAAGATTCACCACAATCACAACAAGCTTACGAATGCTAATCAGCAACAGGCAATGGATGCTACGACACCCTTGCATCCAACCTCTATACAATGTCAAACAAATATGTCAATCTCTTGCAAGTAAAGGAGAACGACATATAACAACTGCAGGCCCCTACGAGCTATAGCAAGAGGTTCGTTAGTGCACGACAGCCTACCTGTATAAGCAGCGAATGAAACTTAACCTGCAATGTAGCACCATGCCACCAGATCTGCAACACTCATACAAGCGGATAGAAGACATCTATAAACTCTCAAATGGGGCATCGCGCACATTTAACTGATAGTTACCTGCACAACTAATCAGCACTAAATACTCGAAAAATGCCCCTGCACGTGCACTACAATATGTATACACATAAACACAAAGAAATACATGTGCAATCGTAAACTCGCATGAGCCCTGGCGAGCGTGTTATGGGTACACATGTGAGGTCTGAGAATGCTGCATGGGTTAAATGATTAATTAAAGTTTGAGTCAGAACTTTTTATGTGAGTAGATGAAAGTCGACATGACTCGAACTATCAAACAAATATACGATCGCGACGTCGACTGGGATATTTTTTTTAATATTTTCATATTAGGTCTTTAAGGTCGATAATCAGAAAAATTCACTAATAAAACCTAAATCCGACAACAAACTCAATCCTCTGTCAACAATTAGATAGAGTCGACAAGGTTCAACAGATAATTATCAAAAATGCTCCTAAATACTCGTATGGGCCCTGATGAGCATGTTGTATTTACATACGTGACGTTTGAGGATGCTGCACGGGTCAAGAAATGAACTTAAGTTCAAGTCTAATCCTTCTCCTTGATAGAATGGGAGTCGACATGACTTGAACCAATGAATAAATATATGATCGCGGCATCGATCAGGATATTTAATTTTGTACGTTCATATTAGTCTTTTAAGGCTGATAATTAAGAAAATTTATTAAAGAATCTGAACCTCTGTCAGCAAGTAAGAGTCTACAAGGTTCAATCAACAAAATGAAATTCCCAAATGCCCATAAATATCCCGATGATGACCTTATTGAATGTAAATCTCAACCGGAGGGGTTAATTCTCAAGAATCTATTAAATGAAGAAAGCTGACAATGAACTCGATCCTCTGTCGGCCGATAAGACAGAGTCAATAAGGTTCAACTAATAAAACAAAATTGTCGATGTACCCTGATGATGGACGTGTTATGTAGATCTCAACCGAATGGTCTAATTTCAAACACTCAAAATGACATCCGAATACCCACAAAATTCAAAGATCTAAAAATATCAAAAATTCAAATATTTAAAATTGAAATAAATCACCAAAATGTTTAAATTAAAATACATCCACCCTCCGTAATAATTTGTCGAAGTGGATAAATTCAAATATCACTTCAGCTCACAAAGTGCTAATGTCTGGTCGAAAATATCACTAGGATTCATTCTCAAATCATCTCCTACTAGTAAGGATGTGGCAGGTGTCCTCTAAACGATGATTTTGTTGTCAAATGGCACCGCAGGTAAACAACTATGACCAGACCCTCTGAACCGGGAGATTTGCCGCCAAATGGCACCACTAAGTTATGGTCATGACCAGAGCCCGTAAGCTCCCCAATGGCATTAAATCATTGAGATATGAATCGATAACATATAATCAATAGGGCACAAAGCCCTCTGTTAGCTAAGGTGGATTCAAATTTATCTCCTTAGACAAATACTCCCCCAGATCTACAAGGTACCCGTTGGACAAAGCAACCCATGGCTGCCGACAAGGATCTTTCTGTCATGTTGGGTCAACTACCTCCTCTAACTAAGTAGGTCAGGGACCACGATGGCCTGAGACGACAGAACCATGGGATTTTGATCGGGTCTATCATCCATTCCCCCACCATCCGCTCTAAGTACGAGGTGGTGAAATTTTCATTTTTTTAAATATCAAACTCTCAATGCCTAAACCCATGCTGCTACTATACACCAGATAACACGTATCTTTATGTATCTGATTGACGACTAGCCTTAATCGAAAGTTCTCTCCCGTTATCGAGAGGGGTAATTAACTATAGGGGCTTGCGCCTATAGAAAACTAGAACTCAGGTCATAAAATCCTCGCAAAATGATGACGAAATCTCTGGGTAGTGTCTTATATACAAACCCAATCTACCTTCTGAGATTTTACCCCAGAACTTATTCGTTGAAACTCCCCGGAGAGTAGGGGAGGCCGGGGCGCAAATTTTCAGAGCCCACACTGAAGTATATGTTCTTTTTCTAATTCTTGATGCAAGATTCTTGAAGAGCTCAAGAGCAACTTTCTTAGTTTTGGTTTGCCTCCAGTTATTTCTGCAATATTCAGTAGTTCTAAAAGTCTCACTTCTCTTCAATGTTCACAAACCAAACAAGTTGGCTAATTGCATTTCATTTTGAGTGAAATGAACGCACGAAAATGCTTCCCCTGGCCTCCCTTTTCTTCATGATCCACCAAATGCAACATTTTACCGGGCTTTTTGAGATAGTAGAGGTGAAAAGTTTACCATAAATCTATATATAAATATTTTTTTTTTTTCACTAACTACTGATGGTTTCTGGTGCAGTTTCACTGGTGGGTCAATCTGCGTCACCTGAAATGCTGCAGAAGTTGACATACCTTGTCATAAGGCATGATCCCCAAATCAAGCGGGTTGACACCGTCCGAGCTTATACTTTTGGAGTTCTCTACTTTGTGGAGGTTAGTTAACATATATGTTACAAAGTCACAGCTTAATTCTATACTTCCTCGCTACAAATAAGAACTTATGACTATATATGCAGATTGCCATCATTTAGTTTTAGCCTTTTACTACAAACATTCTCGAAGTAGGGAGAGTTTCTTTTTTTAATTGAAAGGAAATTGTTGGGTTTCGTCCAATAAGAAATAGATAAATGGAACTAGCAAAACTTGAAAGGCCTGGGAGGCTTGCTGGTCTGGATAAATAGCTTCCCACAACTGTATGTGTAATGCCGAGGCCATGGTTATTATCCACTTTGGCCCTACCCATCCTATATCATGCTAACTTTCATAGTTTTATTATTTTTTCCTATGAATTCACAGGACACTAACCATCCCAAAAGTGCTTTACGAGCCTATCTGAGGCTTCGTTTGGAACAACTTTTTTTATTGCTTTTTAAAGTAATTTTTTAGTAAAAAAAATTAGTTCAAAAAATTATTGTACTAAAAGCTGCTTTAAAAAACAGTAAGAAAACTGTCCCAAATGAAGTCTAAGGCGACATCTTTTGACCGCAGTTTTTTCACTGCTTTCAAAAAACTTTTGAAAGTAGAAAATTACCTTAGAAAATAATAAGAAAGCTATCTCAGACTCTCAAATGAAGCCTAAATGTAGAGTTCCCAAGAAAAATCATCCTTTACACCACCAAATATTTGTCTTGTTTACTAGGGCTTAATTCTTACTTACATAGCTCACTCACTATCTTACTCTCTCCATATATGTGACTAGGTTCACTTATATCATTTTCTCCTAAAAATTTGCTTTCTTGGAATTACCCTCTTCGGATTCGAGATGTCACAGGTTGCATACATTCATCTGTAAATCTGACCTTCATTTAATTATATAACAACTTGAACATCTATATTAGCAAGCATACATATTTAAATGCATAATTTACTTGGAAAAAAAATTTGTAATAGATAGCCATATTTGAGGAGGATGATTTAAATATTCATTGAATTTATTTTAAGACGAGTGTAATATATGACTAATCAATCAAAATACATATTAAACTCATCTGAAAATAAATTCAATGATTATTAAAGCCATTTATGCCCAAAATTTAGCCTAATTTTAAACGAGGAATTTGTTGAATGAATGTTCAACAGCTAATCTGTAGATTTTGTTACCTTCTTTCATATTTTTTTGCAAATGAATATGAAAACTCTTATTGGATCCATGCTTGAAGGTCGACATTGAACTGGCTGAAGAGCTGCCTTTGAAAGAAGCTCATGCCATAGGAGAATCCCTGCAGATAAAGATTGAGGAACTGCCAGAAGTAGAGCGAGCCTTTGTACATCTTGACTTCCAATGTTATCACAAACCAGAGCATTCCATCGTCTGCCAGCTGCCTGATGATCAAGCCTAAGCAAAAGTGATTAATTTCTGTATTTAAGAACGTAATACAATGAGCCTTTGTGCTCGCATTTTCATTTCTGTATTTAAATGTTAGTGTTTTGGAATAAGGTGTGGTTCCGTTGAGGATTTTCTGTACATGTATTATGTAGTTTGTAGTTTTAATTGGTTTTGGGCAATTCATATAGAGAATATGAATTGTTGAATAGAACCTCCCATCCCTTGCTTTTTTAGCAGCTAATTATTTTTTGTTTTGATTAATTTTAAGATTTTTAGCTGAAATTCGGATGTGAAACACTCAATTGTCAGGTGAAATTATTAAACCCACTTTAGCCAATACTCAATCAAAAATAGTTAGAATGTACAACAAACATATAACAAAACCTAATAATGTTTTCTTATTTATTATGATGGAATCTATCATAGGTACTGAAGAAGGGAAATTGCATGCAAATATTAATTTTATCGATTTGTAAAATTACCATCGAAGTATCTCTATTTACAATAATATCATCCAAATCTCAAAAAAATGTAATAAAATTTCAAGCCAAATTTTTTTATTAAATTCTTAGAAGTTTAGTTGTATCATTTGCAAATATATAAATTTATTGAGAGTTTTGTATATATATAGCATGTGGGTAAATGTCCTTAACAAATAAATGCTATTGAATTTAGAGATTATTTTATAAAAATTGGGTTTGAAAGTATAAGCTGGGTTAATTTTACCCCCTTTTTTTATTAAACTAGGATGCACAATAAACCATAAAATATAACGGCTCTAATTTATTAAAAAAGAGAATATTCAATTTGGACAACTATATAATAAAATGATAAAAAAAATAAATGAAAAATAACATTAAATTTTTTAAGATAAAAAAATAGAGCATTTCTACTATTTCTAATAACATTCTTTAATATTTTAAAATATTTAATTATATTTATTAATATTTTTTAAATGAGTAGCTCAAAGTGAGCCTAAATTTGACTCAATCTGGCTCCCGAGCCAGCTCACGACTTAGACTTAATTTACGCCTATCATTGCTAGTTTTCTACTCTAACAAAAAAAGAGTATTCAAGGATGCTAACATGTCATGAACTGGAGAAATTATTTTATGTGGACGTCGAACGCAGCTCTACATTCGGAGACCAATCAGAATGCGCCACATCAGCGATACCGAGCACAGTACCGAGTAGAGGGTGACGTGGCACATTTTTATTGGGCTCTGAATAACATTCGGCGTCCACACAAAATAATTTGCCCATAAACTGTGACAAATTCTATATGTTATCGTAAATTGTTATAAAATTTGCATGCCACATAACAGATGCTAACTGATTAAACTTGCAGCTTATAAGCCCCAATCTTATAGCCATAGAAAAGGCATTGAAGCTTGAAAACCTTTTGACCAATGCTTTCACATACTATTTTAATAAGATATTACGATTCAGCTAACTGAAATCCAGTTGTCATTTCTCTGAAATAAGCGGTTGTCACTAACCTACATAATTTTCAGCAGTACCTGAAGTCCTGAACTAGAAATAATTAGGCATCTTCTATGAGTTTTTCCTGAAGAATTTCAGAATGACAGGCCACACACTAACAATATTAAAAAAAACAAGGACCTGCATAAGCAAATAATGCTTTCAGATAATATTATAATAAGATAGAATTGTATTTCAATCGGACAAAGAGTTAATGGCTTTCCTAAGAGGGAACAAAAAAAATGTCAGAACTAGGCTCATTGAAAGATACAGAGATCAGTTGGCTGCCGCAACGAGGGCACAGCGTGCATTTGTGAAAGTGGAGATAAGCGCCCCTAGTTGTAGTTTGTCATTGCATCCAAAGCTCAACCTGTACCTGCACGGTCAACAGAAAACATAAGAAAATAATTTAAATCTCAGTGCACATTTTGATGGCAGTATAAATAGAGATTTGATGCTGATTCAGTTGATTACATAATATGGAAAGTTCTACTTTCCTATTTAGTTAGCGGCAGGGAAGAAAAAGCATTTTAATGAAAATGAGTAATTAAACAAATCATTTATCAATTCTCCTACTTCTATGTTCCCACATGAGTAGCACCACCGCATCCCTCCGGCCTAAAAGTTTCTCAGAAGTGCCACAGCCTTACTCGCTTAGGGTAAATTGGAAATGAAGGCAGATATTAGCACGAACAAGTTATATAAACAAACTTCATAATAATCCGATGCATTAAATTTACAGACTAACAATATCAGGATTCAACCTGGAGTTACCGTAAGATTATGCCATCAAAATTGCCTTAATTTGATGAAAAACCTATGCATAATTATCTAAAATAAATCTACTGTAACCATTGATCGGTAAAGCAATGTAAGCCCTGCTATGAATGACAAGCAAATCAAGAAAACAAGAACTACTAATTGAAACATTGATTATTACATAACCGCCTTCATTTTACAAATCTAAATGTAATTTTGACCACAAAGAATCCACTGCTATCATAGATCAACAAAGCAAGGCTAACTCGTGATATTAATGAAAAGCTAAATCAAGATAGCTAACAATTGAAATATCAGTACAAAACCTGTACAGTGGCTTTAGCGGGCCAACTCAAACATCATACTGATTCTTTGCTTACAACATCAAAAAGGGACTAATACGTGAAAAAATGAAACTAATTAATACGCATAAAGAATGGAAAGAGTTGCATACTCAATATCAGCCAAGTCATTGATGAGCTTGATTCGAATATCTGATGACATATGGATCTTGAAAACAAACCTGCAAAAAGGAATTTATCAAGTATATGTGGTACTAAGAATGAAAAAAAAAAAACAGTTCTGCATTAATATGATTTATAGAACTTTTACTTACATAGTAACCTCTCTAATAATGTCTACCAAGGCAAGCCCTTTTCTCATTTTGATGTCAGATATATCTGCAGCAAGAGTTGACTATTAGTCAATAATTTCAAACAGTACAAAGACCAAAAAAAAGGAATGACAGCCTAGTGGTAGCATACATCTAAAGCTGGCTGTGAATGGTTCATTCAAGAGCCAATAGGCAATCTGCTCGATGTCTTTGGGCATTGGATTTCCAGTACATAGGTAAACAGCTTCTTCTGTTACACGTTGATAAGCCATTTGCGTTGACTGTGCATATTAAAGCAGACAAATGACATGTATCATATTAAGAATGAAAATCATAAAAATAATCAGTTAATTGCAGCAACATGCATATTGTAAACCTATTTCAACCTAGAGGGAAAGAAAAGGTACATCCAGTATGTCAATAATTGAGAAATTTAACAATTAATTGATGCCATGACCTCTTCATGGAAGAACAAGGAGTGAAAACAGAGTGTGGCCGTCATGCCTAGTTTTTGGAAATGCAGGGTAAGCTGTACACCTTAACTATTGCGCAGGTATTTTCATGCTCTAAAAACAAACGTGACCTTTTGTAAAGTGATGCTAACATTTAGGATGAATTTCACTTGGTCCCATATGTTTTTTGACTGCTGCAATCATTATTCCACCATCCATAATGACCAAATCCTTCACAAAACCAGTTGCAATCGAAATTACTTATCAAGTGTGCACTTTTATCCTTAAGGACAGAAAAGGTATCTGAAGCAGTGATTAAATAAATCAAACTACTGCGACTAGTCACTAGTCAAGTTTAAGAAACTATAAAGTTGGCCAATTAGCATTCGTCTATAATAGTTGAAACACATGAATCACGAACAATTACGTCTTGAAATGCACTAATTTTGCAAATTTTAAAGTCTTTGTCCATAAGATATGCTAATCAAGTGCATTAATATTGTAACATGCCTATGATTTTCATGCCAATAAAATGGGATGCGAACTCAAATAGAGACTGTTGGAAGTGTTTGGATTTAGGTCTGGTCGGTTTCTTCAGTAAGCACCGATAGGATGATTCCTTCCAACCTTTAATTTGGTGTGTGTGATGTTACTGTTGCTGCTCTGTTTGTTTTCCCTTCCCAGATTGGGATTGAAACTCAAAAGCATGGTTATCTTGCACTTCTTGATGGGAGTCAGCAGCTAGCTGGCTTCTCATGTTCCTGATTGCTTCCCTTGTCCTATTCTCTGCCACCTGAAACACAAGTTTCCTGCCGCTGATTTCCTTTAATGCTATTACTATAGCAAAATCCAGCTGTTTTATCCTTTGGGCCAAGAGCTGTTGTTTGGTTTGGAAATTAATGTTGACATCAAAACGGGTAGTATTTGATAAAATTTTGATGGATTCTAAGAAGTTGCTAACTTTGGGTCTTCTTAACTACTCGGGCAAATAAAATTATTTGAATGATTGAATAAAATTTATGTTTTCTTTTAATTCTTTTGTATTGTTCGATATGGATTCTTTAAGTACATATAAATCTTGAAGACGACTTGGGGCAATTCTCCTTGTAATAGCATACAACCTGGATCTTCGAATTGGTAATTCATATCCTTCCTACTTCTTTCGAATTATTTAGTAATTGAGATTTGACCAAGTTCAATACATGCATGTTTTTTGTTTTAATGTATGAATCTTAACGGTTGTAAAATTTAATATTTTTTTGTTTTGTGGACGTGTATTCTTTGAATGCTTGCAAATCTCAAAGATAAATTCATGGGGGCAATTTGGTAGGAAGTACTTGAGTTCGCAAGTAACCTAGCAAGATTGGTAGGAAAACAGCAGGGAAAACTGCTATTTACAACAGGAAATCAGCCCAAATGCAAGAGAAAACAGAGAAAATCTGAGGGAAATCAAAGCAAATAACTTGTATTCCACTAGTATATGAATAAAACAAAGCAAAGATACAATATTCTTCAATTCGAGAGGAAGAATAACTCTTCTAATCTCCGGCAGCGTCAAGAGCCCAAGCCACAAACCCTAGATCTCCAAAATCTGATTCCCTTTCAAGATGATCCCTAATTCCCTCCTAAACACCTAATTAACTCCAAAGGAGAATTAAAAATTTTCTAAACAGTCCTTCTATTCAAAATTTTCCTCCAAACCATGTGTTTAACCCATGCATGGGCCCACAAGGGCTTCCGCCCCCTCCTCCTGGAATAGAACAGGACCGATCCAGGTTGGACCAGTCCAACCGGCCTCTCCTGGGCCGGCGTAACATTACTCCCCTCCCAAAGATTCACATTGTCCTCAAGGTGAAAAGAAGGGAATTGATCTTTCATTCTTTCAAGTGGCTCCCACATCACATCAAACTCGGGGAGACCTTTCCATCTAATCAACACTTCTTTGTTGCCCTCTTTATCTGATCTCACACCTGTAAGCTCCAGTGGTTTGAACATCACTTCCAAATCCTCAGTCAGGGTCTCTGGTAAATCCGTACTAGCTGTATGCTCCCCTATAACTCTCCTCAACTGAGACAAATGGAAAACTGGATGTATAGTAGCTGATGGGGGCAGCTTCAGTCGATACACCACTGCTCCGATCTTGCCCAAAACTTCATAGGGGCCAAAGTACCTTAGTGTCAATTTCTCATTCCTCCTTCTCGCTACTGTCCTATTCCTGTAGCATCGTAGTTTTAGGAACACCTTCTCCCCCACTTCAAACTGCAGGTCCCTCCTGTGTAAATCCGTCTGTTTCTTCATGATTTGTTGTGCCCTCAGCAGATGTTTCTTTAACTCTTCCAGCATCTTGTCTCTTTCCTCCAGGTACTGCTCAACTGAAGAAACCGATGTACTTCCTCTCCCGTAGTGCACTAGGTGTGGGGGGTCCCTTCCATATAACACTCTAAATGGAGTCATCTGAGAGGCAGAATGGTACGATGTATTGTACCAATACTCGGCCCATGACAGCCACTTTGCCCACATCCGCGGTGTTTCAGAAGCAAAATACCTCAAATAGGTCTCTAAACTTTGATTTACCACCTCCGTTTGCCCGTCCGTCTGTGGATGGTAGGCGGTGCTTCTCTTGAAGATCGTGCCCTACATCCTGAACAGCTCCCTCCAAAACTGGCTGAGGAACACCTTGTCTCGATCAGACACAATCGATTTTGGAATCCCATGCAGTCTAACAACCTCCCTGATAAATGTGGCTGCTACTGACACTGTGGTGTAAGGATGTCGTAAGAGGATGAAGTGTGACAGTGAATCCTTCTGATCTTAGTAAGTCGTCGATGAAATCCATGGACACTTCCTCCCAAACTCTGTTTGGAAGTGCCAATGGTTGTAGTAGTCCTCCTGGGGCCATGGCCATATATTTGTTTCTTTGGCACACTTCACACCTCGCCACCATTCCTCAACATCTTTATGCATCCCTTTCCAGTAGAGCTTAGATGCCAGCCTCCTATATGTCTTCTGAACTCCTGAATGGCCACCCACTGCGCTGCCGTGGAACTCCTGTAACAAGTGGGGAATATATATGGAGGTTTGGGGCATCACAAACCTCCCTTGATACAATAGTCTTCCCCCTTCAATATAGTACCCCGGGTGGCTACTCTTGTCAGTCATCAGATCCTCCCTGATCTTTCTCAACTCTTCATTCCGCATACTCTCTTCTTTTATGGCTCCCCAGTCTACCATCAGTGGTACCGACACAGCTAACTCCTGGAGCTCCCCCACACATCTGGATAAAGCATCAACTGCTTTATTTTCCAAACCTGGCCTGTACTGAATCTCGAAATCATAGCCCAATAATTTGGATAGCCATCGCAGATGCTCCTCAGTCACCATCATTTGCTCCAAAAGATACTTCAAGCTCCTCTGATCCGTCCTGATGATGAAATGTCGACTCAAAAGATAGGGGCGCCACTTCTGAATCGCCAAGACAATGGCCATCAGCTCCCTCTCGTACACTGACTTCAATGTTGCCCTTATTGATAGCACTTGACTGAAATATGCTATTGGTCTATAATTCTGCATCAACACTGCCCCCAGCCCATATCCTGACGCGTCGGTCTCTACTACAGAGACTTGGCTGAAGTCTGGAAAAGCTAGGACAGGAACTATGGTTATGACTTTCTTCAACCTCTCGAAGGCCTGAGTCGCTGCATCTCCCCAGAAAAAGTTGTCCTTTTTCAACTGCTTAGTCAACGGCCACGTAATGGTACCATACCGCTTCACAAACCTCCTGTAGTAACCAGTCAAACCTAGGAAACCCCTCAACTCCCTTATGTTCCTAGGCAGTGGCCATTTCTGCATTGCCTCAATTTTGGTTTGGTTCGCCGACACTCCTTGGGATACCACATGTCCCAAGTACTCCACACTTGACTGAGCAAAGCTGTATTTCTTCAGGTTGGCTCTCAGCTGATGCTCCTGAAGTACTTCTAAGACCACTCTCAAATGTTCCAAATGCTCCTCCACAGTCTTACTGTACACCAGAATGTCATCAAAAAAGACCAGGATAAACTTCCTGAGGTGCTGCTTGAATACCCTGTTTATCAAAGACTGAAAAGTAGCAGGAGCGTTAGTCAATCCAAAGGGCATTACCAGAAACTCATAATGCCCTTCATGTGTCCTGAAAACTGTCTTTGGAACATCTGCCTACCTTATTCTGATCTGGTGGTATCCGGATTTTAAGTCCAGCTTGGAAAACACCACTGCCCCATATAGCTCGTCCAATAGCTCATCAATCACCAGATATGGGAACTTGTTAGGTACAGTGCCCTTATTCAGAGCCCTGTAATCCACACAGAATCTCCAACTCTCATCCTTCTTCTTGACCAGGAGGACTGGACTAGAAAAAGGGCTAACACTTGGTCTGATGATCCCCGCCACCAGCATCTCCCGGATCAACTTCTCAATCTCATCTTTCTGAATCTGAGGGTAACGGTAAGGGCGGACGCTGATCGGTGTCTCCCCTTCCTTCAAGGTAATGGCGTGCTCCAACTCCCTCTGAGTTGGTAAACCCTGTGGAAGTTGAAAAACCTCACTGAAATAGTGTATGAGCAGCTGCACTGAAGAGGGAATATTGCCTTCTTCCTCTAATCTGACCCCTTCCAGGCGGTGCAACTCCACCAAGTAGCCTCCTCCCTCCTCCTGAATAGTCCTGATTAGGGATTTGAGAGAAACCCCAGACTTGGTCAGCCCAGCATCGCCCTGAATCACTCTCCTTCTTTCCCCCACCACCAGTTCTATCCTCAGAGTATCCCAATTGATCTTGGTATCCCCTAAGGTCTGTAGCCACTTCATACCTAAGATGACATCAGTACTCCCCAATTCCAAAAGAAGGAAGTCCTCCCTCACCTGGATGCCATGAATCTTCAGCACTACCCCTATACAAACTCCCCTACCCATCTCCACCATTCTTGTGCCCATCATCACCCCATAGCCTCCTGTATCCGCTAACTCCATCCCAAGCAGCTCAACAATCTGGGTGGAAATGAAATTGTGGGTTGCCCCACTATCTATCAACACCACAACCTCACGGTCAGCTATCTCTCCTTTCACTTTTATAGTGTGACTCGAAGTGAATCCCACTACTAAGTTCAGAGAGACTTCTGTCACATACAGATGCAACTTCTCCTCCTCCTCTTCATTCTTGCTCCTACCTCCCTCCTCGTCTTCCTCGCCTTCACAGACAAGGAGAACCTAAAGAGTTCGGTCCTTGCACCTATGCCCCGGCATGTACTTCTCATCACAGCTGAAGCACACCCCTTTGCCCTCTTCTCCTGCATCTCCATTTCCGTCAGCTTTTTGAAATGTCCCCCATTTCCCACTCCTCCTGTTTTCTCCTTCGGAATCCCACTACTGAGTTCAGAGAGACTTCTGTCACATCCATATGCAACTTCTCCTCCTCCTCCTCCTCCTCTTCATTCCTGCTCCCACCTCCCTCCTCGTCTTCCTCGCCTTCACAGACAAGGAGAACCTAAAGAGTTCGGACCTTGCACCTATGCCCCGGCATGTACTTCTCATCACATCTGAAGCACAACCCCTTTGCCCTCTTCTCCTATATTTCCATTTCCATCAGCTTTTTGAAATGTCCCCCATTTCTCACTCCTCCAGTTTTCTCCTTCGACGCTTCCTTTAGACTCCCTGGGGCTGGCCCTTTGGACAGTAAGAAGGTGGTAGTCATCCTGTACGATCCCCCTGAGTAGCTTCCTCGAGCCCCACTCTCTGATTTCTTCTGATGTTCCACCAACTACGCCAGCTCCATGGCCTTCCCTAGGTTCCTCGGCTCCAACACTCTGACTGCTGTACATATCTCAGGTTTAAGCCCCTTCATGAAGTTCCCTTCTAGGGTTGACTCCGAGATATGATGCAATCTGCTGGCCAAATACTCGAACCTGTCACGGTAATCCGTCACGGTCCCCTCCTGAGTCAGGGCAAAGAATTGCTCATAGAAGTCTCCTCCCCCATCGGCTCGGAAACGCTCTAATAAGCATTCTTTGAACTCTCTCCAGTTCCGGATGGGCTCCCTCTTGTCACGCCATTGATACCATGCCAGTGCTTTTCCTTCCAAACACAAACCCGCCGCCGTCAGCTTCTCCTCCTCCGTCAACCCATTGACGGCAAAGTATCGTTCCACCTTGTAAATCCAACCATGGCCATCCTCGCCCTCAAAGATGGGCATCTTCAGTTTTCTCACCTCGGGATCTCCTCCATTTCCCAGGTATCCACCATAACCTCCCATTCCTCGAAGAGGAGGTGCTCTCCAAGTGTCCCGATCGTCCCTCCGACAATTATACCCGAACCCTTCATCGTATTCCCCTCTTTTCCCTTCAAATTCAGCACCTCGGCGATTAAATTCCTCCCTTCTTCCTTCAAAATCAGCACATCAGCGATGAAATTCTTCCCTTCTCCCGACAAAATCAGCACCTCTTCTGTCATATCCCATACTCATCTCCTCCCTAGAAAGTTGTTCTAGAGGAGGCATCCCGTCATCACCTTCAAGGATCTCCATTTCCGGATTTTCCCTACCCCTAAATAGGTTCAGAATTCCTCCGCTTCCCTGGCCGTCGTTGGCTTCTTTTGATTCTGAAGTCGCCGGTTTTTGTTTGTCTTCAAGTACCTTCTTCATCATCTCCTCCATGGCGATGAACCTTCCATCCATCATTTCATGAATGGATGTAAATTGATTTTTGAAATAAAAAATTTTCTCCTCAAAATCGGTCTTCAATTGACCTAGTTCTCTCTCCAAGACTTTCACTTTTCTTCCGACCATAATCCTTCCTTCCCAATCACAAAGCCTCTCTCAACCCTCCAAAAATACCGCTGAAATTTCAGAATTTCAGCCACCAAAAGTCCCAAGACGATGCTCTGATACCAATTTAGTAGGAAGTACTTGAGTTCGCAAGTAACCTAGCAAGATTGGTTGGAAAACAGTAGGGAAAACTGCTGTTTGCAGCAGGAAATCAGCCCAAATGCAAGAGAAAACAGAGAAAATATGAGGGAAATCAAAGCAAATAACTTGTATTCCACTAGTAGATGAATAAAACAAAGCAAAGATACAATATTCTTCAATTTGAGAGGAAGAATAACTCTCCTAATCTCCGGCAAAGCCAAAAGCCCAAGCCACAAACCCTAGATCTCCAAAATATGATTCCCCTTCAAGATGATCCCTAATTCCCTCCTAAACACCTAATTAACTCCAAAGAAGAATTACAAATTTCCTAAACAACCCTTCTATTCAAAATTTCCCTCCAAACCATGTGTTTAACCCATGTATGGGCCCACAAGGGCTTCCGCCCCCTCCTCCTGCTCCTGGTTTCTTCCGGATCTGGGCCGCCTGGAATAGAACAGGACCGGTCCAGGTTGGACCGGTCCAGTCGACCCCTCCTGGGCCGGCGTAACATAATTCTCCTTGTAATAACGTATAGCCTGCATCTTTGAATTTGTAAATTCTATCCTTGTTATTTATTTTAAATTGTTTAGTAATTGAGATTTTGTCAAGTTTGTTACATACTAGCGTTCATTTTATACAACGAGTATTAAAAATTGCAAATTTTAATATTTTTTTTCTTAGTTGTTTTTTGTAGAATTTAAACTTTTGGCAAATTTAAATTATTGTTGAAATGAATGAATGGTGTTATCTAATTTTGAACTAAAAAAAATTGATCTTTGCTTAAATTAAAAATTGAAAATTGTTGTGAAATTTTAAATGTTTGTGACGTGTTTCATTTTAAGGTTGCATTAGTAAATCCTGGACTCTAAGACTTACTATATCAAATTGGTATAATAGGTTATGATTGCATCACCACATCAACTAAAAATATAACATATAGAATGGGTAATTCAAATCATTAATAAGGGCTGAATTTAAAACAAAATTGGGTATGTTATGATTCTAAATGAACACACTTTCAGTATCGTGAGGATTAAATTTACATTCCTACATTTGATGGAAAGTATAATCATGATGAATTTTCAAGAAAGATAGATGATCTAAAATACTTCTATGAATATTACTACCTATTTGATTATCATAGACTTGAATGCATTAAATCAAAGCTCGTGAGCTATTATTAATCATTTTGGCAAGGTACTACAAGCGAAATTAAGCCTACGTGGGCTGACATAAAGCATGAACTTAAAAGAGCAACATGTGTCATTTGGTGAGCGTAGGGAACATTGGATATGTAAATCATATGCATCTATATTATTTTAGTTGTCTTTATGTTTTATTTTTAAGTTTTCTAGTTTTGAATTTGAATGTAACATGGATGCTGGTGCCTATTATATATTCTATAGTATTTGAATTACATTGATATGTTTGATTACTGCTACAAGTGTTTCGCTTAAACTCTAGTCATATTCCCTAGCCAACACTTTTGATTCCATATTCCCTGCCAACCTCTGGGTTAGTGTATGTTGTTGATGTTACCATTGCTGCCATATTTGTTTTCCCTTGCTGAATCAGCATTTAGCTCAAAAGCATGTTTGTGTCTCGTGGTTCTTAATGGGAGACAGCTAGCTGAATTCATGCGTTCCTAATTATATGTATTCTATTTTTCTTTGGCAGGTGTCGCTGGTTTCCACTATTATGTGATTCTCTGCCACCTAAACAATATACTCCCTACTGCTGATTTCTTTTTCGTTCGGCCTATTGACTGTAGCAATATTTAGCTGCTGCCTTTAAGGCCATGAGTTATTGTTTGGTTTTGAAGTTGATTGTTTGGGATTGAAAACCATGGTTTAAAATTGCGCAATAAGAGGCGCGCCTTAGCGCAATTTGACACTTTTATGCCTCAAAGCCTACGCAATGAGAGCTGGCATTGAGGCGTACGCCTCAAGTTCACTGAGGCGCGCCTCGCGTCATATTTTAGAGGCGGCCGCCTCTCAAAATTAAAAAAAAAACCTAACCTAATATATATATATATATATATATATATATTCTGTTCGGCCCTCCACCCCCGTGCGTCTTCGGTCATTTCCGAACTGAAACTAGGTTTCTTCTCCCTTCTTCTTCGAGCGACATTTTCCCCTCTTCCTAAGTTCCTTCCATTTGACCAGCGTCGGCTTCCTTCCACTGTGAGTTGCTCGTCACCTATTGCTTAGAGTTCTCTTCTACCGCGAGTTGGGCTGGAGTCTCCTTCGACCGACCACTGAAAGCTCTTCTTCTTCGTGGTTCCATCTATCACCTTATTCAGCTGAGTAAGATTCCACAATCATTCTGCCTGCTCGGTACCACTCGGTACAACAATACTTGGTACTAGTAGGTACATGCTTGATACCGCTCGGTACCCACTCGGTACCGCTCGGTACTTGCTAGGTACCGCTCGGTACTTGCTTGATACCGCTCGGTACATGCTCGATACCGCTCGGTACATGCTCGGTACCACTTGGTACCACTCGATACCGCTCGGTACAAATGACTTACGAACAATAAAAATAAACATAACTTCAAAATTACTCTTACAATAAAATTTTGTTCCGTCGAACCCCGCCAGGGGGCAGCGCCCCCTTGGACCCCCGGCTACCCGGCATATTGTTATATTCATCATCTTTAGTATAAGTTTTCTTAATGTAGAATAAGTGAAGCATTATGTTTAGGGGTTTGATATATTGCACTAATATATTCTTCTCATAAATGATGGTCAGAAGTAAGGATAAAGCTGCTTCAGATCATAGAAAGGATCCAGCATGAAAATATAGCACTCAAGTGGCTGTAGGAGGCAGTGATAAAACATATGTATATCTGAAATGCAATTACTGTGACAAAGTTGTGAAGGGTGGTGTGACTAGGATGAAGGAGCACCTTTCAGGGTCTCACAAGAATGTTGCACCATGCTCTAAAGTGCCTGATAATGTAAGGGAGGAGATAAAGTCATACATGAATAAGTCTACCACATCTAAACATCTTGCACAGAAGCAGTTTGAGGATAGAGTTGATGTTGGCTCCTACTACGGGAGTGAGCGTAGAGTGAGCGTAGCGTTAGGGATTCATCTTCTTCGATGAAGCCCATTTCATCTAGGGGTGCTAGAGGGCCTATGGATCATTATATGGTGGACACATCAGAGGATAGGCCTCCTACTACACAGATGATGGCCCTAGAAAATGCAATGGAGGCACGGAGAAGAGTGTGTAAGGATATAGGAAGATTCTTCTACGAAAATGCAATTCCATTTAATGTTGCAACATCACCTGCCTATTACAACATGATTCGTTCAGTTGGAGCATTTGGGAGAGGGTTCAAACCTCCAACCATGTATGATTTGAGAACATGGATTCTTAAGGAGGAGTTGGAAAACACTGATAAAAGCATTGAAGAAATTAAGAAGACATGGGCCCAAACAGGAGTAACAATTATGTCAGATGGGTGGTCTGATATCAAACATAAAAGTCTGATTAACATCCTCATTAATAATCATTATGGTATTGTGTTTTTAAGGTCAGTTGAAGCATCTGACCAGGTCAAAGATGCTGAGTTCATATTTGGATTATTAGATAGCATTGTTGATGAGGTTGGAGAACATTTGGTTGTACAAGTTGTGACAGATAATGCAAGTGCTTATAAGGCTGCAGGTAAAAAACTTATGGAGAAGAGGAAACATATGTACTGGACTCCTTGTGCTGCACATTGCATAGATCTGATTCTTGAGAAGCTTGGGGAGCTACCTCAACATAATAATGCACTTACTAAAGCAAAAAAAATAACCAAGTTTATTTACAACCACTCTTGGGTTCTAGCTCTTATGAGGAAATTCTCAAAGAAAGAAATTCTAAGGCCAGCAGCAACAAGATTTGCCACCGCTTACAAAGAGGAGAAATCACTTGTCGACATTGAGGATGAATTCACTGGTGTACATTATGTACAATAGGAGACTCAGAGATAGGAATTTGAAGAAAAAAGGATTAATTGATGATGAAGATCCTTTGCTTTGCGAGGACATGGCATCTGATGATGAGTGGTTTGTAGATGATGAAGTTGAAGTAATGCCATCTGAATTACAAGATGAAGATTTAAATGTTGATTTCTTTGATGGTCATAAAGCATCTACATCCACCACAACTCAAGAACAAATCAAAAAAGGTATATAAATAATATAGTTTTCTTTTCTTAGACTTTAATTTATTAATGTATTACACTATTATTCATTATGATATTGTTCAAAAATATTTAGGGAAGAGGAAGATAACTGATATTGAGGAAGAAGGAGCTATTTGGGAGACATTGGACTCTATAGGAGAGGAGGAAGGAGAGAGAGCAGTTCATCATAATGATGATTCAAATGAAGACTCTCTTAGTGATGACAGTGCTGATGACTTATGAGTTCTGATGTGATATGTCATTGCTATTTATTTTTGGAATTATATGTTAATGAAATAAATACTGTGATTTGGGAAAGATGGAGTTTGAGTTGAAGTTAAACTATATTTCATGTTCTCTTATTATTAGGATATTTTGATTTTACTTCATATCTTATGCATTTTATATTTTATATATTATTTACTTATTAGAATATACAAATTTTATCATTTTATGTTTACGCAATTCTTTGATTTTGAGGCTTACGCCTCAAAACACCTTGAGGCTTACGCCTCGCCTCACGAACGAAAAACGCCTCAATACCCGATTACGCAATTTTAAACATTGTTGAAAACTACTGTCTTCATGAAATCTGAGCATGCTGACATAGAAACATGTAGTATTTGAACATATCTTAATTCATTCTACGAAGCTACTAATTTTGAATATTTTGGGTTATAAATAAAACCCCCAAGGAAGGTAAAACTCATTGAATGATTGAATAGTTGGATAAAATTTATATTTCTTCTTAATTCAAATGTGTGTTGTTGGATATAGATTCTTCAAATACTTGCAAGTCTTAACGACAACTAATAGGGGATGACTCTCCTTATACCAGCATGAGACCTAGATCTTACAATTAAAAATTTCTATTATTGTTCTTTTTTCTAAATTATTTGATGATTGATTTGTATTTGTAGTTGAAATTTTATCAAGTTAATTACATATTAAATTTTATTTTATGATATGTATATTTGTCACTGTAGAATTTTAAATTGTTATTATTTGATTTTTGTAGAATTTTAGACTTTGATTACTTAAAATTATTGTTTAGATTTTTCTTTTTTTGAGTCAACAAAAACTAACTTTTGTTTAAATTCAAGATGAGAAACCATGAATTATAATATTTTGTGTGTTTTTTAAAGCATCCCATCCTGAATTTTACATTAATGAACCCTAAACTCTTAGACATCCAACATCACCAAAAAACAAATTTCAAAAATATGATTGATTAGAGATAAAAGATCAATCAAAGCCTAGTTTTAGTGAAGACCATGATCAAACTGACCATTATCCTTCATTACTACAAAAGAGAATGTTGAGGATCATGCTAAATATGGTATTCATAAAGGCATTCTTAATCTGATTAATAACCACATCATCTGGGGAAACTATGGAACTAACAACCCCAGTAAAACAAGTGATGTTGTATAGTTTCCTATATCTTCAATCACAATAAAATACATCAAGCTTCATCAGTCATTTGAGTAAGCCTTAGATATCTCGAACCAACCATGCAAAAAGATTAGAAGATGTCAAGCAGAAGTTAAATGGCTATGAAGAAGCTATTAATTGTAAAACAAAGTGTTACTGATCTAAAATAAAGTATTCCCAAAGCATGTCTATAAATTCTGCTATGTTGCAGGTAAAAGCACTGATTCTACCCTTAACTCAGATGAGATGTTTGATAGAATTTAGAAGTACAGAGAACTAAAGGGTAAAAGGTGTTAAAATGTGATATTTTAATAGCATAGTCACAGAAAAGGGGTTCTTGATGTATGGTACGCATAAATTGGAATGCTAATAACTTTAATGCATCTTCTGAGGAGAAAAAAATTAAAATTACCTGCAAAATGTTCAGAGCCTTTCTCATGTCACCATTGCTCAATCGCACTAAAGCTGCAAAGCCACTCTCATCGACGTCAAGCCTTAAAGAAGAAAAAAAAGTAATTATATAATTTAAATTTTTTGTAAGTTTGTCGCTAGTGGGATAAAGGCTTGATGTTGTTGTTGTTGTTGTCGTCGTCGCTAGGCGAAAGTCTTCAAAGATGCTACACAGATGAAACCATAGGAGCAACTTTACATGTTTCCAGTAGTACAAACCAAAAAGACATCAAGAAGCATTGTTCGCTATTGAAAGCATCGTTTCAGTGAGTGGCATTCCGTAGATATTAGTTCTAAAGCATCTTTGTTTCTCCAAAATATATTGCAGGAAGGTGCAAGCACTTAAACTAGCACTAGAAATAAATTCCATGTAGAAACTAGAAAGTATAAAATGTCTAGCATGTAACTTAAATTTCACCGTTTGCAATCACAGATACATAAGTTCCCTTAATCTAATCTTATAAACATCCTGCATGAACCTAAAAATGTATAAACAATATCGTAATTAAATTACACTGATGAAGTGATGATGAGAATATATTGACTCCAGATTAGCTTGAAATAAAAAAGAAAATTAGTAGCTTTTCAATTGTACTTTGCCAATATAAAAAGAAACAGGCAGTCCGCTTACCCCAATAGCATGAACTAACATACAATAACCCAGAATTTCGATACTAGTTAGGCAAAGCCAGCCAAAGCCATTGCTTTTGTTGAGTTAATACATAAAACCAATAATAAATTTGAATTATGAATTCTTTAAAATCAGACTCAGATTGCTAGATTGGTGAATTAAGAGTAATATCAACCAGTGAATATATTTTTTTGCCCCCTTTTACTTATAAAAAAAAATAGTGAATATGCACCATGGGAACAAGATACCAGTACACACTCATAGAATATTCCATGATATTTTTCAATGCTAATTATAAAGACGATGAAGGACCGCACCCCTCAGCAGCCACTACATATTGAAGTCGTTCTTTAATATGTGCAGCATCAAGTGGAGCAAACCGAAATCGAGTGCATCTTGACTGCAATGCTGGGATGATTTTATTGACATGGTTGCAGATAAGTGCAAACCTGGTGCTCTTCGTGTGTTTTTCAATCACTGCACCAAAGCAACAATAGCTAAGCGGAGGGCATAAGAAAGACCCTAAAAACAACAAAATAATTCAGGAGACATACCTCTACGCAATGCAAACTGTGCGTCCTTCGTCATGGCATCTGCTTCATCCAGCAGCACCAGTTTTACAGAAAATTTTACACTGCATAAAAATATAAATGTCTTTCACTTTCCGAAAGTACACATACTGACTGATATAGATAAATATATAATGGCCAAGCGTTCTGTTAAAACTAGTATAAAGATTCAAGATCCATCAACATTCCACAGCTCCAAATAACACCGCACTTTCACATATATTAGCTTGAGATGCAGAAAAAGCTCGAATATCTCCCCTTCATCCATGAAGTTATGTTTCAGCTATTGGTTTAGCACTTTAAATAATCACCCAAAAAAGGTAAATAAAAATGAACATTGTTGGAACTAAATGCCCAATATCTAAAACATAACTCATATTAAGTTTGAATGTTTGTCAATAATACAAGAACCTTGAGATTTGTTTCAACTCCAACAAGGGAAAAGATGCTTCAAACATAAATTATCTTTCAAGCAATAGCAAGGAAAATGTGGATAGATGCCCAGTAGATGCTAGCTACAGTATAAACAAAAAAATTCTAAGCAAGAATCCTCTCCAAAATTTAAGTTCCTAACACACTGACAGGTGGGAGTGTGGGTGTAGATCTTGCCAATTTCATCAAGGAACGACAACAATACATAGCTCTAATTCAATCAAATCAGACAAACTACCTGATCCATCTAATCTGCATTGTGATGAGTATTTTCTTCAGATGAAAATACATACGATCCCAGTTTTGTGATTATGTTCAATTGTATCCCGAATTACAGAATTTAACTTTATGAGACAAGTAAACTTAACTTTTTTTTGTCTAAAAAAATAATAACTTTTTTAGAGTGTTGGCAATGTTACATATAAACGAAGTTTAGCTTAAAAAAAACCTGTAGGCTGTAAAAATTGGCTTCAAGTTTAAGCTAAGTAAAGGTTTCATCTCATGCATGAATGAGCTTAGCAGGAAATAAATGTGATGACTGGCTTGGTCCGCTCCTTAATTGCCAGACAGACAATAATGGGCAGAAATCTTTCCTTTAGGAGTTGAGAAAGGCAATCATTGTATATTCCATTCTCAAAACCAAGAGAAGGAAGTCAAAGATACAGGAGAAAGTAAAATTAAATTAACTCCATCTCCCTTGCTCTCTCCAAATACGTGTTATGAACTACAAATCCTCTCAACTAATTCAAAAAAAGGAGACGAAAATAAAACAATCTTTACAATCTTGTCAAATTCAAACCTAGCATAAACAGTACAAGAAATATTGATTTCTCATGCAAGCATGTAAAACGACATCATTAACCATACCACAAAAACTAAACGTAGAATAAGTCATACTGTGAAAACGCATTTACACATTCTTACCCAAAGGAAAGGCTCCTCGCACCAGCAAAATCCTGAATTTGCTGGCGCACAACATCAATTCCCCTATCATCAGATGCATTTAACTCTAGAATCATATTCTGATATTGCCCCCCGTAGAGCTTCCGCGCCAGCGCCAGGATCGTTGACGTCTTCCCCGTCCCAGGTGGCCCGTAGAGAAGAAGATGCGGCAACTTGTTCTCGTTCGTCAGTCGATCGACTTCCTCGACGCAAATGCCAAAGTTAGGTCGGAAGACATTCGAGGAAAAAACAGGAGGAAAAGATGAGAAAACTGAAATAGGGAAAGAGATCAGTTGATAAACTTGTTACTGGTATCAACAATGTCACGGTGAGCAGCGACATCGGCTAAGGATTGCGGGCGATACTTCTCCACCCACGGACCAGATTTGACACCGTTGACGACGGAAGCAGAAGGGGACTTGCCCTTATTGGGTCTCGACGGTGGAGCATCGACGTCGATCTCCATGGTCGCCTCCGCCATGAGGAATTAGGGACGGGGTTAATCTCTTCTTCTTTCCAACAAAACGTCAAGGGTTTAAGGAAATGGCGCCAAAAGCAGTAGGGGCAATTTGCAAGTCCAGCAGGGATCGGACCACATCGAGTCTTTCGATCTTTATTAATTTGCCCCCTTTTTTTTAATAAAAATAAAAATATATAAAAGACTTGTGAAATATCGAATTTAAATTTAAATTTATTAGTTTAATCAAATTTTAGTGGATTAAAATAAAAATGATCAATTACTTTATTTAAGCCAATAATATAGTAGTTTGAAGGCATTATGTTGTTTAGTTTGAAGTAAAAATATATAAGATATTTAAAATACAGGGTTTTGAAGAATATTGGAGTTTGGGTGTAAATTTTTGATGTATTTGAAATTTATCATCTAGTTCAATTTTAGTGTATTTAGAATTCCTCTACTTTGTGTGATTTTTAAATACACTGAACTTCATTATCTGGCATCACTCATCAACGTTGTCCGCCACCATTGTCGGCCTCCGCCGCCTACCGCCCCCACCTTCAACCAAAACTACCGCCAACCGCTGCCGCTCGACACCACTGCCTCCTGCCGCCACCGTCATCAGTTGCCACCATCAGCCATATTTTACATTATATTTATTTTACTTCAAGTGAAAAAAAAAAGTAATTCTTTCACATTTATTTTATACTTATCTAAATAACTTTAAAATATTTCAAATATACTACATTTCTTTTACGCTGCTGAATTTCATTTACATTGCATTAATTTTTCAGCCAACCAAACAGCCAAAGTTCTCCTTTTTTTTTTTTTTTGAATATTTCAACCTTTCGAGTTATGATAATTAAGCTCATGGGTTAATGCCTCACTGATTTGCTAGTGTCTTCTTGATTATTTTATTTTTGATGGTTGAGATTAAGGCTATTCCTTCTCCCTTGCTTTCTGAGGAATCCCTTGTGTAGGATCCTTTGAAGTAAGCTCATATTTGTACTCTAAATCTTATGTAGTTGTTGTTCCTTTATTGAAGTGATTGTGTTTTAGGCGATTCTCTCACATTGTCTTAAGAGTAAAATTCATAGTCATAACAAAAAAAAATATTGATTTATTTTCATCTTTAGCTAAGGAACCCTCGTGCTATTGGTGAGAAGGATCTTGCTCCACCTTTGTAAGTGTTCAAAAATGAAATTCATCCTCTAAAATTCGTTGACATACTTTGTACTTCTGGTCTTTAGTTTGGCTAATTGGCATTTTATTTGCTATTAGAGACTTATTCAAGCCCATTTAGGCTGATATAGTACCCATTAAAGCTCATATGGGCCCATTTATGCTTAAAGTCTACATACACTCAACTATTTAATAAACAAATGAACTATTTATTTTATCAAAGCAGCTAAGAATTGTTTTAGAGGTAATTTCCCGAACCTATCTGTACACTGAAAGCTAGAAAAAATGTAGAAATTTCACAATGTTAAGTAGGATGAAATATCTAACATTTCAATTTAAAACGAAAAAAATGATCCGTAACGCATTGAAGCGGTGAATCTAAATAATTTTGGGATTTTATTTCAGTTATAAAGACGTAAGGAGATCTCCATACAGAAATAGCACCACTCATGGCAGAGAAATGTGTGCAATTTTAACGCAGACAAATCAGTTTTGCTAGCACAAAATGCTGGTAAACGCTTGTATGTTCATAGCAGGCAAAAGCATATAAGCACAATAATATGTATCACTGTTGATTCCATTGCACATCCTATCTCATTATTTGCCAGCTTTAAATACAAAAGAAACAACTACAAGCTGTGCGCAAAGCATGTTCTTCGATCCTTTCATCTCATCTCCATGCCAACAAGTCTGCATCAAAAAGATTTCAATATCATCAGAGTTGTTGGTAATATGTCAAAAAGATAGAAAAATGACCCAAAAAAACTCAGATTTCCCAACCAAAATTTTAATGGATGAATATCAAAATCATTAGATTTTCTTTGAGATTAATCAAGTATAATTTTTTTCCTATAAAAATGACGAATAAAGACTCATCTTAATCAAATTTTGATGAGAATACTGATGCGGAGCATTTTAGCTTAAAATATTTCTTAAGTTATTTTATTTAGTTTGTTACAAGTTTCTGGAATCTTCTAGGATTCTCTAGGTTTTCTTTACTTTAGTATTATATATAGGAAATGTGTAAGAGAAAAAGGACTCATTGATGAATATTATGACATTTTGAAGTTTTAAAGCTTTGTTTATCTTTGTTCCCTGGATTGGGATTAAATCCTTCAAAGCAGGTCCGATTCTTCCGACGATCACCACATCAGTTATTAATATTTGATTTTCTTTGAGATTAATCAAATATATTTTTTTCCTATAAAAAATGACGAATAAAGACTCATCTTAATCAAATTTTGATGAGAATACGCTGACCAATTTTTTTCCTATAAAAAATGACGAACCAAAATATAACCAGATGTCATTAAATAAAGAAATTATAATACTTATTTGATATGGAAATAAAATTAAAAGCAAGATATGGAATTATTGAAATTAACAGGACTTGACGATACCATTCACTAATCTCATATATATACAAGGATTGGAGAACACAAATATTTAATGTGAGCACCCTGAATCTTGAAGAGTTTCCAAGTGCAATGCACAACTCACCACGTACAGCTATCCACAAATGTTAATAGTGATCGACAAAAAAAAAAATCCCAGAATCGAACTTTATTATCTTACTGATACTGATATAGAAAAGGTCATATGAATGGTTGTATAGATGCTGGCAAAGCTGGCAAAGCCACCTAACAAGGTTTCCACTCAAATCTTCAGCTTTCTCCACATAAGTGTCTCCTGGAGTCAGGAGGTTCAATTCACAGCTTCTTCACGTAATTCGTGGTGGGAACATGAGAAAACAAAGCAAGCAAACCCTAAACTCTAAATATTTAGAGGCCCAATATCACTCTGCTTTATACCCTTGCAAAATGCAGGGAAAGTGTAGCCTTCGAAAAATCAAACCCTTCACACCTATCAACCATACTGCTCATGATCTTTGGTCTTTTTAACCACTTTGGTGGTCATCAGGGAATCCTTGGGAATATTGTCTGCCCGATGGCATTAGCTCATCTTGCTTGGGAAACCTTCAGCCCAAAGGTCAAAGACTTTCACGCAAGCAGAAGTTGTAGAACGTTCGCTACCTCCACCTAATTAGTCGAATAGACCCCTCTGCCGCAAACACCAGACGCCTGGATCGGGCCTTCCAGCCGCAAATCACCAATCCAATCTCTCACAACTGCAATCCACTCATCCTCCACTTCAAAACCGTAGCCAGAATACCCCTTCGCCCCCCTCACGCCATTCCCGTCAACTCCATCCCATTCGACAGCCTAAGCCAATCTCTTTCAGTGTACCAAATCTCGATCTCCCTCACAGAGCAGGTATATTAAGTTTATTTATTAATTTATTATAATTATTCGTGTTATTATTGATACTAATGATACTTAGTATTATTATTATTATTATTATTATTATTATTAATATAATTATATATATATGAATTAAAAAAAAGGGGGAAAGTGAAAAAAAGAGAAAATTACTACATTTTAATTATTGTTTCCTCAGTACCGACTTCGACACCATTATCACCTCGTGCGCAAGGGTATAAATGTCGTCAAACTCAAAACCCACGAAAATCTCGTTTTCGGCGCTTGCGGCGCACCAAGGGACCTTCTATACAAGCTCTTCGTAACGTGGTAGGACGGAATCCGGTGCGATGCTTGCGGCGAGGCAGGTAAGCCTTGTACATGCTCTTCGCAACGTGGAAGGGACAACTTTAAGTACCCACGTATGTGCTTCAGTGACTGCAAAAAAAAACTGTGCTTTCAAAAGGTATTTTGAAGACCCATACACGCTCTTTGTAGCGTGGTGGGAGTTGAAAAATCATGGCCGTGGTGTCGCCTGACACTTGTCATATACGCTCTTCATAGCGTGGTGGGAATGCCTAGACTCCTAGATTTCCCCTAAACAGGGAAGATGCCAGGAGACTGCTGAAATTCCGACTAACATGGGCCTTGGACTTAAACAAAGATGACAAAGAACTTGACTCGGATGAACAGCAAGGAATATAACCAAACTTGCAATCATAGGAAACCAAACTATTAATTAACGAATACACAACTCACATTAAAATGCATGCTAATTAATGGCCCTAATCATCCAAATGGAAATCGATGAATGAATAAGGGACTTATATTGAAGTTTCAATAAACATGACCTGATTGATTTGTTCACAAGCAATAATGCAAGCTCTCAATGAACATGACAACTTACCAGCAACCATATACAAGAAATGCAGTGTACTTGCAAGTAACAATGGAAGAGTTGTAATGATACAAACACCTGTGGTGCTAGAGAATTCATGATGTACATAACACTTCATCCACAAATAAAAGTAAACGAATCATCATATACACTACAACCTGCTCATGGTCGATACTTGTCAACTCACAATCCATCCATGAATGATAGCAAGCAGCATACAATCGATGCAACGGATATCTTGCGAATATGAATAAGAAGATCGGAATGAGCATTATGCCCACAACCAACAATACGTAGTGAAAGTGTATACAAGTTCCCTGCTAATGAAGGAAATTGACATGGAGCGAACACCACAACATCCCTTCAGCCAACTTCAGCGAATTAGCAAATGAAAGCCGTACTGCAATCAATATCAAAATACAAGTAAGCATGTTCGATCTTGCAAACAGTGAAATGGGAAGGGAACGTATAATTTGATTGCAAACAAATGTACAAAGCTCCCTAAACAAATTACATACAAATGACGGCAGTCGATGTGTGGAGTTCACACAAGTCATGCAAGAAAATATGGAAGTCCCTACAACCGACAACAACAAGGTATATTGCAAGGATGAGAGGTCCTTTGTGAATATAGACATATATACCCATGATGCCAATTACAAGCAACTATAGGAAGCTCATCATGCATATGATAGCCGGCCTACAAGTTAGAGAGGTGAAGGCACAAGTCATGCAATGCCTATAATGCTCCCATTTACAAGCGATGATGGTAGATGTGTCGCAAATGTGACGGGTCCTCTACAAATACAGACTTGTGCACAACATGTTACCTATGATCAAATGTAGAGAAGTGGTAGTAAATGTAAGCATCTACGGGGAGCACTAGAAGATTTGCATGTAAAGCAACTTGCCAGCAGAAAGAGGCATCAAGTCTGTGGTAAATGAGGTTATCACCAAACAACCGCAGGAGATTTATTAGTGCCTCTATAAAGCAATAAATGACTAATAGCACAACACTACAATTCACCTATAAACAAAGGCATGTAATTCGTAGTAGAAAACTGCGGACCACTGATGAATTGAGGCCGCAGTTGCAACACCAAGTCGTCACACTGGATAAACCAGCTCGCTTGCAAGCAACAGGTAGAAGGCTCTTGATGCATCGTACAACCCATTTGCAAGCTGAAGTAAAATCATCCAAGTTGGATGTTCATGAAGATGACAATATGCGGAAGATGAATGAGCCAAGCTTCATTGTCGATAAGCAATAAACAAAGTACAACACAATGCCACCAGATCTACAACACTCGTACAAGAAGACAGAAGGCGTCCGCAAGCTGCTAGGCCACGCCACCGGATCTACAAGCAGGCAGAAGGCGCCTACAAGTTGCTATGCCACACCACCGGATCCGCAAGACTCATACAAGCAGGCATAAGTCATTTACAAGCTTCCAAACAGAATGTTGTGCACACTCAAAGGACAATCATTTACATGATTGATTGATGTCAAATATTTTAAAACGGCATGCATTACAACATGCAGAGCTTATTATGTGAACATGCAAATACTCGTGCAAATGCGTAAACACATATGCATATACGTCATACATATCCGCTATATATGTATGACAATCATATAACTGCATCATACAAATAGCATGCAAAATCATATATCCGTATGGGCCCCGGCGAACGTGTTATGGGTACACATATGACATTTGAGGATGTTACGCGGATCAAACAATAAACTTAAGTTCGGGTCTGATCCTTCCATATAAACAGATAAGAGTCGACAAGGCTCGAACTATCAAGCAAAGATACGGTCACCAAGTTGACTGAGATATTTGTTTTAATATGTTTATACTAGGCCTTGAAAGCCTATAACCAGAAAAATTTACTAATAAAAGCATACAGTTGACAATCACCCGACCCTCTATCGACAGGTAGACAGTCAAAAATGTTCAATTGATAAAATGAAAACTGTCCATAAAAATCCCGATGATGGCCGTGTTCAACGGCAGAGCAGCAAGGGGTCCCGCGGGGGCACGTGCGCCCTCCGGAAAAATAAAAAAAACCCATATGCTTCACTAGTTTGGACATTTGGGCGGTTCAATATTTTTTTGCCCTAATATTTTGGCTGCTCCTGTTCGGGTTCAGAAGCCAAAAGCTCTCGCGCGCGGAGAACAGGAGAAAGAAGCACTCGCGGTCGCGGCTCCGCCTTAGTCGCTTCCGCCTACGGCCTTAGAAGTTCTCGCAGCCTCAGAAGCTCTCGCTCGACACAAGATTTTCTCCCAAAGGTTTGTCCAGCCGGCAGCCTGTGCATTCACAGATTCGCCCTTCTTCCGTCTTCGATCGGGTAGTGTAGCTCCTGAGCTCCGCCGTTGGTCCTGAAGGTAAGTACTTCTACAAATCTCATAAATTTTCATTTTATTTTGCTATGTATCATTTCGTTTGCTGTTTAGGTATTTTTTTTATATTTTTGGTGTTCTCTTATGGATTTGACTCCTTTTCTTTGTTTTGTTCTTGATTTCGCATATATTAGTTGGGGTTCTGTAGTTTTACGCTAGATGGCATGATCGTTCCTTTACTGGTTTATTAAATCGTTGTTGACCTCCATATATCTGCCATAGTCAATGCAAGCAAAGGAAACGCTGATCGATTATTGTTGGTAGACAAAACATCGCTCAGAATGTATATCAGAGTGTCTCGATCATAATGAAATGATTAAAACTTTAACCTATTACAAAATGGATCACATCGATGCATTCAAGACATTAAATTTACCAAATAGAACTTGTTCGTATGCGACTCGATCGAGCGATAATGTGTTAGTGGATGCGACGCTAGCAAAAAACTATCCAAATAGTCTCCATTTGTTAAATAGGATTCGTCGATGAGTTTAGAGCATCAAAATTAAGCAAAGAGGGATCCCTCGCAATCAAATTGAACGAAAGTGGTCGAAATCGATGGATTACGGACATACTCGATGTTGCCCAAACGTCGTCCGTTTGCAAAATTAATTTCTCCATTATGTTCGGAATATTGAAAATACTAGAAAATGACTATCACATTACCCAGGTCCTTATATGAGCAAAATTAAATTGGCATGAGATACGAGGCAACGATACAAAAATTGAAATGCAAAATTTGCCAGCAGAGGAGACACGACAAGCAAAAAAAAATCATAAAAAAAAATAAAAAATAAAAAAAAATCGATCAAATCTTGAATAATTAAAATACGCATTAATAATTTATGTAATTAGTGTAATTTAATAATAATAATAACATTAAAATTATGAAAATTTTATATTAAAAAAAAAGTAAAGAAATAGATTCTGTAATAGCACTGTTTTATTTCTTTTCTATATTGCTGTAATATACTATAATGTTAAAATCAATACATTATTACAGTATTAATATAACTATAGCTATTTAGTTATATATTTAAACTTAGAATGATATGCTTCATATATTAATAAGAACTTTGTTATTATCCGTATACTGAGATATATAATATAAGAGTATAATAACTCTTTCTGATATATTTATGAATATAATTTCTTTATATTTTTATTTAGTAAAAATGTAATTTATTCCATCTCATAAACTTATGCAGGTGTATTTACACCTAGAGAATTATTAGAATGCCAGCTAACATCTACGTGTCTTCTTGTAACCAAATTGCTCTTGCACATGTCCTTCATACAAGCCAATCCATCACTCAAATCTCCCAAAATTCAGACACCTAGCAGAAGAGGGGAAATCCAATTTAGTTTACTCATTCCTTTCCATTTACAAAGTCGAGAACTCATTTTTTTTTATTACTTATGCCCCAACTCAACTATAGCAGCTCTCGCCCCAAATCCTCTACACGACTGTTGGCTCCACCCTCTCTAAACCTGTCCGTCACCTCCAACAGCAGCCCAAACACCACTCCTCTCAATCCAACAGCCTCAACTCCACGTTTTCTCCATTCAAACCTCACCAAACAGCAGCTCTTTTTCTTTCTAATTTTTGTTTTCTTCTCTCTATAAATATATTTCTATATAAACAAAAAAAAAATCAATCAGAATATAAATATAACAAAAATATATATATTTCAGCCTCGCCGCAAATTTCTGTCGTCGTCGTCACCTCGCATCGTTCGTCAAGGTATAATACTTGCTAAACTCTAAAACTCAAATCTCATTTTTGGCGCTTCCGTCGCAACGAGCGAACCACCTATGCACGCTTTTCTTAGCGTGGTGGGAGGGAGCTCGCTGCAACGCCTGCGACGAATCGAGTAAGCTCTGTGCGCGCTTTTCTTAGCACGGCGGGGTAACAAACTAAGTACTCGTGCGTGTTTTCGTACCGGCGGGGAAATTTGCTAGCTTCTATGTAGGTATCCCAAAGACCCATGCACGCCTTTCTTGGCGTGGTGGAATTGAAGACCACGGCCACGGTGTCACACGACACCGACCATGCACGCCTTTCTTGGCGTGGTGGGCAGGCCTAGAATCCCCATAAATGCCCCCTACGCGGGGGAGACACCGGGATAATGCCAAAAATTTTACTGAGTAAATTTGAACATAATCTGTCAAAATTATTGAATATGAACTTGATAAAAAAAAAGGGATTAAGTCAAAAGAATTAAGAAAGAAAGAAATAATAAAATTACAAGCATGCTAAGAAAGTATTACCAATTAATGCAACATCCATTAGTTTATAATTCTTCTTAAAGCATTCTTGTAGCTGGAGTTGAACCTTGGACAAATCAGAGGAAGTTTCTTAATCCTTTGTTCCTTATGGAATCTATGAAGAACTAGCCAAATTTGGTAGTTGAGACAATAAACGAGAAAATAGAGACGTGGAAAAGTCCCATGAAATCAAATGAGTTGGAAGTTGATGCATACAAAGAGTTTGAAAATATCCCACATGATATTATCGTTCAAGTAATGCTTGGAAAAAAAAAAAAAGAAGGGCTACAAATTGCTCATATGCACTTTTAAAATTAGTGAAAGTCTTCTATATTTTGGGAATAAAACCATACCCTTATATCAAAGGAGCAAATGTTTAAGAAGGAAGATTGACTCCATGGAATAATTGAAAGAAGGTTACAGAATGTTAATCAACAAGAGTATGATTGGCTTTCTCTGATGCTCGTATAAGGGAACATGACTAGGTAAGTTTCCTTTGTCATGAAGCGTGCATAAGAAGATATTAAATTAGGTAAGTTAACAATCCCTTCAGGAATGTATATTGAGGTGCCAATTATAACAGTTCACCATAAAAAAATAATGTGGGAAGAAAATGCCAGCCAATTCGATTCAAGTCGGTTCTCTGAAGGCTTGTCCAAGGCATTGAAGCATCTGATGACTTTCAGGCCATTTATTCATGGCCCAAGAATATGCCTTGGCATGAATTTTTGTCATGATTGCTTTTAAAAATATAAAATTGAGATATTATACAAACACCACCGGATCCGCAACGCGTTTACAAGCGGTCAGAAGGCGTTTCAGGCTCTTAAATAAAATTTTTGTGCACATCCGAATGACAATCACTTGCATAAATAATCATAGTTGAGTATTTAAAGCGCTCCCCTCCTACATTAAAAGAGAATTTTCTAAATTTAAATATGATGCACCGAGCAAGGTGCCGACGCCTCTAGGATGTGTGCAGCAACCTTGGGAAGCAAGCAAGTGCCCCGAGAAGAGTACGACCGCCTTGAGAAGCTAGTCACCACCTCGAGAAGCATGCATATTAATTTTTAAAACCTTGCATATGCTCTGATAAAGTGCATCAAATAAAAATAAAATCTGAGAATGCTGTGCATATCAAAAGTGAACCTTAGTTCAAGTCTAATCTTCCTGTTTGAATGGACTCGAGTTGACACGACTTGAACTACGAATAAATACATTGTCGTAGCATCAACCGGAGTATTTGATTTTATAAGTTCATATTAGGCCTTCAAAGGTCTAATAAAAGAAAATTTCACTACTAAAAGCCTAAACTCGATATTAAACCCAATCTTCTGTTAGCATGAGAACGGAATTGACACGATTTAAATAACAAATAGACAAGCTATTTACAGCCCCGATGATGGCCGTGTTGAAAGCTAATCTCAACCGGAGGGGATCTCAAACATTTAAAATACCCCCAAATTTCAAAATTAAATCATGTTTGGAACAAAATCTCTAAATCATGTTTGAAACAAAATCTCGATAAACAAATAAAATTTATTATTTAAAACTTAAAGCAAAAAAATTCATCCACCATCCGCAAACGTTTGTTAAAGATGATAAATTTCAGAATAACTTTAGCTTACAAAGAGCAAAATGTCTAATTAAATGTATCACTATGTTTCATTGTCAAATGATTTCTCACCAGCGGGGACGTGGCATGTGCCCTCTAACCGGGTGGTTTTGCTGCAAAATAGTACCACTATATTACAGTTACGGTCAAAGCCCGTATGTTCCTCAATGGTTAAAAGCCTCTTGAGTTATGAAGCATAGGGTGCACTCAATAAGGCATAAAGCTTTCTGTTAACTAAGGTTGACTAAAATTTGTTTCCCTAAACAAGCATCCACCTCAAGTCTACAAGGTACCCTTGGACGAAGCAACCCATGGCTGCTGACAAGGATCCTTCTGTCAGGTTGGGTCAACTACCTCCTCTGACTAAGTAGACTAGAGACCACGATGGCCCGGGACGACGGAACCATGGGATCTTGATCGGGTTCATCATCATTCCCCCCATCATCCGCTTTAAGCATACAAATAATAAATTCATATGCTAATACTAGATGTTAGGTATTTCGTACCTATTTAATGACTAGCCTTAATCGAAAGTGCTCTCTCGTCATTGGGAGGGGTAATTAACCATAGATGCTTGCGCCTATGGGAAACCTAGAACCAGATTATAAAGTCCTCATGAAATGAGGGCGAAATCTCTGGGTAGTGTCTTATCACAATCCTAATCTGCCTTCTAAAAATTTGACCCGGAACAACGTTAAAACTCTCCTAAGCAGTGGAAGCTGGGGCCGAATTTTTGGAGCCCACAATCGTCTGGCTTCTTTGCCCTTAAGATGATTGCTATCAAGGGTGGGTTTCCTTTTAGGCTTTTATTTTGATGTATCTCTTCCTTGGTTGCTTTTTGGGCTAATTTATCTTGCTGTATTATCCGAGATCTACTGCAAACACTGTGCTTTGCATAATTTCATGGATTAATTGCAAGAAGATAAACATTTTTAGTCTTTAGTTTGTTGTTTAGGTTAAAAAAAATTTCGTTTGCTGCCAAATGTTTAGTTTAAAGTTCATTTTCTTTTTAGGTAAAAAAATCAAATTAGTTTTCTGTTAGGTTAAAAAACAAAATTCATTCTTTTTTAAGAGTTTAGTTTTGTGTTTACTTTCAGAATCAGTTTCCTATTTTTAATTTTTTCGAGTTGATATATTCTACACAATACTTGATATGCAATTTTAAGAGTTGAATAATCGTTTCATAGAGGCTAACACTGAATTACTTTTGTGTATTGCTTGTTCGAATCCATCAAACTCGTTCCATGCATTCAACAAAGAGAAGTTAATTAGAATGGCAAATTTATATCCAAATGATTTCAGTCCTTCAGATTTGATGATTCTTGATAATCAGCTGGAAACTTATATTATGGATATGCAGTTTGATGTTCAATTTTCTTTGCTAAAAGATATAGGAAGTCTTGCTGAAAAAATGATTCAGAACAGAAAGGAATTACTATACCCCCTTGTTTTTAGGCTATTGAAGCTGGCATTAGTACTACCCGTTGCAACGGCAGGAGTTGAAAGAGCATTTTCTGCAATGGCTATCATAAAAAATCGATTACGCAATCGAATTGGAGATCAGTAGATGAACGATACTTTAATCGCTTATATTGAAAAAGAAATTTTAGATTGTATTGACAATGATGTTATTATTCATTTTTTCAAAATATGAAGAATAGACGCTATAAATTGTAAGTGTACTTCATCTTATATTTATTACTTTATTTTTAAATAAAAATTTTTAAAACTGCCAATACCGGTCCCAAGCCCAGATGAAAAAAGTTGAGGGGATTTTTTTTTTAAATTTGGCCCCCTCCATGAAAATTTTCTGGCTCCGCCGCTGGCCGTGTTGATAGGAAATCTCAACCGAAGGGGACTCCAAACACTTAAAAATGACACACGAATGCCCATAAAATTCAAATAAAAAAAAAAGTCAAAATTCAAAATATTTAAAATTAAAAATAATTCATCAAACACTTAAAGAAGAATCCATCTACCCTCCGCAATAATTTGCCAAGGTGAATAAATTTGAAAATTACTTCAGCTCACAAAGAGCCAATGTCTGATCGAGAATATCATTGAAATTCATTCTCAAACAATCTCTTGCCAGAAAGAATGTGACACGTATCCTCTAACCAGTGGTTTTGCAGCCAAATGGCACCACTATTAAACGGTTATGACTGGGACCCTCTGAACCAGGTGATTTTGCCGCCAAATGGCATTGCTAAATTACGGTTATGGTCAGAGCCTGTATGCTCCCCAATGACTTCAATTCCTTGAGATATGAATTAATATGATATAATTGATAGGGTACAAAGCCCTCTGTTAGTTGAGGCGGATTCAAATTTGTCCCATTAGACAAAATATTCACCCCAGGTCTACAAGGTACCCTTGGATAAAGCAACCCATGACTGCCGACAAGGATCATTCTGTCAGGTTGGGTCGATTACCTCCTATGACTAAGTAGGCCAGGGACCACGATGGCCTGGGACGACGGAATCATGGATCTTAATCGAGACTATCATCATTTCCCCCACCATCTACTTTAAATGTAAGGCGGTGAATTTTTAATTTTAAATAGTGAATTTCCAAGTACCTAAACCCATGTTACTACTATACACTAGATACTCTGTATCTGTTTGACGACTAGCCTTAATCGAAAGTTCTCTCTCGTTATCGGCAGGGGTAATTATGATGAGGACATCGACAGACGTTTTTAACAGGTTTATCGGCGTAGGAATCGTAGATCGACGGCTACGATTCATAGTCTTTATTTTTGATGCATTTATGTATTATGTTATGTTTATTTGCTAGTTCCGTTTGTACCATTTTATTTGAGTTTATTGGAGTTATAGCCCAAGGGGCATTTGAGTCTTTTCTTTATTTTATTTCAAACCTATATATTGAGGACTCATCTATTATAATGGGATGATGATTATGAATGAAATTTTACTTTCTTGTTGATCTCTTTGTGAGTTCTTGAGGAGGAGAAACCCTTGGAGAGGGCTAGCATCACCCGTCAGCAGCCGGTGGATTCCGCGACTCGCGATTAGCACGTATTACTCCCCTCTTCCTCCTCCCTTGGCTACCACCGTCGGCCACCTCGCCCAAGCCCCTACCGCTGGCCTAAGCTTCCCCAAATTCCCCTCTTTTCCCCTAACCCACCACCCTCACCTTCACCTTAGGCCGCCGGCCTCTCCCTCATCCGGCAGCCGCAGGCCTCCCCTAAATCCCCTCCCCGCTGGCCTCCCCTAGCCTCTCCTAGCCGCCGGCCATCCCAATTGGCCAATTTGAATTTCAAATTTCAAATTGCCAAATTGCCAAATAATTACTTTCCTTAAACCTCCAAGTCCATATTAGGAAAGCCATTAATTTGGAATTCAAAGTTATTTGAATTCAAACTTCTTTCCTAATTCTTAAACCCAAATTAAGAAGCTTCCCTTAATCTAATTAAATCTGAAATTAAAAATCAGATTTAATTAATCAATTACATTTATTGCTTGGACCACATACATTGAATCTAGACATGCCCCTTCCCTCCTTCTATGGCCGGCCCCCTTCACCTTGCTTTTCTCTACAACAACAACAACAACATCAAGCCTTTATCCCACTACGTGGGGTCGGCTACATGAATCCTTTTTCTCCATTGTGTCCTATTAAAAGTCAAATTCTCGTTTAAATCTAATAAAGAAAGATCATTTCTAATATTTTCTAACCAAGTCTTTTTAGGTCTACCTCTACCTTTCTTAACATAAGTCAAATCTAAGACCTCTACTTTCCTAACCGGGTCATCGGGAGGCCGCCGTTTTACGTGACCAAACCATCTAAGGCGACTCACTCTAATCTTATCTTCCTCCAATTTAAAAACCTAATCCCACTAAATCAGCCCCTAATTTTCTCCTAAGCCGCTGGCCCCATGCTCCATTGGGAATAATTGAAATTCAAATTATTCCCTCCAATTTTCTTTAGGAAAATTCTGAAGTTAATTTCAGATTCTTCCTATAGCCTCTCCCCACCATCAAACCCTAATCCCATCCGCCCCTTTTCCTCTTTATTCCTCTCCACCCGCCGCCCTCTACCTCCTTCCAACCGTCGGCCTCACCAAGGAGCACAATCGTCTCCCCGAAGCGAAGAGAGCTTGTCCATGGATGGCGGATCCCGAAGTTGATCATGGCTTCGCATATGACGAGTATGGACAAATAGACATTCTACAGTCGCCGTTCTTTGATCCGGGATTTGGTTTCGACTTCACCGTGGAAGAATACGTCGAGCGCATTCTCTACGCATCGGCGGACGTTATCGAAGAACAACTACCATCTGAACCTTGGCAAATCACCGGACGATACACTCCTCCACCGCCGACCACCTTCTTTTGGATCAAGGCCATTGGTGTTGCTACCATCATAGTGGCATCGTTCAGTGTTCTAAAAGCTTCTCTCCGTTAAAGCTTTATAATGAGTGTCTTCGGCTCCATCTTCCTAGTGGCAATCTCCTTCTTCGTATGGTTCGTCTTTCTCCGCTAAAGTCTAAGAGTGAAAGAGTGAGAAGGTACTCAAGGTAAACTTCTCGTTATTAAGTGTTGGATTTTGTTATGAGCATAAAACATTTACTATTGTCATTGGATTTTGATTGAATTGTTTGGTTAATCTCAAGACCTCTTCTTTGCCTAAGCAAGTTAAATACTTTGAATTCCGAAATCTATCTTTATTGCGAGCAACAATTTTATATTGACACGTTTTGATCAATTACTCATTTTAATTTCTCACGTCCTATAAGTTTCACATCAAATTCACTATAGGGGTTTGCGCCTACAGAAAACTTAAACTCAGATCATAAAGTCCTCACAAAATGAGGGCGAAATCTCTGGGTAATGTTTAATTTCAAAACCCAATCTGCCTTCTGAAAATTTGTCTCAGAACTTAAATGTTAAAACTCTCCTCGACAATCCGAAAAGAAAGAAAGGGATCCGCGGAGAGGTTGGGACGCAAATTTGCGGAGCCCACACTAGTTTTTACCAACTGCCATATTTTGGATGGTAAAAAATGACGGACTTTTCTTCTTCAATTCACAACAGTAACATTTGCAAAAAGATTCTCATAAGCTGCACTAGCTTACCGCTTGTACAGCTAGAAAACTTGATGGCCAAAAACCTGCCTCTATTTGAGTTAGTTTCTAATGAAATTCACTGAATGGGATTACTATTATTCAATATCTTTATCATGTTATTGAACTTGAAGTCTTGTATTGGCCAGATATATCATTGTCTAACTGATGTCACGGTATGCTTGAGATCCGCTTCTGTTATTCCTGAAGACGCCCAGGAATGCTATCATTCTACAGACCGCACTCTATTGGTAGAATCACTTAAATAACCTTGTAAACTACCGCAATAATAGTCTAACTCTGAGGTCAAGCAGGTTCACGCAATAGAAGAAACCTGCAGATTATCTTTCAACATGAGCTGTTATTCTTTGAAAGATTCATCATGGTTTTTTACGTTAATACAATAACAAAAAATATGATAGAATCACATGATAAACCACAGTTTAATCAACCCAAAGGATCACATGGAAAAAACAAAACGAAAGCGTAAAAATTTGATGTGTAGTAATAATCTTGTTTTCTTTCAAAAAGAATATGTTAAATTACCATATAAACTTCTGAAAGGAAAAAAAGGAGAGAGATATCAGAAGATCAAGAATATCACCATCTAGTATTTCCTGGTCGGTGAATAGCATGAGTGGTCCACTGTGACGGAAGAAGGATCACATGAAATGGTACTTCAGATAGGATAAAACGAGCATTACTTTTTTGAAATAGTATAGGTCCTGGAAGAGAGTTGTGATAACATCAGGAAAGTTCACCATTTCAAGCAAAGCATTGTTTAGCAATGCTGATTTTCTTTAAACGTCAAACTGTCTCACAGATAGAGTGCGCCATGTATTTGGAAGAAAATTAAAAGAGCAGATTTAGGATTCAAACTTACACATAAATTTTGAGGCAGACGGCGCCTTACAAATGCAAATTATTGAGGAAGTCCGAAAGCCTGATGCATCATTAAAGATATGATCATTGGTATTGGTGACAATCTCCATTTTCCAATATCAAGTATGACAAAGAAAAACTTCTATCAATAAATTAATGAAAAAATATTGATTAAATGACATCGAGAAACCTGATATTTTTTGCTATCACTATACTTCCATCTTCAGCATCCAGGTGCCGTAATACCACTTCTTCTAATCGGCCATCTCTGTACGCATGCTGGAATAATATATGATCAAGTAAGAAAATACATCACAAAAAAAAAAACCCGGATAAGGAAAATCATAAAGAAAAGCTTAGCAGCAAAATATTCAGTGGTAGGAAAAGACAGAAATGGGAGTCAATGATATCAAACAAATGGATAATGTTGCTAGATGTCAACCCATCACCATTAAAAAATTTAGCAGTACTATATAAAAAAAAGAGACAATTCAGTATAGCAGCAATAATAACACAGTTTGGGTCCAGCACAAACTTGGCTGATGATTGCTCACAAGCAGGAATTATCAAGGTAGAGAGTTGAGGAGGCTGGCAAAATCTACTCAAGCAATAAATAAGAACAAACTTGAGCTAAAGCGGATGCCATATCTTCGATGAGCAGATTCATTTATTAATAATCCAATACTAAATATATTTGCAAGTATTATAAATTAGTTTTCTTCATTGCATTGGTGAAAAATTGGAACTTAACTTTACTCCCTTTGCACAAGCCTAAAAATGAATACAACACCAGCATTATTATCCCATCGAGTCTATCACCCTTCTTGCTTTTCTTCTACATCTCTCTTGATCTTCCTTGCTCTTTTCTTCATGTTCCCGTCTCTCAACAGCACCTCTCCCTCTCAGTAATTTTGAGCCCTCTATCTCAACCTCCTCTAACATTGCCAATTAATGTACCTCTGCTACCAAATAATACTGTTGTCACCACCTTTCCTCCACAGCAGCTAATCTGTATAATGCCACCATCATCAAATCACCATCTCTCTCTACCATCATAGCCTTTCCTCATAAAAACCTATTATATAATAAAAAGCGGCAACTAAAACAGAAGAATCAAAAGTAAAGGGAGAACCGGGGGAGGTAGAGAAAAGAAGGGATAGAGAGATTTAACTGAATGAATACCCCACAAAAAGGAAGACAGGAGGAACGCCAAAAGAAAAATAGAAAAAAAGACTCGCATAGAGAGTAGGGAGAACGAATTCCGAAAGTGAAAGCCAAAAGAAACTCTAATTTATTACATCTTGAACTACGTATGAACTACAAGATTGGACCCTATTTATAAAAATAAATTTATTGACAAAGAACTACACCCAAACAAACAAAAAATGGTAAAATAGACCCCAATGTCAAACATAAAATAAATGAGGCTCGACTTGACTCGTTTGCACCCATAGTATTGAGTCTTATTTTTTTTTCAAAACGAGCTTGAACTCGAGTCAAGCTCGAAAGGCGAGCTCGAGCTCGGCTCGCACCACTGAAAATGAGCTCCTCGAGTGGCTTGCGGTTGAAGCTTGATTTCACGTTCGCGGCCTGCCCCCATCTTCGGCAATTCCAATTTTCGCTTCAGCCTTCTGCGTTCGAGCCCGTGTCTAAGCTTGCCCTACGATTTCGATTCCGCACTCGAGTCATTCGACAGGTAATCGAGCCGAGCATCTTGAGGATTGAACTCGAGCTCGATAATCCAATAAGCTCAAAATTTTGCTCGAGCTTTCAAAACGAGCTCGAAAATCGATAAGCTCAACTCGTGAGTAAAGCAACACATTCATTGTCATAATGTTGTCATGGACTATCAGTAACATGCCCCCTTCGTGGAGGTAGTCCACATCTTCCACCGCATGAAACACAATGGTTAATCATCAATCACACAAAAGGGGTGTCATACCGCCTGCTACATCTCCATGGAGTCAATCAAAAAGAGTATCATAAGGTTGTATTCTTCTCAGTGGTATAGCCTATAAGGTGGATGATATGTGGGTGTGAGAGGCGGAAGGCATTGAACAACTATCGGCAAGAGTCAAATCAAGTTCGAACCGATGTCAAACAAGGTTTGAACATAGGCCAACTTTTGTTCAAACTTGGTTTGACCTTAGTTCAAACAAGATGAAAAATATGGATCGACCTTGATTCAAACCAGAACAGTTTTTGTTCGAAACTCTTTCAAACCAGTATCATGATCTACACACACATTTCCATGAAAGAAAAATTATCCATGGAAGAAGCTAAAATAGAAGCAGTGTAAATATGTGCATGTAAAAATAAGAAGCAATGCTACTCTATGTTAGAAGAATTTCCTTACTATGCATTTAAGGGCAATTTGGTCAAAAAACTTTTAAGAGGATATTTGCTCAAAAAACACAGGTGAGAGAATATTACTCCAAAAGAAAATGACATGAGTTATAAAAATTAAAATTTTCTAAAAATTTTCATCAAGAGTCAAATCATCCACTCAATTAATTTATAATTTTTACTATGTATGAGTGATTTGCTTCCACATTCAAGATTTATTTCAACTTAATCAATTGACTCACCAACTTCAACAGGTATAATTTGTTCAATTGCCCATTTAGGAATAGATTCAACTTCACATAGAAGCTATGATCCATGTTTTGGAGTTCCTATGGGAAGCTCAAGTTCACGATTATGGTTATAATTTATGTTTAGAAATGAGTATAGGTTCATGTTGATTTCAAATTCAGTGTCAATATAAGATTCAAATTCAAAAGTAATCTTACACTTAAATATGATTTTTAGCTGGAATTCTGACTGTTCAAATTTAGATTTAGTTTCCTCATAAGTGATCTTAACTTTTACTTAAAATTCAAGTTGTAACTCTTTCCCAAGCACAACCTTTTTAGGTTTACCTCTACTTTTCTTAATATAGGCCAAATCTCATACATCTACTTTCCTAACCGGGTCATCGTAAAGCCAACATTTTAAGTAACAAAACCATCTAAGGCGACTCTCTCTAATTTTATCTGGCATTGGAGCTACTCCACCTTTCATGTATATACTCGTTTTGCATTCTATCTCTAAAGGTAAAACCACTCATCAACCTGAGCATCCTCATCTCTACAAAACTTAACTTAAATTTTATGCTTCTCTTTTAATGGCCAACATTATGCACCATAAAGCATTGCAGGTCTCACCACCATCTTATAGAATTTTCCCGTAAGTTTGAGAGGTACTTTTCTATCACACAACAGGCCCGATGCATTCCTTCACTTCAAGCGTCCAACTTGAATTCTACTAATAATATCCCCATCTATTTCACCATCACTTTGAACAATAGACCCGAGATATCTAAAACGAGTACTCTTTCTAATGACTTGATCGCCCAAAATAAAAATCCCCCAACTAGATCTATTACTACTAAGTTACAGTCCATATATTCAATTTTAGATCTACTCAAATGAAAACCGTTAAACTCTAAGGCTGACTCCATGGTTCAAGTTACCTTCAACTCCCTCTCTAGTCCTATCGACAAAAGGAATATCATCAACAAAAAGCATACATCAGGGTACATCTTGCAAATGTCTAGTAAGATCATCCATGACTAGAGCAAAAGGATATGGAATTTAAATTGATCCTTGATGTAATCCAACTGAAATAGGAAAATACAAGGTCAAACCACTCTATGTTTGAACACAAATAACAACTCTTGCATACATATCCTTAATGACTTAAATATAAGCATTTACCCTTTTTTTTTCTAGAACTCTCTAGAGCACTTCTCTTGGAACTTTATCATATGCTTTCTATAAATCAATAAATATAATATGTAGATCACCCTTATTCTCTTTATATTTCTCCATCAAACCTCTCAATAAATGTATAGCTTCCATAGTAGACCTACCTGGCATGAATCCAAATTGATTTTAAGAAACATTAGTATCACATTGTAAAACATATGCTTCATAACTCTCTCCCATATGTTTTAAAGTATGACACATTAACTTTATCCCTCTATAATTCGTACACTTTTGTGCATAACCTTTATTCTTAAAAATAGGAATCTCCACTCATCTGGCATCGTTTGGTCTTCAAAATAATATTGAAAATTTTCGTAAGCCAAGAAATCCCTTCATCTTCTAAGATCTTCACACCTCTATTGGAATATCATCGGGTCCAATAGCTTTCCACGCTTCATTTTCTTTAAAACCTCTCTAACTTCGAATTTACTAATATGCTAATAAAAATAAAAATCTCTATTTTTATTTAGGGTGTTGTGGTCACTAAAGTCAATCGTATTCTCATAATCTTCATTGAAATGCTTATCAAAATATCTCATCTACTTTTGTTGAATATCCGCTTCTAATAAAAATATTTTTTTATTTTTAACCTTAATGCACTTCACTTGAACTAAATCTTTACTTCTATCTAATTGCTTGGCTAACTTATACATAAATATCTTTCGCCCTTCTTAATATCTAATTTATTATAAAAATCATTAAAAGCTAAATTCTTTGCATCGCATATTGCTTTATTAAACTCTTTACGGCCCTCTTTATATCTTTCCCAATTTTTCAAGCTTTTACCTAAACCAAATTTTATAATAAAATTTATTAATTTTTATCTTTTCTTGAACATTTTGATTCTGCCACAAACTATTTTTACTATGAGGGCTTTTCCTTTTGATACTCAAAGAATATCCTTTGCAACATTTTTAATATCATTGGCTAATTTTTCCTACATAATATTAACATTCTCATGCATAGTCAAAAATCTTAAGATCTTGAATCTTACTCTCAAAAATATTTTTGTTAGTATTCTTCAAATGCTCCCATCTAATCCAAGAACTAGGGGTGTTAAAATAGATTTTCGAGTTGGGTTCAGGTCCAACCCGAAACTGACCCGCCCTCGATTACTCATACCCGAACCCGACCCAAATACACAAATAGGTAAGAAATCTGAACCCGGACCCGACCCGCCGCAAATTTAGGTCAACCGTACTCGACACGCAGACTCGGGTGAGCCTAGCGCAAGGCAGTCCATGAGTGCGAGCGTGAGGAGAGGCCAGCATGAACGCGAGGGGAGTGCAAGCGCTAGGTGAGCAATCAAGGTGATCCAAGAGCGGGGGTGACCTTGCGATGGTGCAAGTGGGCGAGGCGAGTTGCAAGCACATGCATCCCTGCGAGCAGGTGCATCCATACATGCGCAACAAGTGCGATGCAGACCAGCACATCCTGGGAGCAACAAGCGATCGCGATCCACGAGGCGAGCAGAGGAGGAGCGAGATCCGGATCCGCACCCAAGACAAATATCGATTTTTCGAGTTAACACGACCTCAAAATTAGAAACGGGTTAGAATTTGAAACCCCAAACCCAACCCATTTTCTAGACAATTTGACCTGAATCATAAATTTTTTAGTCGGATTCGAGTCAGGTTTTCGAGTCATGTCAAATATTGACACCCCTACCAAGGACAGCATTTTAGTTTATTTTTTGTATTCCATCACTTTATCTTAAAGTCCAAAATTAATAAACAATATTGTGTACATAAACTATCACTCGAAATAACTTTATAATATTTAGAATATAAAATCTATTTTTCTCATAAGAAAATAAGAAAATTGAGTTTTATTATATCTATTCTTATAAGTGATAAGATGCTCATATCTTTTCTTAAATAAGATATTACCAATTACAAAATCATAAATTAGATCAAAATCTAATATGGTCCTAACACCTTTATTAGTCGCTTTAAATCATAACCACTATGAATATTTTTAAAATCTTCTACCTCTCTACTAACATGATCATTTAAATCTCCACCAATAAAATATTTTCATTTAAGATATATCTTTTATAAGTCATTCTAAAATTTTAATTTTAAACATATATCCAAACCTACTTGAGGAGCATAAGCATTTATAATATTAATAATTTTAGCATCAACAGTAATCTTTAAAGCTAAAATTCTATGTTCAATTCTATTAATTTCTACAATAGTATACTTTAAACTCTTATCTATAATCACATCTACACCATTTCTAATATGACTCATACCTGAATACCATAATTTAAATTCTAAACTATCAATCTCCTTAGCTTTCTCTCCAACCTATTTAATTTCCTGAATTCATAGAATATTTATCTTTCTATGAAACACAATATCTATTAATTTCATAAACTTGCCTATAAGAGAGTCTATATTCAAAGTTCTTATTCTAATTCTAGTTTCATAGACTAGCTTCTTTGCCCACATTCATCCATGATATGAAAACCCTTGCTTATTTAACAATATACTTGGGCGTCGATGCAACGATCATTACACACTTCTCACTATATTTAAGTCATACAGCACATTGCATCTAAGAAAAGCCCTAGCATTAACACAATGTATTAAAGTATTCATGTCATGATTATTCAATAAGTTTAATGCTTGTTGTTGATTACCTAATGCAACTCTCCAATTTTCGGCTACAATAAATCCTTTTTCTCCATTGTGCTCTATTAAGAGTCAAATTCCCATTTAAATCTAATAAAAAAGATGTCATTTATAATATTTTCTAACCATATCTTTTTAGGTCTACTTGTACCTTTCTTAATATAGATCAAATCTCATATATCTACTCTCCTAACCGGGTCATTAAAAAACCAACATTTTATGTGACCAAAACATCTAAGGTGACTTCTCTATTCTTATCTACCACTGGAGCTGCTCTAACATTTTCATGTATATACTCGTTTCGCATTTTGTCTCTAAGAGTAAAGCCACTCATCCGCCTAAGTATCCTCATCTCTACAAAACTTAACTAAATTTTATGCTTCTCTTTTAATGGCCAACATTCTACGTCATATAATAGATTAGATAATTGGAAATTATATAAAGATGCACGTAAGGAATCTAAGAAAGCAATATGTGATGCAAAGAGTTTAGTTTTTAGTGATTTATATAATAGATTAGATACTAAGGAGGGAGAAAGATATATGTATAAGCTAGCCAAACAAAGAGATAGGAGTAGTAAGGATTTAGTTCAAGTGAAGTGTATTAAGGATGAAGATCAAAAAATACTTTTTTTAGAAGATGATATTCAACAAAGGTGGATGAGATATTTTGCTAAACTTTTTAATGAAGAATGTGAAAATAAAATTGACTGTAGTGACCTTAGCACCTTAAATGAAAATAAAGATTTCTGTTTTTATCGGCGTATTAGTAAAACCGAAGTTAGAGAGGCTTTAAAGAAAATGAAGGGTGGAAAAGCTGTTGGACCTGATGATATTCCAATAGAGGTGTGGAAATGCTTAGGAGATGAAGGAATTTCTTGGCTTACTAAACTTTTTAATACTGTTTTGAAGACTAAAAAGATGCCAGATGAGTGGAGAATGAGTGTGTTAATCCCTATTTTTAAGAATAAAGGTGATGCACAAGATTGTGCGAATTATAAAAGAATTAAGTTAATGTGTCATACTTTAAAACTATGGGAACGAGTTATGGAGCATAGGTTGCGGCGTGATACTAATGTTTCTCAAAATCAATTTGGATTTATGCCGGGTAGGTCTACTATGGAAGCCATACATTTATTAAGAGGTTTGATGGAGAAATATAGAGAGAATAAGGAGGATTTACATATGATATTTATTGATTTAGAAAAAGCATATGATAAAGTTCCAAGAGAAGTGCTATGGAGAGTTCTTGAAAAGAAAGAAGTTAATAACGCTTATATTCAAATCATTAAAGATATGTATGCAGGAGCTATTACTTGTGTTCAAACACAAGGTGGTTTGACCAAGTATTTTCCTATTTCGGTTGGATTACACCAAGGATCAGCCTTAAGCCCATATCTTTTTGCTTTAGTCATCGATGTTCTCACTAGACATTTGCAAGAGGATGTACCTTGGTGTATGCTTTTTGCTGATGATATTCTTCTTGTTGATAAGACTAGAGAGGGAGTTGAAGGTAAACTAGAATTGTGGAGGTCAACCTTAGAGTCTAAAGGTTTTCGCTTGAGTAGATCTAAAACGGAATATATGGAGTGTAATTTTAGTAATAATAGACCTAGTGAGGGCATTGTGACTTTGGCCGATCAAGTCATTAATAAGAGTACACGTTTTAGATATCTTGGATCTATTGTTCAGAGTGATGGTGATATAGATGGGGATATTATCAGCAGAATCCAAGTTGGATGGTTGAAGTGGAGGAATGCATCGGACTTATTGTGTGATAGAAAAGTACCCCTCAAACTTAAGGGAAAATTTTATAAGATGGTGGTGAGACCTGCAATGCTTTATGGTGCTGAATGTTGGCCATTAAAAGAGAAGCATAATTCTAAGTTAAGTGCTGCAGAGATGAGGATGCTCAGGTGGATGAGTGGCTTTACCCTTAGAGATAGGATACGAAATGAGCATATTCGTGAAAAGGTTGGAGTAGCTCCAGTGGAATATAAGATTAGAGAGAGTCGCCTTAGATGGTTTGGTCACGTAAAACGGCGGCCTCCCGATGACCCGGTTAGGAAAGTAGAGGTCTTAGATTTGACTTATGTTAAGAAAGGTAGAGGTAGACCTAAAAAGACTTGGTTAGAAAATATTAGAAATGATCTTTCTTTATTAGATTTAAACGAGAATTTGACTTTTAATAGGACACAATGGAGAAAAAGGATTCATGTAGCCGACCCCACGTAGTGGGATAAAGGCTTGATGTTGTTGTTGTTGTATTCTACGTCATAAAGCATTGCAGGTCTTACCACCATTTCATAGAAATTTCCCTTAAGTTTGAGTACTTTTCTATCACACAATAGGCCCAATGCATTCCTCCACTTCAACCATCAAACTTAATTCTAGTAATAATATCCCCATCTATTTCACCATTGATGGGGGCTGTAAAGTGAACTTTTGAATTGTATAAAAATCTAGGGCTCTATCACTCCTAAATAATGTATAGGTTTTCTTTGATATAAATAATAACAAACCCCACTTAATATAAGCAAGTATATGTGCCGAATCAAGCAATAAAATGATAGAGTAGAGTGTCGAACTCATGAGGAAGTATGCTTACTTGCAACAAACTACTACTACTACAACAACAACATCAAGCCTTTGTCCCAACAACAACAAACTACTACTATTTACTCTAATTATAATAATTATTCTACTTAAACAAAAATGATATTTTTGGAGATTCTATCATTGAATAAAACAGTAAAATATTTGATACAATATTTAATTAAAATGTTTTGGATTGATAAGTATAAATTGCATATCTTTCCTAATGAGACTTTTCAAAATAATATGATTCAAAGCATATGCATCCCTAGATCTCTGTCGAGCTTGTAGGGGTGAAAAGAATATATGCTGACCTCCTACAGTTATAATATCTCCTTAAGAATCTAGAATATTTTACATCCTATGTCTAGGCATGCAAACATCTTATCTCAATACTCCTGGTTGTTCTTGTATTTCTATGTCGAGACTATACACCACACTAAATTTTAATTATATATATGACCACTATGTGCATTAAATAAAAAGAGGATAATATTGAAAACATCTTTTAACAGTGATCGAACAAGAGTCTTCATTAGTAATTAACATATATTTTATATCCTCAATCCAAAATAAGAGAATTAGTCAGACATTGAATGAAAAACTAGCAAACTCATTTTCATTAAACTCATGGAAGAATGAAAAATACAAGAGAGTAATATCATCAACAAGGAATAAGTATCTCCTCTACACTCCTCCCTTTAACTTACAAGAGAGTATCATGGAAGAATGAAAAATCCTTATTATTGCATAATTTGTAATAAAGAACCTAATTGGGTGTAGGGATATTCATAATCAAGCACAAAGATGACAAAAGCATTGAAAAAAATAAGGCCCAACTAATTGCAAATGGTTTCACTCAATCTTATGTCATTGACCATCAAAAGACATTTGCACCTGTGGCAAAACTCTATACAATATGGGCTCTTCTATCATTGGTTACAAATCTTGATTGGCCACTTTTCTAGTTTGATGTGAAAAATGCTTCTTAAATGGAGAATTGGATGAAGTGTCTATGAGGAATCTTTTTAGAATTAAAAGCCTAATAACAATAATCAACTATGCAAATTAAAGGACCTTTTCAAGGACTCAAATAACCTCTAAGAGCTTTATTCGAGAGATTAACAATAATAGAGATATTCCATGGCTTCTACCAATGTCAAGCTGACCACACTCCCTATGAAAAAATATAGTAAAGGAAATGTATTTATCTTATTTTTTTAATGTTAATGATATAATTGTCATTGAAATTTTTGAAGAGATGACTGACCTTACGGAAACTCTAAAAAAATAATTAAATTAAAAAATCAAAGAAACCTTTAATTTTTTCTAGGAATGGAGGTTGTTAGATAAAAAAAAAGGAATATATCTCCTGAAGAAAAAATTGTGCTAATCGCTTAAAGGGACGTGGAATATTGAGTTATAAACAGTTGATATACCAATAGAATATACATAAAAATTTTAAGAAGTGACAACAATTAATGAAGAAAGATATCATCAAAAATTTTGGGGTTGTTTAGTTGGTTGAAAAAAGAATGCGGAGTAAAAGAAATGCTCTGGAGTTGTTTGGATGAATGTAAAGTAAATGCAGGTGAATGATTTTTTTTGTTTGATTAGAAGTAATAAATATAGAGTAAAGTCCTAAATGGTGACGGCCGACGGTAGCGTGTGGGTGTTCGACAGTGGTGGTAGTGGCGGAGGAGCGTGGTCGATGGCGACTAAAGGCGGGCGACAGCCGGTGGTGGTTGGCAACGAATGGTGGTCAAGCAAGCTTGTGGTGTGAACGGTTTCCACTCAAAATTGGAGTTTGATTTACTTAAAATGAACTACTTTACATTACATTTACTATACTTTACTTTGCATCATTTTGTATTCTAACCAAACACCCAAATTTATAAAACCCCTGCATTTGGAATACTTTACACCCTACCCTAAAGTAATCCAACAAAACAGCCACTTAAAAAGTGACAACAATTAATGAAGAAAGATATCAAAGACATGTTGGGAAACTTATAAATCTTTCACATACTAGGCCAAATATTGGGTCCTATGATAGTCTTGTAAGCTAATTTATGAATGATCCAAAGGAGGAGCACGTCAATGCCATGTACATAATTTTGAAATTTATCTTAAAATGGTTCTAGGAAGAGAATAGCTCTTAAAAAAAAAAAGCTCAAATCTATAGATACAAATCTCCCAATAAATTTGTGCCTCGGATCTCTTAAAACAATGCAGAATGTTGGTTAGTTGACAAATTATTGATTAGTTAATTATCCTAACTAATTATTGATTAGTAAATTATCAAACTAATAAAATACAGATTTTAATATAAAATTTTTTTATTAATCCTAAGTACATTAATTAAAGATAAGCAAAACAAGAAAAGCTGTTAAATTAATATTAATATTAATATTAATATTAATATTAAATTTTAGAATAATTTATTTGCTTCTAATTTACATGATTGAATAATATTAGTTGTAATTTAAAAGAATTTATAAGTTTTAAATAAATTGATTAAAGCATACTTATTATATATTAACATTATAATGAATTATCAATTAATAAAAAATTACATTAATAAAACATAAGAATATATTTAACATCTAACTTCTAAATAAAAATTTAAGTAAAAATAAAAAGAGCTGATCAGAGCAAAAACAGAGTTTGGACAGGAGCAATATTCTTCTCTGTCATTGCCTATATATAATTTCTCCTCTTTGGTCTTTGTCTCTGCTGGTTTGCTTTTTCTCGCCGCCATTTCTTTGTTACTGCTTTGGCTTCGCATTCTTTGTGTGAACTAGCCATTTTGACAGAGTCCTGAAGCTTCTTCCACCTCCTTCAACAACATTAGATTGAGACGGGAGTTTGCCGCAAAGGTAATGATCTTTCTGCCTTTAGTGTGCTTCTTCCCCTAAGTCCCGTCAGATTTAATAAATTCGTTGAATTTTCAGATTTGGTAAATTTGAGATTTATCATGAAAATAAAAAAAAACACTGTGAAGTACCGCTTAGACTTACCGTGAGATTTTAGTTTGTGTTTTTTTGCATTTGACAATAGCTGAAATCCTAGATTAATCCAACCTAAATCATGCATCCAAGCAGGCCTTATATAAAGAGGCACGTAAGAAATCTAAGAAAGCAATATGCGATGTAAAGATCTTAACTTTTAATGATTTATATAATAGATTAGATACTAAGGAGCGAGAAAGATATATGCATAAGTTAGCCAAACAAAGAGATAAGAGTGGTAAGAATTTAGTTCAAGGGAAGTGTATAAAGGATGAAGATCAAAAAGTACTTTTCTTAGAAGATGATATTCAACAAAGGTGGATGAGATATTTTGCTGAACTTTTTAATAAAGAATGTGAAAATACGATTAACTTTAGTGACCTTAGCACCCTACATGAAAATAAAGATTTCTGTTTTTATCGGCGTATTAGTAAAACCGAAGTTAGAGAGGCTTTAAATAAAATGAAGTGTGAAAAAGCTGTAGGACCTGATAATATTCCGATAGAGGTGTAGAAATGCTTAGGAGATGAAGGAATTTCTTAACTTACAAAATTTTTAATACTATTTTGAAAACTAAAAAGATGTCAGATGAGTGAAGAATGAGTGTGTTAATTCTTATTTTTAATAATAAAGGTGATGCACAAGATTGTGCAAATTATAGAGGAATTAAGTTAATGTGTCATACTTTAAAACTATGGGAGCAAGTTATGGAGCATAGGTTGCGGCGTAATACTAATGTTTCTCAAAATCAATTTGGATTCATGCCCGGTAGGTCTACTATGGAAGCCATACATTTATTGAGAGGTTTGATGGAGAAATATAGAGAGAATAAGGAGGATCTATATTTGATTTTTATTGATTTAGAGAAAGCATATGATAAAGTTCCAAGAGAAGTGCTAGGGAGAGTTCTTGAAAAGAAAGGAGTTAATAACACTTATATTCAAATCATTAAAGATATGTATGCAGGAGCTATTACTTGTGTTCAAACACAAGGTGGTTTGACCAATTATTTTCCTATTTCGGTTGGATTACATCAAGGATCAGCCTTAAGCCCATATCTTTTTGCTTTAGTCATAGATGTTCTCACTAGACATTTGCAAGAGGATGTACCTTGGTGTATGCCTTTTGCTGATGATATTCTTCTTATTGATAAGACTAGAGAGGAAGTTGAAGGTAAACTTAAATTATGGAGGTCAACCTTAGAGTCTAAAGGTTTTTGTTTGAGTAGATCTAAAACTGAATATATAGAGTGTAATTTTAATAGTAATAGACCTAGTAAGGGGATTGTGAGTTTGGGCGATCAAGTCATTAATAAGTACTCGTTTTAGATATCTTGGATCTATTGTTCAAAGTGATGGTGAAATAAATGGGGATATTATTAGTGGAATTCAACTTGGATAGTTGAAGTGGAGGAATGCATCGGGCTTGTTGTGTGATAGAAAAGTCCCCCTCAAACTTAAGGGAAAATTCTATAAGATGGTGGTGAGACTTGCAATGCTTTATGGTGTCGAATGTTGGCCATTAAAAGAGAAGCATAATACTAAGTTAAGTGTTGCAGAGATGAGGATGCTCAGGTGGATGAGTGGCTTTACCCTTAGAGGTAGGATACGAAATGAGCATATACGTGAAAAGGTTGGAGTAGCTCCGGTGGAAGATAAGATTAGAGAGAGTCGCCTTAGATGGTTGGGACACATTAAACGGCGGCCTCCCGATGACCTGGTTAGGAAAGTTGAGGTATTAGATTTGACTTATGTTAAGAGAGGTAGAGATAGACCTAAAAAGACTTAGTTAGAAAATATTAGAAATGATCTTTCTTTATTAGATTTAAATGAGAATTTGACTTTTAACATGACACAATGGAGAAAAAAGATTCATGTAGTCGACCCCACGTAGTGGGACAAAGGCTTGATGTTGTTGTTGTTGATAGAAATCACACAAAAGGGAAGAACCAGGCCTCATATCGGCATAGAGAGTCTCCCCAGAAGTAACCGCTCACACTTATGAAATACTCAAAAAACACACATACAGCTAATACATGCAAAAAAAGAAAGAAATGTGGCACTATGTTTCAATATTCAATGCTCAATAAATTTTGCATGCCTCAAAGTTATTATATAAACTTTCAAAAGCCCAAAATAAAAAAAATACAAAATATGTAGTAATCAACTCAATAACTGCATGTTTTAATACATCCAGCATGAATTTTAAATTTTATCATAGTTTTTACTTCCAAAATTGCATTACAAAATCTTCAAAACAGAAAAAATTCCCAAAGCAGAGAGCAGCAGCAGAGGGCATAGGTGGTGCAGAACTGTAGTAGAGAATATTGGGAGAGCTAAAAATAACTTAGTGCAAGGAAAGCACAATAACCAAGTGGGAGAATCAACAAAGAGTTGGTGCTGCGATAGTATAGAGGGAAGAACCTGGAGACAATAACAGATGATAAAGATAATGGAGGGCAGGAAAGTCATCTGCTTCACCACCCGTCACATCTTTTAAAATACTTTTTAAATAAGTATGATAATATTTTAACTTGTTTTTATATCTCAGTGTCCTTTCAATGTTCGCTATTCATATCGGTGCTCAATCTCAAAGCATGATAATGCTCCGACCTTGAAGTAACTTTTCAGTTTAATCGCCGGCATCAGCATGAAACAAGTGAGAATCAGAAAAGTAAATACCTTGTAAAAACAGCTTGTACCAAAAGGACAAGTCCCATTTCCAAGATCAAAGTACTTGCAATCTATGGTCCTGCAAAAGTACAACTTACGTAAATACACATAAACCAAGTATGATCAACAAGTATCTCAACTGTGTCCAACAAATTAAGAATTTTCATCAATAAACGTTCATGCAAACTGCTGAATATAGGCAGAAGCCATATAAAATTTCATACTCCATTCCAGTGCACTAAAAACCTTTTTTTCTTTATCCCAAATAGTTCGTGATTTAATATAAAAAATGAGTCTAGCTCCTGAAATGTGCATGATCTGGAAGGCAACCTCCGCATGCCCATTCAATGCCTTCCAACATATGCATTTTCTGCCTATTTTCCAAATTCAAGATACACATGAACTTCTCCAATTAACTTGAAAAATGTGTTCAAGGAGAATTGTATCCCAAGTTCAAACATCTTACTGTCCAGGAAAGTTTTAAATCAAATCCATACTTGGAATGATATCAAAAGTAATGTACTTGAGCAAAACATAGGATGAGAACCAACAGCTCCAGTTAAGAGGAGATAAAAGCTAGTTGTCACGACATAGGACGAGTAACAATAGCTAAGATACAAGAGTAAAAAACAAAAAAATTCAACCAAACGTATATGCTCTCTAGAACAGCTTAGAAAAACAAAAACTAAAAGCCTGCCAGAGCACCTGAACTAACAAGACAACTGGCCAATTCCCTGCAAGCATTAGCATTCGACTGATAAAAGGATGCAAAAACATAACATGCCAAAGAAAAATATAATGAAATGTCAAGAAAACAGTTTATATATTATTCACAAAGACAAAAGAAATAACATTATACTTAAGCTTGGCTTTGTAGTTGTTAACAATCTCTTGCTTCTCTTCAGATGTTGAGTACCATATGACACTAGGAATGACAAAATATGAAAGCTTTCGGCACATTGGGCAGGCTCTTAATGTACTGTTGACATCCATTCCAATTGATGGACAATTGCTGCGCCAATTCCGGATACATGAAATGCAGAAAGGATGGTCACATTCTGAAAGTAATCCAAACTTCCGTTCGGCAGGTGTTGGCTTTGAAAGCACGCGATCCAAGCACACACTACATTCTATGTCCTGACTGAAACGTAGAGCTTCAAGATGCTGATTATTTTTCTGGCACAACTTTATATGCTCTTCTCTTTCATCAGGTCGATATGGATGCAAACAATGTTTTTTGCAGATGGAACACTGATCTCCGTGAATGTGAGGACAACTTTCACCATGAGAGCAACTACCAGCAGCAGCAAATGAACAGATTGGTTGGTCTGCAAGGCTGTTAGCGGCTGGATCATGGGCAATGGGATAGTCTTCATTGACACTTAAATCAGGGAACTGGGCCCAAGCAGGTTTACTGAATGGGAAAATGTGTTTACTTGAAACTGAGAACTCAGCAAGGGAACTAGGAGATGGTTGGCACTCTCCATTCAACAAAACGTTGGATGGATGAATTGCTTGAATAGACCCAGTTCCAACACAAGGACGTGCATTCGATAATGGCAATGGCACATGCGCTTGGCTACAAGAAACTTTAACATGATCATACCTACAGCGACTGCCAAAAGAACACAGCCCTTTCTGGTAAAAGGTGCATGCCTACAGCCAAAAAAATTACAAAAAATAAGATTGCAGTTTTAGGCATTGAATACAGAAAAGTCCAAGCTCGTCGTAGGGAATTCAATCATATTACATTGTTGGATTGGTCCTTCCAATCATGAGAGAATTCACAGTATTCCCCCTTAAAGCAAGCTCCATGCACAAAGTACTTACATAAGACCCTGAAAGAATTAACATCACACAAATTTAAATGTAAACAATCAGACTAAATAACCACCCCAGCATCTACATTCAGTAGAATTATGAAGCTGAAGGTGAGCAGAGTTAGCTCTAGTTTAAGAAACAGAATCAACATATAATAGGAACACTCCTCAACAGTGGCCATGATTTGTTCCGGATAGCAGCATTCAAAGTTATGACTTTGTCTGACCATGGATTTCTAGTATGTAGCATTTTCCATCTTTGACTAGATCAAATTTAGTAGACCAAAAACATCCACTGAATTGATTCTTTTTATGGAAAATAGAAGCAAATTTTTTCATCACACTTCTCATAAATGTAATTATCAACCAATATATCAAGATAGTTTACAAGAGCTTAAACAGTAAAACGAATTAGCTCAAATATCTAGTTCAAAACCTCCTTAATGATTCCTTTACATTGCTTATACATAAATCAGCAGTAAGGTGTCATCTTGCAGGATAATAATGGCGAGACTTGCAGGATTAGCGTGATAAGGGATGCCTTGTTATTTGGAGTGAATGCCATAATCAAGTGAAACGAAAAATTTACATCTTGTTCGATTTAAATTCCACCGAGTTGAAGGAACATGATGTTGAGGATTTCTAAGAAGAACATATTGCAAACGTATAAAATAAAAAGGAAATGAGTAGATCTCAACAACTCTACCATGAAAGGTTCCAAACCAACAACCACTTCAACAATTCCTAAGAATAATAGGACCTACATAAAAGGAAATAAGTTCAAAGCCTGTAAATCCTAGAAATATTAACAAGCGCCAAGAACGGTTAAGGACAAGGGGAAACGCACCGCAGACTTTAAAACATCCACGCGATAAGCAAACTCAAAAGATAAATAAATATGAAAATTAGGACCCTCGATTGAGAAGATGATGGTGATAAGAAATCACCTTTTACGCAGTGAATCAGCCTGCTAGGAAGGCGAGAAAACAAAAGCACAAAGAATCAGCGACACAGAAAGTAAAGGCAAACAAAGAAGGATCAATAAACGAGAGATATAGGTAGAATTGAGCCCTAAAGGCTCGACGGATACCATAGCTGAATGCCGTCGACAACCCCAAGATCGTACTCAGGTTCAGAGAAGGAATAGGAAATTTCAGAGTTTCGTCGCCATGACTTTTTTTCCCCTCAAAACATACATTTATTTATTTTAGGAATTTGAATATTTTATATATCTAATATTAAAATTTTGATATTTAATTATTTACTAATATAATTATTTAATATCTAAATTATATCTAAATACATGCATAAAAAGAAATAAATCACTTAAAAAAAAACAATTTTAGTGATGATATGATGTAATTTAAAGATAAAGTTTTATATAAATAAATATTAAAATTTAAGCAAAAATTTTCTATTGAATTTTTAAGTTATTTGAACTTCATTTTCAACAAATTTGTAACAATAAGATGAGTAAAATATTACTAAAAGCGTCTATATCCAAATCCAAAATCCAAGTACTCAAAAAAAAAAAAAAAAAAAAACTTGAGATCCTTTGATTTGTTAAATGCTCTTCAAATTGTGTGTTTATAGTCAAAATTAACCATCACTAAGACAATGTTGACAAACTTAAAATATGTCAAGTATGAGTTCATTATAAGACTAATGCTTCTTTTAGGACAACTTTTTTACTATTTTTCAAAACAGCTTTTTAGTGCAAAAATTTCTCGTTCAATTTTTTCTTTTTAAACTAAAAAACTGCTTTAGAAAGTATTTAAAAAGTTGTCTGAAATATAGTCTAAGTTGTACAAAAAAATATAACATGATCAAAATTGATATTTTTAAATCGTTTGATAGGATGTGTAGACTTTTTAATAAAGATGGTCATAATCCTCTCATTGAAGTCTTTAAATAGATTATTTATAAAGCATTTAGGGAGGTTCTTCAATAAATAAGAATATACGGTTAGTATAGAATTTCAAAGCTTTATGTCATTACCCAACATTAATCATTGGTTGAAATTGAAACCCACAATCTACAAGAACATCTCCCTCGACAAAACTTATAAATATTTACAAGGCTATAAGAATGCATAATCATTTTAATAAATATTTATTTTGGAGAAACTTATGAACTTAGAAATAATTCTTATCTTTGAAATTAAAACTTACCACTCATACTAATCCATCCAACTAATGACTTTATGTCAAATTCAATTAATGAAATACTCTATTTTAGATATATTAGGACGAGTCTCTTGTGTGAAGACTTAAATGTTGATGAGGTGACCTATCGGGATGTTGAGATGAGTCAGCCATAAGAGGTGTTATTGAAGCTATAAATGGATGACTACGTAGAACTATAACACCTTGGCTATTGAAGCTATTATCTTGTCTATGAGCTCGCATTCACCAACAATGCCAATCCACATAGAACAAATGAGGCTTCAAATCTTACAGGTAAGGATTCTAGATGTGTTAGACAAAGTCGCTCTATGGCGATAGGACTAGGAGTCATCACAAGAAGAGTGATGCCCTCTCCTCACCGTTCTCAATGAGCAGGGAAAACCTACCACCCTAAACTAATATAATGTCCTTTAAAAGCTGATCAAGTCAGGTCGTGATGAAGCTTCCTTTTGTAGCATTCGTTAGAGTCTCTTGCTCTTGCTCTTTCTAGCTCTTCTACCTCGGCTAAAGTGAACTTAAGGGAACTTGAATGTTGTTGGGTGAAGCTAAAGGAAGGGTATCCTCCAGTAAGTGCCTCAAGGAATCTCTCATAGAATGAGAGTCATGAGAGAACCAAAACACTAAGATGGGGAGGAATTAGTTTGGTATAAGCAACAAGGTTAACAAATGCAAGTGAGCTAATTGAGCTGCCAGAACTATCTATATTGACATCTGCCACAACTATACGATCATGCACTACCATTGGCATTGCTTCATGTATAACAACTAAGCAGAGTGCTAGAAACGACTGATCTGTTATTGGCTTAGGCTTCATTTGGGGTAATTTGTTTACTACTTTCTAAAATAATTTTTTAGTATAAAAATTTCTAACTCAAAAATGTTTTACACTAAAAAACTATTTTAAAAGTAGTTAAAAAGCTATCACAAATGAAGCCTTGACAGCTTTCTTACTACTTTATGAAATAGCTTTCTAGAACAAAATTTCAAATTAAAAAAAAAATTGCTTCATAAAGCAGTAAAAAAGCTGACCCAAATGAAGACTTAATCTGTTGTGTTGCGACTTCATCCCTCCTAGGCATAGGATGGAGGGTTATAGCCTTAGTTGGGATAAGGTTACTTGAAGTTACTACACTTGTGTAATCAAGTCCCATAAGCTAATCACACTCCTCTATCAGTGCATAACTAAAAGAAGAAAAAGGAGAAAAGAAGGTAGAGCAGATAAAGGTAGAAGAAGAAATGTAGAAATCAACAATGTATTAATCTCATAACATGAATACATATGACAACTACTAGTAAATATATTTCTGAATGTATACATAAATAACAAGACATAGTGTATAGGATATTCTGAACTAATTAGCAAGTTAAAGATGACTGCCACTATGATGTGGAGTGGTGGCATAGCGGAGTGGAGAGAAGCCTTTCTACGCAGTGGGTGATGGGGAGAGTATTGATTTGACAATGAGCTTGTCGCCACCCCTCAAATTGATTGGCCAAGAGTTTGGACAGATAATTTGTTGCATAACTGATAGAATTGTGTTCCTGAGAGTGCTTTAGTGAAGATATTAGTAGGTTAATCTTTTGGTTGCAATGTGTTTAACAACTATTTCTTTTAATCTGATTTGATCCCTAATGAAATGGTAGTTAATTTTGATGTGCTTGGTGCGGGGGTGAATACCAGGTTGTTTGCGAGGGTTATTGATGATATGTTGTCACAATAAAAAAGAGTTGGTGTGATTGAGGGGATCAAAAAATAAACTAAGAGTCAACAAAGCCAAATAACGTCTGAAGCAACAAATGCAAGTGATATGTACTCTGCTTCCTTAGAGGATTTAGCTATTGTTAGTTGTCTCTTTACGCTCCTTGATATGAGATTGGGACTAAGAAAGGAGCAATGACCTGGATTTTATGTCAAGAGTATCTGAGGCCCATTTGGAGTCTAAGTAGGATTGAAGTGAAAGTTCGCCATAGGTGATTGGGAGGCCAAAGTGCATTGTTCCTTAAATGCATTGCATAAGGTGTTTCATTTGTTGGTAATGCTTGTTGAGGGGGTTGTGCATGTATTGAAAAAGGAGATTTGTGGTATATGCAATGTCAGGTCGTGTGAGGGTGAGGTATTGCAGGAATCTTGTAATTTGACAGTAGAGGGTTGGTTGGGAGAACTACTATTCACTATCAATACGAGTGAGAGGCTTAAGGGATAATGGAGTGGGTGCCGTTTTGCATTCGGCAAAGCCAAATTTGAGTAGCAAGTCATTGGCATACTTTGTTTGCTGAAGGAAATATTATGTAGGTGCGGAGGTTACTTGAATGCTAAGAAAGAATGTGATCTGACCAAGATCTTTGAGGAAGACTTGTTGTTGCAGCTCAGCAATGAGAGTTGAAAGGAAGGTTTCATTATTATTGGTAACCAGCATATCATTAACATATATTAGTAAAAATTTTTGTATTCTTTGTGTTGAATAAATGAGTAGGGAGGGCTCAGCATTGTTGAATTTGAAGCCCTGTGACAGAAGAATGGTGGAGAATGTTTTGAACCATTAGCTAGGGGTTTGTTTAAGGCCGTAGATTGCTTTGTTGAGTTTACAAATAAGGTTGGGATGAAGGGAATCAATAAAACCAACATTTGATGCATATATACTGTTTCATCCAACTTGCCATGAAGAAAATCGTTGGAGACACCCAGTTGTCTGACTGGCTATTGATGATGTAGTGCAGTTGCAAGAAGTAATCGTATTGTGGGCATTTTTGCAACTGGATTGAAGGTTTCTGAATAGTTTACTCCATATTTTTGTTTGAAGACTTGAGCTACAAGATGAGCTTTGAAGCAATCAATTGAGTCGTCTGATTATAGTTTTGTTTTGTAGGTCCAACGACAACCCAAGACTTATTATTTGGATGGAGGTGGAACAAGGGACCAAGTTCTTTGATATTAAAGAGCAAGGAATTCTTTTGACATAGCTTTGCGCCATTTAGGATGTTTTGATGCTTGAGAGTAACAAGTTGGGGTTGGTAGAATGATGAGTTGAGCTATGAAGTTGAAGACTATTTTGGGTTTTAGATGTCTTGTCTTTGTTTAGGTTTGCATATGATGGGTGTTGGTGGGTGGACATGCGGCTTGTTGAGAGGTAGAATGTGAAGTGAATGTATTGTTAGGTGTACAGAAGGTTGTGTTGTGGTTTGTATGGGCTGTGGAGAGGAGGATGCATCAGATTGTTGTGTGAAATACTATGGATTATATGGGGAATGTTGTGGAGTGGTAGTATGAGGAAGAGAGTGTGTTACTAGTAACAAAGGAGAAATGGTAGGCTCGAGTTGAGGTGGAGGTGTGATGGAGGTGAGAGGAAAGGTATTTTCATGGAATATAACATGATGGGAGATGAAAATTTTTCCAGTTTTGAAGATTATAGTAGGGATAACTTTTGTGAACATTGGAGTAACCAAGAAAGAGGCTTGCGGTGGAGCGAGCAAGCTTGTTTGATGTGAGTGGTCGCATCCATGGAAAACAAAGGTACCCAAAGATTTTTAGGTGATCATATGAGGGGATCTTTTGTGAAGTAGTTGATAAGTAGATTTATTTTAAGTGTTTTTAGAAGGAAGTCTTTTTATGAGATAAGTGGAGGTAAGTAATGCTTCGAGCCAAAAACACAAGGGGAGGTGAGCTGCATGAAGTAAGGTACGAGTTGTTTCAAGTAGATGTTTGTGCTTATGTTCAGAAACGTCATTTTTCTCCAGAGTATATAGACAATTGAATGTGTGTGAAATTCCTTTTTGGTTGAGGAAAGTAGTTAAGGTGTGACTGAGATATTCACCACCTTCATAAGAACGAATGATTTTTATTTTAGAGTTGTGTTGATTTTCTGCCATTGTTATCAAGTTAATGAGATTGTTGGCGATTTCAGCATTGGTATGCATTGGATAAAACCAAGTGAATTTAGAAAAATCATCAATGAAAATCACATAATATATATAGTCATTGAGAGAGAGTATTGGTGATGAATTCCAAATATCGGTGTGAATAAGTGCTAACATTTTGGATGTAGATGATGTTTTCAAATAAAAAAGGTAGCCTATGACTTTTGGCTATGTTACAAGCAATACATAGGGAAATATCAAAAATTAAACTAGGAATTTTCAGTAATTTTGTTAGTTGAGATAGTGTAGATTGTTGTGGATGACCTAAGCGAGCATGCCATAGATGAAGTGAGTTGGGTTGGGAGAGGAGAGCTGTAGAGCGCTGCATTGGAAGATCGTATCAAATCGAATACAGACCGTTACAGCTGGTCCCTTGAAGACGAGCTTGATTGGTCAAAAGTCCTTGATGACAAAACCAGAGAGATCAAATGAAATAGAACAGTGATTATAAGATGCGAGCTTGTGAATGGAGAGCAAATTATGAGAGATCGAGGGGACATGGAGAATATTGTTTTGATGCAGCTTACGGTGCAAAGGTGTCAGGAGTAAACCCTGGCCGCTGTTGGTAATTGGGAGAATTGCTCCATTGCCGACTACTATTGAGTCAAGACCTGTATAGGGGATGGGATGCTAAAGGTTGGAGATGTCCAAGGTGCGGTGTGTAGATGCACCATAGTCCAGGAACTAGTCATTCAAAGTTAGTTGCATAGTCCAGGAGCTAGTCATTCAAAGTTGGTTGCTGCTGAGAGTATAAACCAGCTAGCTGGGGAGGTGGAATGGGTCGATACTTTAGGTTGCTTCGGTGCTAACAAGTTGGTGTGGTGTGCCCAATTTTGTTGCAAATCTGACAGGGTGCTCGGTTGGATGTGAAAACACTGTGAGCTCCTCTAGCAGACTGGGAAGAGACTCGTGAAGTTGTGTTATTATGGAAGTTTGGGCGACCTCTACTGTATCTATTAAACCGCCCTCTTGAAGCGAATAAGGCGTGTTGGATTGTATCTAATTGAGAAAGTTTTAGATGTCGTCAAGGCTAATAGGAGTTAGTGTAGTTCTAATGACAATTTTGAAGGATTGATAGGCGTGAGGAAGGCCGTTGAGGATGTATAGAATGACATTCTCTGAATCGATGTGAGATCCAACATTCTAGCTGCAGATAGTTTCTCCTGTGAGGAAGCCTGCAAAGTTGCTTGCTGAGAACATTCTGAGTATCTGCAATCTCCGTATGGGATAGTTATCGCTATTAAGTTGAATGTGTACCATTGCTTTGATATTGTTCATGAGAAACTTGAGAGTCGATGGAATGAGCATATCTGTCATGTTGACAGGTTCAGTGTGCGAGCTGGCAACAGTGTTGAAAGCACGGGAAGGAATAAGGAGCTGTTAAGCTTTAGGTGGCTCTGATATCATGAAAGAAGAAAGAGGAGATAAGAAGGTAGAGCAGAAAAAGGTAAAAGAATAAGTTTAGAAAGCCAGCAATGTATTAATCTCATAATAAAAATACAGAGGATAACTACTGAGTACATATATTACGGAAATTATACATAAATAGCTAGACATAATGTATAGAATATTCTGGACTAATTAGCAAGTTGAAGATGACAGCCACTATGTATACATAACCTTGATATTGGCTTAACAAGGATATATACACAACACAAAATATGAAAAAAATTGCACATATGCGTACAAATCCGATAAAAATAATTTTGTTAAGTCTATCGACACATGTACTGTGATGACCGGTTCGGTCCGGCCGGTTCAAGCGAACCGGCCGAACCTAAACCTTAAGTTCCGTAACCGCGCCCCCTCCCTTTTCGCGAAACGACCGAAGGCGGAACTGGGCGGACGACCGAAGATTGCGAAGGTAATTTTGAAAGCTTTCTTTTGCCATTTTTAGCGATTCAACGCGTTGGGAGATAAGATTTGAAGACTCCTTTTCAATTCTACCGTTAAAGGAGTGCTAATTTTGGAGAAATTGCAACGGAAGAGAGAAAGAAAGAGGGAAGAAGGTTTGTTGGAATTTCTTTCTAAATTTTTCTTATAAATTTCGTCGATTCCTTAAATTAAAGCAAATGATACTTTCATATTAGGAAAGGAAGGGATTGAAAGCAAAGAGAAAGAATTTTGGGAGAGGAAGAAGAAAGTTAGGGTTTTGAGAAATTCCCAAAATTGTAAGTAAATTCGAGCATGAGTAAATTCTATCTTGAAATTTTATAAGTTAACTTTTATTGTTTGATTTTAGAGATTTGGAAAAGAGAAGATCGAAAGTTTCAGGAGTTCGATTTCACAAACGAAATTCTTGGAAGAGAAATTAAGTGGGTATTTATAAAATTTTCTTTATGTCATTTTCTTTCCAGAAGTATGAATATACAAGTGATGTTTTACATTTTTGGAAACTATTGTTTGAAATAAACAAATGATTTTACAAGCACGAGTATGTCAAAGAAGATATATATATGCATTAAGAACATATATAGATATATATGAATAAATAGAAAGAAAATATGAATGAATAATACATGAAGGATTTGAAATATAAAAGAAAATGGAAAAGGATATGCATGAAAATTTCAGGAGTCACCCCCGTATGGTACTGGCTGGGGAAGCAATGTACCCGTGCACGATAAAAATAAAAAGGGAAAAGGTTATGATATAAGGAAAAGGAAATGGAAATGGATGTACCTCTGGTACATTTTGACGGTGCTCCTGTATAAAAGAAATGGGAAAAGGAATAATAGTTAAAGATAAAAGCTATAAGAAATGATAATAAAGTCTATATGAAGAAAGAAACGGAATAAAGAAAGGACTTATATATTTATGCCAAATGAGATGAAGAAATGCAATAATAGTAATATTAATATGAAATGTCTTTTATGCATGAAAATTTATTTAACTGATACCCACTGAGTTTACTTAGTGAACTCAAACAATGAATTTAAATGTTTCAGGTGAGTCTTCAGAAAACTAAAATGGCAGAAAGAGAAGAGTTCATCTATAGAAGACGACGTGCATCTGAAAACAGGTAAAGTGTGATCTCAAACAGATGTGATAGTATTTAAGAATTTTAGTTAGTGGCTCTTCCGCTGATTAAGGAGATTTACTGTTTTTATATTCTTATACTTAAAAATTGTTTAGATCCTACCGTCTGACCTTAGTTCCCGCCTCGTTAATTCGAGTATCCGGGCCGGGTCGTGACAAAAGTGGTATCAAAGCCAAATTTAGATATGAATTGTATTGGAAGAGCCATTAGGATGATTTTAATGACTTAAAGATTTAATGTGAAATGATTATTTTATTGAAGCAGGAATCAAAATGATTCTGAAGAAGAAAGGGAAGTAGAAAGGCCAGTACCTAATGTAAATGTTAATCCTGATGCACTAACACAAATGATGACAGCTATGGCTCAAATGATTCAGGACTCAAGGAATCAACCATCAGGAAGTAATAGTGGGGGTGGAATACCTATGGATAAGTATCTCAAATTATTTCAAGATATGAGACCACCACTATTTAAGGGAATTGAGGGACCAATTGAAGCTGAAAATTGGTTACTGAGAATTGAAAAGATTTTAGAAGGAATGTTTTGTCCAGAGGAGAGGAAAGTCTCCTTGGCAGTTTTTGCTCTTGATGGAGAAGCAGAAAGGTGGTGGAGAGGTCAGCATAAAAGTAAAACTGGAGGGATTCAAGACATGCAAATCAAGTGGGATGAGTTTACAAAATTGTTTAGAAATTGGTTCGTACCTCCTTCTGTAAGGAGGCAAATGCAGGATAAGTTTATGAGACTGGTGCAGGGAGATAAATCAGTTATGCAATATGAAACTGAATTTACAACATTATCCAGATATGCCCCTCACTTAATTCATACTGCAGAAGAACAGTGTAATCGATTTTTAGCAGGATTGAAGGATGCAATTAGACAGCCTCTTATTCCATTTGGAATTGAAGATTATAAAGTGCTGGTGGAAAGGGCTAGAAGAATAGAAATGGACCTGCTAAACACTCAAAGGAGACGTGATTTTCAGAAAAGGAAGAGTGGTGAAGTTATGGGAGCTTCACAGGATTTTCATAGCAGCAAATCTCTTTCACAAACTGGAAAGTTTAATTGGAAGAAATCAAAGTCTAGTAGCAGTGATAGTGCAAGTGTAAGTAGTTGCAGCAAGTGTGGAAGACAACATAAAGGAGAATGTTTATCAGGTACAAATACTTGCTTCTGGTGCCATCAACCAGGTCACATAGCCAAGAATTGTCCTACTTTGGGGCAAAGACCAGCAGGAGAGTCAAGGATGAATACTGGATCTCAGAAGAATGTTGGAAGACCAAGAACAGTAGAATCAGCTGCTTCTACTCCAGGATCAAGTCAAAGCCGACAGAATACTCTGCCTAGAGTATATGCATTGACTCAGAAGGATGCTAAGGAATCACCTGAAGTGATTACAGGTGATAGAAATGAAAAATGAATAAATGTGTATTATGAAAGTATTGTTCAAGGAATAATGTATGTTTATGTTATATATTTTTTTTTTGTAACTTTTATAGGTATGATCATGATGCAAGGAAAGTCTGTGCAAATTCTTTTTGATACGGGAGCTTCACACTCCTTCATTTCAGAGGAATTTGTTAAAACAGTTGGACTGAATGTTTATGAGACAAATGTAATTTTGGAAGTTTTAATGCCAAATGGATCTATTATGAATGTAAATGGTGTATGTCAAGTGACTTTCAAAATAAATGAAAGAGAGTTTGAAGCAACAGTAAATGTTCTGCCATTGCAAGAGTTTGATATGATATTGGGAATGGATTGGTTATCAAAACACTTTGTGATTATTGATTGCAACAAGAAAATTGTAAAGTTTAATTTGCCTGGAGAAAGAGAGTTGAAATTCTATGGAGAGAGAGGAGTTTCATCAATGATAATCACTTATATGAAAGCATGTAAAATTTTATCCAAGGGATGTCAGTGTTTTCTTGCTCAAGTAAAGGATACAAATAAGGAAGTTAAAGAATTGAAAGATATACCTGTAATCAACGAATATCCAGAGGTATTTTTGGATGATTTGCCAGGATTACCACCAGAAAGAGAGATAGATTTCACTATTGAGTTGATACCAGGTTCAGAACCAGTAGCAAGGGCACCTTACAGAATGGCAGTTAAAGAATTGCAGGAGCTGAAAAGTCAGTTACAGGAATTGCTAGATAAGGGATTTATCAGGCCAAGTTCCTCACCATGGGGAGCTCCAGTGCTGTTTGTAAAGAAGAAAGATGGGAGCTTCAGAATGTGTATAGATTACAGAGAACTGAATAAGCTTACTGTTAAGAATAAATATCCATTGCCCAGAATTGATGATCTTTTTGATCAACTGGAGGGAGCTACAGTTTTCTCTAAAATTGATTTGAGATCTGGATACCATCAACTACGGATCAAGGAAGAAGATATAGCAAAGACAGCTTTCAGAACCAGATATGGCCACTATGAGTTTGTGGTAATGCCATTTGGAGTAACAAATGCACCAGCTGTATTTATGGATTTAATGAACAGAATTTTTAAGCCATTCCTGGACATATTTGTAATTGTGTTCATTGATGATATCTTGATCTATTCAAGAGATAAAGAGAGCCATTCTAGTCATTTACAGGCAGTGTTGCAGACATTAAAGAAGAATAAGTTGTATGCAAAATTATCAAAGTGTGAATTTTGGTTGAATAGTGTAAACTTTCTTGGACATGTGATTAGTGGAGAAGGAATTTCAGTGGATCAGAATAAAGTTCAAGCCATTTCAGATTGGCCAAGACCAACGACAGTTTCAGAGGTGAGGAGTTTTCTGGGCCTTGCTGGGTATTACAGGAGATTTGTGGAGGGATTTTCTCAAATTGCAATGCCATTGTCCCGATTAACCCAGAAAGCAGTGAAATTTGATTGGAGTGTTCAATGTGATGAAGCTTTCCAGAAATTAAAGAATTGCTTAATGACTGCCCCAATTTTAACAATTCCATCAGGTTCAGAAGGATTCCAAATTTTCTGTGATGCTTCCTTAAGGGGACTTGGATGTGTACTGATGCAACATGGCAGAGTGGTGGCTTATGCTTCAAGGCAACTGAAAATTCATGAAAGGAACTACCCCACTCATGATTTAGAATTGACAGCTGTAGTTTTTGCACTTAAAATCTGGAGACATTACTTATATGGGGTTAGATGCGAGGTGTTCACAGATCATAAGAGCCTCAAGTATATTTTCAACCAGAAAGAATTAAATCTGAGACAAAGAAGGTGGCTGGAGCTTATAAAGGATTATGACCTGGACATACAGTATCATCCTGGGAAGGCAAATGTGGTTGCAGATGCACTTAGCAGAAAAGCTCTTGGGAATGCAAGTTGGTTAATTACCCAGCAGGAACAATTAATCAAAGATATGGAAAGACTAGAACTTTCAGTGGTCAATCAGAAAAATACAAAAGATATGATGTTGAACCAGTTGATGATCCAATCTACTTTGAAAAATAGAGTGCTCAATTCATTATCTCAAGATGAAAAATTTCAAGAGATCATAAATAAAGTACAAGCAGGACAGTTAGGGAACTTTGAAATTGATAAGGAAGGCTTATTAAAGTATAAGGGCAGAGTCTGTATTCCAAAAGTTGGAAGCTTAAGAGAAGAGATATTACAGGAAGCTCATCTTTCCAATTATGAAATTCACCCAGGCAGTACAAAGATGTATCAGGAATTGAGAGGATTGTTTTGGTGGCCAGGACTAAAGAGGAGTGTTGCAGAATTTGTAGCAAAATGTGTTTCCTGTCAAATGATTAAAGCAGAACATCAAAAGCCAAGTGGTCAACTACAACCTTTACCAATACCTGAATGGAAATGGGAGGACATTGCAATGGACTTTGTGATTGGATTACCCAGGTCGAGACAGAGTCGAGATGCAATATGGGTTGTTATTGACAGATTAACTAAGTCAGCTCATTTCTTACCCATTAGGCAGACAGATTCAGTAGAGAAGTTGGCAAAATTATATGTTGATGAAATTGTGAGATTGCATGGAATTCCAAAATCTATAGTTTCAGACAGAGATGCTCGTTTCACTTCTAAATTGTGGAAGAAAATTCAGGAAGCTTTGGGCACACGACTGACTTTCAGCACAGCATTTCATCCTCAAACAGATGGGCAATCAGAGAGGACAATTCAGACTTTGGAGGATTTAATGCGATTATGTGTTTTAGATTTTGGAGGAAATTGGGAGACTCATATACCATTGATTGAATTTGCATATAATAATAGTTTCCAATCTAGTATTGGAATGGCACCATATGAGGCTCTTTATGGCAGAAAATGCAGAACACCCTTGAGTTGGGTAGAAGCTGGTGAAAGAAAGGTAATTGGAACTGAATTGGTAGATGAGGCTACTAGCAAAATCAGATTGATCAGAGACAGACTAAAGGCAGTTCAAGACAGGCAACGAAAGTATTATGATGCAAAGCACAGGCCAGTTGAGTTTGAAGTAGGAGAATTTGTTTTCTTAAAAGTTAGCCCAATGAAAGGTGTGCAAAGATTTGGAAAGACAGGAAAATTGAGTCCAAGGTTTATAGGTCCTTTTGAAATCACAGAGAGGATTGGAAATATGGCTTACAGATTGGATTTACCAGGGTATTTGCAAGGAATTCATAATGTGTTTCATATATCAGTACTTCGGAAGTACGTTTCAGATGAATCCAAGAGAATACAGTCCAAATCAATTGACTTACAACCTGATTTGAAATATGTTGAGGAACCTGAAAGAATATTGGAATATGATGTGAAACAGTTGAGGAACAAAGCAATACCTTTTGTGAAAGTCTTATGGAAAAATGGATCAGAAAGAGATGCCACTTGGGAAAAGGAAGCTGAAATGAGAAGTCAATATCCTTATCTTTTTAACTAAGGTATGTTTCTTTATACTTGATTATTTTCGAGGACGAAAATTTTTAAGGAAGGGAGATTGTGATGACCGGTTCGGTCCGGCCGGTTCAAGCGAACCGGCCGAACCTAAACCTTAAGTTCCGTAACCGCGCCCCCTCCCTTTTCGCGAAACGACCGAAGGCGGAACTGGGCGGACGACCGAAGATTGCGAAGGTAATTTTGAAAGCTTTCTTTTGCCATTTTTAGCGATTCAACGCGTTGGGAGATAAGATTTGAAGACTCCTTTTCAATTCTACCGTTAAAGGAGTGCTAATTTTGGAGAAATTGCAACGGAAGAGAGAAAGAAAGAGGGAAGAAGGTTTGTTGGAATTTCTTTCTAAATTTTTCTTATAAATTTCGTCGATTCCTTAAATTAAAGCAAATGATACTTTCATATTAGGAAAGGAAGGGATTGAAAGCAAAGAGAAAGAATTTTGGGAGAGGAAGAAGAAAGTTAGGGTTTTGAGAAATTCCCAAAATTGTAAGTAAATTCGAGCATGAGTAAATTCTATCTTGAAATTTTATAAGTTAACTTTTATTGTTTGATTTTAGAGATTTGGAAAAGAGAAGATCGAAAGTTTCAGGAGTTCGATTTCACAAACGAAATTCTTGGAAGAGAAATTAAGTGGGTATTTATAAAATTTTCTTTATGTCATTTTCTTTCCAGAAGTATGAATATACAAGTGATGTTTTACATTTTTGGAAACTATTGTTTGAAATAAACAAATGATTTTACAAGCACGAGTATGTCAAAGAAGATATATATATGCATTAAGAACATATATAGATATATATGAATAAATAGAAAGAAAATATGAATGAATAATACATGAAGGATTTGAAATATAAAAGAAAATGGAAAAGGATATGCATGAAAATTTCAGGAGTCACCCCCGTATGGTACTGGCTGGGGAAGCAATGTACCCATGCACGATAAAAATAAAAGGGAAAAGGTTATGATATAAGGAAAAGGAAATGGAAATGGATGTACCTCTGGTACATTTTGACGGTGCTCCTGTATAAAAGAAATGGGAAAAGGAATAATAGTTAAAGATAAAAGCTATAAGAAATGATAATAAAGTCTATATGAAGAAAGAAACGGAATAAAGAAAGGACTTATATATTTATGCCAAATGAGATGAAGAAATGCAATAATAGTAATATTAATATGAAATGTCTTTTATGCATGAAAATTTATTTAACTGATACCCACTGAGTTTACTTAGTGAACTCAAACAATGAATTTAAATGTTTCAGGTGAGTCTTCAGAAAACTAAAATGGCAGAAAGAGAAGAGTTCGTCTATAGAAGACGACGTGCATCTGAAAACAGGTAAAGTGTGATCTCAAACAGATGTGATAGTATTTAAGAATTTTAGTTAGTGGCTCTTCCGCTGATTAAGGAGATTTACTGTTTTTATATTCTTATACTTAAAAATTGTTTAGATCCTACCGTCTGACCTTAGTTCCCGCCTCGTTAATTCGAGTATCCGGGCCGGGTCGTGACATGTACCACTATTTTAAGGCAAATTCTTCAACTTTTTGTGTAATACATAGGTCAAGCCCTGTAAACTATATTTTAGAGTTGAAAACATCCATGTACAGAAAAATGGCTCTCTACACGTAGGGATGGTGCAAATATCTGCGCCTACTGATTTCTAGTTTCTTACACCCTTGGTTACAACATCTAGGAACAAGTAGTTGGGAAATTTTCAGTTTTTAAGCAAAAAATGAATGAGCTTGATTCACACTATGTAGTAATCTTCATATACAAAGTCACCTTCCACTGCCCCTCCTTATTTACAACTAAACCCAAAAAAAGAAATCTGATTTTCACAAGTACAATCTTTTACATAAAAAATGATAAAGAACCAGATCAATCAATCTCCATCACAATTAGAAATATACCACCCGAATACCCATTTCTTCAAGCCTTTATTCCCTATTATTTCTCTTCCAAATCATCCATTTTACTTGCCTGAGATTTCTTCAGCTTTGCCACAAGGACCCACATGTTTGCAAGCTCGTTCTCCAGAAAGGCTTCCTTTTGTTTCGATTCCTCTACCTTTTTCTGCAGTTCTGTTTCTCTCTGATCTTTCTCCATTAAAGCAGCCTCAAGCGCAAGTTCTCTCTCATAATTCAAGGTATAATCTCTCTTGTTGTTTGGTTCATGTCGCTTAATGTGGCTGTTCCCTCTGTTGACTTTCAGACCATTGGTTACTCTACGGTGAGAAGAATTCTTCAGCTGGGCCAATTCATTGGTGAGCCTCTCATTGTGGTTCATTAGCTTAGTAACCTCTTCTGATAAAGCCTTCAACTCCACGCCTGCAGCTGAAGCAAGTCCCTTTGCATATTGGCTCTCCTCTGCTAGCTTCTGGTTTTGTGCTTCAAGTCGGTTTTTTGCTTCTGTTAGTTCGGAGATTTTGAGTTTGAGATCTTCAATATCATCCTGGGAGAAATAAACGAGGACAAAGTGGAGGTTAATCAACTTGAGGAATGCAAAGAATACGCAATCAGGAATTATATACCCAGAAAAATATAGAACAAGACAATCAAATGAAAAACTAGGATTTTAGCAGATTAAGGTCAGAACTGCCATGGCTAATACTCGAGGATTGAATGGGGCGCCCCTCTAATTCTATAAAAAAAAAAAATCATTATCGTCATAATCATTATCACTTTATCTTTTGCAATTATTTGGGGTTAGTTGTAGGAATCCTCATCATCCAATGCTACAATAATTAAATTTATTTCCCAACTGATGATTTCTCAATTAATACATTTTACTTTTATTGCTCATTTATATTTTTGATCTGCCCAACACTTAAATACAAGGTGCTGAACCTTATCTGGCAACATGTAGTTAATCTTTATTTCTCTTAACTTACAAAATTTCCTATATACTATTTTCGCTTTTAATTTTAGAAAATTTCACACCAAATAAATTATGCCATCCCCACATAAAATAAACTAAGGTATCTCAACAAATTTGGTTCAACTTTATCAAAGTTTCTAATGAGGACATCGTTCAGAGATTCAGACACGTGTACCGGCGACGGAATCGTAGATCAACGGCTACGATTCAGTGTCTTTACTTTTGATGCATTTCTTTATGTTTTTATTTAGTTTGTTGTTTTTCGAATTTACCCCTAGGGGAAGTGTTTTGTTATTATAGCCCGGAGGGCAATTGTGTACTTTTCTTTTTCATCATGTTTGAGACCTACATATAGTGGTCATATGTGTTGTAAAAAGATGATGAATGTTTATTGAAATGAAATTTCAGCTCTTTGTTTTAGATCTCTTTGTGAGTTCTTGAGATGAAAGACCCTAGGCGAGGGAACAAGCAATATCCGTCAACCTTTGGTGGATTCCGAGGTTTGCGGCTCTTCCTTTTCCTTTCCCCTACACCAGCCATCTTCCCCTTCCCAAACCAAGCTCCACGTCCCCGACCTCCCAAACCCGCCGGCCCCTTGCCCGCCCAAATTAAATTCAGATTTGATTTGAATTAGTTATTTAAACCTTGGGGCCCACCTAATTAAAACAAATCCCTCTCCCTCCTCTCTCTATATGGCCGGCCCCTTTAGTGGGCCCCCTCTCTCCCAATTTAATCCCAAATCCCCACTAAATCAATCCCTATTCTCCTCCTTATTGCCGCCCCTAGCCATTAATGGATTAGTTTGAATTTTCAAATTAATTCCCTCCAAATCCACTTAAATGTGAATTAATTTCAGATTTCTAATTTTTCCTAATCAAATTCCCTTCCTAGCCACCCCTCTCTCACCCCCTAACCCTAGCCCACCGCCGGCCCTCTCCTCTTGCCTCTTCACCCTTGGAAACCCTAGATCTCTCATGGTCGTTGAAGCCAATAGAAGAAGACAAGCTCCTCTCTCCCTCTTGCCATTGTTGTATGGCCGATCCTGAGATCGACCACGGGTTCGCCTACAACAATCAATGAGAAGTTGATATTCTATTATCTCCTTTTCTTTGATCCAGATTGGGAGTACAACGATTCAGTAGAAGACTACATTGAGCACATACTCTTTCAACTCACTAAGACAATTGATGAACAAAGATCAAAGGGACATTGGTTCATCGTTGGTCGACCACCTTCCTCCACTTCTCCGGCTACTTCTCCGGCGGATAAGACCTTACGCGTTGCTTGTCTTGTGATGGCATCACTTGGATTGCTTCTACCATTCCTCCGTTAAACCCAACTTCAAGAGTGAGTGAGAAGGAACTCATGGTGACTACCTCTTGATGTTACACTGTGGATTCTTGTTTATTTGCTATTAGTGTTACTATCTTATTTTCATTGTTATTGCGATTGTCTTGCTAGCCTCATTGTAACCGCTTGCCATCACTTAATCTTTTAACGGCATTTCTAAGAATTTGACTTGAGCGAAACATAAGTTTTAGCTAGCAAATTTCATGTTAAATTTTATTGTTAAAATCCAAAGCAACTCTTATTGCATGTACATTTCACATCAGTTTCCCTCTTAACAACTTGGGAGATCAATAACTTCTATTTATAACGTCAACCATCTTATCCTGAATAAATTTTTTCCTATTTTTGTCATGAAGCAAATATTTTACAATTTTTTTTTTTACTTCTAAGTTATAGATTCATAATTACAACTCTATATTGCAAAAGGGCAACTTTCTCACGAAATCACATTCCAATTTTATAAATATTAAAAAATGTGATTATTTACAAAATATGTCATCCCTTGATTTCTGAAACTCTGATGAATCATGGCAATGTGTTTTAGTTGGAGAATCAGGCAATGTGTTTAGTTGGAGAATCAGGTTGACATATGAAAATAATTTTAGTGGATAAAAAACTCTGAAAGACTATACATGTTGAAATTAAAAGGATTTACGTCAAAGTAGATGTGTTAAGACATTTCTAAATGCGTCAAGGATAAGATGAGGATCTGGAGAAGAATGACGCATATTTGACCTTTACAATAAAGCAAATCCTGTTTTCCCAACACAAGAATTTGTATCATATCAAAAGTGCTTACATTTTGGGGAAAAACATTTGCATGTACAATAATATCAACTGATAGTTTGAATAAAGAAAGAACACATGAGTACTTACAGGATGTGCTTGTTGCAGCTCAAAATTTCTTTCTCTTGACTGCAAACTTTCTTTTCTTCCTTGTAGCTCATGATAGCTCATTTCATCAATGCTATATTGTGCCGAATTGATGGAAGAGGAATTCCTCCTATCAAGAACTTCAGAAAGCTGTTGCTTTAGTGAAGTGACCGTCTCCTGTAATTCTTCACATTCACAAATCTAATCCATCAAGGAGATCGTGAATCAGATGTTTAGTTATATTCTTAGGAAACCAGTAAGAAAATTAGAAGAATGATATTCTACTTTATTAACCTTTTGTTGTAACTGATCCTGGATTACTCGATTATCTGCAGTTTTTACCTGGAAAGATGATGATCTCTCTCAAATCAGGAAAAAAAAAAGGCTTAAGGAGTTTGATATAAGCAATTCTCAATACTCAGCTTACAGCATGAGTGAAAAGCAACACATGATTGGGGAAAATATTCCCACAGTTCAAGAAAAAGAAGGACAGCAGCATTGAAAACCAATTACGTGTACGGATGTGCAATCGTTGAAATAATTCTATGAAACAAATGTGACAAGAAATTGATTCTCACCTCAAGTTCAAAGGTCTTTTCATTTAGTTGTTCTACGAGTGCAGCATAGGACTGAATGAAAAAAATAGTACGTCTATTAGTGATGTTGCTTATTTTAAATAAAAAGCAAGAAAACTAAATGTCAGTAATGGATGAGTTTACCGGTGAAAGATCCAACTTTTCATGGTTATTTTTATGAGCAGAAAGAAAATCAGCAATGTGCTTTTCTAAAGCAAACATTTGTTGGTTCTTTGCCTTTATCTCGTCACCAACTTTCCTCATCTCCACCTTGACAATCAACACACATATTTATGACTACATTACTCAAATAAATTGATCAAAAACAAATGTATAAGGGAACAGCAATTACTTGAATTTGTTCCTTCCTGGGGTTATTTGCCGCCTCATCTGAAAGTCGTTTAAGAACACTTGAACTGAGAGCAACCTCTCCAGACAATATTTTTAGCTGTTCCCTCAGTAGATCAATATGATCCATAGTTTTTGAGCTAGCCTGGTATAGGTAAAGAAATTTAATAAACATGCAATTAAGAGAAATACAAATAAGGATATGTCTAGCTAATCCCAAATTGTTTGGATAAAGCTAATAATGATTATGAGGACAAACAAAGATATGTCTATACAGCAAAGTTGAGCTAGATGGAAATCGTGGAATTATAGGAGAGGCAATAGCACAAGTAGAAAATATGCACAAGAAAGTAGAAATGAAAGTCATTAATTGCATCGTAATTAAATTTTAATGTTGGTCTTAATTTTCCTCTCTTTTATTTGCTTGGAAGCGATAGTTTTGTAATTAGGAGTGTCAAAGTATGATTAAGGATGCTACCTATTTATAACCCTTTCCATTAGAAATATATTTTTGGGTTTAGTCATTTTCAGGAATTTCTGAGGTAAGAAGGATTTCCTGTTTTGGAAAGGTGGGGAGAGGAGATCTTAGTGGAGTCCGGGACTCTACCACACCATCCACGGAGCCCTAGACCTTCTCCCTCAGCCTTGTTGGGCTTGGTTACTGATTCGAGTGGCTAAAAAAGGTGGTCAGAAGCTGTCCAAGCTGCCCCAAAAATGAAATCTTCTATACATCAGCAAGAATTCCTCCGGACAAATGGCAGGCAATTCCAACTGGTTTATGGCTGGAAAAGTCCCCTTCAGTAGGAGGCGGAAATTTCAAATAATAGTAGTGGTCAGGAAGAAACAGAGAGCTACAGTTGAAATTTGGAGCATGTAATCTGAGATGTAAGTGTTTGCGTCATTGTTTATTTTCTTGTGTGCACTTGCAGGTTGATGTTGCTGCATTAAGAAAAAGGTTGAATGAAAACAAGATTAAGCATTAAGTGGTTTATAGAAGTTTGGAATCTTTAGCAGCTAACAAGAACCATTGAAGCGATTGCAACCAAAATAAGTTGGAAGGAAATCTAATTCTGCAATGTTTCTTCTACGTTCTATGTTTTTCGTGTCCAATTACATGTTTATGTTTTCTTTAATGGAACAGTTGATCTACCAATTGTTTTCCCTTAAATTGTCCTCAAGTGGATGGAATTCCAGCTAGCAATTGGGCTTCAACCAGAGCTAGCACCATTTAGAGTACAGACAGCGAACATGACGTGAATGAGTTGACTGCACAACGATTTACAGCACCTGGAAAGTTCAATTTGGGCAAGAAACCCACGTGAATAGTAGGATACATGCCAGGGAGTTTACAAAGCTGAGTATCTGGGATTAGGTGGGAACCATGATTATATTCTTGTCCTAGAAATTTTCTTTACTGTTATAAGAATCTTTGAAAAGGGAAAGATTCTCGTATTGTATATTTCGAATCCAAGTCTCTGGTAATCCATACAACATCATTTATTCGGAGTTCGGTACCTTTGTAGGTTTTCTTTTATTTTTCTTGGCAACATGCTTGAAGGTTAGCCACCATCTCCCTGCATGCTACTGAATCCTAAGCTATAATGCACAGACACGGATACAAGATATGTATATTATTAAAAATATAGGGCACGGACATGCGTTTGACATGGTATTATAAATTTTTATCTTTAAAATAGTGTATAAAAATTAAGGAAGTAGAATATTAAGAATAATAAATCATTTTATTAGGATTTATGTTTAAAATGATTAATATTAAGATGTTGAGAATCAGACGTCAATGTCGTGTCCGTGTATACTATTCAGCTTCAGTTCATTGCAATAAACATTTCTTTATATAACTTTGTTTACTCAGAAACCAAGACCTGAGGCATTATATAGAAGTAGGAGAAATCATTAGGTAACATTGTTAGAAACTGTTGCAACTTGCAATATTAAAGTAGGATGAAAAAAAAATTTCCTAGGTCTGCCAACTGATTTAAAAGCACCAATTACAATAAGATCTATATGTTTTTTGCATCTTGTTTCTATCAATCAGGTTAAATGCTTTGTTTAACAAAAGAAGGGATGATTTATGTTGAAATAATCACGAACTTGTGGTCAATGCTTTTCCATCTATAACAGTTCAGAAATCCACGAAAAACTACTTTTCATCTACAATAATCCAACGATTCGTGGACAATAACCTTCCATATATAACAATCCGTGAACAACAACTTTCCATCTACATCAATCCAACAATCCTAAACATCAAATATCCATCTATAGCTACTCAGGAATATGTTGACAACAACATTCCAGTTTTGCTGTGTATTTAATTTTGGATTCCACTATCAAAGATTGGCTTTAAGATTTGTTTCTCTTCTTAATAGTTTTTTACCTACTTGTTTATACACAACTTTTCATCAAGTTTTTCACATAGAACAAAGAAAAAAAATTCAATCATACAATCTCTCATTTTCTACTCTCCTTTAATATGGCATCAGAGACATTAGGGTTCCACTACCCGTGAAGTGACAAGTCTTTCAATATAGAGTCTCTTCCCCAAGTCCATAGCTCATTCATTAACACTGAAAGCCGCACCTTACAAGAGTGATGAAAACACACATAAAGAATCCCCTTGGAAAGAAGACCGTGGAAATTGCCACGAAAAAACTAGCGGTCAAGAAGATCACTTCTTCAACACTGAAAATCAACCTCAAAATGAAAAAGTCTAATTCTAAACCACGAAAATTCCATAATGAAATATTAGGCTTTAAAATTTCAGAGATAACTAACAACAAAGACAAATCACAACAACTCGCTAATTCCTCTTAAAACTATGTGGATAACAAACCCAGACAACCAAGCATTCTCCCAATAAAAGCTTAAACTAGAACATCATTGGAATAAGCTAGGTTGCTCATAAAGATAAATTCTTAGATATTGTCACTGCAAACAAGAAGAAAACTTCTTCTTTGGTAGTAGACTTCGGACTGCCAGAGCATATGATAGGAGACAAAAAATGCCTTCCACTAATACAATCCCTGCCATGAAAATTATAGTGTTTGAATTGTAGATATGCCACTATGAAAAGTGGCCAGAATAAATTCTATCATTCTCTCAAAAGAATTGACACTTGACTCTACGCTATTAATGCCAAACCTAAATTACAACTTCCCATCAACCAATAAGCTTACTCGAGACAAAAAATGAGTTATTAGTTTCTCATCAAATCTTTGCCACTTTTAGACTTTAAACTCAAGAAGGATAATTAGTAGTGGGCAAAGGCTTGATGTTGTTGTTGTTGAAGCATAATTGGTAGAATAGAGATGTATTCAATACTCTACCTTCTAAAGAATGATCTGTCAAGTAAGACAGGAGCTAGGGTTGTGTATCCATGAAAACCCCTACTTCAAATTCCAAACATGTTTCAAATAGTGATCGTGGTGTCTGACTTTGTTGTGTGTGCAGGGATAACTAAACTTAGCTTCAAAAATTAAATCATTCTTTATTCACCAACAAAAATTAAGAGGAATTTCAATTTGGTGTCATTTAGCTAAATACACTAGTAGCTTCTACCCCATTTAAGCCTACAAATCTTCCTAACTATTTGCTTTAGTCCACAATTATATGTGGGGACCATTTAGGGCAAAAAAAGCCTGTGGAGGTAGATGCATTATTTCCCTTATCAAATATCATACCCGTCTTACTTGGTTTCTCTTGTTGAAAGAAAAAACTAAAGCAGGATAAGTTTTTGAAAATTTAAACACCCTGATCCCACTCAATTTCAGTTTAAAATTAAGTCCTAAAAATGGAAAATGTTAAAAAAATCTTATAATCGGTCTTTAAAAATTATATCTTACATTACGAGATTATCCACCAAAGTTTCTACGTTAACCTTCAATAAAATGAAAGAGAAAAATATGCACCTTTTAGAGAAGACTAAATCACTAATAGTTTTCACAAATTTGTAAGTATCTATGAAGAGAAGCCATCCTAATAGTTATATATCTCATTAATAAAATGCCCTTGAGTATGCTTCAATTTTAAACCCCTGCGCAAACTCTTTTTAATTCATTTCCAAAGACTAAAATCATTTCTTTTATTCCTCTAAAAATCTTTCGGTATTCAATCTTAATTCACATTGATTCTAAACACTAGAACAAAATAGACCTTAAATCTATTAAGGGTGTCTTTATTGATACTCACCAGAGCCACAAAGCTCTTCATAATCTTATTAGTAGATCCAACCAAACTAAAACATCATCAGATCCACAAAATTCATTATCACTATCAATACACCTAACTTATAGAGAATAAGCCTCAAGTCTATACCATGTGGAAACAAAACCAAAAAGAAGAGCAATCAATAAATCTCCAACACAATCAAGAACTCAAACTTGGTTCAAGGACCAACAAAGTACAAACTGGTTATAATAAATAAAAAAATGATCATGCTGATTTATACAATCCTATTGCCATTAAAAAGGGTTGAGGTTATGCACCAAACACCTACTTTATGATTTCATGATTTATAAAGAGCTTTTACTTAAATTTTGGGCTTTTGTCACTTTTTTTTATAAAATATAGATTCCAAATAGGATTTATAAAGCTCGTTAGAAGAATAGATAAATTAATGAAAGAGATTTAAGAAATTCTTTCTTTCAATATAATTATCAAAGCAAAGTTTCCCAATCTCCCCCTTTTGCCCCCTATTATTTCCTATTCGCTACCCTCTTTACTTGCTCTAGCCTACCCCCACCCCATCAGTGTCGCAACCAGCATCCCCCAGCCCTACACATTACTCTACTTGCAGCAAAATCAACAACCTTACATATTACTCTCCTCGCAACAAAACACAGTACCACATGACGATCTTACACCGATCACATCTATGTTGAAACTTACCGCCTACTGCTCTATCGGTACAATCCCACAACCCTGCAATTGTAATGTAGTTAGTGATACGTGTAGTTCTAGCACGATCCCGTATGTAGTGATCCCGTAACTCTATGCATCTCTCCATAGAAATGCCAAGATAATGTATTACCTACTCGTTTGCACATGGCCAATTCTTGCCCATAACTCGCTTAACCACATCTCCATACTCGTACATTGGCTAGACTGTGATGCCTCATTCTCATGCTTGTATGGCTCATATCACTTCCCCTACTATACAAGTTCAAACTTCTAGGGCTTGATAACCTCATTACTTGCAAAACATTTCTTCTCTAAGCCATATATGAGATTCTTCTCAAACAATGTCATGGCCTATCCATCTTCCTTCTATGAGTCGAAACCTCCTCCAGCATCAATACTACTATCAAATTCAATGGTACCAATTATCTCTTATAGTCGAGAGGGCCTTTCCCTTCAAGGCCAATTTCCATGACAAACTTCATCACCAAAATGTCACACCAAACAACGTTGACACTATCAAGTTTTCAAATTGACAAGATTTTGACTATGTTGTTCTTATTTGATTTATCAACAATCTTGAATTTTCATTTGTTGCAATGTCCATTATTCAAGACTTCTCTAAAATAATGTGGAATTTTCTAAATTCCACATACTTTCCTGAAAATAATATCAATTGTGTCTACAGCTTCTATTAGAATAAATTTTCTCTTTAGCAAAATGATACGTAGGCCCAATAATACCATAGCATCTTGTGTGAAAAATGGGATGAGTTACTATAGTATCATCCTTTCACCACTGATCCAACTATCCAACGAAAGCAAAATGAAAATTTTCTTTCGCAAAAATAAACTCTAATCTTCCTCTTTGAAAACCAAAGATGTGTATTCTCAATTGATAACTAACTCTGCCGTTCATAGTATTGTGAATACTCTCCCCAAGTTCTTAGTGTCATAAAATCCTCCTCAAATCCATTTATAACCAATTTAATTTTGGTTGCCAGCTTTCCGAATGGTCGAGAGAGTCACAAACATGGTGGCCAAGTTAGCAAAGGTTATGGATGGGGCCCATATCAATTTTCTTATATCCATTCATTATGATCGTATCAATCATACTACAAAATGTTGCTGGGAGAAATTTTCCTATCCCTCCACCACTCAATATATGCTCACATAACCCATTCCACCTGTTCCTAGTGTCATCCTTCTGGATATGCTACTCATAGGAAGATTATAATAAACAACTTAAAAAATAAAACATAATAATCTATCTCAACATCTCATGTGGTCTCTTTCTTAGGATTTCTAGTGTTATCTCAACTAGTATGTCGTGGAAATTGATCTGAAATTTCCTCACATATGAAAGATAACTAACAATGATTTTCATCCCTTTCAATAAGTCTTCTCCCACCTATTATTACTGTCAATGAATCTCCTTATCAGATCACTTGCAAAGGATCTATTCATCCTTCCAACTTCTTAAGCTTAAATAATGTTCTCAATGTCCCACATCTTCCCGATCAACCTTTTATTATATGTTATTATCTAATTAAGACTCATAATTGCTTAACAAGCTTTAAACCTACTTATTACATCTTTTAGGATATAAGCACAAACAAGATGAGGCTGATGTGTTGAAGCTCGTGATGTTTCCTTAATCTTGATGATCCCATTACCTTGTATACAACTTTCCTTATTAGTGGCATTACTGTCTAGGTCATCCTCTTCCTCAACATCTTCAGAGTTGCACTCATATCCCACCTTTCATTTTAGATTTTGAGCGAGCCGTCTATGAGTTTGTCAAACATCATTGTGTGCCCTTTCCCTTATCCTCAATTCTCATTTTCTCCTAATAGTGGAAATCTGTCTTGGTTCACTTCGACATATGGGGACCAAAACCTTTAATCACGCGTCTTGTTTTCATTATTTCATTTTCTTCATTGATGATCATACCAAAGTCACATGGGTTTATTTGTTAAAATGTTGATTTGAGATATTAGGTATATTCAAATAATTCTATCACAATATAGAAGTGCAATTTTTATTCAAATTAAAACAATTCACAATGATAATACTCCCAAATTTATGCAATCTTATTCTCACTTTTTTTGGTATCAAGAATAATATAATAAATTAATGTTCATGTCCTTATTACATCTCAACAGATTGAGGTCGTTGAATACAAGCAACCATCTTTCTAACATTGCTCGCAACCAAATGTTTAACATGCATGTACCATACCATTTCTAGGGATACCATTTTTAATGCATGTCACTTAATCAATTGTGTGTCCTTTATTGCTCTGAATAGTGCTACTCCATTCTCTATTCATTGTTTCCATCAATCTTCTTTTACTTAACTATTTGCATCTTTTGCTATATGTGTTTTGTTCATTCCTTTTGCTTACACCATTACTTGTTGCCCCCTTTGGTTGTATCATCATAATAGATTATTCTCACATACTTAAAAATAAAATCGACGTTATAATTCTTCTACTGGAAAATTTATCTTTGTCGATTACCTCCTCTTGCAACGCTCCCATCGCATCTCCCACAAAATCACCTTTATTTGTACCTCCATCATCTAACCCTCCCCCCCCAACCCAACCCAATACACACACACGCACATACAAAATCTTACAAGCTTATACTTTGCAAGCCCTTATTGTCTATCACTGCACTCTCTAATCTCCATCTTCTCATTGCTCTTTGCAAAGGTAAGCACCAATGAACTAATTAGCCACTATAATTTTTTCCATCCTTTAATAATCTCTCCTATTTTTTTCATCAATTTGCCTTGTAATCGTCTCTAATCACTGGACATACTAGAAGGCCCTTTCAGATCCTCATTGGAAACAAGCTATTGTCAACAAAATGAGTGATCTTCTTAATCGCCATACCAAGAAATTGGTTACACCCTATATATGGTCGAACCTATTTCTTATTGATGGGTTCACTGTTTAGTTATATCCTAATGCCTCTATTAATTGTTACAAGACCTGATTAGTGGCAAAAGAATACACTCAAATCCATGGTATTGATTGTTTTAAGACTTTTTTATGAATTGCTCGTGTTAAATCTGTTCCAATTAATCAAGGATGGTTGCTAGTATAAATGGAAGTTAGTAATTCTTTTATTTATGAGAATACTCATCAAAACAATTTAAATGGAGCAGTCTTTCGATTTATTACTCAAGAGGAGAACAAAATATGAAAGCTTGCAAAAGCTGAAAATAGATGATCACTCCATAGAGTAGAGTCCTCAAACCTGATTTGACAAACATTGCAAAGTTGTTGCAGACACTGGACTATAAAGTAGTACCGTTTATCACTCAATCTTTATTTAGTACTTTTCTTCTAAGATGTCTTCATTTTTCGAAGTAATAAGCTAAAACTTGTTTTTACATACACTTCAGCTTGAAGGGGAGATATTGAAGGAAATTTACTAGATTGAAAATTTTTATATATGTTAAGTACTAGATTATAGAGAAACATTTTCATTCCAATATATATACTCTAAGTGAGGATTTCAACTCTTTATCTTGCATGCATATGTATAGGCAACTGATTTCAACCTACAGAACATGAGAAATTATCTCTTTCAACAATGACAATAACTTATAACATCAAACCAATGGCGTTACTAGCCTAAAGATAATATTCAAAATATAAATCTTCACATTCTACAAGCTTTAGGTGTAGTATGTGCTCCAGTACAAATTTACATTTACAAATTTGTTGTATAATCACTTATATCAAAACATACCAGCGGTGTTTCTTGGAGTGAAACATTTTCAGAAGCAAGATCTCCATTCAGCGAGGCTTCTACAAGAGCATTAACAGGAGAACTCTCTGAGAGTAAAGAATTTGAAATTCTTGGTTCTGAAGGAAGGTTTGCACAATCCGCCTGGGGGGTTGAAGGTGTAGTAAGTGATTTCGTGCCACTAGATTTATCACCTTCAGAACTTGTGACAGCACTATCTCGTTTCTGGAGGAATAAGAGTTACAAAGAGAGAGAACATTACTTAAAAATACCTCTTATGTATAATTTAATTTGACTTACAACAATGAACAGATACATAAAAAATAACAAACAGATACATAACCATTGCATAAAATAACGGGAGCAAGCAAAGTAGCATGATTGTAAAGGTACACATGAAATGTGTTCTTTTAAAAGAAGTGGGAAAATACCAATAGCAGTGACGTCAATAGTCACAAGTCATTATGTTTAAGAATTTAGCCTTTTGTTAAGGTTGTCATTCAGTCAATGGTCTTTAGTGGCACAACATTATGTCGTTATTATTTCACCACTCAATCTATTATTTGCCAGGCATACGATGCTTGTAATTATCTGAATGTCAGCAGAGTTAGAATATCAATAAATTTATTGCTACTATTTGAAGTCTTTGAAGATGGTTAATTACCGATTGCAAAAATGACATTTTCCTTAGCATTCTTTCTCTTAGTTGATCTCCTCCCTTCTCCTAATCATATGGCTTCTTTATGCTTTTTTCTCTTTACCTCCTGCATTCCCTTTTTTGAGCCATTCATTGTTATAATCTTCTTAATCTCCATCTCTTTACCCGCAAATTCTATGAAACCAAATTCCTCTTCTCAACAAATCAAAATCAAAACTTCCAACACGATCTTTGCTTCTGCTGCCTTTCAAGTCAAGCAGACAAAAATGATGCAATTAATTCGGTATTTGACAATTGTAACCAACCTTTTCATCCTTTTTTTGGTCCTTTTTTAAATATTGATCATTCAAGGAACTGTAGAATTGTATATAAAAAACAACAGATAACTTTTTAAATCAGAACTGTAACATTGCACCGCCTTATATTCTTTAAAAAAATTATTAAGATTTTATATAAGGACATACGTAGCATAGTGTTAATATCAAGTTCACTCTACGAGAACTATAACGGTACCAAGAAGAATTGATACAAATTGGCATCTCTTCTTGAATGATGTTCATCCTTATTGCCATTGACCTCCATGACAACCCTTTGAGGTGTACTGAAAAATGCATAAAACTTTTCTTCATCCTGACACACTATCTGCTATTCTTCAAATAACAAGCCCCTGGCCATCAGGTGCATGCTAGCATATGGTGAAGGTGCGTATCTCACAGTGCAATGCCTTGTTTGGTGCTCAAAACTACATGCAGAGCCTTTAGCAAGCTCAAGAAACTCTGAGGAGATCACTATGATGAGTATTGTATGAAGCCACAACAATGTTGCCCTCTGTTAGAGTTCGCCAACCACCTCCAACCTATGCTTTGCTCAACCGACATCATAAAACTTCTAGCAAGGTCATCATTGCTGTCTTCAACCAAAATATCAATGTCATCATCAACTTTGGCCAACATTATTTATCCCCTATCATAGCTACCATCATCGACTAAAACCTCGGCTAAGTTGACGATATCATTGTCATAATTATCACCATCGACATCAACAAATTCTTCACCTAAGCTGATGATGTCTTCAATAAACCTCAACAATGTCTTTGGTCCACCTCAATGATGTCTTTGACAACTTCGACTTCATCGTTGCTAACTTTGACCATATCATCACCACCACCCTAACGATGACTTTGGCCATGCCCATGACATCCATGACAATGTCTCTGACCGCCTTAATGACATCTATGACAACATTATAATCACCACTAACTTCTTCAAATATATAAATAACATCATCATCACCCTCAATAATGTCTCAGGCTACACAGAAAATATCATTTATGGCAATGTATCTAGCTACATCAATGAGGTCATCATTTCCAAAATAGTCATCTCATAAAAGCCTGACCCAAAGTGATCGAGTCACTTAAAAAAAAGCTTAAAATGACCCATGATTGGACCAATCACTATATGAAAAAATTTCATAGGGTCTCATTAGTGTTCGAGTGATAAGTTAAAATGACCAGTTTAGCTCAATATGATCTACTTGGCATGTTAGTAATGTGACAAGGAGCCATTAAGATGCTAATTGTCAGGGTTACACTCATCACATAACGGGTGCATGGCCCCTGATTGACCAACAAACTAGCTCAACAAAGCCATGGTTGATTTTTTGTCAGCTTGCTGACCTAAATAATCAAGTATTATTTGACTCATTTGCCCTCGATTGACTTAAAGTGAACCCAAGTTGAGTTAAAGAGTCTAAGATGCTCTAGTGTAACCCTAGTGGGTCACAATTGGTCAAGCTAACCTAAGGTGGCACTTGTGTTGCTAGCCCAATGATTTTGATTAACCCCACACCTCTCACATGATTAATATTCTAGACCCACCTGAGGTTTTTGTTCTCAATTTTGATGTAAAGGTCTTGGGTGGTCCTAACTCTCTTTCTAATGCTTCATAGATCAAACATTTCTAGCACAGAGGAGCTTACAACTAAGAAGTTTTTAACTTACACCAAAACGGAAGAAAAAAATAATAAAGTACATCCTTCACAATCTAAAATAAACCAAGCTTCAAGTTAGCCGTTTTTATTTTGGTCCCTTAGGGCTGGTCTATTTAGCTATTAGCTCTTCGCCACATATTGGCCTTATTAGTGAATTTTATTTTTAGTTCCTTTCATCTAGGAAAGCATTGCATGTGTTTCATGTCGTAGCCTTTTTTTTAAACTGATAATAATAGATGTTTTCATTTTCAAAAAACAAAAGTAAGGTAGCACATATGGTCATGATTGACCCAAGCGGTTTCAATGGACTCAAGGTCAAGAGTCAACTTGACAAAGTCAAATTGCTAAAAAAATTCCCCACTACCAATTAAGGTCTAGTAAGCGAAACCTAGATATTTAATGCTGACCAAGCTTAATTGGGCCCATGCACACTAGCAATTTGATCTACTAGGTCAAAGCGAGCTTAGATTTGATCATGGCTTGTGTGCCTAAGGTTCAAATCAACTTTAATGGGCCAAAAGCACCCTATAAATTATGTTTGGCTCCCATAAACCAACTAATGGTGATCAATTCACATTTATATTCTCATTGGATGGGGCAGGCCAACCTAATTATGTATAATTTAAACCTCACAGCTCAACCATTCACTATGAGCATAAGCTTAATTTGGCATGATCAAGTTACATAGGCAAAGACGAAAGACATAAAACACTGCATATTGACCAAGTGAGCTGTGGGTATGCCTAACCCAAAACTAATCAATTTAGTAAATTGACCACAACTGGCATACTTTGGCTCAATAATGAAACCCAAGCTAGATTTGAATCTAAATGAACTAGCTAAGCTAGCCATTTAGCTCACCATGGACCTAGCTAAGATGTCCTAAACAAGCTCCTTTGGTCAAGCCAGACCTCTTAGACCAAGCCAATTGCCTCAATTTGATCTTAGACCCTTCCTAGCTTGAGCAAGTTCTTGGGCTGAAACCCATGCCAACCAAATGACACAAAATTAGAAGTCTTACCTGTATAAAAAAAAACTTGCACACCTATTCTTAGCAGGTCTTCTTCCTCCAACCAACCTAAAAACCACCTGGGACATATCTCCATCGTCTTGCTTACATTGTAGACATGGCATGTCCTCTAGATTTAAGCTAGATAGGCTTTGACCGTTAGGGTATCAGATGAGGAGGTAAGATTCAGCCTCCTATCTTTGTCGATCATTGGCTACCCTACCTACACCATCGCCATGTCAACAGATGCAGTAGGCACCCCAAATCTTCCTTAGGCAACCTTAGATTCTCTGCTAGTTAGGGACCTCACGTTGAACTGCAAAGGGCATTACCCTCTAATGTTTAAATTTGAGCAAATAAGGTGCACCTTAGGGCCATGCATACAAGATCCTTGAGGCTTACACCTCATGGGCAAATGAGATGTACAGATAAATTTAAAGTTAAGAGGAATTGGGCCTTTAACATTGATAGCCTCAAGCCCAAGTGACTATTGTGGAAATTGTGGAGCATCATGTTGTCCAATTTATCACCGATGAACGCAAGTGCACATAAAGCGACCGATAATAAACTAATAAAGAAGATAAAACATCATTATTGGACACCCAAGTACCACACATTATATTCATTTAATATTTGAAAAACTTGGGGATTTGCCACAACCTAAGAAGTTTTGATTAAAAGAAAGAAGATAAATTTATCTACAATCACAATTGGATTTTAGCCATGATGAAGATATTAAAAAAAAGACACATTCGACTTACTACCACTAAATTTTCAATAATGATCTTAAATTTAGAAAGCATCCTTGAAACAAGCTAATATGTTCAATTATACAGTTGTTACATTGTGCATAGGCAGTGATATCTAAAGGGTAAGACATGAGATATTATTATAAATAAGATATTTTGATTAAATGTAAATTATGCTACCACAATTATAAAGCCCTTTGTTCATGCATTGAGAATGGTTGCTATGGAGACAAAGTAAATGATGTATTTCATTTATAATGCCATGAATGAGGCAAAGGAGCTAATAACAAAAGGTTTAGGCAGAGATGATGGCAACTACATGAAAATTTGGGAGAAATATACAATTCGAGAAATTATTAATAAATTTTTTATTAAAGAAATGTTTAATAAATTTTTTTAAAAAAAATACTATTACTTGAAAATTATATTTAATAAATAATTTAATTAAAAATGACCAAAACACTTCTTGATTTAACACCATTAACCCCAAAATTTAATGTTAGGACCAAAAAGGCCCCTTTTTAAGGAGTTGAGGGACCAAATTGGTCCCTCAAAAGAGTTGGGGACCATTTTAGTCCCTTACAAAGAGTTAAGGGATCATTTTGGTCCTTTTCTCATAAAATTAATATTGAAGATTAGAGAAAAAATGGCAAATCAAACATAATATGAAAAGAGGTAGCCCGAAAAAAAAATCATGAATCATGTTTAAAACCACTTACAAAACTAACACAAATAAAAAAAAGAGAATTAATCAAGTTGCCCAAAGAAACAAGATAAAACTAATAATGATATGATGATTACAATTAGAGAACTCCTATAATCAATGTGAAGTTTTCCTCACCCCAACAATCTCAATTTAATTCTTTACTTGCCCTCACAAAATTTACCAAAATTCTACCCCCTAGGTACTTAGCCATTGAAGTATTCTCCTAGGTCCCTTGGAGCAAATTTTGACTTATGTTCGGTTGAGTGTGTGGAAGCAGCACATAGTCAAGGATGGATGCATGTACAACCCTCCATTGGTATATGACTACTTCTGGCATGCATGAATACTTTTGTTTTCATTTTTTCTAATCATCTGAGAGAGAGAGAGAGAGAGAGAGAGAGAAATATTTTTATTTTTCTATCCTTTGTTAAGAAAGCAGATGGGTGATTTCATGATGATGAGAGGCAAACAATATGAAGTGCAAGGATCACAGATGAATCAAATAGGACCATAAGAAAACAATATGTACGACAAAATAAATAAAAAACAACAATTTTAAAATAAGTAAGCTGTGAAACAATGATTTGAGCATGTTCTATTCGATATCTTATAAAGCATAATTTCCTCCAATATATTATTAGATTGCTGAAGTTCGATGAAAAAGCTAGATATTTGTTGAACTTTATCCAAGGAAAAAACAATCTTTATCCCAGAAAACAACAAGAGAAAAAAAATGAAAACGTAGAATTATCACATAAATAATATGAAGGAGGCCAATAAGTTGCAATGACTTTTGGAAGCTTTGTTAAATATAGCTGCTCATAAGGAATGGAACAATCAAGCAAATTGAAGAGACCCTATGTCATGCACAAGGTTATATAATGCAAGTGTTAAGCAATTAAGTGCCATAAGTTACTAAGAAGGCATACCCTAAGCTTGAACCAGTTTAAGAGACCAGGCTTTCTGTTCTTTTTCTCTTCCTTTGATGAATAATCTGTCTCTCCATATCCTTCAAACGAACCAAAGAATTCATCTTTTTCATGATCCAATATCATATCACGTCTTCGAAATGGAAGATACGAAAGCTGCAAAATAACATTAATTCTTGTCAGAACAAGCAACAGAAAAAATAGCATGACTCCTGGAGTTCAATTAAGACATTTGACTCGACGATAAATCACTCAACCTCCTCTTCTCCAAAGGAATGCCTTCTTCTTGGAACAGGACGTTGATGGAACCTTGGAGAATGTGCTGTTTTTGTTGAAACCAAAATCAGCTTCGTTAATCTCTGAATCCTTCCTAGCAGAGCAGCTTTAGCCTCTTCTTCTTGTTCAAGCCTAGATTGCATCTTCACATGACCATCTTCAAGCTTTCAACATGTCATGATAATTATATCAGAATTGCTAATGTCCAAGGAATGGTGAATGATATTACTCTTTTAGACGAACAATTTTAGTTATAAAACATGGAGAAACATATCAGAGTAAATAGAATTAAGACACATTTACAAACCAAGAAATAAATCCCAAAAGACATGCAATAAGCAAAATTTAGTTTATATTACAAAAACATTTACCAACCAAATGGCTTGAGACTAAAGCAAAAAAAAATAAAATTATAAGCTCCTTGTCAAGCCTACGACTTTTAGCTAGCTAGACATGCAACCAAAGAGGTTATGTCTTCGAGTAATTAATTGAAGTCATTATCATAAATAATTCTCCTGAGACTTTTTGTCCATTTTACCACATTTTTTCTTCACAAAACTGGGATCTTGTACCTATTTAACATATACGGATAAATTTTACTAAAATATAATCTAAACTGATCTATCATAAAATTTTCACTATAATATATGCTGCCAAAACAAGTTTTTTTGGTAAAATTTCATTTAGGATGATCGTATTTTGTTTCAGATTCTACATAATCACAAAAGCAGCATCAAACACGTCCTACAAATGTCTCCACATGCTACGTGGTGTCGTTCCTTTAAAAAAGAGAAAATTTTGTTTTGTACATCATATAGGGCCTGATATCAATATCAAGGGAAGATTCCCACACATTATTGAAAAAAAAAAAAAAACATAGTTCCTGGCATAAAGATGGAATTTGAGGCTCTTTCAATATATATTGGAAATCATTATTATGAGAAAATACATGAAAAAAAAATTTATTAGTTAGAATTGATAAAATAAATTTGTAAACTCCATTCGATAGCGTGTTCCTACTTCAATACTCCTAGCTTCTAAGCCGAGTCATGACATGATGTAACTTATTTCAAGAACAACCATGGGATTCCATAACACCAGGACATCATCAAAGTCATATTGGTCCCACGAATTAAATTTTAGATTACTTTGGTGCCAATTAAATTGTCCAATTTTCCTCAAAGAAGATGTGAACCAATTGAGATCACTTGAGGTAATTCTTTCCTTTCAAACAATATATTGAATGGATGTTTTGCAATCCTAATGTTGGATTTGGATTACCAACTTCGATTCCAAATGAATCTAAGACTAAGGGAAAATGGGTTTTGCGAACCATGGGAAGGAAAATTGTGGAAAAAATTTGTTGCAAAGAGTAAAAATGAAAAATATAAGGCTACAAGGATGAAAGCTGCAAATAAGAAGATTAGGTGAAACAAAAGGGACCATCAATAACGAGTCTTGCAGGCTTTACGCAATGCAGCGATGAAGGTACGATGAAGGTAGCGACTTATAAAAATGCCAAGTAAAAAGGCTAAGGCTCTAATATTATGATACAAATTGAAGGTAATTAATTGAATATTTCATTCCAACATTTACATAGTATTTATATAAACCTAGAAGAATTTCTAATAGAAGACATACAAAATCAAAATAATAATTACAATAGTCCAGGAATTGATGAGTAAGCATAATAATAATTATAGAATAATTACAATAGCCCATAGATTGAATAGGTGGAAATAATAATCCCATGGATCACTGAGGTGGCATGAAGTGAATAAAGTGGAGACCTGTTGGGCTTAGTGAAACATTGATGGAGACAAAATTAACAGAGATTGATTTTTCCACAATAATCATATAACTACTTTTCATAGTTCTTTTCAAAGCATTTCTATTCGACACCAGGGGAAAATGAGAAGGTGATGAGACCTCAATGCTTCGAATATTCTGTTGAGAGTTATAGCACTATTTAAGTTGGACCCACTCAAGAATTACAATAATTAGATAATAATGACTCATGCCGTACCTTTTGCTTTAGAAGTACAATATCATCTCCTCCATTGTCTTTTAGAGCATTAACAGAGAACATACCCTTTTTCAATTGTTCCAATTCTTCCTTTAGGCAACGTATCTCAACTTGATATTTCTTTATTAATGATTTTTCATCAATAATCTGCATAACAAGGCCTCATTTAGGTTAGGAAAGATTTTACTTAAGAAATATCTTGCTAAATGTAAATAGGTTAATGCACATCATCTAAAAGTAGTACTAAAAAAAGGTTCCAACTCTATGAAGGATTTTTCATAATTACTGCAAGAATAACACTACCAAGTAGAGCACATACCTTGTTCTGAGATGCCAAAATCTCAATGCATTTTGCACGATGAGCAAATTTCAATGTGTTGTGTGTTTCTTCTGCATTACTCGATGATGGAGTAACAGTGCATATAAGCTGCAAAGACAAGAAATATGCATGTCATTATAATTTTAACTCAAAATAATAGTGTCCATAGAAAGCACATTCATCGAACTCACAGACACACGCCCTTGACCACTCAATGATGATTGAAGCAGACGCGTCAATTTAGAGTCACGGTATGGGATATGACTAGCTCTTCCCTCAGTCAATTTGGATATAACCTAAGCAAATAAGATCACAAGAATTACATCAAAAAGTTTGACCTGGCAAACTCTAGTTGAAAGCCATAAATATGAATAATAATATTGCAAGGTACCATTTCACTAGAGATACATAACAGAAGGAATGGGCATGCCCTGTACTTCTGTTATTACTTCTCTTGGTTTATTCTTGCAATTGTGGTGATAGTTTGCTAGCTTCATCTTGGAAAACTTCGGCGAGTCAAGTTATCTTATGTTATTCTAATTAATTCAAGATAAACTTTCCGAATCCTTATTTTTCATTTGATTTTGTTAAGCAAAATCTAAGATGTTAAAGATATTCTATAAAGATCAATATAAACATCTATCCATGTTACTAGCTATACACTTCCTCCCTAAACGTACATCACTTATTTAATCCTACCCACCTAATGGATGGATATACGCCTGTCGTTGCAAATGTTCAAACTATTTAAGTTTATTTTCAATTAACATTTATTCAATAGATGCCACACTAGTTGTTCCTCAAATATAATCAATCATTACTTTACAATTCATGATTATATCACATCCATCTGAACATTCTCAATTCCATAATGCTTAGTAAATAAGACCGCTTTGGATAAGTCTCAATCTAAAGTAAAAATTAATTCCAAAAGATATTCCCAATTCATTTTCAAATTTCATAGACAACCAAACAAAAACAACCTACAAACTCCATACACCACTGTAATTGCTCATAGAAACTACAATATTCACTTGTAACCATGTAAACAAAAAAAATCCAGAAGTGCAACCAACAATAACAAACAAGATATACAAGAATCAAGAAAATAAATATCCACAATAACTGCAAGACTCCACCACTAATAAGAAGATAACTCAAAATTCAAAAGGACATAATGCCATGAACCTTCTAATGGATAAGTCAAGAGATCATTCAACATAAGAATATTATGAAAATACATCATCAAAAGTTGCATTTTCAAATTACTCATTTCATTTGTCAACTTCAATAGGCATGATTGATTCAATTTCAAATCTAGGCAAAGGTTCACTTCTTGAGAAATTCCAGTTTAAATATGCTTAATTTCACTTTCAACTCCAATTTTGACTTTTGATCAATTTTAGGTTCATGAATATGTTCTACTATAGATGCAAACTCAAACTCAAAATCATCAAATATAGATTCATCTATGTATCAACAAATCATTTTTCACATCTCAAATAATTCTTTAACGAATATTCATGAACAACCTTTTTTCGATTAGATCAACTTCAACGATACAAGTTTCCTATGTTGGCTTAATTGTCATACGATTTGATTATTTGAACCAGATTTTTCTTAAGAATTAGTATAGACTCAGCAACCCCAATAAAATGCCATTAACATACTTCAATACACGAAGATCTTAGTAAAGCCTCATATTGTATTTGTAGGTGAATTGTAGCTTAGTTTATTCCTAAAATCTCGTCTAAGATCTTTATAAAGCAAGTTCTGGTAAAACATTAGTCTAAAGGTAGAACTTGTATAGATACAAAATGTGTAAATCTTGCATAATATTCATAAACAATAAAATTTTTTTGTTAACAAATATCAAATTAACTATGCAATTCATCCCAATATAAACAAAATGATAGATGTTTCTCTTTAAAGCAATGTTTCATTCAAGCCTGTGCTGGTTTTATTCCTCTCCTATTGAAATACTTCGCCAATATAATTAAAAGAATCCCACTAATTCTGTTTCATCTATCTTATTAACTTTTCTAGAATTAAATGAAAGATAATGTTCCAAGAAATCTTTCAAATTATTAATCCATGCTAAAAAGTTTCTAAGATCATGCCCCCCATTGCATGGAGGAATGTAATTTTCTACCTCAAGATGGTTATATTGTTGTCGATTAGCATGATAACTTAACTTTGTTTAAATTTTATCATTAATTAAAATTTTATTACTGATCAAATTAATGTCTTACAAATAGTTGACGTGAGGATGCAACAACCACATGTATTGATACCAATTTAATGTAAAGAATTCAAGAATACAGTCTTCTAATGTAACTAATATGATGTGCATTATATTTTTATGCAAAAAAAATTTTGAGGATTCTCAAATCACAAGCCACCAATTAATCCAGCAATTAACTTTCAACAAATATATAAAAACGATACTAAATTTTACAACAAAGTGAAAATAAAATAATAGAAATAGTCTGATTATTTCAATATATATTTAGAATCATATAACATTAATGCAACAATGAATTAATTTCTATAATGTGGATTTCCACCGTGTCACTTTTAAAAAAAAAAGTGCACTAAAAAATGCAATATCATATAATATAGATGATATAGAACAATAAACTAAAATATCAAAGCAAAAAAAACCAATCCTTGCACCGATACAAAGTGATGACTTCCCTCATAATTAGGAACATTTGTACCGTACCTGAAAGAATCACACATCTACCTTACGCTCACAAGATTGAAAATTAAAAAATAGAATGTTATTCAAGCCAAAATTTGTCAATTGGATAGCTCATAACTCCTATTTATAGACTCATCATAACCTAGACTAGTAGTTAAGGCTGCCATAAAATTAGTATCAATTTAAAGTTTAAATTAATTCCAAAAAGAATTCCCAATTCAATTTTACATTCCGTGATCATCTGAAGAGCAGCGTCCCACATTTATTTCCAGTTAAACAACAAGCCTCCATGTATCAACCTTAAGAACTGTAACCCATTGAACTGCCTATGAGAACAACAATATTCACCCGTAGCACCAGAAATGGGAAGCACTGCCAACTGCAACAAACAAGATCTACAGGAATCAGAAAAACAAATCTCCCCACAAATAACTCAATGACTCCACAGCCTACAAGAAGATAACCCTAAATTCATAAGGAGAATGAGCCAAAGGCCATCTCCCAAGGAATAAAGTCTAAACCAGCACTCAAGAGAAGCAATCCCGCATAACAAACCCAAAAAAATAAAAATAAATAAATACATAAAACCAAAAAAACAAAAAAACCAGCCCTTAAATACATAAAATTTACCTGGATGCATAATAAATTAAGGCCGCAATATAATTTCAAAAGAACCAGCATATATGAGTCAAATTTTCATGAAACTTTTAACTTTGACATGCCATCTGAAGCGAACTGATGCGAGAAGCAAAGCAAAGTTTGGACGAACAAGATACCAATGTGACAATCTTTCACAATGCATGATTTTGCACTTTTTAAAATAAGCTAGATCTTAAACAAGTCGCATTTGAAACCCACCACTGATAGAACACAGCAATGGTCCACTAAAACAAAATTGCAAGAGAAACAATCACCTGACAGCATGTGAATAAAAAATATAGTGGAATATGAACAGCCAAGAATCTATGTTACAGCATTATACCAATACTTGATCAAGCCATAAATTCAAGCTATTTCACAAGGAAAAGTGAGCAGATCAAGTTTAATTGGAAAAACTTTTCACTGGAATGTTTAAAGCCAGAGTCAGCAATAGATATATTGATTTCATTTCTAACACTCATCTCCAAATTGACAGTTAAGGTGAATTGTTCAAAACCTTACAAAAATACTATCATTGCCAAGCATGCAACATAAAGTATAAAAACAGCAATATAAAGGGATTAACAGAGCAACAACATCCACTGCACCAAAAAAATAGAAGGATTAAAAGCCAATGAAACTTTAAAATGGTCAAGCAGCATATTAAGATTAACCAAATAATGTACATACAGTTCCAAGTGTCAATAAGCTTTTATTGATGTACGCCCCCTCTTTCCGTCTTAATCCTGTAGTTTCAGCTCTTGAGCTCTCTGAACCTGCTAGATCGATTAGGTTCTGCATATATAAGTACAATACAGCCGCATAAGAAATCAATAGATTTGTACAAATTCATAAAAATGGTAAGAAAATGAGGTGCACAGGTAATAAGTATAAAAAAGAAGTCATCAACTTTGAAGCCCAATAATAGTAAAGAAAGTCCACACTTAAGGCACCGAATTAATTAACCTTAAGAAACTTGAGCAAGATGAAAAAGAGCATAATGGAATCCCACTTACAAGCTGAGAAAGATTAACTGCTTCATCTTCACTACATTCGCCGCAGGGAGTGCTCTCTATTGTCTACCAGAAGCATTGCAAGAAAATCAGTAGCATGAATAGAACTTTTTCCTAGAAAGATATGAACTCACATCGAAAATGCAGTAATAATATTGAAAGCAGCCCAATGCTGCAAAACTTATGAGCCTATACTAGCAAACGAAGAACCTGATGAATATTCTTGGAAAAAAAGAACCATTCAATATTTATTTTTTTACACTGAAGCAAGAGAAATGCGGGTACGCTGTAAATGACAGCACAACTGACCAGTGGTAAAGAAATATGGTAATTCAAGAACTATTCAAATTAAAAACAAACTCCATTTACATGGTAGCCTTCAGCGCATGCGGCAAAAGAAGAAGTACTCGGCCAAGAATATCTACTATTTGTAGGCATCAAGCAGGAGATACTAATTACCATATAAACCTACTAGTCTAATACTAACTATTTAAGGCAGAAATTATGAATCCTGATTTTTCATTCGCTCTTGTTGAGTATTTGAGTGTCATCTGAGGTGTTAAACATATTCTTCACTATCGTTTAGAACTTCTATACATGTAAATCTAGATCTATTCATTTTCCTTTCTAATCCTCTAACACTAACTTTATCCTCTAACACTAACTTTATCAACTTATCAAAAAAGTGCATTTTCTATCATTTGTTGTACATAACCAAACCAACTAAAAGTCTATTTTCAGTCGCCTCTAACACCCCAACCTTTCCTTATAAAAAAATCATTTTTTAATTTATAGTTTCTAATTTTTTCACACATCAATCTTAACATTCTCATTTCTATCATGTTTAACTTAAATATTAATATTTTTTCATATCCCAACAACCAAATCCATGTAAGATTACCACCTTGGTTGCGGTTTATTTACCTTTGAGCCCCAATAATATTATTTTATAAAAAAAATTCTCACAGCACTGCTCTATTTTAAGCATCTAGCCTTAACTTTAAGAGTAACATCCTCATCTATATCTCCATTTTTCTGTATAATATATCAAATTTCTTTTAAGTTGTTGCACCTAGTTATCACCATGTTCTCCAATAATATTGAATAATAATTAAATATATTATATCATACAACTAAAATTACATATAATATATGCAATTTTTGTTTAACAAATTCTAAGGTTTTTATCTCCTATATATTTCCCCCATTATTCTTATTTTTTCATTAATTTTTGTAGATGTCTCATAAATTAGAACAATAATATAATCTATAAATGAAATGCAAAAGGCACCTCATTTTAAACATACTTCGTAAACATCTCCATAACCATTAAAAAAGATATTGACCTAATATTGTATCTTGAAATAAATTTATGGTCATGAAAAAATCTTGGGTCACTCCACAATTACTTATAATTCTGATCAGTTCTCGATCATGCATACCTTTAATAATGTCAACTTATGTTTGGCATACCCTTATGCTTTAATACTGATAGGAAATACTTGAGTTCGCAAGTAACCCGAAGGGAATACTTGAGTTCGCAAGCAAACCTAGCCCCAAATTGGTGCTCCAACAGCAGCGATGTTGCTGTCTACAGCAGGAAAACAGCCCAAACAGTAGCAAAACAGTGGAAATATGGAAGAAATCTTGTAGGAAAATCAAGCAAAGACTTGTATTCCACTAGATGATGGATAAAAACAACAAACGATACAATAATCTTCAATTCGAGAGGAAGATAATCTCTCCAAAACTCTCTAGCAAAGCCTAGAGCCCAAGCACAAGACAAGATCTCAAAATTCAGCCAATCTCAAGATAGGAACCCTAATTCCCTCCTAAGCTCCTAATTAACATCAAAGGACAATTACAAAATACCTAAACAACCCTTACATTCAAAAATTCCCTCTTAAACTAGTGTTTAAAACCCACTGGGCCCAACAGGGGCTTCCGCCCCCTCCCCTGGCTGCTTGCGGTTCCGCCTGGAGTAAACCAGGACCGATCCAAGCTGGACCGGTCCAGCCGGCCCCTCCTGGACCGGCAAAGGCACAACATTACTCCCCTCCTAAAGATTCACCTTGTCCTCAAGGTGAAAGGAAGGAAACTGTTCTTTAATTCTTGCAAATGGCTCCCACGTTGCATCGAACTCGGGGAGACCCTTTCATCCAATCAGCACTTCCTTGTCTCCCTTGTTATCTGATCTGACTCATCGGAGCTCCAGTGGTTCTAATATTACTTCCAAATCCTCAGTCAGTGTCTCTGGTAACTCCATACTAACTGGATGCTCCCCAATAGCTTTTCTCAACTGAGACACGTGGAAAACTGGGTGTATGATAGCTGATGGGGGAAGCTTCAGTCGGTACGCCACTACTCCAATTTTGCCCAACACTTCATAGGGCCCGGCCCTATGAAGTACCTTGGAGCCAATTTCTCATTCCTCCTTCTCGCTACTGTCCTCTGCCGGTAGGGTCGTAATTTTAGGAAAACCCTCTCCCCCACTTCAAACTGCATGTCCCTCCTATGTGAATCCGCATGTTTCTTCATGATTTGTTGTGCTCTCAGTAGATGTTTCTTCAATTCTTCTAACACTCGATCTCTCTCTCCTAAATACTCCTCCACTAAAGAGACTGGAGTACTGCTACTCCCAGTGCACCAAGTGAGGAGGGTCCCTTCCATACAATATTTTGAATGGCATCATCTGTAAAGCCGAGTGAAATGAGGTGTTGTACCAGTATTCCGCCCAGGATAGCCATTTGGCCCACAGCTTGGGGGTCTCTGACACGAAACATCTCAGGTAGGTCTCCAAGCTCCTATTGACCACCTCCGTTTGGCCGTCTGTCTGTGGATGATATGTGGTACTCCTCTTCAACACTGTCCCCTGTAACCTGAACAACTCTCTCCAAAAATGACTGAGGAATACCTTATCTCTATCTAACACTATTGCCTCTGGTACCCCATGTAATCTGACCACCTCCCTGATGAAAGCGGATGCCACTGTCACCGCAGTGTAAGGATGTCAGAGGGGAATAAAATGAGCATACTTGCTCAATCTATCCACCACCACCAGAATCACCGTGAAGCCTTCTGAACGGGGCAGCCCATCTATGAAGTCCATGGATATCTCCTCCCATACCCGTCCAGGTAATGCCAACGGCTGTAGTAGTCCCCCTGGTGACATAGCCATGTACTTGTTCCTCTGACAAATCTCACACCTGGCCACCATCTCCTCTACATCTCTATGCATTCCCTTCCAGTAAAGCTCAGCAGCAATCCTCCTGTAGGTCTTCTGCACCCTTGAATGACCCCCAACCGTGCTCCCATGAAATTCTTGGAGTATATTTGGGATGTGGATCGAGGTCCTGGGCATCACGAACCTTCCTTGATACACCAGTCTACCTCCCTCTACTGAATACCCTGAGTGAATATCACCTCCCCTCAATAGATCTGCCCTGATCTTTCCCAACTCCTCATCCTTCGAGCTCTCCTCCTTAATGGCCTCCCAATCTAGCATCAAAGGAACAGACACAGCCACAGTCTGTAGTTCTCTCATGCATCTGGACAAGGCATCAGCCGCCTTGTTCTCCCCTCCTGGTCTGTACTGAATTTCAAAATCATACCCCAGCAATTTCGACAGCCATCGCTGATGCTCTTCAGTCACCATCCGCTGTTCCAACAAGTATTTCAGACTCCTCTGATCTGTTCTGACGATGAAATGCCTACCTAACAGATAGGGTTGCCATTTATGGATGGCTAAGACCATAGCCATCAACTCCCTTTCGTAGACTGACTTCAGCCTGGCCCTGGCTGCCAATACCTGACTGAAGTAGGCAATGGGTTGCCGGTTCTGCATGAGAACTGCCCCCAATCCATACCCTGAAGCATCTGTCTCAACTATGAAGGTCTGAGTGAAGTCTGGTAGAGCTAAAACTGATACCGTGGTCATAGCCGTCTTTAGTTTCTCAAATGCTGCTGTGGCTGCCTCTCCCCATAGGAATCCATCTTTCTTCAACTGCTCTGTTAGCAGTCATGCTATAGTACTGTACCCTTTAACAAATCTCCTATAGTATCCTGTCAACCCTAAGAATCCTCTCAATTCCTTCAGATTCTTAGGTAAGGGCCATCTCAACATCGCCTCCACCTTTGACTGATCGGCTGCCACCCCTTCTTTGGATACTACGTGACCCAAGTACTCCACACTGGTCTGGCCAAAGCAACACTTCTTCATGTTGGCTCTCAGCTGATGCTCCTGTAGAACTCCCAATACCAGCTTCAAGTGCTTCAAATGCTCCTCCTCAGTTCTGCTGTATACCAAGATGTCATCGAAAAACACCAGCACAAACTTCGGAGATACTGTCTGAACACCCTTTTCATCAGTGACTGGAACGTAGCAGGGGCGTTGGTAAGCCCAAATGGCATAACCAGGAACTCATAATGCCCCTCATGTGTCCGAAACGCTGTCTTAGAGATGTCTTCCTCCCTCATCCGGATCTGATGGTACCCTGACTTCAAGTCCAGTTTGGATAATATCACTGCTCCATACAGCTCATCCAAAAGCTCGTCAATCACCGGAATGGGAAATTTATCCGGTATTGTCTCCTTATTCAACGCTCTATAGTCCACACAAAACCTCCAGCTACCATCCTTCTTTTTGACCAGTAATACGGGGCTAGAGAAAGGGCTCACACTTGGTCTGATGATTCCCGCCTCCAACATTTCTCTAATCAGCTTCTCAATTTTATCTTTCTGAATCTGGGGGTAGCGGTAGGGTCATACACTAATCGGTGACACCCCCTCTTTTAGTAGGATTACATGCTCCTGCTCTCTGGAAGGTGGTAACCCTTAAGGTGGCTGGAACACCTCCTTGAACTGCTGTATGATCGGTTGCACCACAAGGGGAATGTCTCCCTCCTCCCCCACACTGACTCTCTTCAGTCGTTGCAGTTCCACCAAATATTCACCTCCAACCTCCTGGATGGTTCGTATCATGGACTTGAGAGATACCCCCGATCTAGACAGGCCGGCATCTCCCTGTATCACCATCCTCCTTCCCCCCACTACCAGTTCCATCCTCAGGGCTCCCCAATTCACCTTGGTCTCCCCGAAGGTTTGTAGCCATTTCATTCCCAAAATCACATCCGTACTCCCCAATTCTAAGGGAAGAAAATCCTCCCTAACCTGTATTCCCTGAATGATCAACACCACTCCTCTACAAACTCCTCTACCCATTTCTACCTTCCCGATGCCCATCATTACTCCGTACCCTCATGTATCCACCAGTTTCACCCCCCAAAAGATCAACAATCTGGGTGGAAATGAAATTGTGGGTTGCACCACTATCTATCAACACTACCACCTCTCTATCAGCTATCTCTCCCTTCACCTTCATAGTGTGATTCGGGTTGAATCCCACTACTGAGTTTAAGGAGACTTCCACCACATCCAAATGCAACTTCTCCTCCTCTTCTGTTTCTATCCCGTTTCCACCTCCCTCTTCAGCTTCCTCGTCATCACAGACGGTGAGAACCTGAAGAGTTCGGTCTTTACACCTATGCCCTGGCATGTACTTCTCATCGCACCGAAAACACAACCCCTTGCCCTCTTCTCCTGTATCTCCCTTTCAGTCAGCTTCTTAAAATTTCCCCCAGGCCCTCCTCCTCTAGACTTCTCTCTTGGTACTTCTCGTGAAGCTCCCGGTACGGCTCCTTTGGGAGCTAGAAAGGTAGTCGTCATCCTGTAGGATCCCCCAGAACTACTGCCTCGAGCCCCCCTCTCCAGATGCTTCTGGTCCTCAACCAGCTGTGCCAACTCCATGGCCTCCCCCAGGTCATGCGGTCTCATCACCCTAACAGCTGCTCTGATCTCTGGTTTGAGCCCCTTCATGAAGTTCCCCTCAAGCACGGTCTCCGAAAGGCAATCTAGCCTGCTAGCTAGGTACTCGAACCGGTCACGAAACTCTGCCACTGTCCCCTCCTGCGTCAGAGCAAAGAACTGCTCGTAGAAGTCTCCTCCCCTACTGGTTCGGAAACGCTCTAGCAAACAGTCTTTGAACTCCCTCCAGCTCCGAATGGATCGCCTCATGTCTTGCCACTGGTACCACGCCAGTGCCTTCCCTCCCAAGCACAGTCTCGCCGTTGTCAGTTTCTCCTCCTCCGTCAACCCGTTGACGGCAAAATATCGCTCCACCTTGTAGATCCAGCCATGGCCATCCTCGCCCTCAAAGATGGGCATCTTCAATTTCCTCACCTTGGGATCTCCCCCGGTATCCTCCGTAACCTCCCGCTCCTCGAAAAGGAGGTGCTCCCCAAGTGTCCCGATCGTCCCTCCGACGATTGTACCCAAACCCTTCCTCGTATTCCCCTCCTCCCTTCAAAATCAGCACCGCTGCGATGCATTTCTTCCCTCCTTCCTACAAAATCAGCACCCCTTCGTTCGTACCCCTGGCTCATCTCCTCTCTAAAAAACGGTTCTAGAGGCAGCATGTCGTCCTCCCCCTCAAGGATCTCTACCTCCGGATTTTTCCTCCCCCGAGACGGGTTCGGATTTCCTGAACCCGGATTTCCTCCTATGCCATGGCCGTCGGTGGTCTCTCTTACTTCCGATGTCGCCGGGTTTGTCTTCATCTCCATTAATTTCTTCAATATCTCCTCCACAACGGTGAACTTTCCTTCTAACCTTTCATTGTTGGATGTGATTTGATTTTGAAAATCAAAAAATTTTCCCTCCAAATCTGATTTCAATTGTCCGATTTCGCCCTCCAAGACTTCCACCTTCTTCCCGGCCATCTTTCCTTCACGAATCACAAGGATTTCTCTTCCGGATGCCCAAAAGTTTGCTAAAATTTCTGGATTTCAGCCGCCGATGGTCCCAAGATGATGCTCTGATACCAATTTGATAGGAAATACTTGAGTTCGCAAGCAAACCTAGCCCCAAATTGGTGCTCCAACAACAGCGATGATGCTGTCTACAGCAGGAAAACAGCCCAAACAATAGCAAAACAGTGGAAATATGGAAGAAATCTTGTAGGAAAATCAAGCAAAGACTTGTATTCCACTAAATGATGGATAAAAACAACAAATGATACAATAATCTTCAATTCGAGAGGAAGAATTCTCTCCAAAACTCTCTAGCAAAGCCTAGAGCCCAAGCACAAGACAAGATCTCAAAATTCAGCCAATCTCAAGATAGGAACCCTAATTCCCTCCTAAGCTCCTAATTAACATCAAAGGACAATTACAAAATACCTAAACAGCCCTTACATTCAAAAATTCCCTCTCAAACTAGTGTTTAAAACCCACTGGGCCCCACAGGGGCTTCCGCCCCCTCCCCTGGCTGCTTGCGGTTCCGCCTGGAGTAAACCAGGATCGGTCCATGCTGGACCGGTCCGGCCGGCCCCTCCTGGGCCGGCAAAGGCACAACAAATACACACCACATAAATTCCCATGCTAGTCAATAATATCCATTCTCAAGATCAATAAAATTCTAAAATCCTTCTCTCTCTAATGCACACCAAATCAATGCCAGATTACTCGATCATATGCATCCTCCAGAACAAAAAAATTCATATGAAAAGCCTTTATTTGTTCTCTATATTTCTCAATTAATTGTCTAAATATTAAAATCACTTTTGTTGTAGATCTTCTTGGCATGCACCTAAATTTAATTTCCAAAATTAATGTAATTTTTACTCTCTCCCATAGCTTTATTTATGTATGACCCATCAAATTTGATTTCTTTATAGTTGGCATTATAGAGAACATTGCCTTTGTTCTTAAATATTAGTCCACAAAATTTTATTGAAAATCCTTTTTAAGGAAATCACTACAATATCCACCATAACTTTTTAAGTCACAAAAGGCATCTCATATGAATCTAAAGCCATACTGTTATGCATCTTATTCTGAGCCAATTGCAAATCAATTTATTAGATCAATCAATACTAATCTTAGGAAACCAAATACAAATAGTAAACAATGACTATCCTATACGATGACATATTTCTATTCAATGACACCATGCCTAAATTTCACATTTTCTCCTCTTTTTTTCAAGATGTTGTACAAAGTAGATCTGCTTGCCAGAAGACATGGTCATGTTTTAAGTAGCCATAGAAAATTGTTCACAATATTTTATCCATGTTTAAGCCTCTCAAATTGTCAAGATTGGCATTTGCACTAGCAATTCTTAAATAATGTGGATAATTTTTAGTCATAGCAATTCACAGAAAAGATACGTAACCATTTGTACGATGATAATCATATTATATGATAAACAAGTAATTGTACGATCATTTGGTCGTTGACTGCAAAAATAACTATTTAGAAGGAACTATAGAAACTTTCGACTGTATGAGTTGACCTTGGTCAACTAGCCATTTACAGTGAATATTAATATGATCTGACGGTCGAAGGTAAATTCTATGTATTATTCTAAGGTGTGATTCTGTAGGATTGTTGCATGAATGGGTTCACCATACAACTAGTATAGGCAATTTTAAGCCTAATATGATATATATAGATAAGTCATATGCTGCTCTTTGAAAAGAGATTTTTTGTATTGTTGTGTTTTTCAGCAACTAGTTTGCATCTTGAATTATCCTTTTCTTTTAACAAATATATTATATATTTTTGCTTTGATATGAAGATTTCATGTCGAGAGAGTGCATTTTCAATGCCAAGATATTACTTTAGCTTATCTTTTTTTTTTTTTAACTTCAAATTCTTTAAGCAATTCTATCTTTACATTTTCTATTAGTTTCAAGTCATTACTTGAATGATAATATTATCAACATACACAAATAGAGCAAAGACTCTCATTGAAGTTTTGTATTTCACAAATAACATTTTATCTCCATGACTTAATTTGTATGGCATGTTCACCATTATCTTAGAGAACCTTTCGAACCATGCCATTAAATATTATACAGAAAAAAATACACCATGTGGCAACAAGATAGTCATCTTTTTCATTCAAAGTGACATTAATGAACTCATACAACTTTCTATTAGGCGAATGGTAGCGTTATGTCTTTTTGTGGGAGAGAATAGCCAATTAAAACACATTTCATTGCTTAAAGATCATGTTTTCCTCTGTTTTGAGAATGCGTATGACAAAAGTTAAAACTTCTATTTTGGAAAAACAAATGTTTTTTGTGTTGAAACGTAGAAATTTTTTGTTTGGGATTTGTTTAGAGCCCTTGAACCCAAAGACCCTTGCAGGTGTTCAATTTTTTATGTAGGCAGGTGTTAAAACTATTTCCCCCAATATTATTTTGAGATATTTTTCCCACAAATGAGAGCCCTTATGGAAGCAAATAGGTGGTTGTTCTTTTATTCAACCACTCCATTTTATTGGAGTGTAAATGCATGAGAGGATTCATGTATCATTCCTTTTTATTGGAAGTTAGACAAAAAATAATGGTTAAACTAGTTTTCGGTATTGTTGAATCTGACTCTTTTTAATTTTAACACCAAATTGATTTTTGATCATGTTGAAAACAGTGGTAAAGGTTGTGCTGACATCACTTTTCACTTTTAGTAAACAGATACATGACAAAGATAAAATCATTGATAAAGGACACAAACCGCCGATCCCTAGAGATGATAGATGCAGAGAAAGGTTCCCATATATCACTATGCATGAGAGAAAAATAAGATTTTGTTATGTCAATAATAAGGAAATTGGTAAATTTGGGTTTTTTTAATTTACAAACATCACAATGAAATTTCTTGATATTGATTTGTTTCAATAATGAAGGAAACATGATTTTGAGAACAATAAAGAATGGTAGCCAAAGGTGTAGGTGTTAAAGCCATATTTTTCTATATTAGATTTAAGGATTTCTAAGAAAAGAGAAACTATTGAAGATTCTATGAAATTTTCCTGATCATTACATTCCCCAAGGTGATAGAAAGCCATCCTTTTTATTAGCAAGCCCAATCGTCCTCCTCATGTCTTGTTTCGAAAAGACATAATATGAAGAATAAAATATAATACCGCACTAAAATATTTACTTATCTTTTGAATGGAAAACAAGTTGGTGAATAATTTAGGTTAGAGGTGTCCAAGCTGGTTTGCGACCCGATTCAAACATGATTCCCCAACAAGCTTGTGAGTCAAGGGTATCGAGCAACAAGCTCAAGCTTAGATTGCAGCTTGTACATTGCAAGAGCTTAAGCTTGAGCTAGCTCAACTAGTTGGCTCGTGAGCTTGTCGAATTTGAAATACTAAATTTTGATTTTTTTTTTCTCTCCACTTTAGTTAATCCGATTCAAAAGGGAGCCACCAGTTTTACGAAGTCCTTTTCTTCTTCAAACGTTGGTGGACCCATTGATGCCTTCTACAACAAACTCCTGCCTTCACTTCCTCGCCATTGGGCCCATGCCTTCACTTTCTCACAATTGAACCTATCAATTCCTTAGATAGCAAACTCCCACCATGACTTCCTCACTGCTAGTCTAATTGATGCCTTCTACAGTGAGCTCCAGTTGAGACTTCATCACTATTGGTGTCATCCATCCTTTTCCTACAAGCTCTCATGTGACTTCCTTATCTTCTCCAACGATCTTGAGCTTGAGAATATGGACAAGCCGAGCTCGAACTTATGCTTAAGTTAGATTCGAGAATTGAAAGACAAGCCAATCTCAAGTTAGCCCTAACTTGTGCTTGACTCTTGTTTATACCCTAATTTAGGTACATAATGGATATTTCAGAGTGTGAGAGATTTGTTATAAGAACATCTCCTTAACAAGCCATGGTGGAGAAGGATTCATTGATCATAATTATTTTCTTATTGCTAGAAAAAAGGGTATGCAAAATAAATTTATGAGATGAGTTGGTAAAATGATCTATAACTCCTAAATCAATGATCCCGAAGTTGGAAAGATAATCTCTAAGAATTTGAAGGCATGAGAAGATATGTTAATACCTGAGAGGCTACAATACAAAAACCTGATGCAAAAGATATTCAGAAACTCTTAGAAAGCCCTTATTTTGTTCACCTTATAAATGACCCAATTTTCTTTTTTTTAAAGAACCTACAAACCATGTGTGACCACTTTAGGTAGTTCTTTCCATTCAACCACTAAGTTCAATGAATATTTTGCAGCTCTTTTGTTCAATATAGATTACATTCTCAATTCCAAGAGAACACAAGACAAAGGCATGTTGGTATTGTTATTGCTATCCAAGGAAAGGAAAATAATGGTTATATTCGCATGAAAAATAGCTTAAGAAAGAAATGTGATAATGCAGTAATAAAGGTTATAATTATCGGACTGCTAAAACATGTGCGACAATGCAGTGATGAAGGTTGTGGCCATAGGAAAATGGAGGAAATAAAGAGAGTGCAGCATTGAAGGCTGCAGGATTGTGATAATGCAAAAATGAAGTATGTTGTAGTGAAAATACAACGAAGAGAAATAGCCTATGGTTGATTATATCTTTCTAACATTAATGTGATATTTATACAATCATAGGAGAGCTTCTAATGGGAAATATACAATAACTGGTATACAATGGTCCACAATTAATAAGTGCTCCAAACAATAATTACATAGGTTTTGTTTATATGAGTTTGAATGTAAACTAAACCAAATATAGGAATTTTAAAATTTTGACTATTTGGTTGAAAGAGGCCAAATGCAAAGCATTTCATTCAAGAATTTGAAATTCATCATTTAGTTCATTTTTGGTACATTCCAAAAGCGTCAAATTCAAACAAATTCTAAATATGGCTCGTCGCCTTCCCCACCAACTACACTAGCCCACCTACTACACTAGCCGCCGCTGACTTTTGCCACCCATAGGCCATAGGCCATTTGTAATCTCCTGCAACCCACCACCACTCGCCCTTCAATGCCCAAGAAAAAAAAAACTTATTAAAAGAAAGTAGGCTTTGCTTTATAGCTATCCAAACAATAAAAACTAATCTCCTAAATTTATTTTACAACCAATTAAACATAAAAAAATATTTCAAATACAAGGAATTTACTTTGCCCAGCATTTGGAATTATAAATATTTGCAACCAAACAACCTCAAATAATTTAAAAATCCCACATATTGATAAGCATGCAATAGTGATCCCACGGATCAAGGTGGCAATAGAAGAGGAAGGAAAGAAACCAAAAGTTTTGATGAGTATGAGTCTCAACTGATAGAAATTATGCAGGAGTTTCACACAAATGATATAGAAAAGGGCACAACCAATAAATCTCGCTTTTGTGCTTTCCATAAAATAAGACCATAGAAGTTGCTAAAGAGAGAGTTGTCAATTCTCAATAATAAGTTTGAGATCTTGATTTTAGGAAATCAAATAGAAAAGCAATAGCGGGATTTTCAATTCCAATAAGCTCTCTCTTTAACATTGTTTATTGAGATGTCATTCAATTACTCTAACTAATGTTTATCCTTTAAGAAAATTTTCAATAATTTTTTCATCCTCTATTCATGTTCTATAGTTCACATCTCATCATCAATTATTATCCTTTTCCAAATTATTTGAGGTCCTCTTTATGAATTTTCTGATACAGTCCATGCGTACAAAATGAATATGTATTCATGCCCATTACTTCAATCTTCAGAGAATTGTTTATTTGTTTACTAGGCCCATAAAAGAAATGATGTCTGGTTAAGTTCATTAACGCTAACTGCTCTCTCCATAATCAAATCCTACTAATTTTATTTTTTAGGTAGAAATTAAAAGGATTACACTTTATAAATGGACATGATTCACAAATCACTCTTCGCTCTCAAGCAATGAAGTGCTTAAAAAACTTAAATATATGTAAAATGGTATTTCCTGCTCAAGTAATAAAATCACAATAGAAAGAACTGAAGCCCCAGTCTCCTAGGAACAAGCAATGTACATTATTTTGAATTTTTCTACTCAGTAGTGTGAGGTGCTGGTGTGATCTTGAATCCAAAAACACCCGCACTGTGACAGCCTTGTAAGGCTAGCGGATCTACTGAATACAAACCGTATCATTTATTTTATCATGCAATGTGAACGGAAAAAATAAATTCATAGGAATTGGCAATAACATTAATTCATTTCTCCAGTCTTTTATAGATAAAAACAAAAATAAATAAATGTACTCCTACTGGAGAAATTCGATCAAAGTTCATTCCATTACCAGTGTAAATATTGTATGGCTTCTACTGCTCAGCAAGTTGAAATTAGTTGATCCCACATGTCTATGTTCTGCGATCAAGTCAAAAAATCATCAGAGGATACGGGGCACGAAAGCCCCGATGCTCCATATAAAGCATTATCATTTAGAGTAGCATCATAAACAATCTTATAATGAAACACGGAGAGAAAAAAGTTACGCATAATGAAAATTTAAAAGCTTACCGACCAAAAAAATAAAATCTTGCGGCAAAAAGTTTATGATGTGCAGAAGTACCAAAAAAGTGTTGATAGAATCCGACTAAAATGGTTGAAGTTTCCTAATTTATTTTTATATCAAGTGCAATTCATGCTTAATTATGGCACAAATTCTTGTCCAGGCATGTTTCTTTTATTTAATCTACCTCAATCCAAACTTGGGATTGTAAGCAGCTAGACAAGATGTTTCATAATGAAAATGATTTAGACATATGAACTTGCTAGGAACCAAAGAGGACTCTTTTTTAGATCAAATTGAGATATTGATGAAAATGTATAAATAAAGTTATGTTAATCCAAAGAAATGGTCAATAAAACTTACCATTTTAATTACAACTCTACAAACTTTGGAATGCATACGAGGAAAACAAACCTATTACTAGAATATGATATTCAGCTGTAAATTATCTTATAATTAAACATTAAATGAACATATCATTTTATTTCAAGGAGCAACTTATTCAACGGGAAGAGAAGAATTTCCACGAATGTCAATAAATGTGGGTCTATGTTAAAGACTGCTCTTTTATAGTTTGAGCTTTAGAGATCATATTCAAGCTTCTCTGAAACAAACAAACAAAAAAGCCCAAATCAAGTAGACCTTTAAGTTATTTGCTACCCCAAAAATCTTCTATGTTAAAACTTAAATTATTCTAGTTTAGTCTTTTGAAATACTTCTAAATATCTTTTTATCTTTCAGTCAGTATTACTAAAAGAAAAAAAGTGATACCCATTTATAAATCTTGGATATTTTATATAAAATAATGAAGATATTAATTGAGGATATAAATTCTAAAATTAAAATTAGGTGGTTAAAATGAAGAAGTGCCTTGGGGACATCATGAAATAAGATAATATCATAGAGATGTGACAAATGAGATTAAGTTGAATATGAAACTAAGAATGATAGAATGAAGAACGATAATATTAAATAGATGATAGGAGTAGCATCTATTGAAGATAACATAGTGAAAGGTACACTAAGATAATTTGGGCATATATAAATAACAATAAAATATGCGCCCATAAGATGGGTAATTAGAACTAATGCTGAACAAATAGAAAAGAAGTGAGGTAAACTAAACTTAGCAAAGATAGAATTGTGCAAAAACATTTTGTGCATGGATTTAACACCACATTCAGCACTTAACATAAACAACTAGAGAATGATAACTCATAAAACCGTCATCAAATAGATTGGCATTGGGATGAGGCCAATGATGATAGCTACGTGCCACCACTCAACTAAAATTTATGCATAACAGTCTTAACAACAAACCGATATATAAATTTAGATTCACTTGGAAACTATCTCAAATGCATTGAGAAAATAATGGCAACATAATATTGTAGAATCAAGAACAAGAAAAACAATAAAAATAATTAAGCTAAGACATAATATTTTCATAATAGACAATGTAGCATCCAATAAACTATAGACATTAATGATCGTGGACTTTAATGAAATTACAAACAACTCTAATGGGTATCTGTGAATAAAAGTTTAAGAAGCAAGAAGAATAAATTAACAGCAACAAAAGTAATTTTTGGAAGAGAAATAGGAAAGACAAGTAAAAAAGGTTAGAAGAAAAAGATGGAATAAAAATGGAGACGTTAATTAGGGAAGAAATAATGGTTGAGTATGAACGAAAAGCAGAGTTATTGATAAAAATGGCATCCCAGAGCAACCACAAACCTATCCAAAGGAAGATTATTCTAACAAACTTGTGCTGCCAATAAGTAAACTTAAGCGAATAGCAATTATGTCATTGATATTATTTGCTTTATAATAAGTATCCACAATCAACTTTACAAGCCCTTTCAAGTTCAATTCAACAAAGTATGCACAAGATTTTCAGTCTATTTTACACATTTTTTAAAATAATGTGACATTTATTCTACCCTTTTTCCTTCTTATTACTTTTGACTTTATTCTATGCCTTGCTTTAGAGGTTTGAAGTCTACTCTCTTACAAATCTATAAACTTCACTTCAATAGGCTCTACTTCTAGAAGCTCACAAATATATATGCTTTTGCTCTCTATTCTTTTTAAGGTTTTTTTCCATGCATTTGCATTTCTACAAAACTCAACCTACTTGTGAATGACTTCGCACCTAACACTCAGATTCACATTACATAATGTTATAGTGCATAAATCATCCATTAAGGCACTGCTATATTGTCCTCATACGCAATATCCCAAAGTATCCTCTCCAATTCAACACCCCAATATTGACTCTACTGGCAAATAATGTCAATATATCATAATTCTCAAAATAAATGTGTCACAGCCAAGTGTCACATAATTCTTAACCATTATTAAGTAAACTATATAACTTTCTATTCACTAAATTCTAAGCCCTTATCTACTAAAACTTTTGCAGAATTATATTAACTATTCATTTATTCATAATTAGACAAAAAGAATTATCAAATATGTGAATAGCACAATTTATGATGTCTAGCTTTCAATATAAGTTCATCCACCATTACAAAGGAGAATACATACATCATATTTAAACTTTGATGTAGCCTGAAAGTGGTTAGAAATTCTTCGATCACTCCAAAACTACATACTCTAAATGCATTCCAGCCAAAATAATTGCACTCATAATATTCGATCATATGCCTTAAAACTATCGATGCCACTCTCATTTTCTTAGTTCAGTCACCCCTTTCATAACGTCATTTGCAAGTCATATTCATACATATTTAATGCCTCAAACCATCAATGTTACTCTCATTTTCTTAGTTCAGTCACCCCTTCCATACCATCATTGCATGTAATATTTAACTAAGTTGGTTTGGTTGGGACTGAATAAGCCAAAACATTAGAACCAAGATCCCCTATCCAAAAGTCAGAAATGTTATATGAATGAGCATATGTACCAGGTGAACAAATGAAGTTGGGTTTAATCTTTGGTTTACCCTAACCAAACTTGCCTTCTGTGAAGTAGCCTGCATAAATATGGCTATGCATGCAATTATAACCCTAGGATGCTGATGAAGTCCTAAAAGCATCGTAATTATTGACGACACAATAACAAAAGAATCATATCAAAGGTTTTTAGGATTATTGATTTCAAAGGTATGACTCAGTAATAAATAAATCATTCATCAATAAGTCCGTACATGTCACCATAAATTTCATATTTAATCAGCATACTTATGCTCAACATAAACCTCACCTTCTCCTGCCGCTATAAGAGAAAGAGCATGGGCAGGGGATAATACGACTTCCTCTTTGATACCCTCAACAAAAGTGCCCTGGTAAACATAGAAATTCACCAATACAGCATATTAAATCAGGAAAGTAAGCATAAACATAGAAACATAAGAATAAGAACACACCGTATGGTAAATACTGGGATCAACTTGTACAAAATGGCTCTACTTAAAATATTAAATATGTTCAAACAAGAAGCTTATGATGTAAATTAACATGAGATAGTACATTTAATCTTCATTAAGGGGTTGTTTGGTTGCCTGAAAAAAGAATGCAATGTAAAAGAAATATTTTGGAGTTGTTTGAATGATTATAAAAGAAATGCATGAGATTATTTTTGGAAGTAAAATGAATGTAAAATGAAAAAAGGTAGGGTATAAAGAGAGACCAACACTAAGCTATATGAAACTAATATTGATGGGAATTCAATGAGATGTCCCTTTAAATTTGTAAGTATGGCATAAATGCTCTTTGTTATTTTAGCATTTGCATAAACCTCTCATATTATTAGCATGTTGTTTATTATTATTTAATAATTGTTAGTTGAAGTCAATCTTTGTAGCATATAATTGATTTAGAAGAAGGAATAGTCAAAATAAGTATTATATATTTACACCATGATTACTTTGCTATTTATTGAGAATTTTTCCAAACCCCATTTCTTGCATTTATGACTTATTGAGTGAATGTCACATACTGAGTTTGTTTTAGCAAACTAACGAGCATAAACTTTGTAGTTTTAAGGTTATTAGTTGTGCAACCTTGAGTAAAGAGATGCTAGCAATTTAAATAAGATCAATAACATATGTTAAAAGCAAATCAGACCAGAAACAATAATAATAAAAGTTAATAAAACAAACAGATATATAAAGCCTACCTGAAGGTCTTCCCTAATTCTCAAGTTCTGACCAGCAGGATTTAGTAAGTCATTAACAACCTGAAACAAAATTTGTAAATAAGAGAAATGCACAAATGCATTTTTATGGTAAATATAGAAGTGCAGATACCACTGATTGCAAAAGTCAAATAAGTACATAGGACATCATTCAAAATAGCCTTGCATATATCCCTTTTTCCTTCCTAATCCTCACACCAATTTGACCTAATTGCCTAAAGAAAGTATTTTAATAGTTCATTATACATGCTCAAACCATCTAAGTATTTTATCCGTCATCTTCTCTTCAATAAATGTTACTCCAACATTTACTTTAATATGGTCATTCCTTCCTAATTTTGCCAAACATCCTTCATAAATTTTTAAACCTTATAACATTCAGCTTATCAATGTTTTTTATACATCCAAATATTTAAACCCATACAACAGTATCGACCTACTAAATATTTTATAAAATTTATCTTTAAGCCTCTATTATATCATCTCATAATACAAAACTCCTAAGGTGCTTCTCCATTTTAACCCTTGAATCATAATTCAAAAAATTTTATCCTCAACTATATTACCATTCTTCTATATAATTGATCAAAGATACTTAAATCTATCATACATACATATCACTTTATATTCTATAATAGTAAACAATAAATGTGAAAATCATACTAACTAAAATTACATATCATATATTCAATCTTTTTTCTACTAATTGTAAGGCCTCTATCCTCAAACATTTCCTCTAACATTCTAATTATTCACTTATTTGAGTGGGGATTTCTCGCCAATTTGAAATACATTATTTACAAAAAAACACACACCAAGATATATTTCTTCGAAAATACATTGTAAGTACCTTCATAACTAATACAAAAATAAATATAGACTTATTGTAGATACCCTTCTACTTATATGTGTGCCAAATCAATTACCAAGATAATCATATGCATCCTCCAAATCAATAAAAATATGACTTTTCTTTATTCCCTACACATTTCTATAAATTGCTTTACCAGAATTACTTTCATAATAGATCTTCCTAACACGATATCAAATTGGTTCTCACTGATGTAATATTTCTAAGTCTTTCTTCTATTACTCTCCCATAACTTCAATATGACTCATAAATTTGATTCCTTTATATTTAGCACAATCTCAACATCATCATTGTTCATAATAAAAATACCAAAATGCTTCTTTTTTAATTATTTGGCATCATCCTAATCTTCAAAATTCTATTGAAAATATTTGTAAAACAAATCAATATAATATTCCAGATAATTCTCCAAATCTTAGTAGGTATCTCATCTAAATCAAAGGTCTTATATTTATGCATTTTTAGAGCCAATTTCATTTCACTATTATGGATTAACTTTTAATATGCTTCATTAAATTATTCATTATCCTCCGCCAAAAATAATTTCTTCATTAGAACTCTCATTTAGTAATTTCTCAAAATAAGACTTTCATCTTTCTTTGATGTCTACAACTTTAACGAAGATTTTTAATGTATCTCGTCTTAGCTATTTTATATATCTAATTTTCTTCTTAGCAACAAACTTATAATATAAATCATTAAAATTATAGTTTTGCTCAACTCACTACCATTACTGTTAAAACTTATAGCCTTCTTATAATCATTATAAACCTCGGTATCAATATTATTCAATCTTTGCCACTTTTAAAGTGCATTTCTTTTCCTTTAAAACACCTTGAACCTCCTCACTCCATCATTAAATCTTCATATCAGTGTATGATCTATTTATAAACTCTCCTAAAATTTCTATAACAATCCGCTTAATGGAATCAATCATCTTATCCCACATTGAATTTGGCCAAAATAAAGAATCCCTATATAAAAAATATCAATTTCTCACCTTTTAAATTACACTACATTAACATAGGGTAGTACTTTCTTTTGATTAAATTTCTTTATACTTTCAAGATATATATTCATATTGACTACTCTTATGTTGTAATCAACAGAAATTTTTTCTTTCCAAGTAAGAAATAATTTATTTATTATATAGTGACTCCACTTTTATGAGTACCATGTGTTCTTCTCATTTCTTTAAACATGTGTTTACTGTTATAATTTCATAGACTACTATAAATAATGTATAGCTTCTCCCATTACATTTCTATTTTCTACTCCGTAGCTACTATCAATTCTCTTATAAGGTACTATGAAATCAAGTATAGCTTATCCCATAGTATTTCTATCTGCTATTCCTTAACTACTACAAATCCTCTTAGCACTCATCCTATCAAAAAATATTTGCCCATGTAGCTCATCCTACTATTGATCCAAGGGTAGAAGACGCTTGATCTTGGCTGAATGGGCTATCTAGCTCATATTGGACATTGGAAAATCATGCCATTTCAATTAGTGTGCCAATGAAGCTCAATGTTTTTGTGAGTGTTTATCCTAATGTGCTACATGACAAACAAATCAAGTTCCTATATATGTTTTTTGTACCCTTCCAATGTCAAAGACATCATAAAAAAAAAGGCTAACTACTACAACAAGTCTTTATCCCACTACGTAAGACCAACTACATAAATCTTTTTTCTCCATTGTGTCGTATTAAGAGTTAAATTTTCATTTATATCTAATATAAAAAGATCATTTTTAATGCTTTCTAACAAAGTCTTTTTTGGTCCATCTATACCTTTCTTAACATACGTTGGATCTAATACATCTACTCTCTTAACAGGGTCATTAAAAAACTGTCATTTTATGTCGCTAAGCCATTTAAGGCAACTCTCTCTAATCTTATTTACCACTGAAGCTACTCCAACCTTTTCAGAAATATACTCATTTAGCATTTTTTTTATCTAAGTGTAAGGCCACTCATCCATATGAGCATTCTCATCTCTGCAACACTTAATGACCAACATTCTGCGCCATAAAGCATTGCAGGTCTCACCAACATCTTGTAAATTTTCCCTTAAATTTGAGGGGTGCTTTTCTATCACACAACAGGCTCAATGTATTCCTCTACTTCAACCATCTAACTTAAATTCTAATAATAATATATCCATCCATTTCACCATCACTCTGAGCAATAGATCTGATATATCTAAAGCGCGCACTCTTTTTAATGACTTGATCACCTAATGTCACAATTCTACCACTAGATTTATTACTATTAATATTACACTCCATGTACTCGGTTTTAGATCTACTCAAATGAAACTTTTAGACTCTAAGGTTGACCTCCATAATTCAAGATTTCTATCAAATCCCTCTCTAATCTTATCAACAAGAAAAATATCATCAGCAAAAAGCATACACCAAGGTACATCCTCTTGCAAATGTCTAGTAAGAACATCCATGAATAAACCAAAAATATATGGGCTTCAAAATGATCCTTGATATAACCCAACTAAAATAGGAAAATATCTAGTTAAACCACCTTATGTTTGAGCACAAATACCAATTGTTGTATACATATCCTTAATGACTTGAATATAAGTATTATTAACTATTTATTTTCTAGAAATCTCCAGAGCACTTCTCTTGGAACTATATCACATGCTTTCTCGAAATCAATAAACATCAAATGGAGATCCTTCTTTCTTAATGCTCCTCCATCAAACTTCTTAATAAATGTATAACTTTCAAAGTAGATCCATCCGGCATGAATCTAAATTGAATTTGAGAAATATTAGTATCATGTCGTAACCCATGCTAAATTGCTCTCTCTCATAATTTTAATGTATGATACATTAACTTGATTTATCTATAATTTGCAAACTCTTGTGCATCACATTTATTCTTAAAAATAGGAACCAACACACTCCAATAATCATACATCTATTTAGTTTTCAAAATAATATTAAAAATTTTAGCAAGCCAAGAAATTCCTTGATCTGCAAAGCATTTCTACACTTCTATTAGAATATCATCAAGTCCTATTACTTTTCCGCACTTCATTTTCTTTAAATCCTCTCCAACTTCAATTTTACTCATACGACGATAAAAATAAAATTATATATTTTAATTTAGGGTGATAAGGTCACTAAAGTTAATCGTATTCTCACAATCTTCATTGAAAAGTTTATTGAAATATCTCATCAACCTATGTTGAATATCCTCTTCGAAGAAAACCATTTTTTGATCTGCATCCTAAATGCACTTCACTTGAATTAAATCTTTAATTCTCTTATATCTTTGCTTTGCTAAATTATACATGCATCTTTCACACTTCGTAGTATATAATCTATTATATAAATCACTAAAAGCTAAATTCTTTGCATCACATGTTGCTTTCTGAAAAACCCTACAGGCCCCTCTATATCTTTTACCAATTTTTTTATTTTTACATCTAAATCAATTTTCATAAAAAAGCTTCTTATTTTTTATTTGTTCTTGCATATTTTGATTCCACTATCAATTATTTTTAGTATTAGGGGCTTTTCTTTTTACTTCTCAAAACAAATACTTTGCAAATAACATTAGCTTCTTCATGAACAATTCAAATTTTACGATCATAAATTTACTCTAAAAAAGAATTTTTTTAATAGTACACTTTAAATACCACTATTTAATCCAAAGACAATATTTTACTTTAATTTTCATTGTACGTACACCTTTTCCTCTTAAAATCCAAAATTAATTAGCGATATTAGGTATATAAACTTTCACTTAGAATGACTTTATAATCTTTGCAGTATAAATGATCTGTTTTTCTTAGAAGAACTCTCTTCTTAAATAAAGCATTAGAAATTACAAAATCATAAACTGGAACAAAATTTAATATGGTGTCACCACATTCATTAGTTTCTTCAAACACATAGCCACCATGAATGCTTTTAAAATTCTCTACCACTCTACCAACATATCCATTTAAATCTCCTGCAATAAAAACTCTTTTTCCAAGAGATATCTTTTATATTAATTCTTCTAAATCATTTCAATATTTTATTTTTGAACACATAAAACCTACTTGAGGAGCATAATCACTTAACATTAATAATCTTAGCATTAATAATCATTTTAAAGCTATAATTTTATCTCCAATTCTATTAATTTATACAATATTATCATTTAAACTCTTATTTATAATTATATCTATACAATTTCTAGTATGACTCCTATTTGAATACCACTATTTAAATTCTAAATTATCAATCTCCTTAGCCATTTCCCCAACCCATTTAGTTTATTGAATATATAGAATATTTATTTCCTATGAATCATAATATCTATTAATTTTATTAACTTGACTATAGTATATATGCTCTAAGTTCTTATCCTAATTATAATTTTAGGGACTAGCTTCTTTGCCGCATTTGTCCATGATGTGGTGGAACACTTGCTTATTTAACGCTGTACTTAGATGTCGATACAGTAGCCCTTATACACTTTTTGTTGTATTCAAGCCATACATTAACTACTAAGCTTCAATAAATTAAGGTCCAATTGCAGAAGTTGCTAACTAAAAGTTTCATCATGGAATGAAGTTGCTGACCAAGTGTTTCGTTACGCATAAGGTATGGCATGCTACTTTGGCAAGCACCTATGCTTTTTGTAAAGAATAAGGAGAATGAATTTGAGCGTCACCTATAAGAGTTAAAAAGATGAAAATGCAAAAAATAAAAAACTATCCACTACCTCATACTGATCGCTTCTTTAACTGCATGCAAGCCAGCAAGGCACCCTCGCATTATTAGATTAATATACAGTTCAGATAACAATGATTGAAGATCAAGATTGATGAATGTCAAAGCAAGCTTTTAAGTTGTTATGGTCATTACAAATTTTTGGTGATGCAAGTTGACAAATACTATAACTACATTATTACATTTGATGAATATTATTTTTAAATCTTGCTTGAATCAAATTTTTATGGTCTTCATTGATGACATCTTGACCTATACTAAAATGTGGACAAATAATGCTCACCCAAAATTGGGCTACAAACCAAGGAAAATGCTTTATGCTAAGTTATTCAAACGTGAATGCTAATGAAGGGAGCTGGCTTTCCTTAGGGACATTGTCAGTTTAACTTGAAATTCTATTAATCCAGGCAAGATTAAGGTCATCATTGATTGGCCAAGACCAAATCACAGTCCTATATTCTTGAACTATAGACAAGGCTGTCCTGAAAGGCTATCAAGTTTGAAAGGTCTTGTCTTGTTCTTAAAGAACTTTAAGAAATCAGTACTACAGAATTCCATAAGAAAATGATGGCTTCCAAACCTATAAATGCTTAATATTAAGGCATGGATTATGCTTCAATGCAGTAAGGTAAGTTTGTGGTTCATGTCTCCAAGCAGCTCATGGAACAGGACAAGAACTATTCTACTAATGATCTAAAGTTGGTTACCATCATCTTTACTTTGAAGATCTAGAGACACTATATTTTGCAATCCATCATGAAGACTTCAAAGTTCTTTCTCAGAGAGAGCTCCATACCTTGATGTAAAGATGATGGCTTGAGTTAATTAAGGATTTTGATTCATAGATTCAATGTCAACAAGAGAAAACAAATGATATAGCAAATGCCTAAATTGGATGTCCACAACTAGTAGAGTACAGCAGGATTGGATTCATACAGCTCATATGAGGAATGCCGAGTAAATACCGATCAGAGATCAAATTCAACCTTGGTCGAGGTTTGAGTTTATGATTGATTAAACAGGTACATAGAGATTTCAAAGTCATTTGTGGGTGGATCATACTCATATTTATTCTATCCATGAGCAATCCAGGTTAGCATCCAAGGCAAATGTGATATTAAGCACTACGGATAGAAAATATATCACATACTCAATGATAATTTCCTTGGTCATCTGCAAGGTTTATATCCTGAAGTCATGATATTTGTAGAGAAACTGAAAACGTTTCAAAGATACAGATGAAATTATGATTTTTAGAGATGTAGAAAGCATTTAATATGTACAATAAAAAATGGATAATTCTCAACTAAAATTCAAGCAAAAAAATGATCTGATAAAAACAAACCTCGTTATAGATTTCCAAATAGGATACACGAAGGAGAAACTCTCGATTTGGCGTCTACAAAAAAGAAATGGTCTTTAATAACATGTTAGCAAAGAAACAGAATTATTTTGGAAAAGTCAGTATGCCGTTCATTCACACAACCTCTTGTATAATACTAAATGCATCCTTCACCGCCAGTGGTATTATACCAGGAGACCTTTGATCCCCCTGCATGAAAAGGCCCAAGAAACCAAAAAAGTGATCTTTCTGCCAACATATAGTATAACATCTAGTTTTGACAACATATGAACCGTAGTCGAACCCATTAATAAAAGAAACCCCTCCATGCTAAGAGGTAAATGAGGAAAACAAGTATCATAATTTAGAAGCCAAAATAACAAAAGAGAAAAAATCTCAAATACAACTATGGATGTGCGTTTCTCCTATTTTCTGATAGAAATTTTCTATAAAACGAATCAACAGTAAATATTTGCTTTTCCACTTCCCCATTTGAACATTTCTAGACTCACTCATCAACCAGAAAGATGGACCTCCACTACTGCCATCCCGGCACTCTTTTGGAATTCTGAATTATATATTTTACATTTTGAAACCAATGAAAACTAATCCTAGTATGAATAAAATTAACAGAATTAACAGTCAAACTTAAGCTTTGCTGCCATCTTTTTCTTTCTGTCACCATTTTTCACGCAATATTTCAATTAATGTTAACGTCTGCAGAGTCCCTTAAAACTCGTGCAGAAGTAGAACGCCTATTAAAATAAACAACTTGCCTGGCTTTTGAGCGAAAACCTTCAGCATAATTTGCTACAACATAAAATCAAAGAAAATGCTTGAATGACACGGGCTAACATAAAAAACATAAGCAGCGTCACAATTGTGCCTCTAAATTGCTTGATCAGAGTTAGGATACATTTAAGATTGTAATAATAAAAAATAAACAATACCACCTTAAATCTATCCATTAATTTGTGCATATTTCTATCAACAGCTCATGAGAGAGATGATGTATTTCATTACATTTTTGTCCATATTGGATAAAGTCAGTGGCAACATGTTTTCTTTTAAGTGTTTGGGCAGTGAGGAGACACATTTGGACTGTTACACGTTCATCCCATCAAAGAGAAACATATTGATATGGTTGAAATACTCACATGCATTGTATGGGTCTTTCCACTACTTGTAACTCCGTAAGCAAAAATGGTTCCTACAACAAGAAGGTGATATATGCTTACTTATTGACTCCATAAAAATAAAACCAATGACAAAATAGAATTATATAAATAACCAGGTTTTGAGGAAACATGAGCTTCAAATGTCGACAGGTTTAAACCTAAAAAGGGTTGTTAATTAGAGCCTCATATGCTCCAATGCTGTACAAATACCCTTATCAAAAACCAGAAGTGCCAAAATTATAAGAGGAAATAGAATAAAATGTGAAGCAACTACGTAAGCTAAAGAACAAATCATTATGCAGCATGATGCCTTCAACGTAGGTTTTTGCCAGCAGAATGGATAAAATGAACTGAGCCTGTGAAAGTGGTTGCCTAGGCAAAACCAAACCAATTATACACTCCCAAGATGGTGTTTCTAGCATAACACCTCGCCTAAATTCCTCACTTTTAGTAGTTAAAAAAATTATTTAGGTTGGAAGGGAGTCTTTTCCAAATATTTGGATGTGTACATAGTTATATTCTTCAATTAAATTAGCAGTATAGCAACAACTTCCCTGTACATCATTCCGTTGGATGTAGGGATCAAGTTCGAGCTACAAAATTTTCATTTTGTTAAAATGCTCAGTGGCAAGAATTTGAATCTTACTTTCATGGACTAAGATAGCAGCCCGAACATTTAAGTATGTTTTGCTTCATTTTTTCCAAATATCTTTGGTTGTGGTTTGGAACATGCACATTTTGCTAATTTCCAGTGTCATTGAATTCAACAACCATGACATGATTGAGTAGTCTTCTATAATATGTCCTAAGTAATACAACTGAGATCAACTTCTCCAAATATGGGCCAATAAGATGGCCTAGCATTCTTTTTTTTGTTGAGATAAATTCTCAAGAATTGGGGCCAAACAAGATAATTCCCTCAATGCAATATAAATGAAGGTTGAAGGTTTTGATACTCACATATTAGAGATTGAAATTTTTGGTAAGATTCAGAACCATTTGGTTTGTCTCCCTTGGTTTGTTCTTTTTTTTTATCTTAAGATTAACAATGGAGGATACGCCTATTGCAGCTGACGACGAATAAAGGGTGTGCCTGTTGTGGGGAAGGAAGGCTCTTGTTGTCACTTGCTGCAATGACGACGCCTACAATGGTGAAGGTAGACTTCTGCTGTGGTGATGTAAAAAAACAGCTGTTCCTATTGCGATGAATTAAAGCTGTTGACGACTGCTTCAAGGAAATCAAACGAAAGTGATGCAAAGGAAAATTTTTTCTAAGGCTCTAATGCCATAAGGGAGAGAGATTGTTTGAATTCTTTTGTATAGTAATAAGAACCTTATACCCTAATTTATCAACAGGATTCTATAACTTCCCTTCGGCAAATAGGAAATTAGACACTGATTATTTGACAATTTCACCTAAACAAAATATTTAAACTACTGACAAGGTTTTCCTAGATGCACTTATGAGCATATGAAAGTGAATCACTACATCTTGCAGGATCCATAAAACACAATTACCGGATCAGAATGTCCAACACCCAGGGTTTGGACTACCAACAATTCTTACATGTATCTGATATGCCTTGGAGAAAAAACAACGAACACACAATGGAAAAAACTGTAGAAATATGAATATAGATAGCAGCTTTTTATTATAACTTCAATAAAAAAGAAAAATACAAGCGATCTATAATTCGAGAGGTGGATCAACTCTCCCAACAAACCTATACGCCCCTAGGAAACCCTCACGAAAAAAAAACTATAGTAACTCTCACATAAAATTCTCCATACAAAACATAACATAAACCCTACTACTTATAGCAAACAATAAACAACAAATTTCAAAATAGCCCCCCCCCCCCCCAATTCCCCTCTCAAATCAGACCCCAAATTTGTCCTCTTCGATTATGAAATATCTCCTAATTAATTTCCTCCAAATCAGCCCCCAAACCAGCACCCAAATCTGCTCTTTTAATTAGGAAACATCTCCTAATTAATCCCTTCTAAATTAACCCCAAAATCAGCCTGCTTTCCTTATTAATTTCACTCTCCTATTTGAATTCAAATAGATCTTTCCCTCCTTAATTACCCTCCTAACATAATGAATTATTGCTTTGTTGGGCCCCACAAGAGAAGTAGAAATCTCCCTGGATTTGGTTTCAGATTCCACCCCCTCCACTGCCAGTCTAGCCTCTCTTGGCCTGCAACCATAACAATACTCCCCCCCCCCCCCCCCCAACCAAAATGCACACCGTGGAAGGACGGGACGCTATTCATGGCTTTCTTCAGCTGCTCAGTTAGTGGCCATGTCATCGCCCACCGAAACCAAGCTAAAACTTTCCTCTCCAGACATAGCCCTGTAGCCGTAAACTTCTCCTCCTCATTCAATCTATTCACCATGAAATACATCTCCACCCGGTATACCCACCCATAGGCATCCTCCCCTTCAAATATTTGGCATCCTCAACTTCCTTACCCTAGTATCGCTACCACCCCAACAACAACTTCCTCCTCCAGCGTAGCGATTGTCGTGATCCCTCCATGTTTCCCTCGTGTATTGAGGGCGGGACGCCCGCCTTTCTTCCATCCGTTCTTGCATGACACGATCCCATAATTCAATTCGACCCCCTCCATTTTCAATCGCACACTCACCTTGCCCGAAATGCCTCCCATAACGGTCGGCCTCTTCACCACCTCTACCACACAATTCCCTCCTTGATGTCTTTTCTTATGGAAACCTAAATCCACTTTTTATTGGAGCCCTAGGAGGAGGCTCTAGATGGACGAAGCTCTCCTCATCGAACCCCTTCCGTCTGATCTCCTTTCCCTTAGATTCGGCCAAGAAAATCCCAGTCAAATCTTGGTTAGGATTAGTAATTGGAACCCTTGGTGGAGTTTTGGATTGCATCTTCATGAGTTTCCTTAACAACTTTTCTATCCCTCCAAATCGGCTCTCCATCTGATTCTCCATAGTTAAAACTTCTCCATGCCAAATTTGAATTGTTCTATTTTACCTTTCAACGCATCCAATTTCTTTGCTGCCAACTCTCCAAAAATCTCGCTCTGGTATCAATTTGATATGCCTTGAAGAAAAAACAGCAAACACACAATGAAAAAAACTGCAAAAATAGAAATATAGATGGCAGATTGTTTATTATAACTTCAATAAAAAAAGATACAAGCGATTTACAATTCGAGAGGTAGATCGACTCTCCCAAACAACCTATACGCTGCTAGGAAGCCCTCACAAAAAAAAACTACAGTAACTCTAACATAAAATTCTCCATACAAAATATAACATAAACCTAACTAATTACAGCAAACAATAAACAACAAATTTCAAAACAGCCCTCCCCTAATTCCCCTCTCAAATCAGCCCCCAAATCAACCCCAAAATCTTCCCTCTTCAATTAGGAAATATCTCCTAATTAATTATCTCCAAATCAGCCCCCAAATCAGTCCTCTTTAATTAAGAAACACCTCCTAATTAATCCCCTCTAAATCAACCCCCAAATCTGCCCTCTTTAATTAGGAAACATTTCATAATTAATCCCTCCAAATCAGCCCCCAAATCAGCATGCTTTCCTTATTAATTTCCCTCTCCTATTTGAATTCAAATAGGAGATCTTTCCATCCTTATTATCTCATTAATTACCCTCCTAACATAAAGAATTATTGCTTTGTTGGGCCCCACAAGAGGGGCCGAAATCTCCCTAGATTTGGTTTCAGGTTACGCCCCCTCTACTGCTAATCTAGCCTCCCTTAACCAGCAGCCGTAACAATACTTCCCCCCAAAAACGCACCTTGTCCTCAAGGTGGAAGGATGGGATGCTGTTCATGGCTTTCTTCAGCTGCTCAGTTAGTGGCCATGCTATCATCCACTGGAACTAAGCTAAAGCTTTCCTCTCCAGACATAGCCATGCAACCGTAAACTTCTCCTCCTCATTCAACCCATTCACCATGAAATACATCTCCACCCAGTATACCCACCCATAGGCATCCTTCCCTTCAAATATTGGCATCCTCAACTTCCTCACCCAAGGATCGCTACCACCCCAATAGCTTCTTCCTCCACCAGTATAGTGATTGTCGTGATCCTTCCATGTTTCCCCCGTGTATTGAGGGCGGGACTCCCACCTTTCTTCCATCCGCTCTTGCATGACACGATCCCATGATTCAGCTCGACCCCCTCCATCTCTAGTCGCCCACTCTCCCTGCTTAAAATGCCTCACATAATGATCGGCCACTCCACCACCTCCACCAGACAATTCCCTCCTTGTTGTCTCCTCTTCTAAAAACTTTGATCTACCCTTTATTAGAGCCCTAGGAGCAGGCTCTTGATGGACGAAACTCTCTTTGTTGACCCCCTTCCGTCCAATCTCCTTTCCCTTAGATTCGGCAAGAAAATTCTAATCAAATCTTGGTTAGGGTTAGTAATTGGAGCCCCTGGTGGAGTTTTGGATTGCATCTTCATGAGTTTCCTTAACTTCTCTTCTATCCCTCCAAAATCGGCTCTCCATCTGATTCTCTATAGTTAAAAACTTCTCCTCCATACCGAATTTGAATTGCTCTATTTTGCATTTCAACGCATCCATTTTCTTTGCTGTCATCTCTTCAAAAATCTCGCTTTGATAGCAATTTGATATGCCTTGGAGAAAACACAACAAACACATAATGGAAAAAACTGCATAAATATGAATATAGATGGTGGATTTGTTATTATAACTTCAATAAAAAAGAAATATACAAGTGGTCTAAAATTCGAGAGGTAGATCGACTCTCTCAAACAACCTAGATGCCGCTAGGAAGCCCTCACGAAAAGAAAACTACAGTAACTCTCACATAACATTCTCCACACAAAACATAACATAAACTCTATTATTAGCAAACAATAAATAACAAACTTCAAAACAGCCCTCCCCCAATTCCCCTCTCAAATCAGCCCCCAAATCTGTCCTCTTCAATTAGAAAATATCTCCAAATTAATTTCCTCCAATTCAGCCCCCAAATCTACCCTCTTTAATTAGGAGACATCTCCTAATTAATCAGCCCTCAAATCAATCTGTTTTCCTTATTAATTGCCCTCTCCAATTTGAATTCAAATAGGAGATCTTTCCCTCCTTAATTATCTCCTTAACTACTGATGGGGACATCAGAGCATGGAAGGTCTATCAGAGACGTGGCCGTCGATCTACGGCCACGATTGATTCGATATATTTCTGAGTTGTATTATGTATTTTCTTTATTGATGTCATGTTATATTTACTTTCAGTACTTCCCATTTTTACCCTTACTTAAGGGAGATCATTTGTAAGCCCTAAGGCGTTGTCGTCTTTTATTTCTTGAGTCTTTATACGAGGCTTTATATATAGCCCCATTGTTGTCTTTTGATGTGAATGATGATAATGAAAAGAAAATTCCCGCATATTGTTCTCTTGGTGTGAGAATTCGAGAGCTTGGAGAAATCCCTAGGAGAGGGACAATGGATCACCCACCAACTTAGGAAGAGTCCGGGTTCGTGGTTCGCTCTTCTCTCATTGCCTCTTCTCCTCCCTCCCCCTCCTTGCCGCCGGCCTAAGTCCCTCCATCCACCAAACCGTCGGTCTCTCCCTCCTCCCCCCAAGCCATTAACTCAAGGAAATCCCTCCCACCGAAATTCCCATCCCCTCCATTACTTAGCCGGCCACCTCCCTCACTCCACCAAACTCTCAACCCACAAGCTCCCACCCAACCTTAGACCTAGCCGCCGCCCCACCTTCTCCTTGTTGTCGCCCCAAATTCCTATTTCCCTCAATTACCTCTTTCCTTATTCATACAACCATCTTTGGAAAGCTTTTAATTCCAATCAATCAAATCAAATTTGAATTGTTTTCTAAAATAGAGTTCTATTTTAGGAAACTCTTCCAATTAAATCCAAATCAAATTTAAATTAGATTGGAATTAATTTCTCCTCCCTAATTTGGAAATCCCAAAGTGGCAAGCATTAAACACCTTTCCCAAAGCCCCTCCCCTGCTCTTGAAGCCGCCGGTCCCTCTCTCTCCATCCGACCCTATCCCTCTCAAATTCTCCCTCTCTTTCCACTTTAAGCCCCACATTATTTAGGGATCTATTCAAAATCCCTAATTCCTATTTTCTCTACAACCCTTTTGTGCTAAAATCAATTTCAGATTTCAGAGCTTCCTCCTCCCCAAAACCCTAACCCTAACTCCTCCCAAATCTAAGCTACACCCCTCCCCAATTACCCACTTGGCCGGCCACCTTCTCCCTCCTCCCCCCACTTCATTTTTAAGATAAAATCACCAATCTCTTGGGGATAAACCTACAAGGACAGCAAAGGAGCAAAAGCATGGCCAACTACAATGATGATTGCGACGTCCCAACCGTGACAAGGTTTTCTAATCTCCCTATTCTTGTATTTTCGTAATCTAACCGAATCTTGTGATTTGATTTGATTCATGAAGATCTTGTTCACCTAATTTTGCCAAAGCCTAGTAGGGGTAGGAGTTGAAGTTGGCTTTATATGCTTTTAGTCTTATTGTTAACGTTGGGATTTTGTTTGAAAGCTACTAAATTTGCATAATATTGATATTCTACGATTGTTTTGATAAATCAAGCATTTGGTAACGGCTTAGCCTAAACGAAGGCATCCCTTTTATGTTTTACTTTGACGTTTGGATTGGTTATAGTTCTAATCGTAATTGTCTTATCAAAAAAAAAATCGTGCAAGTTCTAAACCACATACACCCAAAGCATTGTAGTTCTACATCAACTACCCTCATAACATAATGATTATTGCTTTGTTTGGCCCCACAAGAGGGGCCGAAATCTCCTTGCATTTGGTTTAAGGTTCCGCCCCCTCCACTGCCGGTCTAGCCTTCCTTGGCCTGCAGCGGTAACAGTATCATCATTACCATAAGAAAGATCTGACATAAAATTAAAAAATAATAATGCTATTTTTACATAAAACGGATTTAGAACAAATGTAGAAAAGCACACAAAAACATAAATTCTGAGCTACAATATAAAAATGCCCTTTATTCTTCTGGTTTGACAAGCATCTTGCAAACATAAGAAAATAAAAGTATCCTAATCTAAGACAATTATCACATGTATCACCCTTACCTTAAGAAAGATCCGCCAAAAAGTAAAAATAATTCTATTTAACATAAAGAAGGATTTAGAACAATTGTAGAAAACAACATCAAAAACATAATTCTGAAATTATTACATCATAAAGAAAATGATTTGATAAACCATATCCTCATGTAGAAGAAAATTATAATGATTTATGGGCCTGGGCCTATTCAATGCAAATGGTTTATAAGGATAAGTCCACAAAATCAAATTTAAAACGGAACTTCAAACATTTTTTTCTAACTACTATCCAAAGTATTGTAAGCACTATGACTCCAATTGTAAAAGCGGTTATGCAAGCAAAAAAAGATTTGCATGACATCTAGATATTCATTGTTTTTCTTCTAAAAGCACCGAACAAAAACAACATAGATTGTATAAATGATATGATTTACCTAGAAGCACAAGAATATGTTGAATTCATAAAATAAATTTCAGGTGCTCTATTGAAAATCTGTAATAGGATAATAAGTATAGAAAGTTTATAGATGGCATTTTAAATCACAATAACGCATGGTATCTCCAGCCAACATTTTTGATGATTCACATAACACTTACTGCACAAAACGGCTACAAGAACCTGACGATGAAATATCATCACATCCGGACATAACTCCCCATATGTATGCATGTAAAGTCCGGATTGAAGCAATGGTCTGGTAGCCAACATTATAAACTAGAGGTTATAGGTTCGAAAAATAACCTACCAAACCCTGCATTAACAGAGCCTAATACACCGTATGTCATTTGATTTAAGCACGCATACAAATCACAGAAGTATCATGCTATTCCAATTTCACAATCTCACAAAGAATCCAAATAATAATAAACCATTTAAAACATATTACCATTTACACCCTCCATAGCCCCGCTAACAATATGTTGAGCAGCAACATCATACACAAGCCTAGTCGTAGTTGTAGGTCCAAAAACTCTATCTGTATACATTGCCAAAAACAATCGTGAATGGAAATATATTTCCTATGAAAACAAAGCATAGCTTGTCTTCCATGACAACAAGTTACAAATGCAAACAAGAATAACGTTCATTCAATCGAACTATAATGTACAAAAAATACAGACATCATACCGCATACAAAACGTAATTTAAAAAGGAAGCATAAAATTACAATTTATTATGAATGGTGCATGTCATAAAGAGTAAGGCGTGAATGAAGATCCTGACCTTCACGAAAATCTATTTTATAATAAAGATACATGATGAATAACTAAAATTTATTCAAGCAAGACATGCTTCGTGTATGGATAAATGATCAATAATGAGCATATTTAAGCAAATGTTAGGAAGAACAGAGTAATTTTCTGGTTCAACTTTCTGAAACTTGAATTCTTTACAAATGAAACTTTGTACGAGTTATGCTACAACACTTGGGATGCAAATCAACTCCATTATGTAGGCAAGAAGAAGACATGCATCAACCAAGCACCAAAATGTAAACTAGTATGGATATTTGCAACTAAGTGATAAGGCAAGAACAAGACATGCATCAAGCAAGCACCAAAACGTAAACTAGTACAGATATTTGCAACTAAGTGATTAAGGCAAGCTTTTGATAAGACGAGGCTCGAGTACAAATAAGTGTACAAATCTTATTTTAAGGTAAAAAGTATTAGAAAACAACTTTTTGTTGTTTGCACTGAGATCTTCAAAAAATACACAAAAGCAAGTTAAGATATGCCTATGATCAGTGAGAGGAATAAAAAAAAATTGCTACACCTCCAAGGAAAAAGCATCCAAAATCATAACAAACCATCTGGCCAATTAAACGCCTAACCTCAGGTTTATTACAAACATTTGAAGACCATCTGGCCAGTTGAACCCTGAACCTTGGGTTTATTACATACACTTTTTAAAACATATGTCATCTGCCAACCGCAATCAACCATCTGAATTCTCAGTTTGAATCGTTTTTATTGAATATTTGTTTTTGTTTTTTTGTCATGAACCACTGTCAGGCATTTCTAAGATGTATGGACTATGAAGTCCGGACACATCAAAAAGCCTTGTGTCCATGTCAATTACAGACATATACCTCCACCACACCCCAACATATGTCAGACATATTGAAAATAGTCTAACATTTTCTTTTTACAAAAATAAGAATCAAACCGAATCAAAACACACCCGACATACCTAATAATTAATGGAAATATGACTGTTTAGTTGAAAATTAAGAAAACCTGGTGAAAGTAAAATATAATTGATAAAATATTGAAATTAATTAATAGTTTTTTGTTGGTCTGAAGTTTTTGTGGTATTACATATGATATTATGTTTCATTTTGTAGCACTTTTTGATAGAAAATATTGACATTATGTGTTGAACTTATGAACCTCAGTTTACATGAACTTGATTTTGATGATAACAATCCCATGAGTTATAAATCTAATGCTTTACACTTAGGGAATACTTGGTTGCAAGTTTTCCTAGCATAATGCATTTCGCAACTGCTTGGTTGGAAGAAAAACAAATGCAATATAAAATTTCAATATATTTAAAATCCCTTCTCTAGTTCATTTTCAAAATATTTATACCTCATTAGATCTGGACAAATTCCAATTACACCTTGTGTAAAGCGATACCAACCACACCCACCGCTATCGACTACCGCCGCCCGAGGCAATCGCCATCATCGATGGCCACCTCCAATCAACAATTTCTTCCAAATTTACTGTTATTTTACTTTGCGTTATTTTACTTTAAATTAAAAAAAAAACTCCCTGCATTTTTCTTGTACTCAAACAAATAACTTATAAGTATTTTCAGCACTATTTTGCTTTACGTTGCATTCCTTTAACTACACATTCCTTTTTCAACAAACAAACAGCCCTTAAGTGATTTCAAAGTTAATTTATTCAATTAACCAAGATCATCAAAGAATTGGAAGCTCTTGGATGCGCAAGAAAAACTTCAAAACCTCAAGGAAGGTAATTCAAGCATGTTAATCTCATGGGGTGTTTAGAGTCACAAATGTCATAGAGCTACATACTTGCAATTTGGCCCATTTGCACACAACATTAAGAATCAATTTTATGTGGATGACAAAGTAATAAAACATGTTTAAATATCTAAAACCTATCTCAATTTTGCTCATTCAAGTTTATTGACCTCATTTTTAGTGTGCATCACTTAACCTGATTTTAGTATATGTCCCATGGGTTATTTCATTCCCTATCTCGATTGTCGCTTGCTTTGAAAGCCTTCAATCAAGCCCACATCCCGCGCAGTTTATGTAGCATTGTGAGACAACAATTCAAGTCATTAATAACCACCCTGATTCAACATTGATCTCAAAATATGAATTTGTGAATTACATTGTGTTCATCACCACATTTGGAGATATATGATAAGATTAATATTCATTTATTGAGAATTTTATGTGAATTTATGGGCACAGTTTAAAATGTGAGATCTTTTGCATAACATTTTCATCAGGGCTTCATATCATGTAATGGACTGGGTTAATACATATGGATTACCAAGATAGATTAATCAGGTTCGTCCGCACACAAATCGGATAGCATTTTATTTAAAAAATATATAAAATCAGATAAAAATGGATATATTTTTTTTATCCATATAAATATACACATGTAATACAACAAGTCTTTATCTCACTATGTGGGGTCAGCTACATGAATTTTTTTCTGCATTTTGTCCTATCAGAGCCAAATTCCTTCTTTACCAGTTCACTAACATCCGCATTTAATTCAAAAAAAAAATTTGAAATAGTTGACAACAACTCTGAAATCATCTACACTATCATCACTGAGGGAGACTTTATTTGAGTTGTCGTTATAACAAATTGGTATCTCTCATACCTCATCCTACGAAGTCTAATTCCTCTCAATATGCTTCTTCATCATTTATTTCAGTTATCTTCCCCTTTCATAAATATTTGTCATCAATATAAAAATAAGAGTAATACTCCAAAATTTCTAAAGGAGGTGGTGGTGGTGAGCTATGTCCAAGTGATCCCCATCAGCTACTACGGTGGTGGCTGAGGCGAAGGAGGCGGGCTGGAGGTCGAGTCAGTCGAGAGGAAGTTGTTGAGCTCGAGGGTGCATGAAGGTGTGATTTGTTCGGAGCTTTAGTTTATGATTTGGGTAAGTTTTAATAAAAAAAAATACAAATAGGATGAGGCAGACACCTCACTCTAGCAAAGGTGAGGCGCGCCTCAACCAAACTAAGGAGCACAGCTCATAAAAAAGGTTGAGGCAATTTTCACCAGAATTATGTTGAGGTGGGTCTCTAGACGAGCCTCATATTGCACAATTTTAAACAATGCCTCTTCTATCTCTTTGCTTGGCAACTTATACATACATCTTTTTTCATCCTTACTATATAATCTATTATATAAATCACTAAAAATTAAATTCTTTGTATTGTATATTACTTTCTTGGAATCTCAATGGAGCCCTTTATATATTTCCCCTTTTTTTACTTCTAGATCTAAACAAAATTTTATAACAAAACTTCTGAATTTTATCTTTTCTGACATATTTTTATTCTACCACCAACTACTATTATTATTAGGGGAGGGGGATTTTTCCCTTTGATTCTCCAAGCACATATTTTACAACATTCAAAATTTCACTAGCTATTTTTTTCTCACATAACATTAGTTTTTTTATGAACAATCCAAATTTTAATATCATGATTCTTACTCTCATAAATATTTTTATTAACGCTCTTTAAATACTACCATCTAATCATAGAATAATACAGCAACAATAACATCAAGCCTTTATCCCACTATGTGGGGTTGGCTACATGAATCATTTTTCTCCATTGTGCCCAACCCTGCTAAAGGTTAAATTCTCATTTAAATCTAATAAAGAAATGTCATTTCTAATATTTTCTAATCAAGTCTTTTTAGGTCTGCCTCTACCTTTCTTAATATAATCATAGGATAATATTTTACTTTATTTTTTATTTTCCACCCCTTTATCTTAAAGTCCAAAATTAATAAGCGATATTGGATATATAAACTTTTACATGAAATGACATTATAATCTTTATGATCTAAACGATCTATTTTTCTTATAAGAAAATAATCAATCTAAATTTTACTATGTCTATTCTTATAAGTCATAAGATGCTCATCTTTTCTCTTAAATAAAATATTAAAAATTATAAAATTATAAACTAGAGCAAAATTTAATATGGTGCCACCACCTTCATTAGTTGCTCTAAACCTATAGCCATCATAAACATTTTTAAATTTTATGCTACTCTACCAACATGTCTATTTAAATCTTCTCCATAAAAAACTCTTTTCTTCAAGAGATATCATTGGTATTAATTCTTCTAAATCAATCTAAAATCTTATTTTTAAACACATATACAATCCTACTTTAGGAGAATAAGCACCTATAATATTAATAATATTAGAATAAAAAATAATCTTTAAAACTATAATTATATCTCCAATTCTATTAATTTATACAACACTATCATTCAAACTCTTATTTATAATCACACATACACCATTTCTAATATGAATCCTATTTGAATACCACAATTTAAATTCCGAACTATCAACCTCCTTAGCCTTTTCTGCAAATCCTCTAGCTTTTTTTTATGTACAGAATAGTTATCATTTTGTGAATTATAATATATATTAATTCTATATTAATTCTATTAATTTGCCAGTAATAGTACATACATTCCAAGTTCTTATCTTAATTTTAGTTTTATTAATTAGCTTATTTGCCCACATTCATCTATGATGTGAGGACCCTAACTTATTTAACACTACACTTGGGTGTCAGTACAGCGGCCCTTGCATATTTTTCACTGTATTCAAGTCATACAATAAGTTGTTTCCAGAAAACTTCCTATCATTAACACAATGTATCAAAATGATTCATGTCATGATTGTTCAATAAGTTTTATGTTTGCTATCAGCTATCTAATGCATTATATATATATAATATAATATAATATAATATATATTATTAATAATAATAAATTACAATCATCAATATAATTAAAGAATTAATAATCTTAAAATAAGATTATTGAATATAGCAATTTTTAATGAATATTAATTAAAAAAATAAATAATATTCAAAATCATTATAAAAGGATAGTAAACAATATAAAATCATTTTAAAAATAAATAAAACTTATTAAAAATATTATATTTTTATTTTATTTTTTCATTATAAAATTATTCTTAAACAAAATTTAAATAAACCATTATAATAAAATGAAATAACCGGACCTGGCTGATTAAAGTGAACCGGCCAATCATTGTAGCAGATAGCGGAACAGCCAACAGAACCGTGACCTGAGCAGGCCGAACACGGGCATAGATCGGGGCTGGCAGGTTCGGATCACATTTTCGAGCAAGGGATCGCATACGACGGTGAACATGAACAACTCCACGTGAGAGATATGTTCATTTCACTCACTCTTGTAGAATCAAACGGATATGAAAGCAGTAGATGAGAGAGAAAATCGTGCCGAGAGGAAGAAAAAGGAGAAGGTAAGTTTTCAACTTTGTTCATTTTTGTACAAATTTCTTACATAATTTAAACATAACAAATGGATGTATGATTTAAATGAGTGCATAGGAAGAAATTTAGAGAGAAAGGAAAAGAATTTAAGTTTGAAATTCACTCTTTTCTACAGCCAAAGAAAATGTAAGTAAAACTTTTAGTTCCTATTTTATTTTCTGTTCAAATTTAGAGAAAATAATTATATAGAAGTTTATTTTGAATAGAAGTTTATTTTGATGGAATGCCACAGTATCTAATTTTCGATAGGAAGAAAGTTCATACATGAAGAAAGCTAGTGGATAAAAACTTTATTTCAAATAGAAAGGAGGGAAGATTTGATTTATTGAGGTAGTCATATTGACAATGAATTCATGCTTGATAATTATATAGATGATTATTGACATTTTTGAAGTTGTTATGAAATACATCAAATCAAATTAATGTTATCATAATATTTACTTTACAAAACTAGTTATCAATAATTAATGCAATTTAAAATGATTTGAAACAGTGGAGGATTTGATTAACCTAATGCGTGAAGGTGAAGTGCCGAAGCCGATAAAGAATTTCAAAAGGGATTTGAGGTAAAATTACATTTAGGAAATATTTATGTGAATTAATGAAATATAATAGTTTATGTTTGGGTGTGTAACTTTAGGTTGTATAAAGGAAGGCTATCTCAAGAATCAACTATTTGAAAGAGATTGAAGTACAGAAGCAAATAAAGTGAGTAATTTCAATTGTGTTGTATCAATTCTCAATTCCTTTTATGATATTTAATTTCATTTCATTTATTGCAACTATTATATATTATAGTATTATGTTGATGGAATGAACGTTGATGAAATTATTATTGTATAATAAAGACTATATGAATAGAAATGAAAATGTGAATTATTCCTTACCTGAATAAAATGACTAGATAGATTCTATAAAAAAATGTAAAGGAAATAAATTACTGAATGATGATTTAACCAAAATGAAAGAATTAAAAGATGGAAAGGGTGCATGCATGCAAATTACAAGAGTTCACCCAGTATGGTACTGGCTGGAGAAGCAACGTACCCATGCACGTTACATGAAAATGAAAAGGGAAATAAAAATAATTGTATCTTTATTAGTACATTTAAACGGTGCTCCTGTATTAATGGAAATGAAAATAAAATAAATGTTAAATGAAAATAAACAAATAAAACGGAATAAGAAGTAATTTATGTGAAAGATAAGTTCTAAAATTTATAGTATATGAAAGAAGATGCATATGTTAACTGTATAAGAAAGGCAAAGGAACATTCATGTTTTAATATATATGATTAACTGTTGTATATGAGATGGTGATTATCCACTGAGTTTACTTTGTAAACTTAAACTGTTACACTAAAAATTTTTAGGTAAATCATCAGAGAAGTAAAAATGGTTGAAAGAGAAGAACACGTCTACAAAAGAGGGCACTTAAATGAAAGTAACTAATATATAGTTTATGCAAAGACGATGATTGCAACTCATTAAAGATTATGACTTGATATACAGTATCATCCTTGAAAAGTAAATGTAGTTGTAGTTGCATTAAGCAGAAAGACTTTTGAATGTGCAAATTGATTGATTACCCGATAGGAGAAGATAATTAGAGATATGGAAAGACTAGAAATTATAGTGATTAATCAAAAAGGTACTGAAGTTATGCTATTAAATCATCTGGTGATTCAATCTACACTGAAGGATAGAATAAGAAATTTATTGTCTCAAGATGTAAATTTCAAAAAATTATAAAGAAAGTTCAAACATAACTGTTGAAAGATTTTGTATTGAATGATGAAGGATTATTGAAATATAAAGGCAAAGTTTGTATTCCAAATGTTGATAATTTAAGGGAAGAAATATTGCAAGAAGCTCATCTCTCTAGTTAAGAAATTCATCCAGGTAGTACAAAGATGTATCAATAACTGAGAGAATTATTTTGGTGGCCAAAATAAAAAAAGTGTTGCAGAATTTGTAGAAAAATGCATTCCCTGTCAAATGATTAAAGTTGAACATCAAAAGTCGAGTGGTAAATTGCAACATTTATCGATACTTGAGTGAAAATGGGAATAAATTATAATGGATTTTGTAATTCGATTACCCAGATCAAGTCAGAGTAGGGATACTATATGGGTTGTTATAGATCGATTAACAAAATATATCCATTTCTTACCAATCAAACATACAGATTCAGTGAAAAAATTAACAAGGATATATGTTGATGAAATTGTGAGATTGCATGGAATCTCAAAATCAATAGTCTCTGATAGAGATGTCTGATTCACTTCTAGACTGAAAAAAAGATTCAGGAAGCTTTAGGTATCATATTGACTTTTAGCACTGCATTTCATCCTCAGACAGATGGGCGATCAGAAAGAACAATTTAGACTTTGAAAAATTTACTGCGATTGTGTCTTGAATTTTAGTGAAAATTGGGAAACTCATATACATTTAATTGAATTTGCATATAATAATAATTTTTAATCCAGCATTGGAATGACACTTTACGAAGCTCTCTATGACACGAAGTGCAGAACACCATTGTGTTGGGCAAAAACAAGTGAAAGGAAAAAAATTGATACTGAACAGGTAGATGATGCTACTAAAAAAATTAGATTGGTCTGAGATAGATTAAAGACAGTACAGGACAGGAAACAAAAATATTATGATGCAAAGCACAAGCCAATTGAGTTTGAAGTGTGGGAATTTATTTTTATTAAAGTCAGTCCAATGAAAGATGTGCAGCGATTTGGAAAGACAAGAAAATTAAGCCCACGATTCATTGGTCCTTTTGAAATTATTGAGAGAATTGAAAACGTGGCTTACAAATTGGATCTACCAGTACATTTGCAAGGGATACACAATGTGTTTTACATATCAGTGCTTCGGAAGTATATATCAGATGAGTCAAAGATAATCTAGTCAAAATCAATTGAATTGCAACCCAATTTGAAATATGTTGAAGAATATGAAAGGATACTGAAGTATGATGTAAAACAACTAAAAAATTGGGAGATGCTTTTTGTAAAGATTTTATGGAAGCATGGAACTGAAAGAGATGCCACCTGGGAGAAAGAAACATAAATGAAAGCTCAATACCCTCATCTATTCAATTAAGATATGTCTATTTTATTCTTGATTTTGAATTTCGAGGATGAAATTTTATAAGGAGGAGAGATTATAATAACCAGACCCGGACGATTCAAGTGAACCAGCGAATCACTATAGCAGATAGCGGAATAGCGAGTAGAAACGTGATTTGAACAGGCCGAACGCGGGCATAGACCGGGGCTGGCGAGTTTGGATCGCATTTTCGAGCGAGGGATCGCATACGAGGGTGAAAACAAATGACTCATCATGAGAGATATGTTCATTTCACTTGCTCTTGTAGAATCAAACGGATATAAAAGAAATAGATGAGAGAAAACCATGCCGAGAGGAAGAAAAAGGAGAAGGAATGTAGGTTTTCAACTTTGTTCATTTTTGTACAAATTTCTTACATAATTTAAACATAAGAAATGGATGTATGATTCAAATGAGTGCATAGGAAGAAATTTGGAGAGAAATGAAAAGAATTTAAGTTGGAAATTCACTCTTTTCTACAACCAAAGGAAATGTAAGTAAAATTTTTAGGGGCTGTTTAGTATCGGATTTACAGCGGGATTTAAGTCGGATTTACGCGAAATCCAGCCAAACAGTTTTTGTGCGCGCGTTTAATCCCGGGATTTAGTAAATCCCGGATTTACGGATTTACCGGTTAAATCCGGGATTTACTAAATCCGTGGGGTAGCCGGATTTAACGGGATTTAAAATTAGAAGCGGTCGAAAGGGAGAAAGTTAACTTCACAGCCAGCGAGCTCCTGTTCTTGCTTCCGATCAAAATGTCGTAACTTCCGATCCGACAGGAAGGGAAAGTCGTCGAAGGAGTGAAGTCGAACAGCCACGAAGGAGCCGAAGAAGCGACGCGTGCAATCCATACACCTCCTGCGAAGCAACGAAGCCGAACAGCACGACGAAAAGAGAAGATGAAAGGCAAACCTAGACGCCTCTAAGTTATTACAACTTAATTAATATAATTTAAAATACTAATAATTAAGTAAATTAATTAAATAATTAGTGCATAAATTAATTATCTAATTTAACTTAATTATATAATTAGTAATTAAATATTAATATGATTAACTTAATTAATTTAACTTAAAATATGTATTATTAAATATATAATTAATAGTGTAAATAATAATTAATGAGTAATTTGAACTTAATATGTTATTAAATTCATAACACATTAATTTTTATTTTTAATTATAAATTTATTTTTTAATTTATAATTATCTTATTCACATTTAAATCCCTAACTGCCATAAATCTCAAAATATATTACCAAACAGTTTCTCAAGATTTAACAGGATTTAACATTTTACATACCAAACAGTTTTTAGGATTTAACACATTTCGGATTTACTAAATCCGGATTTACCGGATTTACTAAATCCCACTAAAGTTAAATCCCACTTGTTGCCAAACAGCACCTTAGTTCCTATTTTATTTTATGTTCAAATTTAGAGAAAATAATTATATAGAAGTTTATTTTGATGGAATGCCGCAGTATCTGATTTTCAATAGAAAGAAATCATACATGAAGAAAGCTAGTAGATGAGGACTTTATTTCAAAGAGAAGGGAGGGAAGATTTGATTTATTGAGGTAGTCATATTGACAATTAATTCATGCTTGATAATTATACACATGCTTATTGACACTTTTGAAGTTGTTATTAAAGACATCAAATCAAATTAATGTCATCATAATATTTATTTTATAAAACTAGTTAGCAATGATTAATGCAATTTAAAATGATTTGGAACAGTTGAGGATTTGATTAACCTAGTGCGTGAAGGTGAAGTGCCGAAACCAATAAAGAATCTCAAAAGGGATTTGAGGTAAGATTATATTTAGGAAATATTTATGTGAATTAATGAAATATAATATTTTATGTAATTAGGTGTGAAACTTTAGTTTGTATTAAGGAAGAATATCTCAGGAATCAACTATTTGAAAGATATTGAATTATAGAAGCAAATAAAGTGGGTAATTTCAATTGTGTTATATCAATTCTCAATTCCTTTTATATTATTTAATTTCATTTTATTTATTGCAACTATTGTATATTATAGTATTATGTTGATGGAATGAATATTATGTTGATAAAATAATTATTGTATAATGAAGACTATATGAATAGAAATGGAAATGTGAATTATTCGCTATATGAATAAAATGACTAGACAAATTATTATAAAAAACGTAAAGGAAATAAAATATTGAGTGATGATTCAACCAAAATGGAAGAATCAAAAGATGAAAAAGGTGCATGCATGAAAATTATAGAAGTTCACCCCAGTATGGTACTGGCTGGGGAAGCAACAAACCCGTGAACATTAAATAGAAATGAAAAAAAAATGAAAATGGTTGTACTTTTATTGGTACATTTAAGCGGTGCTCATGTACAAATGAAAATAAAAATGAAATAAATGTTAAATAAAAATGGACAAATGAAATGGAATATGTAATTTATGTGAAAGATAAATTCTAAAATTTATAGTATATGAAAGAAGATGCATATGTTAACTGTATAAAAAAGGCAAAGGAACATGCATGTTTATATATATATATATATATATATATTATTAACTGTTGTATATGAAATGAGGATTACCCACTGAGTTTACTTTGAAAACTCAAGCTATTAAACTATAATTTGTTTAGGCAAATCATCAGAGAAGTAGAAATGATTGAAATATAGAAATACGTCTACAGAAGACGGCGCTCAAATAAAAGCAGATAAAATATAATTAAGATGCGAAAATTCTATTAGTATTTTGATGAAAATTTATATTAGTGGCTCTTGAGTTTATTTGGAATGTAGATGATAAATTGTGTTTGAAATTAAAAGAACTGTTATACCCGTCCGACTATTCGTTCCCGCCTTATTAGTTCGAGTATCCGGGCCGAGTCATAACATAAAATTTTGCTAAATCGCATGTCCAAAATATCCCTATTAAAAACTATTAAGTTAACTAAAAGATTTGGAGGGAATTTTTCCTCCAAAATTAAACCTATAAATGCCCTAAAACCCTTGTTTTAATCTTAAACATTGATTTATTTTTTTATTTAAAAAATATCCTTGATTCCTAACTAAGCTATAGCACCTATCCCACTCTTGCATTGCCGTCTAATTAGTCGTTAGCACGGTCCACTAGTTTCACTCACATTACACCATTGGCAATGTCGTTGATAGAGAAAATAGCTTTATGTGGTTTGAGCATGTGTGACAAAGCATGGATGATGATCGCATAAGAAAATAAAAACAAACAAATATCATCAAATAAAAGTAAAGTAGCAAAACTCAATTCAATTTGCCATAATATGTTTACAACCTCCTTCAATAGGCAACTAGAACAAATGAGAATAAGAATTCATAACATCGAACTCCAAATAGTTTGGATAAGATTAATGATGACAAAGAAATCTTTGATTATGATTGGATGATAAGTTCAACAATGGAACAATTTAGATGGTTACAAAACCTTGAGATAGTAAGGATTTCAACATTTTCAACTAGAATTCCTCTCCATTAGCAATTTTTCTCTTTAAACGAGCCTACAATAATATTTATAACATGTTCAGAATTAAATTCAAAGTCGTATCTCAATTTCAAATGAAATCATGTTGTATTTTTAAAAGGAAATGCCAAAGTTTAGTCTATATTTTGTGACTTGGGTCACACAGACTTCTTCACTTCATTGCATTTCTACATGAATAAACTAGACTAATTTTCATAGCCATAGCAATTTTTTGAATTCTCTTGGCTCAAATATATGGTTAATATTGTTCATACTATTTAACTTAACATAGAATCGCATACTCCAAGTCAATACTTAGCCCTGAAACATGACAATGTCTATAGTCAAGTGTAGTTTGCAATTTACAAAGGAATTATCAATTTGTAACAATGAACCGATAAACTTGGGAAAAGTCACAATAGTTTGTACAAATTACAACTAAATAGGACTGAATGTTTTCCTTTTTTCTGTTTGCTTTCGCACTTTACTTGGGGCAATAATTGCCCGAAATAAATCTTGGTCATGAGAGCATGGCCAACTAGTACCAGCTTAAGGTTTGGAATCTTGAACCCATTAGAAAGCTCTCTCTGAAGTACAAAAAAGTCCATTTGAAAGGAAACCTCTAGCTCAAGCTATAGTTGATTTATTATTCATTTCCAGCTTGCTAGCAAAAGGTTGAGTTAACGAAGCTAGGAGCAGATGTGGAATTCAATTAATTGCAAAAATGTCTATTACAAAAAGGAATGAATAGTTTAATCAACAGTTGATATTTCATCACTTTCTTAATTGTGCATTGCTCAAAGAAATTAATAATTTTATTAACTTAGCAAATTCTAATGCAACATATTGGTTATTTCCAAGTAAACCACGAATGAAATTTTTTCCATTGAGATGGTATTTAAAAGCAACAACCCCAAAACAGCAACTGCAAACTATTTCCGTGCGAAAGAACTACTGTTGGGATAATTTTACCCGGCTTAAAATAAAACTAACATTAAAGATGTACAAACGTTTTCAAATGCAAGGCTGCAACCTATGCTTCAGGTGCATACCAGGCGAAACTTATGGGTTGTAGCAGTAAATTTGTTCATCTTAGTTGATAAAAACAATGTCCCACATCAACCACTGAAATGGAATGGCATAAACCATTACAGTCAACATGCAAGGCTCGACATAAAACACATGATCTAACAAGCTATGTGATAAAAGTGTCCACATGCCCACAATGTAAGGGAAAAAAACTTAGGTAGATATAGTTCATACATAATCTGTTTTCCATAGATTAAGGTAACTAAGCATAATATAACTTTCCTGGAAGTGAATATAGCATATCAACTAAGCCAACCACCAACTTTCTCCAGAAGGAACAAGGTACTGAAGGAATTGTAGATCCATAAGAATATAAGCTATACTTCACCTTGATGTTGTTGCTAGAAACATCACTTACCGTATGCGTATGCCACTGATGGATTATTCTCGCTTCTAACAATAGTATCCCCGTCTGCATACCAAGCAATCTCTTCCCCCTGGCGAATCTCTCGTGGGCTACTTCCCGAACAGATAGACCGTCACTTCAGAAAATGCACATTTGCAATTCTGCATAAACAATACAGAAACCAGCCATGAACAAAATAAAACCTGAGCGGACGGAAGCGGACGGTGACTGTCACATTCTCTTTCGCCACCTCTGTATCCAGCGCGGGGCTCTCCAAGTAGGAATGCGGCTTGCTCTTGGCTGAAGATGACGCCGGTGAGCTCTGCCCATCCACCGATGCAACCTCTGGCACTAGCCTCGACGAGGATGTGGTCGATGATGACGGTGAGTTCCCCCCTTTCGCCGTCGTCACTACTCTCTTCTGCCTTGGGACCGCCCTGTAAGCCATCGCCAAGCGCCGATCACTACTCCACCACGCTGAACTACAATGGCCTTCTCGGCTACCGGGGCGAACCGCTCCATAGGTGAGCGAAGAACGATTTCCGCGCCATTTGAGCTAGAAACCTAGTAGATCGGAACAGCATTCTTTGGAAATCGCGTACAGGTGGAGTTGTTTGGGCAAGGAGGACAATCACTCAATGACTTCCTAGGGTTTGCGTTGCCCTCCTCTATCCTTGCTTGCCTTGGACGCGATGCTCACTTTAGATGGATCGAAAAGGTTCCTTTCCCTGACCTTTTATTCCACTCTGACGACAAGCAGACGACCCATTGCGAATCTCAGTAGCGAATCGAAATGTAGCCGCTCCTATAGCCTTTTAACCAAACCACGCCATCTTTTTCGTTCCTATCAGCACATCTGGCTTCCCTTCTACGACATGTCTTTGATATTTGGGGTGCGGCGACCACAGCTGTCCCTTTATTTATTTTTTTTTCATATTTTTTTGAGGAAATTGAGGAAGTAGCCCATTTTCATTTGGATAAAAAAGATTACTTATTATGTGCGGATACCGAATCATTCGGAGATAAATCAGAATATATCATATCACCTGATGCATAAGAGTACATAGTCATGATACATAATAAATATGTGACGTGTGTTCTGATTCACCTCTAAATAGTGTCCGTATTTACACAGAATAATTTCACTATAAATTTGAGAAGAATTTACCAAAAAAAGTTGCAGAAAACTATGGAAAAGCATAGCTAAAAAATAAAAATTGAACAAAAAAACATAAGAGAATCAACAAGAAAATACAAAGAGAACAGTAAAGTTAAACTGGACTCAAATGGCAAAAAAATCAACCCTTTAGCCACCATTTCATACATAACCAAATGCAACCGACTGCTTGGTTGTCAGGGCAAAGCAAAGACCGTCCAGGGGCTAGGGGTGCAAACGAGTCAAGCTGACTCGTGACCCGGCTCGGACTCGACTGGGTAACAGGCTCGACGAGTCGAGCTTATCGAGCTCGCGAGTCGAGCTCGAACACGATTTCGAGCTCAACGGCTTATCGAGCTCGAGCTCGAACAAGCCACTGCTCGACTCGGCAGCTCGTCGAGCAGCTCGACGGCGGAGCTTGCGGGCGGGAAATCGAAAACGCGAGCGGGAAATCCAAAATGCGAGCGGGAAAACCAAAACGCAAGTAGGAAATCGACGACGACTGACGCTGCTCGACTTGGGACGACGATGGCGGGCGCTGCTTGACTCAGGATGACGACGGCGGACGCTGCTCGACGCGGGACGACGACGGCGGACGTGAGTCACGCGACTACGAGCTCGGGACAACGACGGACAAGCACTCGACGGTTACGCTCGAGACAACAACAGTAGACAATTATGCTCGGGAGCTCAAGCTCGGAACGATGTATCGCGATGGCGGAGATCGGGAAGACGACGGATGAGTTCAAGGCGACGGTTCTTGAGAGCGAACGTGACTACGAGCTCGACAGCGGAGCTCAACGTGCCGTTCAACATGAAGACAAGTCGAGCTCGAGCTCAAATTTTGAGCTCGACTCAAGTTCGAGCTTGAGCTCGAGCTTGGCATTTGATAGTCGAGCTCGACTTGAACACTTCTTGACTTGAGCTTGACTCGACTCGTTTGCACCCCTACCAAGGGCTTAGGCCGAGTAGACCGAAACCCATCCTCATCATCCAGGCAAAAAAAAAACTTGCTTAAAATATTAAGGCATGAAACTCAAGCGCATGTGGTAGAATAAATTTATGAAAATATTCAGAATAAAAAATTACATTAAGTTTTATTTTAATATTGAATAAAATATATTATTTAAATAGATAATATTATGGAAGAATTTTCTATAAAGGTCCCATGAAAAAAATTGATCCTGATGAGTATAAAAGTCAAGAGATCGCTTAAAAATTAGTGTAATGTGCACTTCACTCATCTCAAGATATAAGATAAATTTAAAATTTTTAAAACTCAACAAAATCTTTTTTTTTCGATATTGTCCAAAAATAAAATTTAAAACAATATAAATTCCCTAAAACTTTTATTTGTTAACATTTAGTTATGTCACCATTTTGTTTTTCCCATGTTTATGTGAAAATATTTTCAAATCCTTTCTAATAAACTTATAATAATAACGATTTTTAAATACATAAAAAGATATAATAATAATAATAATAATAATAATAATAATAATATCTTATGAGTCAATGTAAACTCTCATCTCTCAAGAGTATCTAAGTATTTATGAAGTCTTAGAGTCCCTAATAAAGCCTATTGCTAGATTTTTATTGCTTGTTTAACAAAATGGAAATTATCTTCCTTAATAACATAAAATAAGAGTACAAATTTCTCACATTTCATTGGTCTTACAATATTTAAGAGACGTGCTTCTCTTAATATTACAAGCTAGCAATCATAGATGTTACAATCATAGATGTTACACTTTATCACTGGGCCTAGAAGGAAATCACAAAAACCCAAAGGGGGAGTGCAAGTTAAAAAAAATTAAAAAAACCTTTCAATCAATAAAATATATGCTTTCAATAATTTTGGTTCACAGGTAAAATCATTAGAGCATCTAAACTCAAATACATACTCAATATCCACCAAAATATAAATGAAATCTATATTTTAAAAATAAAAAAAAGGATTCCCCTAACATAAATTGCCATTAATTGCAGTTATAGAATTAATTTAAATATATATGTATAAATGCCACTACATGTTGAGCTCATTCTAACTTACAAATTTTAAAGTTATGCTTCACAAGTTAACCTTAAACCTATATGATTAAGTGAATGGAACAGAAGACAATAAAAAGTCAAATGCCTCAAATCTTTCAATTTAATAGTTTAAATAAAATCATACAAAACATTAAAAAAAATTTAATTTATGCATGCTTTCATCTCAAAAGCTCATAAAAATGCACTTGTTTACAGAAATAAATAATATTTATCCACCTATAAGCAACCATAAACATAAAGATAAGTTTGGTGTTAAGATTTACCTAAATCAAGTTGAAGAAGAAGAGAATGGTATAAGGAGGTGAAGATATTAAGACTTCCTCTCACTTCTTTCTTAGTGTCGCCTTCATTAACCTCATCAAAGCCATTGAAGTTGTCGAATACAAGGGCGGGGGTTTCTCTTCTTCTGTAGGTCACACACTCTAGGAGTTAACAAGAATCAGCACCTTGATTAACTTGATTGCATGGGCCCATGCAATTTACTCTTGTTGCTTTCCCTCATAATGGCTCGCTCTCACCACTTGCTTTCTCACTCTAGTCCTCACTCCTTCAAAAGTTTTGAGATGCCCTAAGGTCTCTGTTGTAACAATCACTTCCACAATGACGGAATCAGCTACTATGATCTGAATAGAACCTGGTAAGTGATCCAGTGTTTGCACATAGTGCTACGCAAATGCATGATGCATTTAAGTAATATAGTAAATGAGAGAGGTATCATTCTCACTGAGAGTTATCAGCTAATTTTGACTAGCTAATAACTTATTCTTTTTACCACACAATTTATCTTGCTATCGACTTAAGTTTGAAAATTCTAAAGAAAATAAACTATCTCACATATTTTTTTCTTAATTAATAATAATCTTTTGATTTTATGATTGATTAGATGAATATATGTGATGTAGATTGGTCTAAACAATTTAGTTGTGGATCAGAGCATAGATGATTCATTTTTTCTATCAAAATCGTTAGAATCCTTGTGAATTAATCATTAATCTATACTAATCACTCATTCATTGTATGATAAATATCTACTTAGAGATCCCAAAATTCCTGAAATATATATTTTTATGTTTTAAAAATTTTATTCATGCTACTCTATTTGTTATACTATGCCTTGTTAAGGCCCTAGATCACACTGTATGTTAACTTTGTGAATAACCAATCCACAAGTAATTTTAGTTTTAAGTAAACATAAAACATTTATTTTATTTTATTTTATGCTTATACATATTCTACTTCACATATACATCACCATGACATATCATAAATCTTGAATAAAAAAATCTAGCCTCTAAGATTCATTACAATAGAAATAGCAAATATGGATTTCATTTATAAATAAAACAAAGATTCAAGAAACAAGGGTGAGAAAGATAAAACCAAGATTCTTCTCTTATTGATTACAATTTCCTATTCATTAAAAGATGATCCTGCTCTCCTTAGAAACTCCCTCTCTTTCACTCTCCTTTCTACTGATGTACAAAAAGAAATTTTAAGCAAAATAACAATAGCCCCTCTCTATAATTCGACCCTCTTTTATACTAGCATCCTCATATCTACCCACAACGTTGTGACATTTTAGGTCCTAGCGCTACGACACTCCTAAGTTGAACTATTACTGCGACGCTCATAAAGATCAGCGTCACAGTGTTAACTATGAATTGATGTGTCTCTTTGCCATTAACTAAATTAACTGCTTCATCATAGTGCTCTAGCAATTCTATGCTACGACGCTTGGCAAATTCAACATGCGATTTTTGGCGTTCGGGGCACTAGCGCTACTGCACTCCTATTGGCTCCCGACCAAGAAACTCTTTATGCAAATAGAGAGTATAATAAAAATAATGTACATATATTTATGAAACTAGTTGAAATAATATGTTACCAGTCTTCATCTATACTTAGTATGAGGCACTAAACCACCCGTATGAAGAGAGCTTCCTAAACCCCCACAGTTAGATGTTCTATTTTGCTTATTTTGCTCTCTCAATTTAGTAAACTCAGGGCTCCCCCAAGCTCTCCTCAAATTAGCTCATACTCGCTCGCCCTTATAGTTCTATCCTCCTAATGAATTGTTTATAAACTCCTAAGAATGGTGGGTCATTTTAGGTAACAAAAACTCATAGGCTTGATGGAGTATAAGATTTTACTGACCTTCATTAAAATGAGATAATAAAAAATTGGTGTCTTAATGCTTCACTTGTAAGCAATCTAAGGTGACCAAATAGAGGTTTGAATAATACACTTCCTCACGTGTTCTTTATAGGCCTTGGGAGGACTTATTGATGAATTTTATTTTAGGACTACCTAGGACAGCTCGTGGTCATGATAACATTTTTTTTTTAATAGTTGACAAGTTATAAAACAATTGCTCATTTCTTATATTATTCTAAAATAAATGATGTGTCTCATATTGATAGGCTTTTCTTTAAGGAAATAACATAACTCCGCAGTTTCGAAAGTGAGCGAAACTACTTATATGACTTATAAGGTCAACAAGTATGACCTTAAAATCAAAAAAAAATTTTAATAACTTTAGAATAAACTTAGACAATCAAGCCCTAAAAGTAGAACAAGCTACAATAATAATTTATAACAAATGTCTAATAATGTTCATTTTAACAAGAATGTAATAATTTACGTATATATAATTTTACAAAACCATCACTCATATTACAAAACCTTCATTCATAATAATGTTCATTTTACAAAACCTTCACTCATAATAATGTTCATTTTACAAAACTTCACTCATATTCAAGTGGAATCACCTTCCTAAATGATGTAAGCTCAGTCATCAAGCGTTCTAATCTTTTATGTTTAAAATGAATAACAACAAGGAAGAATAAGGAAGGAAGGAGAGGAGATCACCTTCGACTAAGCAGATGGAGATGAAGGTCAACGTTGGCTAGGCTAGGGCGGAAGGTTGGCTGGACTGCAGCGGGCATTCTCTGGACGAATGGAACGAAATGAAATGAGGTGTTGAAATGAGAAAGAAGGGGACGACAGGTTGGAATATTAGGGCAAAAACGGGCTGCATTTCTGGCGACTTAAGCCGCTGAAAAATTGTCACTTAAAATCGGCACTAGGGTTGCCACTAAGCGCATCGTAGATAGAACTTTTGGCATTTCCAGCGGTTAAGCATCGTTGATATTTCTGGCGGTCAGACTACCAGTATAACCGCCTCTTTTTATTTTAAGATCATAAAGAATATCTCAAATGAACAATATTCGCCTTAAGATAAATCATGTCATCTTAAAATAAACAGACACAATAAGGTGTAGACCTCACTCACGGGGTGATGTGGCGTCTTTTATAATTTTGTTAATTATTATTTAAGGTTTTTATTTATAATTTGTGAGGGGGAATTTTATTTTAAGTTTGATGAGATTCTAAATTATTTAGTTTATTATTCCTTATCATTTTATGAGCTCAAAGAAATTTATTTAGTACTTTTTTATTTTTTCTTGAAGTATTAATGAATTTTTTAATTTTTAGGTTATTTAATTATTTCCTTACCAAACATTATGTTTGTTAATTTTTATTTTAGGCTTATATGATGTCCAAAAAATATGAAATAATTTTTTACAATTGTGGACAATCTCAAGAATATATCATAAAAATTTGTAATTATTTTGAATAATTCTATATTTTTTTTATTACTCGATGATAGAATTTAGTTTATTATTAAGATGACTTCTAAAAATTATGGGAACATTTTCAAAAATTAGGAATAATAAGAAGATTTTCCTATAAAAATTTGTGCTTATTTGAATTTAATTTGAATTTTGTATAGAACATTTATATTATCTAATGACTTTATTTTTCTTATTTAATTAAATCAACTCCAATTTTAATAAAATTTGTCCTAGTAGCTAGATCTAATTCCCTGATGATCTTAGACAAATTTGAAATCAATTGGATGTAATTTTGATTTATTATTATTTATTTGATTTATTGGTGCACTTCATTAAAAATATTATTAAAAATATTTTTAAATTTTTAATTATTTGAAAATGAATTTTTTTTATTTTAAAATGATTTGAAATTAATTTTCATTGATTCCATTATTGATCATGGTTCTAATGCAATTTAGTTCATAACTTTATAATTATTTTTGAATTCCTTATGAATTTTATAACATTCTTAAGTCTATAGGCCTCCTACCTTAGCCTAAAATTAGTGTTTGATAATTTTTGTAGCCATATGAATTATAATTTTCTTGAAATAAAAGCCATTGGGTGCCACAATCATCAAGTTTAATCTCTAAAATTTGAGGACCTTTAGATTAAAAAATAGATTTAGAGATTTTTTTTAAAAATTAGTTTTAATTCCTTTCATGAATTATTAAATGTTTTGTCATTTTATTTTGATTTGAATTTTTTTTATTATCTTGATCAGAGGATTATTTTATATTTTATTTGTCTTATTCAAATTTAGGATATGTTTAAGTGTGTTTGATTTGAAAATTCAATTAAGGTCTAAGCAAAGCTCAAATCCCCATGAGAAAATTTAGAGATGTGCAGAACACCTGAAAGAAGTCCTTATATGAATTTGATGTTAATAAGAGATGATTAAGAATGCAAATCCCTAACCCTACACATTCATCCATAAATAACTTGTTCAAGACCAAGGTAAAATCATTTGAATTTAAGCTCAATGGATTTCTCCCATTTTTCTAAATCCATATGGGGCTTATTTGCCATTTTTGGAGTTAAATTGAATTTCTTTAAAATTTTTAAAGATTAAAACAATTTTTAATTTAAAAAAACATTTTCTGTTCATTACACAACTAGCCGGATGATTGTGCCGCACTTTACACGTCACATATTGATTGGTACCTTTTAAAATGGTGGTCCACTTGTCACATGCTGAAAAATACTCTTTAAGAGATTATATTAATAATATGACACAATCTTTATCATCGATCTAATACACACGAGATTTGACGACAGAGATTTTGTCTTCTGCTTCCAGTATTTAACAAAAGTTGTCAATACATTTGATTTAATTTGAGATGATCAGAGGGCTTATATTTTTTGGGTTTTGAATTTGGGGTTTAGCTTCAAATAATTACAAATGAGTTTGTAAGAGACATGTTTAGGATAAATTCCTAGAGGTTGTGGATACCACTTGAGGTAAACTAGGATTGTTGAGTTTTAGGTTTTCTAAGACTTGGCAATGCCAAGTCCTTAGGAATCTGCCTATGAGGGTCCTACGAAAAAGGCACTACACTAAGAAAATGATCTTAATTATTAACACTAGATGCATGAGAATGTTATGAAGCTCATCCAAAAAAAGAGGTTAATATCTTTTGGCTAGTCTTACCTTCTTTTTTCCAACTCTTGAGTTTTCTTAAGGAAGAAGATGTATTCACATCTCAATCTTAAGGTTCTATGATGATTCATGTATGGCTGTGTATCTCCTTATATATAACGCATAAATCCACTTATACACGCTACTTAGCTAAGCTTACAAGCCTTGTTATTCTTTTTTTTTTTTTGGGACATTTAGGCCAATTAAGGCAAACTCACACACAACACATATGCAAGTCTCGAACCCAAGATCTCTTGGTTAGTAGCCAAAACTCCCAACCAATAGACCAAGATGAGTTGCGTAGCCTTGCTATTCTCAATGACTCATTAACCCTTCATTTATAGCATTCTAATATAAATATGATTATATAAGGATAAGACAAGATAATAAAGGGGGAATACAATAAAAGAAAATATTATTTATAATGAAGATATAATGTACTAGTAAATACTCTAAATTATATTAGATACATGTTCTAATATTTATATGATATTGAATAATTTTAATAACTCTCAAAATTCTATCAAATGCAAAATTTCATTTGAGTTATTAGCTAGGAAGAGAACTTACACGACTCAAAAATTTTGTGGAGACTCACAAATAAAAGAAAATTATTGTGTTTCTAATAAAGATGTTCCTTTGTTTATTATTACAACACTTTTTACTAAGGCTGTTTGGTTAACCATAGGAAACAATGAAATGCCGGCGGAATTTCCGACGGTAAGAATAGGCATCGCTTTTATTGCGGCGGAATATCCGCCGGAAATTTCGGCGGATATTATCCGCCGGTAATTCCGGTGATTTTTACGCCGGAACACGGCGACAGAAAAGGCGTCGGGTTGTCAAATATATCCGCCGGTTTTCCGCCGGAACATCCGCCGGAAATGCTTCCGGCGAAAAACATGCGACGGAAATATTTTTCCGACACGCGTTTTACCGTCGGACAGATTTCCGCTGGTAATCCGTCGGAAACCTATTATTTCCGTCGCATTTTTCACTTTACCGGCGGATTTTGTCCGCCGGTAATAGCTATTTTTCCTGTAGTGGTTGGTTGAAAAAGGAATGCAATTAGGGGGGTGTCAATTTATGACTTGACCTGAAAACATGACTCAAGACCGACCCGAAAAATCCAATTTTGCAGGTCGATCCGTTTAACAAATGAGTTGGATTTGAGTTCAAAATTTCAACTTGTTTGAAAAATCGGGATGGGTCCGAGCCAACCAGCTAACCCGAAAAATGACCCGCATACTCCAGCCCACGCCGCTTTCGAACTTGCAGATCTTCATGTGGCGCTCTAGCAGGCCCTGCTTCGCGACGCATCACGCAGCTCTCGCATCTCGCTCCTCCTGCCCGCACTGTGTCCCGTTCTTCCTTGCGTACAACATAGTCCGGCCTGCACCGTGTAGGCGATGATGGTGGTGGTAGGCGATGACCAGGTGGTGGTGGGCGGTGGTCGGCGATCAATGCGTGATGGCGACAAATGCCATGAATTTCCAATGTATTTGAAATTTGCTGAAATCCTAGGAATTCTAAATACATCAAAAAAGAACTAGATGATAAATTTTAAATAGATAAAAAATTTACACTATATTTATTTTTCTTTAAAATTTCAACATTCTCAAAATCCCTATATTTTAAATATTTTACACTTCGTTCACAACCAATCAGACAGCTCCTAAGCACATTTTGGTAAATTTGATTTTCGACAATTTCTTTTCTTTTTTTTTTTGGGGAAAATTTGGGCGAAGCCCATATATTAAAAAATAAAGTTAAAAGTGTGAAATGAAAAGAAAAGGAGAAAGCTCAACCAAAAAGAGAGCTATCTCAACAAACCAATCCAAAATCATTTGACACATATAAACTCAAAACCCTAGCAGAAAAAAGAGGAGAAGCCTCCAAAAAGTAAGACTCAGTAAAAGATTTCAGTCAGAATAATGAGCACGGAGAAAAATCCCTTGGTTGCCGTAGAACTGTCCAAAGGGAAAGCCATAAGAGGCATATATCATCGTCCTGAGAAGAAAATCGAAAAATAACAGCTTCCCATGCAGAAAACCGAAATAGAGAGGCAAGAAGGCAAGCCCCCAACAATTACAGCATATCCAAAACTTCATGGACATTCTTCCATTTGCAGATTTTGGAGAAAACAGCTCTCCTAATATTAAAAGTGACAGTGCTAGTACTGTTCACAGAATTACAGAAACGCCTGCTATTTCTTTCCTGCCAAATAAAGTAGATAGTGCAGCAAGTAATATGGAGAAAACGATTCTTAACATCCGCAGGAGAGTTGGGTAAATCTTGAATCCAAACCAGAAGTTGCGTGATAGTTAACCTAAGAAGTAGGACACTTGTACCGGGCATAAGATCAGTAAGAATAGAGAAAGAGTAGCAACATTTAAAAAACAAATGACTAGTGCTCTCATTACATGCGTGGCACAAGGAGCAATTGCCATCAATAGGAATATTTCTTTTAATTAAGACATCCGCAGTTTTGAGGCCTCCCACAATGGACATTCAACCGAAAACCGAGAATTTTAAAACATGATTGTGCCAAATAAGATTAAACCATGGAGTCATAGAAATGTCTTTATAGAACTCATTAACAAATAGTCTAAAAATCCAATACCAGAATTATCCCAAAGCAAGCAAGCGCCAGAACTGTCATAAATGACAATATCCCCAATGGAATTTGCAATAGATAGTGGAAGGTAGCTGGGTAAATTCCAAGAGTTGCCAGAAATGAGAGCATTGACCTGAGCAGTAGACTGAAATTCATTCGGTAAAGAGGCAGCCAGAGGATCATCAATGAAATTATACCCATTTTCGACAATTTCTCATGCACTCCGTAAGTCCGTATCGTCGTAGCTACACTAACAGACGACATGTCTGTGGCGCACGACACGGGCGTGAAGATGACTGTGGGGGGCCACGTCACATGCCGCTTGGACTGCTGGTGGAGCGGACTCTCATATCGCCATTATCTCCCAATGAAAATCCTTCACGTGGCTTCAGCTTTGTTAGTTGTCGGCGACGAATCTCACCGCGCTGCCACGTGGGCATCCGTCGCCCGGAGCATTCCCAAATAGCTGGGTGTAAGAGATGCTCCAGCTGTAAATTATTTCATATTTAAAGTATTTTATTTTAATTTCTGTATTCATAATTATGCTCTCCAAAAAGAGTGAATCCTTTACTAACGCAAATTTTTTAGGATAAATTTTATAAACAAAATTCTTTCACATTTTTATTATCAAAATAATACAACAACAACAACAACAACATCAAGCCTTTATCCCACTACGTGGGGTCGGCTACATGAATCCTTTTTCTCCATTGTGTCCTAGTAAAAGTCAAATTCTCGTTTAAATCTAATAAAGAAAGATCATTTCTAATATTTTCTAACCAAGTCTTTTTAGGTCTACCTCTACCTTTCTTAACATAAGTCAAATCTAAGATCTCTACTTTCCTAACCGGGTCATCGGGAGGCCGCCGTTTTACGTGATCAAACCATCTAAGGCGACTCTCTCTAATCTTATCTTCCACTGGAGCTACTCCAACCTTTTCACGAATATGCTCATTTCGTATCATATCTCTAAGGGTAAAGCCACTCATCCACCTGAGCATCCTCATCTCTGCAACACTTAACTTAGAATTATGTTTCTCTTTTAATGGCCAACATTCAGCACCATAAAGCATTGCAGGTCTCACCACCATCTTATAGAATTTTCCCTTAAGTTTGAGGGGTACTTTTCTATCACACAATAAGCCCGATGCATTCCTCCACTTCAACCATCCAACTTGGATTCTGCTGATAATATCCCCATCTATATCACCATCACTCTGAACAATAGATCCAAGATATCTAAAACGTGTACTCTTATTAATGACTTGATCGGCCAAAGTCACAATGCCCTCACTAGGTCTATTATTACTAAAATTACACTCCATATATTCCGGTTTAGATCTACTCAAGCGAAAACCTTTAGACTCTAAGGTTGACCTCCACAATTCTAGTTTACCTTCAACTCCCTCTCTAGTCTTATCAACAAGAAGAATATCATCAGCAAAAAGCATACACCAAGGTACATCCTCTTGCAAATGTCTAGTGAGAACATCGATGACTAAAGCAAAAAGATATGAGCTTAAGGCTGATCCTAGGTGTAATCCAACCGAAAAAAAAAAAATTTAAGAACGGGGTATATTCACTGGGAAAGCTAGCGACTGGTCCAAATGGCCGACTAGCTCGCATCAGATTTTTTTGAAAATATTAAATATTAAATTATTTTATTAATTTTTTAATTATTTAAAAATTTAATTATGTTTTGGATATATTTTTTATAAATTTAAAAAGAGCAGACATAAAATTATAGTTTTTGATATCTTATTTTTCAAAGGTTATAAAATTATATATTAAAAATTAGTTTTTTAAATTGTAGAATAATTACTCTAAACTTAAAAAAGAGCAAGAGAAATTATAACGTGCCGTCACCGGATCATCTGAAGGTCAATCAGGACTTGTCATGTCACCCGATGTATAATAGTATATAATAAATTAATGACTTGACACATCTTGATTAGCCACCGAATAACATCCGGTGACCACACCTAATACTTTCTTGGTGAGGAGAGGGTGAAGCTGATTTTTTTTTTGCACTTGGTCATGTAACACGGACGAAAAAATTAAAAGATAAAAAAAGGCCAGTTGTTATCCTTTCACGTCATGTGATAAAGCGAATGACATCAGTTATACTTTTTTTTATTTTGATTTTTTTAAGGATATAAATTCTGAGTTAATCGCTTTAAAAATTTGTTCAATTGTTTATTAAGAAATGGTTTGATTTGAAGTAAAAATAGTGTAATAAATGCTGGGTTTTGAATAATATTTGAGTTTGATTTGGAGTAAATCAAATACATTATAAAAATTGGATGTATTTGAAATTCACCTTTATTTTTTTATGTATTTAAAATTCTTTTGATTTGGATGATATATAAATACACAGAACTTTGTTGCCACCCGTCACTACTGCCGAATGTCACCCACCACTGCCGCCGGTTGTCGTCACTGACCGCCACCACTGTCGTCACCCTGTCGCCCGCGGCCTACGTTGGCATTCGCCACCAACCCCACTACCACTATCGACAGCCGCCACTGATTATACTTTTCACTGCATTTATTTTACTTCATGCCAGACAAAAAAATAATTCCTCATATTTATTTTATACTCATCTAATTAACTTCAAAGTATTTCAAATATAATGTATTACTTTTACGTTGTATTTTTTTTTAGTCAAATAAATAACCCCTAAAAAACAGATTGATGAACAATGAACATAAATTTAATATTAAATTAGATTTAATTTCTTATTTATAATAATCATTGCTGAAAATTTTATCAAACAAGGTAAATGACGCCACAGTATCAGCTTTCTATGACGAAAGCATTAATTTATAAATGAGCTTTAATTTATATTAGATCTAATCATAACAATTGAATCAAAGTTAGGTGTAAATTCATCAACAAGCTAATAATTTTGCGGGTATTCCTTGTTTTTGAGGAGTTAATGCAAACAATAAGTCAAGTTAATGATATTTTTTTATTCAGTTAAATAAAATATTATTTTTTATTATTTGAAAATATTATCCTTTAAAGATTTTAAAATTTAAAAGAGAAGCACCACCTAATTTTAAAATTTATTCAACACCTAATAGTCAAATAGATAATTATATATACACATGCACATATATGCTAAAAAATTTGTGCCGATAAAATTGGTAATTTATATCTTATTTTTGGACAAAAAATCAACACGCACAAATCCAAAGTTGTACAACATTAGAAATTTTTTTACATGAAAAATTCATAAAGGGAAAAATCACTAGGCCTGACCCAGTTGAAAAATCAACTATTTCAAGAGATACAAGAATCATTCATTCCTCACAGTTGAAGAAGAAGGGATTATTTGAAAACAAATATTTGATTTTCCATGTGGGGATTATAAAAATCAAATGTTCATAAATGGACAGTTAACATCCAACAATAAGACTTGATTTTCCCTTAATAGATTACAGAAGTCTGATGTCGATATGAAGATAATTGATACTCAACAATAAGATTAAATCTTGATATAAGTCTGGAGATGACGACGATTGTTAGTGGTGGCTGTCAGTGGCGATATTGGGTGGTCATTATCACTTGTCGATGGTAATAACTGGCGGTAGTCGTCGACAGTGATAACAAAAAAAGAGAGCTCTTTAGTTCTCTTAGCTTTTAGGCATCTCTCCATCATGTAGAGAATGTGGTTCTATTTATAGACTTTTTGGGATCGATGGATATTTTGATAATTTGAACCAGAATCCAAAACACCCTATCGTACGGTCCATATCGATTCCCTTGATCATGAAGCATTTTTTCAAAGTGCCTTAATGATATCATAATTGAGTGATCTTAGGCTTAGTAGATTCATCTCATCAAGCTACTAGATTCGACCATAAGTATGTCAAATTTGGAGTTCAGATGATCATGATTTTAATTTTAAAATTTTTTAATTCAAAGATTATCTTGAGATTCGTGTAAACCATATGAATTTTCTGGATATATATATATATATATATATATATTGCATCCTCGAATATTCACGGTGGTAGATAAATATAAAGTTTAACATCTTAGCTTTATAAGATGATCTAGCACACAATCAGATAAGAGAGAGGGTGTAGCGTTCATAAGAGGCATCAAGGTTTTTCACGTGGAAAACCCCTGGAAAGGGGAAAAACTACGGGGCCTGACCCATTTTGAATGAATCCACTAGTATTTGCAATTAATTACAAATGAGCCCCTTCCTTGGGCGGAAGACCTTGGTTTGATGTAGCAAATATACATCATATAGTGTGCATTACATGGTGTAAATTGGAAGAATTAGAATTGATATGTTTGTTTGGTCGGAAGGACTATAGTCGGCTGGCGACGGAGGTTGAACAGACCATATTCGGGTGACAGTGGTCGGAAGAACCATAGTCGGCGGGCGATGGAGGTCGAAAGGACTAATGTCAGGCCACGTAGGTTGTAAGGACCGTAGTCGGTAGGCGACGGAGGTTGGAAGGAACGTAATCAGCAGATGAAGAAGGTCGAAAAGACCGTAGTTGGGTGATGGTGGTTTGAAGAACCATTGTCGGCGGGCAACGGAGGTTAGAAATATTATTGTCGGGCAACGGAGGTTGGAAAGACCTTTGTCAGGCGACGGCGGTCGGAAGGACCATAATCAATAGGCGACGGAGGTCATAAAGACTGTTGTCTATGACGGAGGTCGGAAGGACCACAGTCGGCGGGCGACGAAGGTTGAAAAGATCGTAGTCGGGTGACGGTGGTCGAAAGGACCGTTGTCGGCGGGCGATGGAGGTTGAAAAGATCATTGTCAGGTGACGGAGGTCGGAAGGACCGTAGTCGGTGGACGATGAAGGTCGCCGTCGGCTACAGTCGAAAAGACCATTATATGGTGGAAGTCCAATAATAATTGAAAGTTGGGTGGAAGTACGACATTAGTTAGTGGTTGGACAGAAGTCCAGCATCAGTCAATGGTCGAGTGAAAGTCCAGGGTTTTTCAGTGGATGAGAAAAAGTCTGGCATCAGTCGGTGGACGGGCGGAAGTCCGGCATCAATCAGTGGCCGGGCGGAAGTCTGGTGATAGTCGGTGGCTGGGCAAAATCCAATGGTGGTCGAGGAGTTTTGTGGCAAGAGAACTTTAGTTTCTCTTCTTCCTTCTCTTCCTTGCTTGGGTTCCCCCTCCATAAGAAATGAGAGGTTGGAAAGACCTTTGTCAGGCGATGGCGGTCGGAAGGACCATAATCAACAGGCGACGGAGGTCATAAAGACTGTTGTCTACGACGGAGGTCGGAAGGACCACAGTCGGCGGGCGACGAAGGTTGAAAAGATCGTAGTCGGGTGACGGTGGTCGAAAGGACCGTTGTCGGCGGGCGATGGAGGTTGAAAAGATCATTGTCAGGCGACGGAGGTCGGAAGGACCGTAGTCGGTGGACGATGAAGGTCGCCGTCGGTTACGGTCGAAAAGACCATTATCTGGTGGAAGTCCAATATGAATTGGAAGTTGGATGGAAGTACGACATTAGTTAGTGGTTGGACAGAAGTACAGCATCAGTCAATGGTCGAGTGAAAGTCCAGGGTTTTTCAGTGGATGAGAAAAAGTCTGGCATCAGTCGGTGGACGGGCGGAAGTCCGACATCAATCGGTGGCCGGGCGGAAGTCTGGTGATAGTCGGTGGCTGGGCAAAATCCAACGGTGGTCGAGGAGTTTTGTGGCAAGAGAACTTTAGTTTCTCTTCTTCCTTCTCTTCCTTGCTTGGGTTCCCCCTCCATAAGAAATGAGAGGTATATTTATAATTTTCTAAGATTGACATAGTTAGTAAATAGGGAGGAGACTAAGGGTATACTGGGAGTGGTTTAAATGGACTGCCAATGTTGATTCCCTTGATCGTTGACCATTTATTGGACATTTGAATGTCTTAGTGATGTCAAAATTTGACAATCTTAGGCTAGTTGGATTCGACTCGTTGAGCCGCTCGATTCAACTATAAGCATGTCACATTCCGAAACCATTTTGTAATCCAAATTATGGTTTGAACCTTCTTAATATGCTTCGAGTCTTTGATTTGGACCTATTTGGGCTCGGATTGAGTCGAATTTGGTTATTATATAAATGAATAATTAAAATTTTAAATTAGATATATAAATATATAATAATTATTTGGTATGTATGTGTTGGGATTTCTGAGATGAAGGAAGCTTTCTTGGATGAGAGAGAGAGAGATAGAAGGAAGGAGAGAGATACAACAGGGAAGAATTAGAGAAATCTTTATTACTTGGTTTGTATCTCAGAGAGAGAGAGAGATAGAAGGAGGGAGAGAGAGACAACAGGGAAAAATTAGAGAAATCTTTATTACATGGCTTGTATCTCTCAATATTACAACCATTATGCCTATATATAGACATAAATGACAACACCAAAGCTACATAAGAACCTAAAGAAAGTACACCTATATTAAATCTAACAAAATTAATTTGGATCATAAAAACTGTAACAGTCTCCACCTTGATCCAACTTCTTCCAATTGACCCTCATAGAACCTCTAAATTAGGGGTGTCAATTTCGGGTCAAGGGTCGGGTTCGGGTCAAACTCAGAACTGACCCAGCTATTTTCAGGTTCAGGTCGACCCGACCCATTTTTATAAACGGGTCGGTTTGTGTGACCCGAAATTGACCTACCTCAGGTTTGGGTCAACCCGACCCGACCCGATAAATCAGATGTATATTAAATCTTATTAGAATTTCAGGCAAAAAATATGAGCAAATGTAAATTTGAAAATATATTAAATAATAACTAAATTGCTTATTTAAATAACTAAATTACAAACTCAACTCGTTTGCAAATCTATCAAATTACTTACAAGTTTCAACTCAATTGATTCTTTCAATTACAAACTCAATTCAATTTATAAATTACAAAAGAGTTTACAATAAATCAGGAATGGTATTAGAGCCCTCCATCTATCAAAAATATTAGAAGACATCACAATGCAAATATTTAAATATTTTTTGCATGTCAAATTGGAACCAAAAGACAAAGTAAATTAGGAAATTTTTGATATGAAGTGAACTAAAACATATTTTCATTTAACACTTGAACATCTTAAAGGGGCAGATGCAAAATGCCAAAAAATATGATGCCCTAACCAGTCAATGAGTCAATAACCAACAAACCAGTCAAAAACTAAAAGAAGAATGGAAAAAAACATGATGCCTTAACTGCCTCAGTGCTTCTGACATCTGCAAAAGTTCAAATCGGCCTAAGTAGAGACAACAATAACCACATTTTAAACACCCTAGCCAACAATAATCGCACAAAATGACCAATAATCATACAAAATTTTAAAACCCTAGCAGAGAACAACCTAACAGGTAACAGCTTTAGTGATTCTAAAAATGACGTCTTAAATAACCATGTAAATTATTAAAAATAAAAATCTCAATACCCTAGCAGAGAATAAGTAAATAACACAAAATCTCAACACCTTCATATTCTAAAATATCAAAAATGGTAATAGAAACGAGATACAAACATGTCATGGAACGTCAGAATCAGAACGTAAGTGAGGACACCATCGCGCCAACGACTAAGGACTCGACAAGAGCTCCAGTACCGGAGAGAAAGAGAGAAAAAAAACCCTAGACAGAAGTCACGGATGGAACGAAAGAAAAAATTCGCTGCCCGCTCGACGCTCGCAGTCGCAGCTCACTATTTAGTAATAAAAAAGGGCAGGTCATTTCGGGTTTTCGAGTCGACCTGAACCCAACCCGAAAAACTAAATGGGTCGAAAATCCAAACCCTAACCTAACCCATTCTCTAAACCGGTCGACCCGAACCCAAAAATTTTGAGTCAGTTTCGGATCGGGTTTTCATGTCGGATCAAATGTTGACAGCCCTACTCTGAATTAATCCATTCATCTCTTGAATATGCTTTTATTACCAAGTTAGCGTCTTCTTTGAGTTCAGCTCGTTGCCATTTCTCTCTATTCGGGCAATTTCTCTTGAAATGCCCCTCTTTATGGCAAAGATAACACTTCTTATTGATTTTTTTCTTTTCTAACTTCAGATTTGCCTCTAACAAACAACATATCACAATTCTTCTCCTCCTTAATTTTTTATTTCTGCTGAATCTTCTTTGACATCAATATTGACTTTACTTAATCATCGTCAAAGTCTGCTTCACATACAACATCGTATCAACAATGTGTTCATAAGCTTTCGACAGTGAGCTAAGCAAGATGGTGCCCTAATCTTCATCATCAATTCTAACGTCCACATTTTTTAGATCAAGAATGATTTTGTTAAAGTCATTTATATGCTTTCTTAAATATTTCGAATCTTCCATTTGAAGAGTGTATAGTTGTTTCTTCAAGAATAATCTGTTTGCTAAAGATCTCTTCAAATACAGTGATTCAAGCTTTTGATAAACCTCTATGGTAGACTCTTCCTCCCCAACCTTCCTCAACGGTTCATCTCTAAATGATAGAAGGATGGTGCTATGAGCTTTTAGTTGCATCTCTCTCGCCTCACCCTGTCTACTACTGTCGCAAGACCTTTGGCTGAGATGGCATCTGAAATCCCTTGATGCACCAGCAGCATTTTAATCTTAATCCTCCATAGGCTGAAGTCATTTTTACTGGTAAACTTGTCGATTTTGAATCAACATGATTTTCCCTGCTTCATGTTGGTCTTCTACGAATCAGCCTGCACCTTCGACCCGAAGCCACTCTTCCTTTCAATCCTCCACTTCTCTCGATCCCATGGACAAATCTAGCCTCAAACGATCGCATGTGTTCATGCACAATCACATGAACTCTCGTATGTGGTCCGATTTTAACCCAGGTGATCGCAAGCTGCACCGCGCACATGCCTGCCTTTCGATCAAGTAGGCACTATCATGCCTACTGTGGATCGTGTGAATTACACCTTCGCCTCACGAGTGACACCTCCCAATCGCAGCACCTGCGGGAATGGAAGGCCACAAACCCGACTCTTACTCCACCTCTTATGATACCTGCTTGAATGCCCGTAACTCCACATATACGTATAACTCCCATCTATCCCGCGACCGAACAACCCTATCATGCCTCCTGTGAAGTGTGCGATCTCCACCTGATAAATTGTCAGAAATTTATAGGCGAAAAAATCGTGGGCAAAACCGTTGGTTTTTAAAGCTGGTGGTTACTTCCGGCAAAATTTTCTACCCTTCAAAATGCACGATTTTCCACTACCACGACCTCCCTCCTACTTCTGTGTGATTTTGTGTTGTATGACTCTTCTCATTTTCTATTGTTTTATCTTTTGTTATCTTTTCTTTTTGGGTTAATTTTATTTTCTCTCTTTTGGTGATGTCAAAAAAAGGAGTAGAATGTTGGTAGAATGTATCTTTATTATTGATAAAATATCTTTGATGTGTTTAGTTCTATTTTTTATATTTTTGTGCTCTTGTGCATGTTGTATTTTTATATAATTAAAATAATCAAAATAAAAATATCTCCTTATTTTTATAAAAAAACTCAGTTAGTAAGTGAGAGATTAAGAGACAACCAAATTAATTTGAAAATTTAACCAATAATATCTGCCATCATTAAAAAAGGGGAGAATATTATTGCGATTTAGGATCCCAAGCTTATGATTTTGATAATAACAAATATTATTAGGTTTATTTTGGTTCTCCGAATATTATTATTGGATATTTATTTTGTGCACACTAATATTTCAAGTATGTTGTACATCGTGCAATAGGCTTATCTCAGATTGGGTAGAATATGTTTGATATTATTGCAAAGAGTCTGTATTTTTATTTATTTAATTATTATATTTCTTGAGTCATGAGTCCTGTAAAAGGTGTATGCCATCTTGACAACCGTGCACACACACACTAGAAGGAAAATGAAGCAATTTGATTTCTGTGAAGATCATATCGTACGATATATATCATACTGTATGATCTAAGTAAAAAATGGATTAATTAAGCATGCAGTTGAATTAGTTTAAATTAAAATTAATCGTAATGTATGATTTACATGTATAGGATGATTAGTAGAAATCTAGATTCTTGCTGCCAATCACAAATTAGGCAATATTTTAAACTTTAAAATATGAACTAATCATACTGTATGATATTCATTGTACTGTATAATATCAATTATACTGTATAATAGTAACAAATCTTGCCTAATCTAATCCTATAATTAGGTAATCAAATTATAATTAATTGATCCTTAAGATTGTACTGTATGATGTCTTTAATCATACTGGATGACTTTTTTTGCTCCCAGACAATATTTAATAACCATCGATTATACTGGATAAAAATCTTATTCGATTGAACCAATTGTATTGTACAATCTTGAACTTGTACTATACGATATGTTCAAGTAATTGAACTAATTGTATATGACCTATTTCATCGTACAAGACTAACGGGATAAACTGAATTAATCATACTGCACGATCCCCAATCGTACTGTACAATTAAAAGTGACAGAATTGAAATTTTAGGATTTTTTTGAAGCCTTGTATAAAAATTTTCTTATTAAACTCATGAGGGGTCTTTTGGTTGTTGAAAGAATTTTGTAAGAGAGCTTTGTGAGGTCAGAGAGCCTGGTGAGGGATAATGAAAAGTTGTGTGAGAAGGATAAGTAGTGTGAGAGGGTTCACATAGTTGCACTAGCAAGCTTCTGCCTTGATTCCTCCAGGTGTCTTTATAGTTGCACTAGCAATCTCTTGGGTAGCTTTGGAGAGAAGACTTCAAGGTTGAAGATTAATGTTCTCTGCCTTCACCAAGAGGGTGAAAAAGAATTCCATATTTGCTGTCTTCACCAAGAGGGTGAAAAAGCTTTGAGGTTCTCTGTCTTCACCAGTAGGGTGAAAAAGGATTCCAGGGTCGTTACCTTCACTAGGAGGGTGAAAAAGCTTCAAGTTTCACTGCCTCACCAGGAGGGTAGAAATGATTTTAGTACTTTGCCGCATCGGGTTGGTGGAAGAGATTGTTGTAAGGGTTTCTCCTCCTTGCTGTGGGGACTAAAGGAGAGGCACTAAAGATTTAGTGTAATACCCAGAGAGGAGAACTCTGGTGAGTGGACATAGGTCAAGGTTTGACCAAACTGCTATAAAATCTGGTGTGCTCTTTCTATTTATTTTATGCACTTTTATTTTTCTTGCATTTTATATTTTCTTGCACATTTGTTATTCTTGCAAATCTGTGTGTTGATTATCAAGTTGTGTTGGGTTTGATTCATGTTGGAAAAGAAAACAAAAATTGAAAAATAAAATAAAGTAAAATATTTGTCATTAATATTTATTATAAAAATCGAAAAGAGTAAAATTACATTTTTTATTATTTTTATGTTCTTCCACTTGCGTTTGTGATTGGTTTAAATAATCAAAAAAGTTTTATTGAAATTTTTTTAAATAACCAATTCACCCACCCTCTTAATGTGCATAGGGCAGTTAAAAAATGCTTAACAACCTTATTTGAACTTTCAAATTCCACACAAAACAAACAACAACATAAGGGTGTCAAAAATTGACCCGGCCTGAAACTTGACCTGGACCCGAGCCAAAAAATTTTGGGTTTGGGTCAACCCGTTTTTCATACAGGTCGGGTTCGGGTTCTAGATTTCGTCCCTTTTATAAAATCATGTCTGGTTCGGGTTGACTTGGAGAAATCAACCTGAATGACCCGTTTGCACTCAGGCACTCGGACTCGGCCTGACTTGGCCCTCTGCAGAGCGATTCCTCCCATGGTCCGGACTTCACACCAGTTCACTACGCTAGGCCACGAGCAAACTATCGAACCCGTTCATTGCGCCAGGCCACCGGCGAGCCCTCCCGCCATTCGGACTTTGCACCATAGTGCCCGTACGCAGGCCGCACCACTCACTGCCTCTCTACACGCAGCGCCATTATGCAGTCTACGACTCTGCTCCAATGAGCCCTCCCTCTGTCCGGACTGGAATCCGGACTCCACTCTCTGCCTCTCCGCACGCAGCGCTAGCGTACCCAGAGTCTTGCTTTGCTGATCGGGTCGGGTCGACCCGGTAACCCGACGGGTCGAGTTAGGGTCTAAGTTTTTGACCTATTTTCAAAACCAAGTCGGGTTTGGGTCAACCCGTTTGAACCGGGTCAATTTTGGGTTCGACCCAAACCCGACCCGAAAACCCATTTTGACACCCCTACAAAAACTTAGTATTTAAGTGAATACTTTTTAATTTTTGTGCCTAACCATATTTGTCTACTTAATAAAATAAAGATCACAACAATAATTTTTTTTAGCAATGACAAAGAAGAAGCTCTCAAAACCATTACGAAAGTAAACTTGAAGAACCCCATAAGAAAGGCATAAGGGCCAACAACCACTTAATATTACATCTAAAAATTTTAACATTTAAGGAAATATTGAAGATAGAAAATTTTTGTGGCCTTCCCTGAATATTATAAATAGGAGCATGATGTATAATTTAAATTAGGAATATAAGCAGAGTATTAAAAAAATTTAAAAAGAAGCAAACTAGTCAAATAAAATGACACATTCTATTGAATGCACCAAACTGTTTGGCGTATTTAGAATAAGCCAAACAATTTGACGCATTGCTACAATAATTTCAGACTTTAATTCGGCTGACTGGGGTGAATGCATCAAATGATTTGGCTAGTTCTGAATACACCAAATCATTTGGTGCATTCTTTAGAATGTGCCAAATGATTAGGCTAGTTTGCTTCTTTTTAAATTTTTTTAATATTTTGCTCTTATTCTTAATTTAAATTAACACCATACTCCTTAAGAAAAATCCGTGGCCTAATCGTTCTCATAGAGAACAACCATCATATAACTTATCATTTCATTTTCTCAATATTTCTCTATTTACACCTAATAATAACTATACAATAGTTCTCGCCCATTATTACATACAAGGCTTTGAGAAATCAAGCGCAATGATGATAGTACGCACTTGTTTCTTATATGTAATATAATAGAAAAAATTAACAAAGAAGAAACAAAAGGAAGGAAAGTGAACATCAGTGAGAGGACGACACAGAAAAGACTGAAATGTGTGTATGTGTGTGAGAGAGAGAGAGAGAGAGAGAGAGAGAGAGAGAGAGAGATTAAAGAAACAACGAGTAGATAGATCTCTCCATCACAGAACTATTTCTATAAATTTTCTTAATATTTATCTTATTACACATCACGATCTCTAAGACACCTATAGAATATTTCTCAACCACCATTACCGTCAAGGCTGCGACAAATCAAAAACAATGACTTCAGTACGTGCTAACATATAATCTAATAGAAAACAACTAAGATGTAATACAAAGGAAAGTGATAATGATTCATGAATAAGGGATGACTTACCTACTCGTTAAAAAACTATCACTCTCCCTACCCGAAAGCTAACCACTCAAAAGTACTGAAAGGAATGCTTCAACGCCATTGTGCCTCTTATTTGTCTCTTTCTTATTTTAGAATTCAGCTTGATTAGCAAAACTATATGCAAATAATATAGATATTGAAGAGGCAGCTGGCTGGTCTTTCTCAAGGGATAATGTTTCTAATTTATTAATCTTAATAGCTCTCTGTTAAGCACTTTGATAATTCAGAGTTGGTAAGTGGTTACATTAACAATCTTAATTTGTTAAAAAATTAGCATAATCCTTGAACAGATTATCAGTAATTTATTTTTTTTGGAACGGGGATATCTACCCGCTGCCACTTCAGAGAGAGCACATGGCAGCATAACTAATCCCTCGGCGGAACCTAGCGAGACCACCCACCAGCATCGGTCCCACACTTACTTTGCCCCAATGAAGAGGTGAGGCCGTAGTAGAGGGGATTCGAATCCAAGATGGGAGGTTCCCAACCGTGCTCGCCCACCAACCACCCTAAACCTCGGTGGGTGATTATCGATAATTTATATCAATATTAGAAAATTATGGATTTATGTGGAGAGTAAATTAAAATGCAATGAACAATACAAACAAACTAATGATGATGATGATGCTGCTGCGGTTGGTAAAGTTGGCCCATTGGAATCATTTGAGAGCTTTGATATATAAGTTATATTGATTGCTGTTTGTTTATCATTAATAAAATCTTATGATTAATCATGATTATGTACACCAATCAATTCATATAATCGCTACTTAAATTTGAAGAAAAAATTCTCTTAAAATTATATGTATTATGTGAACTTCGCCGTTAATTTTTTTTTAATAATAATTGAAGTCTGAAAGCTTTGTTAAATCTTTTCACTCTTCAGTTTAAGAAAAATTATTCTGTGCGGACGCTGAATGCAGTTTGATTTGAAGACCAATCAGAATGAGCCACGTCAGTGATACCAAGCTGCGGTACTAAGCGGTACCGAGTCGCAGTACCAACGTGGCTCATCCTGGTTGATCTCGAGATGGCATTCGGCATCAGCACACAATAATTTTTCTCAGTTTAAAGCATTATTTGGCAAGAAAAATCCTAACTCCGCATGAAGGTATGTTAGCTGTGGGCTGGATACGTTACAGCTGCAGTTCTTTGGGCCTAAATGCCAAATCTACCGGGCTTGGTAGTGTAATTTGGTCCATTTAGAGGAGCATCTTTAGTTGTTAAGAACTGCATTGTAGATAAACAATATCAGTTGATTTATATTCGGATAACACTTAAAACTATATTATTTGATGAGCTGTTCATCTGTACATGCTCTTCTCAAGAACATGAATAATCCCATAACAAATTTCATGGATATTAATGTTGGAGAAAATAAGAGATAAAAAATAAAGAAAGTGCTAGTGCAAGGGAAAACAGTGAGAAATTTTTTTCTTCACACATTTCACCTATATAATAGATAGTTTTTAAGAAAAAAAACTTAAAAGCCAATGGACACAATCTTTCACTAATACAAAACCGTTTCAATTTTTTAATAACACTTAAATATTAAAAACTATTTTGCATTTGTATCAAATATAATCCTTTAATGCAAAATTCCTATGCCAAGATTTTATCAAATCTCTTAAAGTTTTGTAAATTGAGAGCTTTTATGAAACTAACAACAACTTGAACTTTTATAGAACAATACTTGATTGTAATAGTTTCTTTTGCAATAACTTCTCTCACAAAATGATGTTGGAGTTCTACATGCTTCGATCTATCATAAACACTAGATTCTTTATCATATATTTTGTGGATTTATTATCACAAAATGTTTTCGCCGCTTTTAATTAAAGTCGTTGAAGGTCTTCCAATATTCTTCTCATCCAAATTACTTGACATGCTGTTAATGAAACTGCAATATATTTAGCTTCTAAAGATAATAATGTTGTACTAGATTGCTTCTTTGTGCTTCAGGATATTGTTCTAGATCCAAGATTGAGTATAGTTTTACTTGTACTCTTCCTAACTTCATTGGAACTTGCCTAATCACTATCAATAAAATCAACTAAAATCACTACAGCAAAATCACCTATTACCGGCGGCTTTAGAATTTACCGGCAATTTTCTAGTGGAAATACTTCGATCGGTAAAACCCGCGTAGGAAAAATTTTTCTGTCGGCCATTTTTGGCAATAAATAATTTCGGCGGCTATCCAAAAAATAAAAAAAACTAATTAAAAAATCTATTTAGGCCGCTGGAAAATAAAAAAAATTAATTAAAAAAACCTATTTCTGCACTGCTTGACTGCCCGCCCGCCCGCACTGCCCGGCCAACTGCTGCCCGCCTACCTTCCCGTGCTGACCGCTTCCCGCCCACACGCCATGGGATTCGAACTTTGGTGGGTTGAGAAAATTTTCAAACACCCAACCACAATGTTGCACAGGAAAATATGATTCACTTCTCAGTTTTTTATGTTTAAAACTATATAATTACCAAAAATTAATAATCAAATTAAAAACTGAAATTATATTTACTAATTAATTTAATTATGTAAATTAATTAAAATAAAGTATTACAATTAAAATTTAATTAAAACAAATTATTAACTTAATAGTTTATTAAAATACTATTAAAATTACTAATCACTAAAAATAAAATTTTAAAATAAATTAAAATATAAATAATAATTTTAAATTTAAATCTTTTTTACTTAAATTAAGGAAATAGTTAACTTAAATTAGTTAATATTATTTTGAATCATTTTTGTTAAATCATTTAAATAGTTAATTTTTTTAATAATTTTAGTTAAATTATTTTAAATTTGCCGGAAAGCTAGAAAAGCGCCGAAAAATTACGCCGGAAAGAAACAACTGGAAACTTCCACTGGAAAAGCTATCTCATTGTCTTCCGTCGGAAAACCGCCGAAAAATTAACTGTCGGAAACCCGCCGGAAAACTCTGCCGGTAATTGGTGATTTTTCTGTAGTGAATTAAAGTTGGAAACAGATTTGTACAAAATTCCACAATTAGTTGTCTCCCAAATATAAAGATGAATGCATTTAGGAGCTCCAAAAGGATATACCGAAGGATTACTCATGAATCTTAAAATCAGATTGACTGAGTGTATAATATTAAGACTGATATGTGTCAAGTACATAAGATCACCCATAATTCCTCTAAATACTTTCTCATTTGCCTTAGTAGTACCATCATTTTGAATAAGTTTTTCATTTTTATTCATAGGTTTAGAGAAGTCTTGCAAGTCAACATATTTTACTTCTTTATAAAAATTCCATCAACACTTTAGATGATTCACAGTAGATAGTATTATTAAGATGAACACAAATAATAAGTAAATTATCATTTTTAGCTAACATATACAAGGTGGGTTCATTTTTACTTCTATGAAATTCATTTTTTCAAAAGTATGAATCAAGCCTCCAATATCATTCTCTTGGCAGGGGTGTTGATATTTGACCCGACCTAAAATCCTACCCAAATCTGACCCGAAAAATTCAGGGTTCGCGTTAACCCGTTTGCCATACGGGTCAGGTTTGAGTTCAAGATTTTGACTCATTTTTAAAATCGGGTCGGGTACGATTTGACCCAGAAACTCGAAGGTGACCCAAATTGACCTGGATCCTCACTCACGATCTCTAGCTCCCCTGTGCTCTCGATCGCTCATGCCACTGTGAGCGCTTTCCCTCTTGTAGTCCCGGGCTTGCATTCACACTAGTACCCACTCCCGTGCTCGTGCTCGCATGACACATTTGCACTCGGACGCCCAGATCCGCACTTGCATTGAGCCCACTCCCCCGTGCTTGTGCAGGCGCTACACCCGCTCCCACACCCTAGCTCGCTCCCTGGTGCCCCTTCGCCCGCGTATCCTCACTCGACCCGAAAAATTTATGGTTAGTGGGTCGAGTCGGGTCTAGGTCTGAAGTTTCGACCTGTTTATAAAATCGGGTATGGTATGGGTCAACCTGTTTGGACCCAGGTCATTTCCGGGTTTGACCCGTACCCAACTTGAATACCCATTTTGACACCCCTAGCTATTGGGGCTTGTTTAAGTCCATAAAGTGTCTTCTTTAATTTATAATCTTTCTATTCTTTGTCTTTAATAATGCAACTTTGTGGTTGATCTACGTACATATCTTCTTTCAAATTATCATTCAAAAATGTAGATTTAAAATTAAATAGAAACAACTTTTCACATTCATTTCTTAATTGTGAGTAATATTAATTTGATTGTTTTCCTTAAAATTCAACCACTACTTTGATTGTTTTCCTTAAAATTCAACCACTACTCTTCCCTTATCATGAGTAGCAAATTTACCTCAATCCCATAAATCATCTTCATAAAAAATAACATGTTTACTGATAATGATTTTCTCAAATTTTGGATCAAACAATCTATATGCCTTTGACTGAATATTATAATTAACCAATAAATATCAATTTTTTAGATTTTCTATCCAACTTACTTCTATTGTGACCATCCTCCAATTTATATGCAATACATATAAATATTTTCAATTGATTGATTACATGCTTTCTAACATTTCAGGCTTCATAAGGTCTAATATTTTGAACAATATTTATTGGAGATATAAATAGCAGTTGCAACAGCTTCAACCCAAAATATATTTGATAAATTCTTCAACTTCAACATACTTCTTGCCATCTCTAAAATAGTTCTTTTTTTTCCTTTCCACAACTTAATTTTGTTGGGGTGTATTATGAGAAGTTAATTGTCTAAAAATTCTATATTTATCACAATGTACGCAGAGTTTTAATATGCTCGCCACTTTGATTCTCCACCAATGCCTTCAAGCACATAAACTTTTCAAAGACTTTTGATTTATGCTTCAAAAAATATAACCAATTCATTCTACTATAATCATCTACAAATAGAAGAAATTATTTGCACCCTCCATAAGATGATGTATTCATCTACAAATCTGCATGAATTAACTCCAAACATCTTGCTCTCCATGATTTTCATATGGAAAAGGCTTTCTAAATTACTTTCCCATAAAATAAGCTTCACAAATTCCACTGTAGTTAACTTTAGATAAACCACAAACCATTTCCTTTTAATATTGTAGTTTTAAGCCTCCCATATGCAAGTAACCATAACGAAAATGCCATAACTTTACATCAGATATCTTTTTAACTATTAATACTTTCTCTTGAACTGTAGAAATATTAAGTGAAAAAATTTTATTTGGTTTCATATGAATTATTACAATTTATTATTTAATTTTCTTTTCTTCAAAACTAAAATCTTGTTCATCAAATTCAATTTTGTATCCACTATTGATCAATCACCCAATGCTTAGCAAATTATGTGCAAGTTTTAGAATGTAGAGAACATCATGCAATAACTTTATTTTGCCATCATTTGTCCCAACAACAATGCTCCCCCGCCTTTAATTTGAATAACATTCTTATCACCAAATATGACTTCTGATTTCTTTGGCATATCAATCTCTTTGGAAAGAGATTTCATTTCAATCATATGATTAGACCAACCAATGTCAAGGAACCAAAATTTTGAATTATTACAATCATCTTAAAATGTGTCATAAACAAATTATTTTGATTTGTTGTCTTTTCTATAACATTGACTTATTTTGTTTGAACCAACATCTATCTTCTGAATATCCAAGCTTCTTGAAAAAATTACTTTGTATTTTGTCTTTTCGTTCTTGATTCCGTTGCTTGTTCCAATAATTTATCTCAATATAACCAGACTTCTTGCAATAATAGCATTATTTTTTCACCTCCACTTGATCTTTTATATGCATAGATTCCTCTTCCATGAAATGCACCAAGACTTCCTCTTCCTCTATAAATACTTCTTGATTCTCTATCGCAACCTTCTTTTGTTGCTTCTACTAACTGAAAGTTTCTTCACTTGAAATATTTTCTCAGTTCTCTTTACTTCTCATCTATTTAATCTCTCCTCATGAGCCATCAAAGAACTCATCATCTCATCAAAAGAATATACAACAACATCTTTGAATTTTTCAATACTAGCCACTACATGTTCAAAATTTATTGGGAGATGCCTTAGGACTTTGGACACTACTTCTTCGCCAGACATTTGCTCTCCAAATAATCACATTTTGTTCACAATTGTTGAAACACGAGAAAGATAATTCTGAACACCTTCTCCTTCACTCATATTCATGGTTTCAAAGTCACATCACATAGATTTCAGCTTTATTGTTTTTATTCTTATAGAACCTTGAAATTCTTTTTGTAAAATATCCTAAGCTTCTTTTGATGTCTTTGCCATAATTTTTTTTGAGAAAATATTACCATCCATAGTTTGTTGAATAAAAACAAAGCCTTTGAATCCTTCTTCTTGTTCTCATTATTCCCCCCTTTATCTTCTCCAATTTGCATACCCATTTCATCACAAGATTTCATAAATCTTGTGCCTTAAACAAGATTTTCATTTTGATACTCCAAAACTCATACTTTTCATCATCGAAGATGGGAATCAAAGGTTGATAAGTAGTAATTGTTGCCATGAATTTTTTTTTTTCAAATACTTGAATGAGAATCATAAATCTTATCTTAGAATAAAACACAAAAAAACTTTCAAAAATCTTGCTTCAATCCAAGAATTCAATGCCCACTTCAATCAAAAGCAGGCTTTGATACCAAAATGTTGGAGAAAATAAGAGATAAAAAAACAAAGAACCTTCTAGTGCAAGAGAAAACAGTGCAGGAATTTTTTTTCTTCACACATTTCATGTACATAATCGGTGGTTTAAAAAAAAAAAAAAATGAAAACCGTTTTATTTTTTGAATAACACTTCAATATTAAAAGCTATTTTGCATTGATACTAAACAAATTAATGCATATTTTTTATTAGGCTTAAATGAATAAGCTATACTCTTTTCAAAATTATTCTCTCTAATCCCTTGTATAGAAATTTGACCTATCAACATAATTATGATCACAAGAACATTGCCACTCAGGATATTTAAGTTATGATCTATTTTTCATTGGCTTTAATTTTACTTATTTAGATTTAATGATCAATATTGATTGCATCAAATAATTTCTTAGATCAACCCAAGTCTTGCTGTGCTAGCTAGAGGAAGGACTTGTTTGATTCAAATATGCATATTTTTTTTCTTATGATGAGATGGCTTCATTCACATTTGTCCAATCTTGATAGCCCCGAGCTTTTTGACTAAAGCATCGTTCGTGACAGCTTTCATACTTCTGTTTAAAGCAACTTTTTAGTATAAAAATTTTTAGTTCAAGAGAATTTTATACTAAAAAGTTGCTTTAGAAAACAATAAGAAAGTCATCCCTAACAAAGCCTAAATGTGACCAAATATCCATTTTTAAATATATAAATAGATCATAACTTCAATCGAACGTTAAATAGGGTTTGGGTTTATTGGAAAAAAAGAAAAAGAAAAAAAAAGGGTTTGGGTTTATTGAGAAAGATTTAAATCTTGGCCCATTGAAAATTTCTCATCATTAATTGTTGAGGTTGTTTAATATATCATTTGTTGCTCACACATCACCTATTTAATGACGTATATGAGAACACTTCATTGAAGATGTAAATATGTTTATTATAGACACTAAGGCTTCGATTGGGATGACTTTCTTACTTCTTTTTAAAGCAGTTTTTTAATACAAAATTTTTTTGAACTAGAAATTTTTGTACTAAAAAATTGATTAAGTAGTAAAAAAGCTGTCCCAAATGAAACCTAAGCGTGTTCTACCATTCCTTCTACCTAGAAGTATCGTAGAATTATGGATGCAACTTGTAGCTATTGTTTTTTTTTTTTTTTAATTTTTATTTATTTTCAGCATGTAGCTACTGTTGATGAAGTGTTATTGCTCATATCGATGCCGCCGAAAGACAGTCGGTTATGTTAATGTAGCTAGAAAATATTGTTGATTATGCCATCTCCTACATTCATTGCATCTTGAGCTAAAAATATATTGATCACATCGTCATCTTGCTCTCTTGATGGCAATAATATACTAATACTAATGTCCCTTTTCCTGCTCCTAACATAACTGAGAAGCTATTATGGAGAAAATAATTTCGTTGTTATGATTGTAGAAAGCATATTTCCATCATAAAATTTTTTGAAAAAATGAAAAAGCAGTAAAAAAACAATAGTCAAATGAAATTGTAGCTGCTGTACAAAAAGCAAAGCAGCCAAAAAGTGGTCCCAAGCAGACCTTAAATCTCTCTATTTAGGCTTCGTTTAGGACGTCTTTTTTACTTTTTTATTACAAAATTTTTTTAAACTAAAAATTTTTATACTAGCAAGCTACTTTAGAAAATAATAAGAAAGCTATCCCAAATGAAACCTTAGTAACAAGTTATAATTTAGTAAATATTCAACAAAATAATCAACTAAGACAACAAATTATATTTATTTAGTTAGTTAATTAGCTTAAAGGATTCAAAATATTCTACTAAAACATCTAAATAAATAAATTACATCCCAGTAATTACTAACAACAAAATTATTTCAATTTGAAAAAAGGCCGACTTACCTTATCAATATGAGCAATCCAAATAATGGTGAAATCATGAGAAAATCTATAATGTAATCTGTTCAACAAAGATTAATTTAGCTAAAATAGATGTTTGAATATCCTACTTAAAAAATTCCCTCTATCATATAGAAATTAGTGTATATATTTATGGTCATATTATTATTTATAGTGCTTGATTTGTAAATTATAGTGTGTGCTTTCCTTCATTTCTTTTCTTCTATATAAAAAAAAAATTCAAGGAATCATTCACTAATTATAAAATGAAATCGCTATTATTTCAATAGATTTGGGGAATTATTTACATGAATAAAATATTATCTCAACAGATTCAACAAATGAAATCCTGAAAAAAAAAAGAAATAAACTTAACATTCTAACTAAACATATCAAACAACATCAATTACTAACAAAAAAGTTAAATAGCACTAAAAAAATTTAGCTTCCGCAAAAATATATATATTAATTTGATCTGTTTAAAAAATTTTGCTGACATTATTTTCTTAAGATCTTGAGTTTCAAGTCGTATACTTCGTGAGTTACACTCAGTAGTGAGTCAAGTCGGCTCGAGTTTGAGCTCGACTCGATAAATGACTTATGAGTTGAGCTTGATGAGCTAACAAGTCAAGTTTGAGCTAACCCTGACTCGACTCATTAGCTCGTGGGTCAGCTCGTTTAAAATATATTAATATAATATATACTTAATATTGTGCCAAATGATGACCTTTGTATAATTAGAATAATCTTTCCTTTACTATTTTAGTTCTTTATATTTTCCCAGTTTTGAGTTGGGTAGGACTGTAATTCTGCTTATTTTGGCGGGATGATGTAATAAGTTAAAGTTCAGTTTAGCTTTCAGTAGAGCCATGTGAGTTGTATGTGGGGCGGGTTCTTGGTAACCAGCCATTACTCGAAGAAATAAAAGACTACTCCCCTTTCTTTCAAGAAGGGCAGCTGGTGAATTCTTCTGAATTCTGCTGTGATTTTTTCCATAAGCTTTTCAGATCTGGTGGGCAAGAGAGCTCTAAAGAAAGATGTCTATGCAAAGGTTCAAAATCGACAAGTTCAATGGGGAGAATAATTTCCCTTTATGGCGGATCAAGATGAAAGCCTTGTTGGTTCATCAAGGTCTTTTAGATGCCATTTCAGCAGAGAACTTCAGCCCAATTATAGATAGGGCAGGGGCTTGGGAGATGCAGCTGAAGGTGCACAGTGCTATTCTCCTTTCACTCAGAGATGGGGTGCTAAGGGAGGTTGTAGAAGAAGAATCAGCTATATAGATTTGGCGAAAATTGGAATCCATATATATGACAAGATCACTTGCAAATCGATTGTTCTTGAAAAAACAATTATATACACTTCAAATGGAAGAAACAAAACATCTTAGAAGACATATGGATGAATTTAACAAGCTAATTCTTGATCTCTAGAATGCCGATGTGAGAATTGATGAAAAAAATCAAGGAATCATCCTTCTCAGCTCTTTACCGAAGACGTACATATGAACATATAGTGGACACTATGCTATATGGAAAGCATACTCTAATCATGACAGAGGTGAAGTCTATCTTGATATCGAAGGAAATTAAAAGAAAGGCGGAATCTCAAAGGAAGATAAGAGTGCAAACTGCTTATCTTTCAGAGGTATGATAAAATTCAAATCCATCAAGAATAGCAAAGCATATCGAAATTGGTCTAGATCAAAATCAAGAGCTACAAGCGTTTTTGTTGCTATAAAAGAAGGCCATTTCAAAAGAGATTGCCCGAACAGAATGAAATGGTAGGCCAATAAATCCAATGAAGAAGCTAAAGCTGGAGTAGTAGAGAACTCAGATGGACACAAATCATCAAAAGTTTTAGTTACTTCAACTAAATGTTTTGATGAAGATTGGATCATAGATTCTGGCTGCTCCTTTCACATGACACCTGTTAAACCCCCTAAGTAAAAGGAGTTAAACTCTTAAACATCGTGGCGCCTTTTGATGTGATGGTTGGAATTCATTAAGAAACTTCAAAGTTAAGCGTGCTCATCCCGGAATAATTCTGGGATGGATAACCTACTGGGAAGTTACACCAATACGATAAAACTGTGAGGCTCTTAGGCTAAAGAGAACTATATCTCGATAGTTAAGAGTTTGAGTTGTTACAAAATGGTATCAGAGCAATACACAAGTCGAAGATGAGAATTAAGTGACATACAAGATAAAGTGTTACGCCATGGGAGCCACTTCTTGAACATTGTATGAGATAAAATGCTACATGAAGGGAGCCATCACTTGAACTTGTAAGGGCCACCTCTAAAATCATATGTACCTGGTGGATGAATCTGGGATAAAGATGCTGACGAGGATGTTAGTTACTTAAGTGGGGGAGATTGTGAAACCCCTTAAGTAAAAGAAGCTAAACTCTTAAACATCGAGGTGCCTTTTAGTATAATGGTTAAAATTTTATTAAAAAACTTCACAGTTAAGAGTGTTCATCACGGAGCAATTTTGAGATGTGTGACCTACTGAGAAGTTACACCAATAAGAAAAAATCATGAGGCTCTTAGGCCAAAGCGGATAATATCTCAATAGCTAAAAGTTTGGGATGTTACAAATGGTATCAGAGCAATATACTTGCTAGAAGATGAAAACTAAGTGTCATACAATACAATGTGATACACCATGGGATCCACCTCTTAAACCCTATATGAGATAAAGTGCTACATGACAAGAGCCACCACTTGAACTTGTACGGGTAACCTCTAGAATTTTATTTGCCTGGTGGATGATTTTGGGATAAAGATGCTGACGATGACGTCGATTACTTAAGTGGAGAGATTGTGAAATCCCGTAAGTAAAAGAAGCTAAATTTTTAAACATCGATGTGTCTTTTAGTGTACTGGTTGAAATTTTATTTAAGAAATTTTGTAGTTAAGCATGCTCATCTCGGAGCAATTCTGAGATGAGTGACCTACTGAAAAGTTACACCAACAAGACAAAATCGTGAGGCTCTTATGACAAAGCAGATAATATATCGATAGTTAAGAGTTTGAACTATTACAAATAGTATCAGAGAAATACACCAACCAAAAGATGGGAACTAAGTGTCATACATGACAAAGTGATACGCCATGGGAGCCGCCTCTTGAACCTTGTATATGACAAAGTGCTACATAACAGGAGCCACCACTTGAACTTATAGGGGCCACCTATAAAATCCTATCTATATGGTGGATGATTCTGGGATAAAGATGCTGACGTGGATGTCAATTACTTAAGTGGAGGAGATTGTGAAACCCCTAAAGTAAAAGAAGCTAAACTTTTAAACATCGAGGTGCCTTTTGGTGTAATTGTTAGAATTTCATTAAGAAACTTTGCAGTTAAGCATGCTTATCCCGGAACAATTCTGGGATGGGTGACCTACTGGGAAATTACACCAACAGGACAAAACCGTGAACTTCTTAGGCCAAAGTAGATAATATCCCGATAGTTCAGAATTTGAGCTGTTACAACACTAAATAAACTCTGGTTTCAAGAAATTGAAATGGGAGATGGCAGCACGGTTTTACTAGGAGATGACAAATCTTTTAGAGTCATGGGATATGTTTCTATACAGATGTATGATGGATTTGTCAGAACCTTAAAAACAACCTCATTTTCGTTCGTATGCTAGATGCAGGTTGCTGTTCTGTTAAAATAGTCAAGGGATAAATAAATATATCAAAAAGGAGATATGTTAATAATTAAAGACTCGCTTGTGAACAATCTATATGCTCTTGCAGGACATATATTGATGAATTCATGTATGAATGCTTCTTTTGCATCTATTAATAGCACCGAGATATGGCATTTGAGGGTCAGTCACATAAGCGGCTGTGATTTGGAAGAATTAAGCAAACAAGGTTTGTTAGGTTAAGATACAACACAAAGCTTGGAATTCTGTGAAAGCTGTATTTATGGAAAAAGCATTAGAGTTCGATTCACTCTTGCAAAACATAACAACCAAGGCATTCTTGATTATCTGCATAGTGATCTATGGAGGCCTTCAATGATAGCAACAATGAGAGAAAATATATATATATTTTATCTATCATTGATGACTACTTGAGGCGTGTTTGGGTTTATTTCCTCAAAAGCAAAGATCAGGTGCTCGATGTATTTCAGGAATGGAAAATGCTGGTTGATAACCAGGTTGGTAGGAGAGTAAAGAAATTGAGAACAAATAATGGACTGGAATTTTTTTCAAAGGCTTTTCACAAATTCTGTGTAGAGCAAGGGATATCGAGACATCTAGCTATTGTTTATGCTCCACAGCAACATGGTGAGCAGAGAGAATGAACAGAACGCTAATGGAAAAGGTTAGGTCTATGTTATCTAGTGCAGGGCTGAAAAATGAATTATGGGGTGAAGCACTCACGACAGTAAGCTATTTGATCAGTAGAAGCCCATCAATTGCAATTGGCTTCAAGATACATATGGAGGTATGGACTGGACACAAAACTGATTATAGTAATTTAAAATTAATAGGTCCTCATATTAATGGTTGAAAAACTCATGAATTTAAAAATGTAGTACTCTTGCTTCATTTAAATTCTCCTTAAAATTAATAGGTCCTCACACTACAGGAAAAATAATGATTTTCGGCAGCCATTTTTGTCGGAAAATGTGAAAATCCATCGAAAGCTTCCCAGTGGATTTTATTTTGACAGTTAAACGCATGTCAGAATAGGCCTACGACGGGAAATTTTCATCGGAACTATTTCCGACGGATTTCCAGCGGAACAATGCACTACAAATGACGTATTTTGAATCAAATTACTGGCGGAGCCATTAGTCAGAGTTTTCAGCAAAATAATCAGCCGGACTTGCCGTTGGTAATGCCGGCGGAATATTCTGCCTGTTAACCGCCGGAATTTCTCACAGATGGTTCTGCCAGAATTTAGTTGATAATTCCAGCGGATAAGGGCCTGCCAGAAATAATTTTATAAACTTGTTGTATCATCATTTCCGACGATTTTTCTACCGGAAATCTATCGAAAACATGTATCACAGAAAAAAAACACCACATATAATATAATGAATTTTTAAAGAATTTTTTTCTTATATGGAATTTAGTAGGAAACATCAATATATGGCAGTTTTCTAAAGCATAATGTTCATACACATTTAAGTTTTATGTCTCTAAGAACAAAACAAACCTATTTGACTTAACAATGGTGGGCTTCATTCTAATCCATGCCCAAGCATATCATTCTATAAGTTTGCAAATCATCCAAGGTATTATTAGATGTTGCACTTTTCACTATGACATTCTAGAGGAAGTAGTAATTCTTTTTTATTTTTGGCTCTTATTAGAATTATAAAATCCTTAAAACATACAATCCTTCAACAATGCATATTTTTGGCTATTATTAGAATTATAAAATCCTTTAACAATGCATAAACACTTAATTAGAGTTCAAATACTCCAAAAAGATAAAACTCTTTTTCAAAGCTAGCATATTCATGACCTTTCTCAAATTCCTAGCCACTTGATCATGTCTTAATTTGAATTGTTCATGAAAATAATCTCACATCTATGATATTGCATATAAGTGTACGCATTTCTATAATTGACAAACCTATTGGAAAAAAAAATGAAGTCCTACTTTGACTAATGAAAAAATATTCTAAATCGGATCCAAATTTCAATAGAAGAAATATAATAACCAATAATTATTAAACTAGATCAAACCACATTTCAATTTCTTTATTACTAATGTTGCTTGAAATTTAGACTTATCTTTCTAATCCCATTTTCCCTTAATCTTTGATTGCAATAAAGCTAAGATTTGTTGGATTAAAAAAGCTTGTTATAAAAAATTCCTTTTTAGTGATATGTCATCCTCTATCCAAAATTCAAATACTTTGTTGCTTTAAATAGAGATGATTTGTAGGTGAATTTATCATATAGAAACTTTTTGATCTTTTTTTTTAATGCCTTTTGCAATATTTTGGTCTACTACTTTTTGAAGGGCATTACCTCTCAAATTGTAAATTAATCAAACATAGAGTTTTTTTATCCATGTGCTCTTTATCTTCATTTGTGCAAATTAGGAAATCATTTTCCCTCAAAGTATTGATTAATCCCTCCTTAGACAATTATACTCTCAATTTTAGGTTCTTATTGTTTATATTAGACTTTTTAAATTCATATTCAATGATGGCATACAAAAATTTTGGTAAACTAGATGACACAATATTTTAACTACAACCAAACTTTGATAGCAATTTATTGCAGTAGTAGGCCAATTCAATCATCTTTGAGAAGTTAAAAGAGAATATTTAATCAACCAAGGGGAAATAAATCTAAAACTACATATGCAATCATAAGGAAAAAAAATATCAAATTTATATGGTTTGCTTAAGAATTTCCTACAACCACATGATGAAGAGGAATAAATGATGCATATGGAGAAGTATAAGATAAACATAGTAACAAACATATACTAAATTCTCTTCTTTGGAATCTAATGAAGAAAGATAAGAAAATCTCATCAATCTTCAAGGAAATAAAAGAGAGAAATGAATAATTATTTATCCTCTTACCAAATGTTCAAAAACTAAACAAAGAAGTAGCAATTAGCAATTTCTTGTCCTATACATTCCTTCAAAAACCTAAAACTCCCTCAATATCTTATGCTAAATCTCTTGCTTCTCTATAGTGCCTCAATTAAAATGCTAACCTAGCTTGCAATGTAAACAAGAATGGGACAATTATTAACATGCCCTTCTTATTGAAATCCTTACAAACTACAGCTAGTGCATGCCTATTGGTTATACATCTAATTTCCTTAAAAATAAGTGCATGCTACTATTATTAAGAGCCAAAGGAAGCTATGGCATGTCTCCTTTTGTCGCTCACCATCTTGAAGAAAATGACTTTCTTTTGCTTCTCAACAATGAAGGTCAAGGAAATGAAACTTTGAAGAAGCATCCAAAAGCATATGATTTTGGTTCATTTTTGAAATTTGCATAGGAGCAAAGGCAAATTTCCTCCAAATAAATCAGCTTAATGAACTCCTTTATACTTGAAAATTTAAGAATTACTGTAATGCACCTATATTTATGTGGGCTATTAAGACGCATCATGATGGCACACTTGTAATTGATTTTTGTATTTTATAGAGTACTCATGGGCTCTTATAATATGTGTGCAAATAATAATATTTTTATTATTTTGTAGGGCATACTTCATGTTGTATGAGAATATTTTTTTCATAAATCTAGTCATGAGATTAAAGATGACACATAAAAACGTGTAAAAAAATCATGTATTTGATTGAGCCAATACTTCAAATCAATTTGTGCAAAGAAATCAAGGTATGTACTTTGGCTGAATTGGGTTTTCTAGTAGTTTTATTCTTCTATTATTCCTGATTTCTTAGAATGGATAGGATAATCAAGTAATTGAAGACACTCAAGTTTGTTTGGATTAAGTTAATAAAGTTATTATGATAATTTGAACTAGGTTCAAAAAGGTTTCTAATTGAGAATAGACTTGAATCACTTATAACTTGGAACTCATTAAGTTTAAAGTATCTGAAAACTAGCTTCAAGTGAACTAAATTTCTAATAAATCATACAAGAATAACCACTTTTTGGAACCACATTACTAAGTTGTTGAACTCATCCAATAAGCTCTCGAATTAGTCACCAATCAATCAATGCTATTCCTAAAAAAGAACTCCATAACTTGCATAAAGTATTCATCACATGATTAGGCATTCTTTCTCGAATTAGCCACCCACCATCAATTTAGACCTTGCTCAAAATTTCTAACTACTAGTCACCAACTATTCTAATTTATAAGCTACACAATCAACTAAATATATTTCAATTTATGTAATATTTATATAACTATTTTATATTTTGTAATACTGGCTTTGATCTAGACCTATAAATAACAGGTTCTAACAAGATGAACTGTTGAATGAATCACCTTAAAATTGAAATTAACCCAAAGTTTCTAACCACAATTTGATTATAATAGTAGCTCATTTGCTATGTAGCTAGCTAGGCTAAATTCATTTTTTATATAATATTATGTAGCCAATTTTATATGCCTAATCTTCATCATACATAAATAAGGAACCACTAGTCGAGTGCAGATATCATGAAATCACATAAAATTTGAGTTTTTTTTAATTCTCCAAGAAATATCCTCTAAATTATTTTTCCATAACCTAGTTAAACACCCACCCCTCTTTGCTCAATGAGATGGGGCTAGATTTCTTGTTGGTTAATTTTTTAATAGACTCAGGCTTTCTTTGGGATAGCATTCTTACTATTTTTTAAAATAATTTTCTAGTATAAAATTTCTAATTCAAAAAATTTTTTATACTAAAAAATAGCTTTTAAAAGCAGTAAAAAACCTTATTTTCTCTTTTTCTGCTTGTTTGAAGTTAATTTATTTCTCTAATAAAATCTCATTCACTAACATTGTCTGATCCAACATTAAACAATTGTTCAGTGAATGTTAGGAAAACAAATAAGCAATATTATGTATGGCTTCAGAACACCATTTGAATATTTTGTAAAGCGCTAACTAGCTTTGGATTACCTCAATATATATTTTGAGAGAGAGGGAGAGAGAGAGAGAGAGAGAGAGAGAGAGAGAGAGAGAGAGAGAGAGAGAATATTCTTAGCCAGTACTGATGATGTAAAACTGAACTAGAAAGACCTGGTATTTAACCATGGGAAGTCACAAATGGAGATCTAAACTGATTGCGCCATCCTTTGCCTCGTGACCACGCCAATCCCTTGGATACGCCGTGGAAGAGGACGAAGACAAAGACCCCACTCCTCGCGATCCTCCCGCCATCTTCTTCCCTGCTTCTCCTCCAAACAAAGGCAAAGTCAAATGCGAAGGCATCGTCACCGCCGCTGGCAGAGCCTTCCACAATCCCGGCACTGAGCCCAGCCCACCTCCGCCCGACCCGCCTGACAAGTGGTGGTAGCCAAGCGGGCTGTGGTGGTAGGTTTCTGAGAGAAATGCGCGCTTGAGGAGTTGGCGTTCACGCTTGTGCGCGTTCTGGTGGCCTCCGAGGGCTTGAGATGTTGGGAAGTTGCGGAAGCAATAGGGGCACTCGAACTTCTTCGCGGCGTCATTTGAAGCGGAGGAGTAGGACGGGAAGTCGTTGCCAAAGAGGTCGAGGAGTGGATAGGGTTGGGAGAAAGACTCCGAGCCCATGAAGTCGCGGGTTTTTCTCTCGGTCATCCTCTCAGAAAAGTGAGTGAGAGAGGAGGCATCAGCAGAGAAAGAAGTAGAAGAAGATGAGCGAACAAAGACAACTCGACAAGTATATTTACGAATTGGATGGGGTGGTTGTTGATTTACTTACAGGGAAAGGTACAATTATCAAGCGGGCTAATAAAGTTTTTATTCTGAGGATTACATACATGAAACCCAAAAATCTCATGATTTACATATCTAAAATTTTACACCATTTAATAATTTTATTAATAGAGCTAACGGATTTTGTTAGACACAAGAAGAAAAGAGATAAACTACTGTCGACCTCACGGAAAATTATTAGGTCCGGTCACCTGACCTAGAGATAGGTCCGAATTATTGACACGTGGCACTTAAAGTTAAAGCGCAGGTAAAGTGCAGGTAAAACGCAGGTAAAGTGCAGGTGAAGCGCAGGTCAAAAGCGCAGGTCAAAAGTGCAGTCAAAAGCGCAGGTAAAGTGCAGGTACAACGCAGGTAAAGTGCAGGTAAAGCGCAGATAAAAAAGAAGTCAAAAGCACAGTCTATGTGGCAAATTTTTAGTGGACATCCGGGCCTATTTTTAGGTCAGGTGACCGGACCTAATAATTTTCCCGACCTCACAACTTTGTTGCTCAAGCTAGTCGAGGCTGCCAACTAGTCTGCTTTGCCTACTTGTAGGGGTGTCAATATGTGGCACGACATGAAAATCCGATTCGAATCCGACGTGAAAATTTCATGTTAGATCTGACCCGATTTCAAAAAGTGTCGGGTTCGGGTTCCCGAATTTGATCCGTTTGAAAAAATGGGTCGGGTTCGGGTTGACCCGGAAACCCGACGGATTAACCCAGAAACTTGTTTAAAATGAGCTGACCGCATTGCCCGAGCCTGCCCCGCGCCCTGTCGCATCACATCCGAGCTGCCTGTGCCTACCCGCGCCCGCCCGTGTTGAGTACGAGCTGCCCGTGCTCGCTGTCGCTCGCATCCGAGTTGCTCGCTCCTACCAGCCCTGCTCGTGCTCGCGTTCGAGCTTGTGTCCCAGCTGTTGCGTCCGCGCCCGCTCCCGAGGCTGCCCGTGCCCGTGCCCATGCCCATGCTCTAGGCTGCCCGCACCCGAGGTTGCTTGGGTTGAGTCGTGAGCCCCGCCGTCCGCAGTCCCGCCATCACCGTCCAACCGTCAATCGTGTCGGGTCAACCTAATAACAAGACGGGTCGGGTTCAGGTCCGAATTTTTGACCCGTTTACATAATTGGGTCGGGTTAGGGTCTACCCATTTGAATCCGGATCAGTTCGGATTCGACCTGAAACCGACCCGAAACCTGATTTTGACACCCCTACCTACTTATTTTAGTCACCTTGCAACCTCATATGATTGGGCGGTGGGAAAAGAGTTTGGCGAGGATAGGCGAAGATGGTTCATTGGACCTAGTAGAGGCGATTGTTGGAGGCGCAAAATCTAATGAACTGGGTAGATTCGAGCAGGCAAGACAGATGCATCTAACCTTGGTGTGTGAAGGGTGACTAGACCAGTTGTGACCAACGTCCCGTGTGAAAGGTGATGAACCTAGCTAGAGGTGCAGCGACTGGTTACAAGATTTTAGCAGGAGGTGTTATTTTTATTTTATTATGATATTGTGAGCGTTACATGTACGTGAATAATTGACATTTAAATGTTGACTATATAAATCGTAATATTTCATATGCAATGAATGTTAATCCCTTGTACATGTCCTTCTGGTGCCCCCCCTAATTCTGATGCTGGCGTAAGCTTCCCTCCCATAATAAAGGGTGGTGTCACCGGCTGTACCGGCACTGTTTTTCTTAGATTTTATAATATTGTGATTAAATAGAATTTTTAGTTACAATTTTTTATCTACAAAAATATATCATAATGAAAAAAAAGCCGATAAAAATACTGAAAGATAATGTAAATCATACATTTATAAACTATTGTCAAATATTAAAATTTTAACATATTATTTTAAAAAAATGCCACTCAAAATTATAATAGTGAAAGTATTGTAGCTGAAGCTGATAGATTACAAATAATATTTTATTTTTCTAATGGGGGATTTACATACATACCACTTTATTTCATATTATTTACATATTTAATATCTAAAATTTTAATATTACATGCCTACCACCCATAGAACAAATATAAGTGCATGAAATGAAATATTAAAGTTTATAGGGTGATAAGAATGAAATATAAGAGTGATATATTTGATATTAAAATTTTGAAAAATTTACATACATACCACTATATAACAACCTATTTATATATCTAACACCTAAAACTTTAATATTACATACATACCACTCTATATTATTTTAATATCAAATATACCACTTATATTTCTTTCCTACCACTCATATATTTCATTTTTACCACTCACATTTGATATGAAAATGAACTAAGGGTGGTATGTATGTAATATTAAAATTTCAGGTGTTAAATACGTAAATAGAGTAGTATGAAGTGGTATGTATGTAAATCTCCCTAAAATTTTATATGAGTGATAAGAATATAATATTAAAGTTTTGGATGTTAGATATATAAATATTATGAAATAAAGTGGTATGTATGTAAAAACAAATATAAAAATTGAGATGAGAAAAAATATACACCAAATATATATTTTTTTATGTTAGAAATAAAATTCGGTTGGAGATAAATTACTATTTAATATGATTATTATTATATTTTAAAGTGAAAAATAAAATTTTCATTTGAAAATGCATTTACATATAACATCTTTTTTTATTTACTAGAATTAGGCAAAGTCCTCATCCATTCCACAAGAAAAAATAAACTTCCTTTAAAGTAAAACTCTAATTTTTTTTTTTTTTTAAATTATACTATCACTCACATACGCGTACAGAAATAGAAGAAGCGAGTCAAAATTGAACGTTTGAAATTTACTTATGTTTCTTTCGTGCTGTTCAGATGGCCAGCGACAGAATAAGAAAAAAAATTAATTTGGGCCGTTGTAGAAGTACTTCTCCTGGGTTAGGAATGTGGGCCCTGCGGATGTCCGGCCTGGTCCGATGATGGCTGGAAGGGTAAGTATAAAGATTTTGATAGGTTTGTTAAGAGTTTTAGTTATCAACTAAGAGATTTTAAATCTGAAGTTTTATATGTATTGTGTGTGTGACTTTGCTTTAATTGGTTGAGATTTTTGGTCCTATTTATACTTTTTTTTGGTTCTTTTGAGCCAATTAAGATAAACTCACATACATATTACCTACGTAAATTTCGAACCCAAAATTTCTTAATTGATATCCAAAACTCTTTGTTTTTTGAGATATTTAGGCCAATTAAGGCAGATACACACACATCGCATACATAAGAATCGAACCCAAGATCTTTTAGTTGGTAGCCTAAGCTCGCAACCAATATATCAAAATGAGCTGTGTGATATCCAAAACTCTCAACTAACAGATCAAAATGAGCTGCAAGTCATTGATGCTCAGTCTTTAAGTTCTTACCTAATCTACCTTATTAGTCTTTCTCTCTCTCATCGCCGAAACCGAAAGGTAACAAGGACATCCCATCTTAAGACTGAAGGGTTTGATTTGGTTGGTTGGAATTTATAATGACTGGCAGTGTAAGTTTTCTATATTTAAGAAGAGTTCTATTTCCTAACCATTCACCTAACTATCACCGTATGCTTAATTGTGGAGGTAATTATTATCTAAATCGGGGTAAATGGATTGTACGGAATAGATTGAGGGGGCAAATTAAGGTGCTGTTAAAAAATAGATTGTTAGCATCCTGATAAAAATAATTAAGAGAAACAGACATTATATAAAAAGGATTTTATATGTTTATAAATGAGATTTTATATGATTTATTAAAACTTTAAGTTATTTTCATAATTATTGGAAATATAACTAAACTTTTGATACATTATAAAAGATCGGCTTGATCAAGCATGAACCTTGATGTATATTTGAATTAGAAGCTTTTAGAATTAAAGTTAGTACTATCTAGACTTTGATAGGCTTGACAAGGCAAACCCAATTAGGGCTGCAAATGAACTGAACTGAGCCAAGCTGAGCATGTGCTTGCTCATGCATGTTGGTTTATTATCAGCTTGAACAAGCTTGGTTCTAGCTCGATTCGAGCTTTTTTGTTCGTGTTCAAACTTGGTTCGTTTAACTTAATGGATGTTCATATTTGGTTTTATTTTTTACTCATATTTGATTAGTTTCGTGCTTATTGTGCGTTAAACAAACAAGCCTTATTGAGTTATAAACGAGCTCTACTTCTAAATGTTCATTGCAATTAAATTATATATACTATTGATTTAATAGATATTTATAATATATTTTTCTCATATTTAATTAATCTTAAAATTTATTAATTAGTATTTATTATATCATTTAATTATAATAAATATAAAATATTTATATTAGGCAATTTTATAATCAAATATTAATTGCTTTTTTAATGAGCTCAGAATCAAATAAAAATCGAGCTTTATGTCGAGCTTGTTCACGAACTTTAAATAATGTTGTTCATGAACATAAGTGAATCGAATGTATAGCTACTCAAGCTTATTTATTTAAGCATCAAGCATTGAAAAAAATATTTAAGCTTGTTCACTTAATTAAATAAATGATTACGAACGTCGAATGAGCTTTATCGAGTCAAGCCATGAGTAGCTCGTCGAACGCTCGGTTCGTTTGCAGCCTTAAACCCAATGACTAAAAAAAATTGGTCTAATTGAAATCCAAATAAGCTCAAATCAAAAACTTAAAGCATAGTTGAGAACTTTAAAATATTAAGTTGGAGATGAAATAATATTTGAATTTGGCTTGCATAGTCAATCAAGTATTTTGATGAGACAAATCCAACTAGCTATTAAGGTATTAAGGCATTTAAATGCTGATGAACGCTTTTGATCAAATGAATCAGTATGAGCCGTTCGATAGAGTATTTCATATTTTCTCCATATTTTTGAGGTATGCCACTCCAAAAAATTTATAAATAAGACTCCCTCCATAATCAAAGAGGATTATGGTCTAGAGCTTGAAGAGAGATCCGAGGTTGTAAGAGTCTAGGAGCTCCACAAGCACCATTGCTTTATCACCGTAGTCGAACCTTTGTTGCCTGACCGTTGTGGTTAGATCTTCACCACCTAATCATCACTCGAGCGCCATTATTCGAGCACCATCCAATTGCTATTGTTGAGCATTTGCTATCTGACTAACACAATTGGACCACTATTTCCTTGTCTCCTTTGAACCATCATCATCTGATCACTGTTGTCGAATCGTCGCCATTGCAACTTTGCCATCAAACACCACTATTAGACTAGTGCTCGCCCGCCTTTGTTGAACCTTTGCCATCCGATCACCAATCGACTATTGTCATTAGCCCTTTGCATCCTGACCTCCACCATCATGCCTTCGCTGTATGATTGCCGCCATTAGACATTTGCCACTTGATTGTTGCCATTATTAGACCTTCATCGCTCGACCACTTTCATTAGACTGTTGTTGCCTAACTGTCATTATTGGTCCATTGTCGTTTGATTGCCACTGGTGGATCCTTGTTGCCCAACTGTCATTGTCAAACTACCACCGCCTGACCAATACTATCTTATTGTTGTCGCTTAGCCATAGTCATTGGATGCATTTTACCCTAAATGTCTTCCGACTTTTTTATTCTTGCTATCTCCTAGTTAAGGGACACGCAAATTTTTGTAATCAATACTTACATAATTGAATTATATTAGTTGGACCTATCCCTGTGATTTTTTTTCCTTTTATGAGATTTTCACATAAAAGAACTCTGGTGCAATATGTTCTTTTTCATTGATCTATTTATGTGCTAGGTCTTCATTCAAAATTAAGAAGCCAAACTCTCTAACATTATTGCCATCAATTTCCTATCCCTCCACAAGTTTATATATATATATATATATATATATATATATATATAATTTTAGCCATATTTTTTGAAAATCAAATTTGATTAAAGTGTAGCAAAATATTTGTGCATAAGAAATCATTATTTAGTCATATTTTTTAAACAAAATTACAATTTTTAAATAGTTAAACCAACGAACCTGTATTTTTTTTCTCAAAATGTGTGTGTAAGACAACCACTATAGGAAATATATGCATTATCAATGGAATTTTTGGCGGAAGTTTTTGGTCAGAATTTTCGACGGTAATTAAGCATCCTAGCAGAATTTTTGATGGATTTTTTGTTTGAAATGTTATTTTATTTCTAATGGAAAAATCCGTCACAAATTTCGCCGGAAAAGGCTTTACTTCGTCCCGAGATCACCTCCTTCTCCCATATTGCCATTTATTTTTCTCTGGAATAGCTCTCTCGGCCTCTTCCTCACCCGGCGCCATTCAAGGTCATGTCTAGATAGTCTAGGTCCATTTTCTCGAGATTTGAAAGGTAAAACTTCTTCTCTTTAATTATTTTTAATTTTGTTTAGATTTCATCCATTAGATTTTGCTAAAAATGAGTTATAGTTAGGGATCTTATATTTCTATGTAAAACGATCTTAGAATTTGTTCTATGCTTATAATTATAATGTTTGTATGATTTATAACAAAGTTACATTCATTATTTGCAATAGAAGAATCCTATGTTTGAATAATATAGCAAAGTTATATTCACTAATTGCAAATGAAGAATCCTGATAGTGGAGAGGGGATGTGGGGAAAGAGAACAACTACATTCATATAATTTCATCTATTCATTTTTTTTTTGAACTATTTTTGATCAAGTTATACATGTATATCCGAAGTTAAAGGTTGTGGATGTACAATAGATAGTTAACAGGAAGAAAGTTACTCATAAATGAATTTGTAAGTTGAGTTGAATATTTTATTCACATGACAAAGATTCCACTAGAAATCGGCACGAAAATTTCATTGGAATTTCCAACGTTTTTTCGTTCGTCAGTTAAACATGTAATTTTTTCATTGGTAATTTACCGGAAATCTGTCAAAAAGATTTCTGATGGAAATTACCTTTTTCCTACGCGCGTTTTACCAGCAAAAATAATTCTGCTTCTTAGATTTCCGACGGATTTTATCGCTGAAAACCGAACATTTTCTTGTAGTGAGTATGACTTAAGTTCTAAAAAAAAAAGCTTGATAAATTTATTAATGCTATTAAAATGTTAAATTATAATCATTTTTTAATAGTTCAGTTAAGTATTATTATTAATCATATGGTTTTTTAAATTTTGATTAAAATAAATTTGATCATATTTTCCTTTGTAATCATTTGTTAACACTAGTTTTAATTCAAACTCTAACGCTGTGACACTTCCAATCATTTTTTAACGTGAAGGGTTGCAACTCTTGAGATGGTTTATGAGTATCTCTTTGTCAGTTATGCGTAAATATTTGTGTGAAAAGTAAAAGGAGACAAAAAGGGATTGAGAGAGTAAGAGATCTGTATGATTTCTCTCAATTTTTATAGTAAATTTTTTGATGTGGTATTGCTCCGTATTTTTTTTCCTAATTTTAAATTTTTTCATGTTAAATTCTTACTTTTCTGCTGCTTTCTCTTTCTTGTTTTTGTTGGTTTCGTGGTTTTACTCCTAACACTATGCTTCAAGATTAGCGTGACAGAAAACTGAAACGATTAATCAAATCTAAACATTTGGCTTTGAGATTAGTGTCAATTGTGATCTTTGTTCTCCTAGTTTGCATTTGACACTTGCTGTTGCCTTGCTAATGAATTGAATGCTATAACCTTCATCCTTTTACTTGGCATCGCTTTGTCACTGTTTAGGCTGTACCAATGCCCATAATTCTTAAAGTGGTTTGCATTTGAAGATCTTAATCCATTGCTAAAAAACATTCGCAACAACGATAGAAATAGATGGCTGGTGGATTATTATTGTTGCATGCCAGAATATTTGTGGTGATAGAGAGATATAGGGTTTAGCATTCTAACATTGTATGAGGATCTAGTACACACACAGAGAAGAGTGAGGGGTGTAAGAGTCACAAGAGATACTAAGATTTTTACGTGAAAAACCTAGAAAAAAGGAAAAATCGTGGAGCCTGGCCCAGTTAAAATGATTATACCAATATTTGTACTCGATTACAAATGATGCCCTTCATCAGGGAAGGCCTTTGCTAAATGTAGCAAATATACATCATATAGAGCACATTACATGGTGGATGTTGGAAGAATCCAGTGATATGAGAGTTATTCTCAAAAGAATGTTGGAATGTTCGTTTAGTTGGTAGGATCGTAGTTATGCAATAGAGGTTGGAGGGGTCGTAGTCGGGCGACTAAGGTAGAGGGGTTGTGGTCAGGTGATAGAGTTTGGAGGGACTATAGTCGGCGAGTGACGAAGGTCGGAGAGACCGTAGTTGGTGGGCGACGAAGGTCGGAGGGACTGTAGTCGGGCAACGGAGGGACTGTATTCGGGCAACGGTAGTAGGAGTGACTGTAGTTGGTGGGCGACAGAGGTTGGAGGGACTTAGTTTGTGGGTTACCGAGGTCGGAGGGACCGTAGGCGACGAGTGACGGAGGTCAGAGGGACCATAGTCGAGCAACTGTGGTTGGAGGGAATGTAGTCAGCGGGAGACGGTGATCAGTGGGGCCGTAGTCGATGGGTGACAGAGATCAAAGGGATCATAATCGGTAGATAACGGAGGTTCGAGGGACCAAAGTCGGTGGGCGACAGAGGTTGGAGGTACTGTAGTCAAAAGGCGACGATGGTTCGAGGGAACGTAGCCGATGGGCGATGGAGGTTATAGGGGCCGTAGTTGATAGATGATGGTGGTCAGAGAGACCGTAGTCGATGGGTGATGGAGATCAGAGGGACGATATTCGGGTGATGGTGGTCGAAGGGATCATAGTTGGCCGATGACAGAGGTCAGAGGGATCGTAGTTGGCAGGGGATAGAGGATGGAGGGACCGTAGTTGATGGGCGATGGAGGTCAGAGGGACCGTAGTCGACGGACAATACAGGTCGGAGGGACAGTAGTCAGCGAGCAACGGTGGTCTGAGAGACCATAATTAACAGGTGATGAAAATCAAAGGGACTGTAGCTGGTGGGCGACTGTGGTTAGAGGGACCGTAGACTGTGGTCAGATGGACCTTAATCGACGGGCGATGGAGGTCGGAAGGACCATAGTATGTGTATGATGGAGGTCGGAGGGACCATAGATGGCAGGAGATGAAGGTCTAAGGGACCATAGTTTGTGGGGGACGAAGGTTAGATGGACTGTAGTCAATGGGAGACGGAGGTCGGAGAAATTGTGGCTGGCAACAAAGGTTGAAGGGACTGTAGTTGGCGGGCAATGGAGGTCGGAGGGACTGTAGTAGGTTGAGGACGGAGGTCGGAGGGACAATAATCTTTTAGCTATAGTGGTAGGAGGGACCGTAGTCGATGGGAGAGGGAGATCAGAGGGACTGTTTGGGCTCAGATTGAATTGATTTTTGTGTTGTTGGGCTCGTCTAATCGAGACATTCAGTTTGAGTATAAGTTTTGCTGAAATCAGAGTTTGGATGGTCCCAATTTTATTTTGGGAGTTTCCAATTCATATATGAATCAAGATTCGTGCCTTATCGAGGCTATTTTTGATTATGTATCAATTATAAGCTGCAACACATTTGACTTCATCTTTATTTAATCACAATTAGTCTTTAGAAATGGAAAGTAGTGAAAGGTAAAGCTAACTTCTTCAACAAAAGAGAAAAACTGAGGCTTATTAGAAAAGCTTATTGTTTAACTTAGGGTGTAAGCGAGCCAAGCCGAGCTCAAGTCACTCATAGTTGAGCATGAGCTTGATTAATTTTTCAAATTCGAGCTTAATTCTTCGAGTTCGAGTCAGCTCATGAGTTGCTTGTTTTTTATGAAAGCGAGAAAATAATTATGATTCAAGTAGTTTTTATAATAAAATTATAAAAAATAAAAAATTAGGAGAAAAAATAATAAAGAACTATTTGATGTAAGAAAGTGATATATAATTTTTAAATATTTTAATAGCTTTATATTTAAACTTTTGAATTTTAACATATTTTAAATGTATTGTATACCAATAATTTTTAAAATAGCTGAGTCGCGAGCTAAAGAGTCAACTTGAGGCTTGCTAAAACTTGATCTGTTAGCTTATTGAGCTCAACTCACAAGTTATTTGTTGAGCTAAACTTGAGTAGGCTCACAAGTCAGCTTGACCTGCACAACTAATAAAAAGTTAACCTATTTCTTTTGGAATGCTGTCATTAAGATATGCTTCGCTTGTAGTACTATATTTCCTGGCTAGCAAAATAGAAACCTCATCTTTCATGACAGAATTTGACCTTCTGTTAGGAGACAGAATTTGACATTGGGTTAGGTAAGTGGTCTTTTTCTTCCCATCGCCTCTTAGAAGAATGCAATAAAGGGAGCATGTGCTATGTCACTTCTTGCAAAGCTTTAGAGCTTTCATGTCACCATCTTTTTATATCTATGTTCTTTTTTTTGTGGGCATGACAAAATTTAGGGTTCAATTGGGATTAACTATGAGAGTAAATGAGTTGAGATTGAAGCTCTGTTTAAGGAAAAATTATTCTGCCCGGACACCGGACGTATCCGGATTCGGTATTCTAGCGGTACCGCTCGGTATTGAGCCGCGGTCAGTACCGCTCGATATCGCTGCGATACCGATCGGTATCGCTAAAAATACCGAAATCCGGATGCGTCCGGACACCGGACAGAATAATTTTTCCCGTTTAAGACAACTTTCTTACTTCTTTTTGAAATAGCTTTTTACTATAAAAATTTTTTATACGAAAATTTTGGTACTAAAAAGCTGTTCAGAAAATAGTAAAACAGTTGTCCCAAACGAAACTTAAGTAGAATCAAGTGTTATTCAACTCGACTTGTTGAAAAATTAGACAAAGTTTTATTTATTTTGGACTCTTTTAATTTACCAAGTCAAATAAAGTTTTTTTTGGGAATGTAAATCTTATTTGAGATTCTCATATAAATTATAGAATATATATGTTACTTCACCAATATATATATAAATGCTAATAATATATTCAATTAATTTAACTAAGGCATGGTGAGAAAGGATTAGCACTAACTCTTTTGTGACCCTCACAGCTCAAGCCCTGCTCATTCCTGCTTTATCACAATACACACAGTACTGTATTAACATAAAAGAATAATGAAGTTAACTAAGGCATGGCGAGCTAAAGAGTTGAGGGTTGCAATCTCGAGTTCAAAGAGGCTCATTTATTATGAAAAAAAAAATAAAAAAATGATTATGATTTAAGCAAGTATTAAAATAAAATGATAAAATGTGAATTTTATGAGAAAAATAATTAAGAATCACTTGATATAAGGTAGTGAGATATATCTTTAAAATATATATTTTTTTAACTTTATATGTAAAATCCTTAATCCTAATATATTTTAAGTAGATTTTATATTAATATCTTTAAACGAGCAGGCTCATGAGTTAACTAGTCGAGTCGGGTTAGGCTTTAGAATGACTCATTAGCTCATTGAGCTCAGCTAACGAGCCATTTATCGAGCAGAGCTCGAGCCAGCTCACGAGTTGGCTTGACTCACTTACACCTCTAAATACGCTGTTTGACTAATTAGCAAGAGTGGGTGCAAAATTGTTCGATATTCTCGTTAAAACATTTGCATTTCGAATAAATCTTTTAAACTTTTATTTTATATTTAATTATAATTTTGAAATTATTTTTCAGAAAAAATTGCAATGAGAAGTTTTTTTTAGACCAAATCTATTAATATAATAACTATAAAAATATTATCTAATTTTTTAAATAAAAAGATTATAATATTCATAATAAACTTTAAAATTTCTATTTTTTAAAACATAATTCACAGCTAATTTAATTAATAGCTACAATCATCCCAAACAGATGAATAGCATAATATTATTTTTTTCAAATTCAAATGTTCAAATTTATATTTATTATTAACAAATCCAACAAATATATAAATATAATTGTATTCAATGTTTACTGACCTCAACTGCTTTCTCTTACCTGAAAGCTTCTGTATCACAAGAAACCCCATATGCCTTTGAAGTTCTGGTTAAGTGACAGCAGATGATGAGAGAAAGGAAATACTTGCACCTGGTTGACCACCAGTACTCCCATAATGAACCATCCTATGGCTTTATCACAATACACACAGTACTGGTTCCCCTCAAAGCCAGTTCAATCCTATGCCTTCTGCACAATTGTCCATGCATTGTACTCAGAGAATGTCATATATGGCTACTGCTTATTAAGTTAGGGGTAAGGAATGCACGGAAAGAAGCAGCTTGGCTTTAAGTCCAACCTACCAAGACCTTCTTTGTTGGTGCCTACGAAAACACACATAGTAAAATTAATATTAGTATGCTTTTCATAAATGTGCTAAACCACCTTTTTCAATAGGATGAGGCTGAGCAACATATCTATTACATCACTGAGTACTCTGCTAAGTAACATTGACAGACTCACCTCTTCTTGTTGAGACGCTTCAACGGGAAACTTAAGCTTCATTTGGTACAGTTTTGTACTGTTTTATAAAGCAAATTTTAAAAATTTTATACTAAAAAGCTGCTTTAAAAAGCATTAAGAAAGCTGTCCCAAACAAAATCTTATATGTTGAAAAGCAACGACAATTTTAGAGTGTTCAGAGAAGTCTGTAAGACTTAGATGATTCCATCAAAATATATAATTTTACATTTAAAGTTAGACTTTTTCACTATGAATTTCGTTCAGCTACAATTGTACTTGTTTCTCTTATTGCTATGAATGTCATTAAATGTACTACAAAGTAAAGGGTACATGCAGTAGATTAAACTTAGTACTTGTTACTCTTTATTTTTCGATTTTCATATATAACATTCTAGGTCCTAGCTAGACAAGCTTAATAAGGATCATAAAAACATATTGCTATCAAAAGGACCACAGCATTTTAGTGGACCACATATATGGGCTAAACTTCATATCTAGTAAGCTTTTAATTTATCCCATGACAAGTTCCTTACAACATTATGATCATGCCATAGGCCATCCACTTCTTCTTGGTCCAGCTCATGGGGTCAGACCCTTTAATAGCTCAACCATTTTTATCAAACCAATCAAGGATGACAGCCATCCAGATTCGGGGTCATTTATCTCTATAATTGAGGCAAAACTTTCTTCAGAAGACATACGCAAAGGGCAGAAGCATCCCGAGTAATTATTGATTGTTTTACATTAGTGTTTGTCTTTGAGTTTTTAATTTTCTAAGCGAGGACTAATGACTAATGTTGGGTATTGAGTGAGAAAAAATTATGGGTTTTTAGGCCTCTAACAGTTTGGAGCAAAAAAGTCGGTAATTATAGGAAAAAATGTTGGTGATCAATGAACATGAAAGAAAAAAGTCTTTGTTTGTTCCATGGTTTCCTACATTTCATCATTTTTATTTGTAAACTGTACATTAGAAGCACATTCGATCATTTTATATGAATAAGATTGAAGTCATGCTGTCACTTTTCTGAGCAAGCCGATCTAAATGCTATTACTTTGAATCTTCTCAAGTGAACTAGTAAGTCTTTTAGCATGTGAAACTATCTTAATTTTTCTTTATCAGCTTAGGAACACTGAGAATTATATTTCTCTTTGCGTGTTGAGAGCATTTGATTTGGAGCGGGTGGGGGAAGGAATGAGAGCAAGAGGGATAAAGATGTACCATTAAAGTTGGTGGTACAGCTACGAAAGACCTCGATAAATCAATTAATTTGATATATCATCCAAAATTTATATTGATCGGGCACGAATCTCAAGGCAAAATTAAGTTAAAAATTTCTAAAATTAAATTCAAGACCACCCGAACTCCAATTTCAGCAAACTTATAGTCGAACGGAACATCTCGAAAAGACGAACCTAATGGCATCAAATTCGAACCAGTACGAGCCTGAATGGCTCCAAATCGAAAACTCGAAGCGCATTTGGAAGGTTCAAATTATAAATTGGATAACCAAACGATTCTTAAATGTGACATGCTTATAGTCAAATCGAGCGGCTCGACGAGAAGAATCCATCAAAGCCTAAGATCGTTGAATTCTAACATCATTATAGAACTCAAACATTTGATAAATGATCTATAATCAACGGAGTTGATATCGGCTGTCCATTCAAAACACTCCAAACATGCCCTTGATCTTCTCCCTATTTATTGACCATGCCACTCCAAAAAATCTATAAATAGACCCCTCATTCTTCATTGAGGCGGGACCAAGCAAAGAAGAAAAAGAAGAGAGGAGAGAAAGATAAACCTGAGATATCTTTTTCCATCAAGCTCCTCCTCAACCACCACCCGGACACCGACTATTACCGGACTTCCGCTCGACCACAAATTATCGTCGGACTTACACCCTGCCACCAATTGTCATCGGATTTCCTCCCGACCACTATCGCCGACTATAATCTTTTCGACCTCCTTCGCCCGCCAACTACGGTCCTTCCGACCACTTTCGCCCGACAATGGTCTTTCCGACCTACGTCGCCTGACTACAGTCTTTCTGACCACCGTTGCCCACCGACTACGGTCCTTCTGACCTCCGTCGCCCGACTACGGTTCTTTTGGCCTCCGTCGCCCAACTACGGTCCTTCTTACATCCATCGCCTGCCGACTATAGTTCTTCTTACCTCCATCGCCGACAACGGTCTTTCTGACCACTTTCTCTTGTCGACTACGGTCCTTCTGGCCTTCGTCGTCAGACTACGGTCTTTCCGACCTCCGTCGCTAGTCGACTACAGTTCTTCCGACCTCCGTCACCTGACAATGATCTTTTTGACCTCCGTCGCTCACTATTTAAGATTCTTTCGACCACCATCACTCGATTACGATCTTTATGACCTCCATCGCTCGCCGATTATGACTCTGTCGACCAAGCAAACATGTCAATACTGATTCTTCTAATTCCCACAATATAATGCACTCTACATGATGTATATTTGATACATCAAGCCAATGCCTTCTCCCAAAGGAAGGGCCTCATTTGTAATCGACTGCAAATATTAGTGGATTCATTCAAACTGGGCCAAGCCCCGTGATTTTTGCCCCTTTTTAGGGGTTTCCATGTAAAAAATCTAGTATCTCTTATGAACGCTACACCCTACTCTTTTATCTGATTGTGTGATGGAGCTTCATACAAAGCTAAGACATTAAAATTTATATTTCTCTACCGCCATGAATATTGCAGGACGCAACAAGATTATATATGAAGTTTGAAACTTCTAACTAGGCCTTTCTTATTGAAGTAATCACAATCTTTGTAATCTTTCAGTGATACTTTTAAATAAGACACTAATCTAAAGCAAGTTCGGAGTGTCATGTTTCATTTAATTTTCAGCATTCCTTAGAAAAATTATTAAAATGTGTATTTATCACTTAACTTATGCTTTTATAAACGGCGATGAGCAGAGAGCAGTGTTATAGTCTAAGTAAGAAAAGTTAGCTCAAACGTAACTCACTAATGAGCATTCAAGTCAAGCTTATCGAAGCACAATTTCGAGTTCGAGCTTAAATTCAAGCTCATATATCATACAAGCTTGTGCTTGGCCCGACTTAGACCATTGGCTTGTCGAGACGGCTCAATTAATATTAATTGATATATTGACATTTATTTTAGTTTAATTAATTTAAGTTTTACATCTTAGCGGTGTACAAAGATTTAAAATGAACAGCAAAAGTAATAAGACCAGAGAACTTTTTACATAGAAAATTTGGAAAGGGAACAAACCAAGGTGGCCGAGCCCAGTTGCAAAATTCAATATGTAATAAGTGATACAAAGATCTTTCCTTCTTCACTGTTGAAGAAGAGGAAGAGTATATACAAAGATTGAATATTTATATCTAACTATAGGGCTTAATCTTCCCAGGAGAAATTTTAGAAAGTGTCAACAGACGAACAAATGTACCCAATAGCAGAGTTAAATCTTAATAGTATTCTGGATATGATGATGGTTGTCAGTAATAGTAACTGGTGGTTGTCAACGGCAATAGCTAGTTGTCGTCGGCAATGGCGATGATTGGAGAATGCTAGAGAGCTATCCCTTTTCTCCTTTTTCCTCTTTTCTTCTTCCTTTTATGTGAAGAATGGGGGGTTATTCATAGTCTTTTAGGAGTGACATGACTTGTAAATTTGTGGGAAATCAAGGGCATTTTGAGAGTGTTAGGATGGATGGCCAATATTGATTTCTTTGATCATAGACCGTTGATTAAGCATTTAAATTCCTTAATGATATCATAATTTGATGATCTTGGGCTCGTTGGATTCATCTTGTCAAGCCGCTAGATTTGAATATAAACACGTTATATTTAGATAATAATTTTTCATCCAATTAATGCTTTTAAGTTTTCAAATAAGCTTCAGTCTCGAATTGGACCGATATTGGTGTCACCGGGTTCGTCTTATCGAAACGTTCAGTTTGACTATAAGTTTGCAGAGATCAGTGTTCAGATGATCGGAAATTGAATTTTAATGATTTTCAATTCAAATATGTGTCAAGATTCGTGCCAGATCAACGTGATTTTTGGTGGTGTATCAATTAATATATTTTGTCCTATATTTTGAAGCCTATTTATTTTCTTTATTAGTAAACTCTTTTTTGTATAACTCTATTCAGCTTAACAATTATATAACAATTTGAATGTCTTTAATAGGGTGCCTATTATTAACACATCGGGTTCCCCTATTTCTAATGATGAGTTAATAAAATTGGGTCGTGCGAAGCAACATTTGGATTTACATTTTGTTGATCCAGTTGATCATTTTGTTGGGTTTGTAATTAGTTGGGTGATAATTAGGGGCGTTGGGATTCTCAACGATGGTCTCTGTAATGTTTTGCAGGAGGGCATTGATTTAAATGTTGTACAAGTTGACAATGATAGTTTCTCCATGGTTTTAGGCAAGAAAAGTAAGAAAAATAAAAATATATAAAAACTTGGTACGTAATTTCAAGTATTCTATTGGCAGAGCTACTAGATCTAATGCTCATTCTAATCCTTTTTCTAATGCTTAGTTCTGTTTGTTTGTGTCATTGGGGTTGTCTTCTTTTCTGCTTTTGGGTTGTCTTGTGTTGTTGCTGGTTGGGTTGCCTCTGATTTCTTGGTCTGGTTCTTTATTTTGGGGGCCTTGTTTGGGTCTTCTGGTGCTGTTGGTCTTTTGGTTGGAGTCATGTGAGTTGTTACTCGTGCTTGTTGCTGGTTGGGATCTGGGCTAGGTGTTTCTCAGTTTGGTTTTTATCTTTTTGGTTGGTTGCTCTGTTGTGGTGGGTTTGGCTATTTGGTTGGTGGTCCCTATAACTTGCTGTTTTTGGGCTTTGGTTCTCTGATTGTTCTGCTCCTGTTATGGCGGTGGTTTTTATTTCTTTATTGATACTGTGCTTATGTGATTTTGTTTGGTAGTTTGTTTTTTCTTGCAGGTTTGGATCGTGGTTTGGGTATGTGGATTCTTTTTGGTCAGCTTGGCTGGTTTAGGAGATTCACTTATGTTGCAGCTGCTTTGCTCTTTGTGTTATTCGGGCTCTTGCTCCTTTTTGGGTGGTACCTCCTTGCTGCCTCATAGTTTTTCTTTCTTTTTTATTATGTATTTTAGTGCATGGGGACCTTAAGCTCTTAGGTTTTTTCAGTTTTGGATGTAGCTCTTTGAGCATTAGTGGCTCTACGTTCTTTTAAGGACTTGTATCATTTTATTGAATTAATGCGTAGGCTCCTCTGTGGATTTTAACAAAAAAAAAAGAAGAATGTCTTAGGCATTTATATATATATATATATATATTTGAAATTAACATTAAAAGAATTAGTGATATTTGATCATTTTAATGAGTAAAGGGGATCATGTGCCCATCAAACAAACAAACTTCATATATCAAACATTTTGCCTTTGAATTAGAGTGATAGCACAGCCATAACTAATCTTCAGGTCATGCAATAAGCTCTTTATAATATTTTTATCTTGCAACATTCCCACATCAAAGTCTTTGATTATACTTGTGAACCTTTGAACGAAAGTAAGAAAGTTCTTTGCTTAAAGTGTGCATTACACACTCCTTACATGTGGCTAGTCAAAGGTTAGATTCATCTTGTAAACAATTTTGCATGCAAGCAATTAAGATAAATAATAGAACAAATTAGCTAGTGCTCCTATCTCTTTTACATAAACTAGTAGGTGTTGATACTTTTACCAGACCGACAATTAGAATAAAAATACACATTTATGTTTGATGGTGCAAGTGAGGAGCATCTACTGATGAAGCTGCATTATGCGCTTGTAACGCTGGCCATGGAGATATCACAAGGCTTATAAGGTGACCATGGAATATCGCAATAATATGACATCCTTCTCATGCTCTTGTGCTATTACTTCACATATAGGACAAGGAAATTGCCCTTATCTTATTGCTCCTGGGGTCTTCATTGTCAGGGAGCCTTGGGTGGTATCATTTGGAACTGGATCCCGTGCATGGGGGAAGGCTGGTCCCGCCCCCCCCCCCCCCCCCCCCCCATTTCTCTTACTGTTTACCATATGGGAGATCCACTTCAACTTATCTAAATATCCAACTCATCTTTCCTTCCAATACAGAAGGTATCAGGGGTGGACTAATGGTAGTCATTTTTTTATGGAGTCCATTTGTTCTGTTGCATTCATTATCTTCCAAGATTGTGAATGATGTCTTTTTGTTACCCATGATGTGAGGGACCTAAATGGCCACTTTCATCCAGCGGATATGCTACAGACTATTGGAATGTTACCCAGCTGTTAGAATCACTCTTAGATCTTACAATATTAGTGTGATCAATTTCATATTTTATCCCAAGCAAGACTTTCAATTGGTCATTTGTATCTATATCCCTCAAAATCTCAGAATGCTTAATAAAGATTGCATGTCTATTCTCAACATTCTTATTACAGTATCATAAATTATTGGAAAGATGCTAATCACCTGAATCCAAATTAATCATTTTGCATTAACATCTGTCAGCTTTTGTGAGGGTCTAGTAGGCCTGTGAGAATTCAGGTATCATTTGCCTACTTTTTGCAAACTAACATATAAGCATGAAACTAATCACCATTAAATAGTTCTGTAATAAAAAGAATGCAAGTATCCATGCTTCGTTGTTTTTTTTCTAAAGAATGTTATCACGTTGCATAACCTGACTGGTAAGCATTATGCTGGTAATATAAATTCTAGAATAAGATGTTCTAGCAACATGAAAGTCTTCCTAGCCTGATTTGTATCAAGGGGAACAAATGAATTCCAATCTTTCTGTAGAGCTTATAACTTAACAATCAAAATAAGTTTTCATAATTTCATAATGTCAATGACAGGCTTTGAAAGAAAAGGACTAAAGAAAAGATTAAAAGCATAATAATGATTTTATTCACCATCTCTCCAACATTGAACCCCCGGTCTGAACTAAAGTCAGTCAAAGCAGAATGGTGGAGCAGATGGTGTAGATCCGAAGAAAACTACTTCCCAGAAGTCAATTTCAAGACAACCTTCTCAGAAATCAGCAACTGTTACAGCTGAAACTAAAACTACTGCTTCAATGAATAAAGCTTCGAACATAAAGCGAAAGTTGGAATAAATACATAGATGGATACAAAAACTCAATCATGTTTACAAAAAATTAGGGCTTAATTATCTAACAACCCAATAATCATCAATCAATTACAAACTAAAACTGAACAGCGATAAAATCACCCTGGATTAAACCTAAACGTAGCGGAAAGCTACTCAGGAATCAAAAGAGATTTTTTTAGGACATTTGTGTCATTAAGGTAAACTCACACATACATCACATACGTAAGCTTCGAACTCAAAATCTCTTGATTAGTAGCTAAAGCCTCAAACCAATAGATCTAGATTTAAGCTTTCAATGAACAAGTAGTACATTGGAGTATAAGATAGTTGTTTCACAAAAAAGTTGAACATTGGAGTATATTTAGAAATGAAATAGTATTTATTGAAAGAAAGAGTTTAAGTTTTTAATGAGCAAGAAAGTACAAAATAAGCCAATAAAAACAATTTATTATTATCAGAAGTAGCATTAGTAGGTAAAGAATCATTTATTGGGATAGAACACACATTATTAATAGTTGATGGTGCAAACATAGTTAAAGTATTTTGTGTTCTTATATAACTTATCCAATTTTTTTGGATCCATAACTTAATGAAAGAAATTAAATATTTAAAAAATGATAAGATTAAAAATATCAATCAAATAAGAAGAAAAAAGAATTTTTGCACTGATGTAAATGTCCATCTTTAAGATTTATCTAACTTTTATTCATTCCTTTAACCTAAAATTGGTGATAATTTCATGTAAAATTTTTATAGTTCATATCATTTAGAAATTGAATATATATATATATATATATAGAGAGAGAGAGAGAAAGAGAGAGAGAGAGAGAGAGAGAGAGAGAGAGAGAGTTGAGCAATAGATGAAATGATTTCTAACAAGAATTAAAAAAAAATTATAAGTTGAGGTCATTCAACAAAATTTATAAAGACTAATTTATTATTGATTGTTTATAAATATATATTCAACAAGGTTCCTAATTATATTATTCTATTGCTTGGTATTTTAAAAATTATTTTGTTCGGGCCAAGAAAAATCTCTTGAAATTGATGGACTTATCTTTTACTTTTCTTCAAATGTGCTTCAAATTCTACCCAAAAATAATTTAAAAATATGCTTCAGATCATTTCTCATTTTTAAAACTTACAAACTTCAATTTATTTTGAGGGGGGAACTTAAAGCTCATGAAAACAAGTATCCGAGAAGGTATTTAGTTAGAAGGTGATCCCTTATCTCCTGCTTTGTTTATTATTACTATGGAGTATCTTTCTAGGGGTTTGGAAGAATTATACTTAAGACATCCTAAGCTGTTTTTCCACACTATTCGGGGTATTCCTATTACTCACCTTAGTTTTGCCGATGATTTTATCATATTTTCTAATGGTGCTATCAACAACATCAAAACCTTATTCCATTTTCTTACTTTGTTTCAAGATATGAGTGGGTTATCCATTAATAATGACAAAAGTAGCTTTATTGTTACTAAAGCTATGAATCGTACTAGAATTAATGCTATTCAAAGAAGGTGTGGTTTCAACCTGAAGTATTTACCCATTAAGTACTTAGGTACTCCTATTTACAAAGGTAGGAAAAAAGTCACTTTTTTGAGGATATTTTTACTATTATTCAAAAGAAACTCTTTAACTGGTCTTCTAATTTTCTTTCCTTTTGTGGTAGACTTGTGCTTATTAAAAGTGTGTTAAACTCCATCCCGATATTTTTGCTGCAGATTTGGAGATTGGATTTCTTGCGTGGTTTTTTTTGCAGGAAGAATGAGCGCATTGATATCTTTATCTTCTTCTTTTTTTGGGTGTTGACTACTTGCAGCCCTAGAATCTTTTTAGGTATTTTTGTAATTTTTAGTATAAGGAACCATCGGCTCTTAGGTTTTTTTTTCATATTTCTTTTTGTAGCTCTTTTGAGCATTAGCTGCGAGCTGGAGGTTCCTTTTGAGGACTTTGTAACCGCTTTTTGAAATTAACACGTAGGGCCCCACCGTCGGGCTTTCCCCTAAAAAAAAAAAAAGTATCCGAGAAGGGATCAAGAAGCGGGGTTCTAAAATGATAGAGGGGAAGGTTGACATGGGGCTCTTCTATCTTCTGAATTATTTAAAGGATATATATATTATTTTATATCCTTAGCAGCTATAATTATTTCTAAATATAAAAATGAGTTTCTTAAAGATAAGATGAAATATTTGGAATCAAATCTGATCTTATTTTAAACAAACTTTATTCCTAAATAATTTAGTTATAAATCTAAAATTATCTAAAAAGATAATCAATTCTATTTTATATTAAAATAAATCTGAAATTCTTAATTTATAAAAAATAATTGTGATAAACTCTAAAATAATCATGAAGAATAACACAAAAGTAATATGTACGGGTGTGAAAATGAGTCAACGGGTTGGGTTCGAGTCTGACCTAAAATTGGCTTGACTCGAATCCGATCAACGCGAACCAGACCCGTTTAATTAACGGGTGAAAAAGTGGAACCGAACTCAACCCACTAGCAACCCGAACTCGACCCGATATCCTATGTCAATTAAAAAATATTTTTCTTAAGTTGTTAGCCATAGATTCTAGGTTAATGGATAAAAATGAGAAAATTATACCAACAAATAAAAGAACTTAAGAAAACAAATATTAAATGGGTCTTCTTCGGATAAAAATTGAGTTGAAAGGTCAACTCGAATCTAACCGGTTTAATAAATGTGTTGAAATGCATGACCCGAATCCGACCCGTTTATTAAACCAGTCAACTCGAAACATGAATTTTTCAAATTAGGTCATTTATTGACACTCCTACTCCTATACTGTAAATTAGATGGATATGAATGACTAAAAAAATGACCTTTCAACATTCTCCTAAAGTCATTATAAGAAATTCATTACACTTTTTCAACTTTCATTAAAAAATGCAAGATGGGTTTAAATAAGTGGCAATAGGATATTTATTAATGCAAACATCTTTGAGCCACATCTTTGAGCCCTATATAAATTGATTGATTCATCTCTGGTCCCCAAAACTTCCCTTTCATGATCTTCTTTCTTCTGTTTCTAATCACTCGAATTCTAATAATCTATTTTCTTGCATTATGACTATATCATTATTGATTAATTATGATAGTACCAGCTTACCTATATACAAAACAATAAAAAAATAATAAATCAGAATATTCTCAATAATAGAACTTTATAAAATAATAATATTTACTAAAAATTTCTATTAGAAAACTTTAGAACATACAGTAATATAGATCTGATACTGTGCAAAGATTTTCATTACTAAAAACCAAAAGTTCATCAGACCAACAAGATCGAGATCAAATCTTCACTTTTCAGTTTCCATTATCTTCACTTGGAATCACATCAACGTACACCAAACCATCAACAATTTAAAAATAAAAAAACCCATAAAATACAAGCAACCATCGATAACGTTAAAAAAGAAAGGAAAAAAAAAAAAACAGACGAATAATTGTAAGCAACTCACAATACATTATTAATTTGTCTCTTCAATAATCAACTAAACAGCCCTCATCACCTTTTCCATGAGGACGAAGGTATCAGATTCGACAAGCTTACTGTTAATCTTCTTCCGAAGCTGCGAATCCTCGAGCTCCTCCTCGTCAATGGATTCATACTCCAACTCTTTTTCATACCTCCTGCTCAAATAGAGGTAAAAGAGCAATGAGAAGATGACGGCGGCGGAGACAACCCAGCTGAATTCGAGGTTGGCCAGAGACTTGGCGCGGTGGAGGGCCTCGTCACTCCGGCAGCGGACGACGTAATGGCCGTCCTCGTCATTCATGAAGCAGCCCTTGGGGATGAACGCTGGCGTCCAAAGAGCGTAGCCCAGGAAGATGAACCAGACCCCCTGCTTAATGACCACATAATTAGCTACTCAACATCTGTTTAAGAAAACAGCAATATTGCTTTATCACCATAAATTAACAGTCAGAAAAATATTATAATTATATGATATATTAAAGCTCTTGATTTTCTTGGCATAATATACATGTACTGTTAGATTCTTATATATATATATAATTACTATCAAACTATATAAATATAAAATGTATCATATTTACATAAATTAATATCAATGAATTTTTATATTATTTAAAAAGCACAGAGAACTATAAATAATTATAAAATTTAACTTTTTTTTTATTACAAATTATAAGCTATAAATTAGAAAATATGTTACTTCAGTGTAATCTTGGAGGTATACATTTTTTTAATTTTTTCAAAAAAGTGCATTTGAATACATAAAATTTTAATAATCTGTATGTAAATAATTTTCTTAATTTCAAAATAATGTTGGAAAATGTCCTATGTAGCATATTGATTAAAAAATATTAAAAATTATAATGGGGTAAATTAAAGCAGTGGGCCTGCTCCAAAAAAAAAAAAAAAAATCCTTCGTCTTGTGCTGGCAAACTAAAATTCACTGTAAGATTCGTTTTTAGGCCGACAGGGAAACTATAGCGATCTTAAATTTTAAAATTTAAATTCTGTAGTGTACTGCCAATGATAAATCACATGAAATATAAAGTTATATATTTCATGTGATTTACAATTGACACCCAGAATAATGATATTCTCACCTAGTAAATTTTTTCACAATCCTACCTGCAAGGCAATGCTGGCGGAACGAACAAACGCGATTGCAAAATTGCAGGGGTGGCTAATGCCCATTAAGGTGGTGGCGAAGGAGATGCCAATGATGATCCGGAGAAGCCAATGGTATTGTCCCTCCAACCCCGTATGATCAGTGGAGTGGAGGTAAAAAAGTAAAAATTCTTGTCCAAAGGCCGTGGTGGCAGCTATAAGAGTGAGCGGCTTGGCAACGGCTGGGTGGGCTGCGTGATCTAAAGCCATGGCGAAGGCAGCGTAGATGAGGAAAGAAAGGGAGATGGAAGAGTGCTCGAAGTTGTGTAGGTGGTTGGAAGGGATGGTGAAGTCGACGTCAAGAGGTTGGTGGCGTGAGGGACCGATGAAGAGTTCCATGGCGATGGAAGTGCAACTACCCATGGCGATGAGGACGAGTTCGAGGTAGCGGATCTTTGGGGCTGGGAACCATGAGTGAGAACGATAGGTGTTGGGGTGGCGAGAGAAGAGCTTGATGTTGTTGTAGAGGTGCCATAACCCAATGACTAGGAAGCCAAATCCGGGAGCTACGTGACCTATTAGACTTCCCATATCACACTTAGAGATGGAGAAAGAGAACTTGAGATGAGGGGGGTGGTGGGGGTTGGATTTTTATAAAGAGGGAGAGAAGGTTTGGAGAGTTTTTTTTATTATTATTTAGAGTGATAGAAGTATCATCAGCCACTGGAATATGAGAATGAGAATCAAAGTTAAGAAGATGAGGCTGGTCCTCATCAAAAAAATATTTAAAATAAACTTTAAAGAGTTTAGATTTGTAATAATAATTAAATGTTGGCACGATAATCTCTCATATATTAGAGGAGCATTAAAGTATATAGACGCTTTTTGGATATAAAAATGGATTGATTGTAGACTTAGCCATCGTATCACTCTCATGAATTTGGAGGCGTGTATTGAGGTGTTGAGGTGGAGCCAGATGTTAACTTTTCAGTATAAATAAGGAACCCGAAGCTGATAACTTTATGCCAGAGAAAAAATTTGAATGAATTATTTGCTTTCATTTGAGTACTGTAGCTCAATTTGATCTATTAGTTAGAAGTTTTGATCAGCCAGTGATAGACATTACTTGCTTAGATAGGAAACTCATAATATTGTATGGATTCTTGCTAAGACCTAATTAATACGTACTGATGCATTTCAATTGCTTAAATGACTTTACTAGTTACTCCCTGATAAAACAACTCTTCTCGAATATGTTGGATATTCAACTAGAGTTGATATATCATCAAAAATTTATCTTGATCGGGAACAAATCTCGAGGCAAAATTAAGTTGAAATTTTTCAAAATTAAATTCGGGACCATCCGAACTCTGATTTATGCAAACTTATAGTCGAACTGAATGTCTCAAAAAGACGAACCCAACGACAGCAAATTCGACCAAATCCGAGCCCAAATAGGTCCAAATGGAAGACCGAAATGCATTTGGAAGGTTCAAATCATAAATTGGATGACCAAACTATTTCCAAACGTGACATGCTTATAATTGAATCGAGTGACTCGACGAGACAAATCCAACTAGCCCAAGATCATTAAATTTTGACATCATTAAGATACTCAAATACTCTACAAACGGTACATGATCAAATGAGTCGATATTGGCCGTCCATTCAAAACACTCCCAACATGCCCTTGATCTCTTCCCTATTTACTAGTCATGCCACTCCCAAAAAATTATAAATAGACCCCTCACTCTTCATTGAGGGGAGAGGAAGCAAGGTAGCAAGGAAGAGAAAGAAGTGAGGAGAGGAAGAGAGATCTGAGATCTCTCTTGCCACCAAGCTCCTCTTCGACCATCGCTCGGCCACCGAATGTCGTTAGACTTACTCCCTGCAACCGATTGTCGCCAGAAATCTGCCCGGCCACCAACTTGTTGACCAACAGACATAGAGCCAAAATCCCAACGCAAATTCCAGAAATCTCGCAAGAAAATCCGTAAGAATACCTGTATCCGGCGCCGAATCAGTCTCTTCCCGGATATCCCGCGAACCCACCTCGATTGCTGCCCTTCGATGGTCGTTAAAAGCCAACCGAGCGAGAGACTTCGACACACACATCCAACGACACTTCTCGCAAGCATCGCAGCCTCCCCTGTTCGCAAGACACACGGCACTCTCCCTCTCTTCCCTTCGTCGCCCTCTACCCGAACCTTCTCCCATACGAACTCCCATCGCTGCTTGCGATTTCCTCCGCCTCCTCCTCACAACCATCCCGCCAGTCTCGATCTCGCCGGAGAGAGAGAGAGAGAGAGAGAGAGAGAGAGAGAGAGAGAGAGAGAGAGGGATTTTTCCTACCTTGCACTGCCAGAGCCGCCCCCTACCTGTAACCGCCGAAGGCCTGCTCCCATTGCCGATCTCCCTCTTCTCCAAGCCACTCGATCCTCCCTTGCCCTAGCCAAGACGTTCCCTGCTCCCTGCGACCGATCCCCCTATCCCGCCGCCCTCTGGAGCCGAACCCCTTCCAGCTGCCCGACTTCGCCCTTTGACGACTTTCCCATCCCGTCAGTTCGAAAGTTACGACATATTCATCGGGAGCAACATCGGGAGCTCATTTGCTGTGAAGGTAACAACCTCCCTCTCACACGCTTTCTCGGCCAAATCCTGTAAATCAGTCGAATCGAGAGGGAGAAGGGGGATATCTTAATTTTATTAATACTAATTATAATTAATTAAATATTTCTTTTTTATTATAATTAATTATTAATTATATAAATTATAACTAATTATAATTAGATATTATTAATTAATATTAATTATTTTTAACTTTAATTATTATTAATCATTAATTAATTATTATTGATTATAATTAGACATAACTAATTATAATTAATTATAATTAATAGATTAATTATAATTAATAGTTAATTATCATTAATTTTAGTTAATTATTTAATTATTATTATTTCTTATAATTTATCATAATTAGATAATATTAATTATAATATAATTGAGGGATTAGTTATAACTAAATAATAATATAAAAAAGAGAAGAAACACTTCTCTCCTCTTGCCTCGATCTACGTGTCATCACCCCGCCGACGATTGCAAAGGTATAACCCTCCAACCCTAAAACCCCGAGAACTCATTCTCGTCGTTCGCGGCGGACCGGAAAATCGCCTATACACGCTTTCATAAGCGTGGTGGGATGGGACCCCGGTGCGGCGCCTACAACGAGGCGGGTAATCACCTCAAAATCCTATCCTCGGCGTTCGTGTCGAGCCGGCAAACCGCCTATACACGCTTTCATAAGCGTGGTGGGAAGGGAACCCGGTGCGACACCTACGACGAGGCAGGTAGGCCCTATGCACGCTTTCTTAAGCGTGGTGGGGACAATTTTAAGTATCCGTATGCGGCTCTGTACCTGCGGGGAAAACAAACGCTTTGCTTTTTCAGGTTCGTCGAAGACCCATACACGCTTTCTTAAGCGTGGTGGGGGATTGAAGACTTTACACGGCCGCGGTGTCCTCGAAAGAGGGCATCTACCATACACGCTTTCTTAAGCGTGGTGGGAAAGGCCCAGTTTTCCGTTATTTCCCCTAAACGGGGGAGATGCCGGAATGCTGCCGAAATTTCGGGTGAAAATAAAACTAAACTTGGACCTGATTAGAACAAATTTTGGGACCACAGTGGACATGAACTCAAAGAACCTAAAACAAACAAAAATGCAAAAGACTTTGAATAAGACTTGAATATACATGTGAACTCATGCAAAGATCTGATTTGGACAGCAGGGAACCATTGCTTGAACTCCAATGACTTGGAGCTTGATATAAACAGACAAGAACTCAAACGAACTTGGTATAATGAGTCTTTACATAAACTGGGACAATGCAAAGGACTTGATTTGGGACTCAAGTGGATTTGAATGAATTGAACTCAACTTGATTTGAATATCAAGTGTATAGCACATCTACAAACAAACCTAAGAAGGTTGTGGAAAGGATATCACTAATGCCAAGTAGCTTGTAGGTAAGTATATTGGTTCCCCATTAGCAAAAGCAGATGATACATAATGAAGGAAAATGCTACGACATCCTTGTACTCAACATCAAAATACAAACGAGCACATAAGCTCTTATGAATCATTGTAAGGAACTCTTCAGATATTCAGATACCTCACAAGCAAAAGGTGAGAGATTGATGACAAATGTAAGCCCTTAAGAGCTGTTATAGAAGAGCCCCGTTATACATACAATAAGTTATCCACAAGCAAGATACAAGATGACTGCAACCAATGTAGATACATACGGATAACATTGAAAGAGCTGCAAGTAATAAAATCAAGAAATATTTGCGATCAGTTGCAAGTGAATGTAAATGGTGAGAGTTTTCAACATGCTACGGGTAGGGCTCGAGGATGATGCCCGTAGAAATCTTACAAAAGATCATTCCTAGATGCATACAACGATTCATTCATGAGTGTTACAATGATACACCCATAAGTAAAGCTTGGAGATTTAATACCCCTACAAGGTATGGTGAATATGAAAGCCGAGGGTAAGTGTCCATATCATTGGCAATAAGATTGTAGCAAATATACATATCTATCCACTATAAGAGTAAAGAAATATTGACGTTGGAAAGCTTAGAGAATAGTGATTGTTCGCAGCTTGTCAACGACCATACATCTGTTAATGTGGGGAACCATAGTCATCATTGTGACGAATTAGAGCTTATTGCTAGAGGGGTAATCAAGAAGTTTCAAAACCTCCATTGATAACAAAAGTCATAGAGCCGACACCGACCGATATACCAACACCTGCACACTTACAAGCGATCGTAGCAGAAGGAAATGAATGGAACTTCTTACGGTCCATCACTGTTCAATATTGAATAAACACGTTGCTCCATTGCAAGCAAGAACAAAAGACGATATGCAGTAAATACAGATACCTACGAGCTGTTGTAGCAAGAATATCGTAGCATCTCTACAGCCGACAATCATATAATAGAAGACAAACACACTCAAGTGGTATGCAGCTAAGGTTATGATATCCCTATGGCTGAGGTCAGTTCACTTGTGGACGAATACAACCATTCCCGTGTGAGCTATAATGATCAATGAAATTACTTGTGGATAACAACAGTAGATATGAAGTAGGTACGATAAATCTTCTGTGGGCACAAGCACATATGTTCTTCGCAATCAAAGATATAAGACTACAGCACATTCAAATGCCTACGAGCCATCCTAAGAAGTCTCTCACGTATGCAAAGCACTATCTACAGGAAAATACAGAAACTCTATAACAAATCCAAGCTCTTGCGAAAGAAAGCAGGAGATTCGTTAGTGCACTACAATCTATCTGCTCAAATCAAGAAAGTAGTGCACGACAGTCTACCTGTACAAAGCAGCGAATAACTCAGCCTAGGAGCTGCTACAATACGCCACCGAATCCGCAACATTCATGCAAGCGGACAGAAGGCGTTTAGAAATGTTCCAAAAGTACCCCCGCACATGCACCATAATATGTATACACATAGGTACACATAAGGGGATGTACTGAATACCCGCATGGGCCCCGGCGAGCGTGTTATCGGTATACACGTGACGTCTAGGGATGCTGCGCGGGTCAATAGATTTGAACCCGATCCTCCTATGCAAGTAGATAGGAGTAGACAATGTTCAATAAATAATTATAAAATGCCCCCAGACACCCGCATGGGCCCCGACGAGCATGTTATTGGTACACACGTGACGTTTAGGGATGCTGCGCGGGTCAATAAGTGAATTCAAGTTCGAGCCCGATCCTTCTATTCAAGTAGAAAGGAGTTGACACGGCTCGAACTACTAAATAAATATACGGTCGTGAGGACGATCGAGATATTTGTTTTATACGTTTATATTAGGCCTTCAAGGCCTATAATCAAGAGAATTCACTAACTAGGGCATAAAGCCTACAAAACCCGATCCTCTATCGACCAGTAGATAGAGTCGACAGGGTCCAATCAATAAAATAAAAATGACCCCAAACACCCCGATGATGGCCGTGTTGAACGATAATCTCAACCGGAGGGGTTCACAAGCACTTTCAAATGTCTATCCAAAACTCCAAAATTCCACGAAAACTCCCAAATTCCCTAAGAAATCCAATCTTCTGAAAAATCCCAAAATCCAAAAATCTTCCCAACTCCAGATATTTAAAAATTGAAATTCAACTATCAAATCGCTTGAAGCAAAATCCATCCATCCTCCGCAACAGTTTGCCGAGGTGGACAAGTTAAAATTTACTTCAGCTCGCAAAGAGCTAATGCCTGGTCGAAAATATCACTAGGATCCATTCTCAAACAATCTCCTGCCAGCAAGGACGTGGTACGAGTCCTCTAACCGGCAGTTTCGCCGCCAAATGGCACTGCAGGATAAACGGTTATGACTCGGGGCCCTCTGAACCAGGTGGTCGCCGCCAAATGGCACCATTATATTATGGTTATGGCCAGAGCCCGTATGCTCCCCAATGGCATCAAATCCTTGAGATATGAATCAATAGGATATGATTGATAGGGCACAAAGCCCTCTGTTAGCTAAGGTGGATTCAAATTTGTCCCCTTAGACAAATACCCACCCCAGGTCTACAAGGTACCCTTGGACGAAGCAACCCATGGCTGCCAACAAGGATCCTTCTGTCAGGTTGGGTCGACTACCTCCTCTGACTAAGTAGACCAGGGACCACGATGGCCCGGGATGACGGAACCATGGGATCTTGATCGGGTCTATCATCCATTCCCCCACCATCCGCTTTAAGTCTGAGATGGTGAAATTTCTATTTTAAATATCAAATCTTCAAATCTCCAAATCTTTTGATCTTCTAAATTCTGAAATCCTTAAACCTTCAACCCATGCTGCTACTATGTACCAGGTACTCACGTATCCCTACGTATCTGATTGATGACTAGCCTTAATCGAAAGTTCTCTCTCGTTATCGGGAGGGGTAATTAACTATAGGGGCTTGCGCCTATAGGAAACCAGAACTCAGATCATAAAGTCCTCGCAAAATGAGGGCGAAATCTCTGGGTAGTGTCTTATCTACTATCTCATCTGCCTTCCAAAATTTACCCCGGAACTTAGTTCGTTAAAACTCCCCCTCGAAAACAAAAAGTCGGGCGGAGGCCGGGGCCGAATTTTCGGAGCCCACAGATTTCTGGCGACTCCGCTGGGGAATGGTTTCTCTTTCCATCTTTGGCTAGTCATCTCAGTACTATCGTAGCAGTCAAATCAACGCAGATTTAAAATTTTGAATCTCTCAAAATGATCATTCAGTGAATCAAAATTTTGAATTTTCAAAATGATCGTTAAAACAAATTTATCAAGATAACGTATTTAGCAGTATTTTAAATTTGTATTGTTTGAATTTGCTCGCTAATGTTATCTATTTTTGTTTTCTATTCTGTGCAAGTCTCTGCATTTTTGAAAGTGTGGGGTGATGAATCAAATTTTGATCACTAACCCTTACCTTTCATTTATGCAGATGGATCTACAGAATACACCAATGACTGTCCAGCTGGGACAAGGAGCCAGGATCCAACTGGCGAACGCTATTATTGAGACAGGGAATGCTGGAGCTACCATCCAGTTTGGTAGCATTGACTTCCCTGCTGTTGTTGAAAGGGCCACCGCCATTCCTACGAATGGCAGAAATACTGAAGGGCCTGCTAGGAGGCCACGCCCTGCTGGAACTACCACTCGTCGTGTGCACCTGCCCGCACAACGACATGCTGCTGCTGAAAATCCTCGTGAGAGGATTTCTGTCTTTGAACGGCTGTCGCAGCCAGAAATCCCGGCCACCAAAAGGGTTATAGCCGGAGGAAGGATCTCCGTGGTGACGACGAACACCACACACCTGCCAACCGGGTTGCCCGCACCCGTGAAGAACACTTCTGAGGCTTCCTCATCTGGAGGAAGGCCCACCAGGAGGCAGAGAAGGAAGATGAATGCTGAACTCCGAGCTCAGCAGCTATTAGTACCTGTGCATCCCTCGAACCTGCCTGCTCCAGAGCATATATCCAACGTTCCTACCCGGAACAAGTTTACTGACCTGAGGTGGGTAAAGAGAAACAGCTCAACTGGAGAGCTGAAAAAGTCGTTCTGGGACCGACAGCCTGAAGTCCCACCTCCTCAAAAGAAGAAGGAGCCTGAAACTCTCTCAGCTCGAGTCTACAGAGTCCTGAAGACCGTGAAGGAGAGAGGACTGAAAAAGAGAAGGTACCAGCGGCCACTGAGGGTCGAAGCCAGGAGAACTCCACCAAGAGAGCGCCTGTCTCTTGCTGTGGAGAGAAAGGAAAGAAAATACACCCCGCACGGTGAACATCGGGGTGTGACACCTGAACCACACATTCAGGGATCCACCGCCGAAAGGTCCCGGTGGAAGGGAAAACAAATCTGGAGGCCAAGGCCTCGCAGAGAAGAAAAGAACGAAAGAAAAAGAACTGATTTGGGCGTGACATCCGGTACTGCTTCCCGGAGATCCGCCCCCAGTTACAAACAACGTCAGAAATGGGTTCCAAAGGAGGCCCACGATGACGCTCCTCCCAACGGTAGACACCTTGGAGAATCCTCCAGGGGATCCCGTCGCTCACCAACTCCTCCCAAGGAAGAGTCTAACTTCGACCGCAGCCCACGGGTCGAAGAGATCTTCCTGCCTAACCAAGAACCGGAGATCCAGTGGCGCCGCCGCTCGGAGATTCGAGTACTAGAAGAAGGAGAAGAAGATACGGGAGAAGAAAATATTGAAGAATACATGGAAGAAAATCTAGAAGAAAATATGGAATACATAGAAGAAGACTTGGAAGAGGTAAATAACACCTTGGACATGGAAGTGGTCTACATGGTGAGACACATCAATGTCGAAGAGGAGGCCTACTACGACGATGATGAAGATGACGATCGTTGGCAACCACCGCCTAGACAAGTATATCGGCGCCGCCATGAAGCCGGGTCCACCACTGGCAGAGGTGTCCATTCCCAAGAAGAGCGAGAAGAGGCTGAGGATAATCCCTTTGCTGACGAGAACGTCACGCTCGCAGAAATGCAGAGACAAATGAAACGTCAAATGAGGGCCAAGGATAGGGAAATCTCTCAGTTGCATGAGAAAATGACAGAGATGATGACCCAAATGACGGCAATGATGCAGATCATGCAGAGAAATGCTGCAGTTGGTTCTATGCCCAATCCTCCCCCTGATCCTCCAAACTTCCAAGTGCCGCAAGTCTCAGGAGTACGGGACACTCCTGAAGGTGGCCACGAGGCTCAGAATACCACTCGTCAGCCTACTCCGCAGAATATCGCAAGTACCTCCGAGCCTGTGACTGCTGCACAGCTCGAAGGGATCATTACAGAAAGGATCAGGGCTATTATAGCTATTGATCAGGCAGAGAAGCTAGTGGGTAAAGGTCGCCCGTACCCAGCAGAGTATGATCGGGTGCCATACCCGAAGGGATATTCTGTGCCAAAATTCAATACTTTTGACGGCAACAAAAATCCCAGACAGCACCTGGCGCAGTTCAAGGCCACCTGCGGGAATACTGGAGGGAATGATGCTCTACTCTTCCGACAATTCGTTAGCAGTTTGACAGCAGCTGCTTTCGAATGGTACGCCGAACTACCAAATGACTCTGTAAAGACATTTGCAGAGTTAGAGAATATGTTCGTGAAGAGATTTGCCAGTGCGACCGAGAAGATAACGATCGCTGACCTTGCTCTGAATAAGAGAAAGAAGGAAGAATCAGTGACTAAATACATCACTCGCTGGCGCAATCTAAGTATGAAATGTGAGCAACAACTTGAAGAAGAGCATGCCGTACAGTTGTTAATGGGAAACATTGATGATAAAATGCAACCCTTCCTGTGCATGGCTACTATCACCACATTTCAGGACCTACTGGATAGGGTGGCGAAGTTTGAGAAATTAAACTTGTCAAAATCAGAGAATTATTCTGATAAGCCTAAGAAGACTAAAGCCTCAGGTGCTAGAAGAGGTGAGGCTGACTCCATATTTTTCTCCAGAGCTGATAAGGAGAAGCAGATGACGTATAACGTAGACAAAGGCAAGCAGCCGATGCTATATCAAGAAAAGCCTAAGCAAGTCTACAACCCTAACCCCCAGCCTAAGCTGATACTCGGGGGTAATGATAAACCACGAAATTATCAGGGCGGTGGAGAACGCCCGAGGCAAACAACAGGAACTGGTGATCGAACGTTCCCCTCCCTCAAAGATAAAATGAACAAAGAATATTCATTTAAAAGGGAAAGTGTTGCCAAACTATTTCGACAAGCATTGAAAGCGGGTTTAGAACTGCCAGAGTGCAAGAGACCCGAGGAGTCAAAACATAGTGGCGACCCAAACTATTGCCCATATCATCGGGTGATGAGTCATCCGATTGAAGATTGTTATGTCTTCAAAGATTGGCTCGAAAGAAAATACCGAAACGGAGAGCTCACATTGTCCGACAATGTGCTGACTCACCCCAGAAAAGAGTCAACTCGGGTAGTTACGACTTCTTCCGTACCCCCGATTGAAGAAAGAAGAAAAGGGAAGAAGCCGATTCCAGGAGAACAGTGGGAGACTGCGGTCTCTAAGAAAACTGTGAAAATGCTGAAACAGCTTGAAGGAGTTCCGGGTGTAAAATGGAAATCTCCTACGGAGCCAGTGTTAAATCTGAAGGCACTACCTGTGGCACAAGCGTCTGCTTCTGAACAGTTTCCTAACCAAGCGGGCCCTTCAAAGTCTGGAAAGAAAAAGTCCTCCAAGAAGAAGACAAAACTGAAGAAGCCCAAGGAGAAGAAAACAGCAACCCAAAGGATTATAGATAGTCTGGATGAATATTACCAGACCGCGAGGCGTCCTATTAAGCTTGCTGACTTTATGTCAGAGCTCAAGATTGACGAAGCAGAAGAGGCTGATGAGGATCCTCCTCCCACAGAAGTCTGTCGGGTCATTTCAGCAACGCCAATAACACTGACAAAAGAAAAATATGTCAGAGAGATGATCGTTGAAACCTGTCTGGCAACATCGTCAATGGACTACAGCTCAGAGGAGGATCTGTATTTTCCAAAGACAGATGAATCTGATCCCGATATAGCGTCGCAGATAGGACATGTAAATCTGGGAGGTGATTCTGAGTCAACGAATGAATCCCTAGACGCGACGATGGCAGACTCTGAAGAAAATACACCGTCAAATGAGTCTGATCCAGAAGAGATCGCTCAAGTGCAGTTGAGAAGTGGCAAGATACTACCACCTCCGCCAAAGAAAGGAATATCCAATAAGGATAAGGGAAAAGAGATAGTCGTCAATGAAGACATTATCTCCGAGGATCCCAAGAAGAAACATACTCCAGTCAAGGGAATAGATTATAATATCTTATCCCATCTGAGGAAGATCCCTGCCCAGCTCAGCATATACGACGCTCTGGTGATGTCCAAGGATCTTCGCGAGACTTTGATTCAGGCTCTCAAAGACCCCGAAAGATATGAGGCGTACTTCGCTGAGCGCAACCTGACTGAGGTCCTGCAAGCTCGAAATGAACCGTTCATCACTTTTACTGAGGACGACATGATGCTTGGGACGGCAGACCACAATCGACCTCTGTATGTTACTGCAGAGAGTGACGATTTGGTAATCAGTCGAATTCTGATCGACCCTGGATCCTCCATCAACCTCATGAGCTTAAAAGCACTAAGTTCATTGTGCCTCAACGTAGAGCACCTCGGGCCAGATAAGCTTATGGTACATGGCTTTAACGAAAAAGGGCAGAAAACCCTTGGATCGTTTATGCTCCCTCTTGTATTTGGAGAATTCCATACAGAAGCTAAATTTCATGTGATTGATGCGGACACTTCATTCAAGGCGCTTCTGGGTCGCCCCTGGTTGCATGAGTATGGCATCGTCCCATCAACACTACACCAGTGCATGAAGTACCTTAGGGATGGGGAAGAATTCAGGATCTCTGGTGATATTCAGCCCTTTGCAGTCCATGAAGCGACAGTCTATGAAGATGCGCAGTATTTCATGCCTAAAAAGCCGAGGCTATCAAACTCTCTAAAGGCTCAAGCATCTAACCCAAAGAGTGCAAAGCAACCTGAACAGAAAGGTGAGAGGAAGCAGGTGGGGAGAAAGAAGGCAACGCCGACTCTTCCCAAAGAAGCTACCACTGCCACTTCTAAAGAAAGGAAACGTGTACCTCACCTTGGGAGCGACACAGATGAAGATAATGTCACCCCTGCAAAATCCCAGAGGGTATGTCGTTCGATGGACGAATGGAGTAGGGAGGTCGCATATTCAAATGATGACTATGAGTACGACTCTATCTACATGAACACGGTGCAAGAGGTATTCTCTAGAAGAATAGATAGCCTGTCAATCTCAGACAGCGTGCTTGTAGTCACTCGCGTTCCCCTACAGTATTTTAAAGAAATAATTCAACGAGATGTGTATAAAGTTGAAGAACTTGTAACCCTTTATCTGCCTCCAATCAGAAAGGGGATCGAGTCAGGGAATATATTCTACTCCGTAGGAAAGGATGAAGAAGTGAATCGTGATTGGGACCATGTCTTCGTCGATTCTGAAGAATTACTACCTACGAGGATACCTAGGTTTAATACCAAAGGTATTCAAAGAATGTTGCGAAAGTGGATCAATGTTCCCACCCCTAAACGACAACTTCGTATGTGTTTAAGTCTCTGGTATGGAAGGAATCCGCGTCCAATGCGGCGGAAGGAGATGAATGCATATAAAGGTATTGGATTCGTCAAGCGAAAATACATCCGGAAGGAGACTTGCCGAGCCATCACTTGCAGGGAAGTTGAATCCAATGATGTTCCTGATGAAGAAGCCTACGAAGCTGAGGATTACGATGATCAGCCTCTAGAGGCCAAGCCTGCACCAGAAGAGCTTGAAGATGGTGGACAGGCAGCCACTATGGACGAGCTAAAAGAAGTCAACTTGGGAACCGAGGATGACCCACGCCCAACATTCATTAGTTCCCTTCTGCCAGAAGATCAAGTGGAAGAGATAAAAGAACTCCTCTGTGAATTCAGGGATTGCTTTGCCTGGACATATGCTGAGATGCCCGGCTTATCCCCTGACGTAGCAGTTCACAGGTTGGCAATCAAACCGGATGTCGCGCCCGTCAAACAAGCTCCAAGGAGAATGAGATTAGAGATTGAAGAACAGGTGATTGCTGAAACCAAAAAGCTCATAGAAGCGGGCTTCATCCGTGAAGAGAAATACGCTGACTGGATCGCCAATATTGTCCCTGTCAAGAAGAAGAATGGACAGATTCGTATCTGTATTGATTTCAGGGACCTCAACAAGGCGTGCCCAAAAGATGACTTTCCACTTCCTGTATCCGAACTCCTAGTAGACAACACGTCAAATTATGACATGTTCTCGTTTATGGATGGATCGTCAGGATACAACCAGATCAAGATGGCTCCCGAGGATGAAAGGCATACGTCATTCAGAACGCCCATCGGCATTTTCTGCTACACGGTCATGCCCTTCGGCTTGAAGAACGCTGGTGCCACCTACCAACGGGCGATGACCCATATTTTTGATGAATTAATACATCAGAAGGTCGAATGCTATGTAGATGACCTGGTCATTAAGAGCATGGACCGAAGAAATCATTTAAACGACCTGAGGATCGTATTTGAAAGAATCAGGAAGTTCGACCTGAAGATGAATCCTCTCAAATGCGCTTTCGGGGTCTCCTCCGGTAAATTTCTTGGCTATGTCGTTCGTCATCGAGGCATAGAAGTTGACCCCAATAAAATAAAGGCGATTATAGAGATGCCACCGCCAAGAAGCCTCCGTCAACTCCGTTCCTTGCAAGGGCAACTGGCTTTCATTCGACGATTCATATCGAATCTGTCGGGTAGGTGCCAGCCATTTTCGAAGCTGATGAAGAAGGACGTTCGCTTCAAGTGGGATGAAGAATGTCAGGAAGCATTTGACAGTATCAAGAGATACTTGTTAAATCCACCCATTCTCGCAGCGCCAATTCCGGGGAAGCCTCTTATACTGTATACGGCAGCACTAGAAGAGTCCCTCGGAGCGTTACTCGCTCAGCACAATGAGGAAGGAAAAGAAAATGCACTCTACTATATCAGTCGGAGATTAATCGGAGCAGAAGTACGATATTCTCCAATTGAGAAACATTGTCTGGCGTTGATCTTTGCAGTCCAGAAGCTCCGCCACTATATGCTCTCCCACAAAATCACCTTGATATCAAAGATCGATCCGCTGAAGTTCTTGATGACAAGACCAGCGTTGACAGGTCGTTTGGCAAGGTGGGCGGTGCTATTACTGCAATTTGATATAGTGTACATGCCACAGAAAGCAGTAAAGGGACAAGCTTTGGCAGATTTCCTCGCCGCACATCCAATCCCAGCTGACTCTCCGCTCAATGATGATTTGCCAGATGAACAAATCATGCAAGTTGATGAGGAAGAAAAGGTATCATTTTGGGAGATGTACTTTGATGGGGCATCGTCTATCAAGTCTCCCAAACCTCCAAATCTTGCAAAGGCCCAAGCTGGCATCGGTCTAGTCTTTATAGAACCCGAGGGAGGCATAATGAGATTCTCGTTCAGTCTAACTGAACCTCGGACCAATAATGAAGCCGAATACGAAGCTCTAATAGCAGGGCTGGAGATTGCAATTGATATTCAAATCACAGATCTTCAAATTTTTGGCGATTCTCAACTTGTGATAAATCAAGTTCTGGGCATTTACAAAATCTGCAAACTTGAATTGGCTCACTATCACCGACGAGCTCTTCAGCTTCTAAAACAAATACCAAATGTTAAGATAACTCAAGTTCCTCGAGGACAGAATGCAAAAGCAGATTGTCTAGCTAAACTGGCCAAGGAGCTTGCAAATGAGGATAAGAGGCCACCTATATTCATTGCGGTTGAAAACCGCCGAGTCTTAGAACCAGCAACCCTACAATTCCCGCAGGCAGAAGGAATACCAGGTTCAAGCCAGCAGGATGCAACCCCGGTCGATCCTCAACATCCACAACAAATCACTATTAAAAATCAACCAGGGGAACGTCCAGCAGTAAAAAGACGAAGAACTGGTAGATTCTCAGAGTCGTGGTTGGATTGCCTAGATGTTGAAGTCGAAGACGATTGGAGGCAACCATTCGTCGACTATTTCAAAGAAAGCAAACTTCCAACAGATAAATCTCTGGCTGCACAAATTAGAAAAAGAGCATTGCGATACGCGTTTGTCAATAATACGCTATATCGGCGAGCTTTTGATCAAATGTGGCTAAGGTGCCTAGGGACCAAAGAAGCTGATAAAGTAGTAACAGAAGTACATGAAGGACTCTGCGGAGCACATCAGTCAGGTCCCAAGATGGCTACTAAAATTAAAAGAATGGGTTATTACTGGCCTACGATGGTGAGAGATTGTATCAACCACGCTAAGAAGTGCCACGAGTGTCAGATTCACGGTGATGTCATTCATCAACCGCCAAATCCATTGCACCCAACGATTGCATCCTGGCCATTTGAATGTTGGGGCACAGATATAATTGGGCCAATAGATCCGCCGTCTTCGGCAGGACACCGCTTTATACTGGCAGCAACAGACTATTTTTCTAAATGGGCAGAAGCAGCTCCATTCAGGGAAGTCACGTCCGAGCACGTGATCAATTTCTTTACCCACAACGTCGTCTACAGATTCGGTGTACCACGCCGCGTGATCTCAGACAATGGCACAGCATTCAAGAGTACAAGAATCTACAAGTTCGTAGATCGTCATAAGATTGACTGGCGGTACTCATCTATATATAACCCAAGAGCCAATGGTCTGGCTGAGGCCTTCAATAAGACGTTAGTGAAATTGTTGAAGAAGATCCTCACCAAGAATAAAAGAGAATGGCATACAAAGATGGCAGAAGCATTGTGGGCGTATCGTACGACCTACAAAACACCAACCAAAGCCACCCCCTACTCACTAGTGTTCGGAGCTGAAGCCGTTTTGCCACTAGAAGTTGAATTACCGTCTCTTCGGGTCGCTATCCAGAATGAGCTTACTCAAGAGCAGAATGCTCGCCTAAGAATTGAGGAGCTCGATGCACTCGACGAAGTCAGGTTGCAAGCCCAACAAAACCTAGAAATCTACCGAGGAAGGATGGCAAAATCATTTGATCGAATGGTGCGTCCTCGATCCTTTCAAGAAGGAGAATTGGTCCTGGTGCTGAGAAGACCAATCATCCCACACCGAAGAATTGGTGGCAAGTTCGTATCCAACTGGGAAGGCCCATTCGTCATCGAGAAAGTGTATCAAGGAGGAGCCTACCAGCTTATCGATCTGCACGGTCAGAGGCCTATGCCGCCGATCAACGGTCGACATCTGAAGAAGTATCATGCGTAAAATTGCTTAAAGAAATATTACGTTTTATGTATTGTGTATTCCATGCATGTTTATTAACATATACACTCTATATTTTTGAAATTCTCTTGTGTTGCAAGAATGCATTTCAAAATCACCCTACGAGACAGGGGGCATTTTAAATATTTATTTGGGTTGACATCGTGCTGAGCGCCGAGATCCCCAAATAAATATTTAAAATCACAAAATTTTAAATTTACTCCATCATGAAATGTCCCTGCGAGACAGGGGGCATTTTTAATATTTATTCGGGTCGACATCGCGCTGCATGCCGAGATCCCCGAATAAATATTTAAAATCACCAACACAAATATTCTTTTATACTGAAGAATACAACAAATTCTTTTTAAAGTATGTGCAGGTGGTCTTTCAAAAGATCGAGACACCACCTTCTCCAACGTACCAAGATTTCAAAGGTCAGAAAGAGACTTTTACAACTACACACTCTAACAAATTGAGCCAGAACAACCTGAAGTCTTTCAGCAGCCTGAAGCTTAAGGTTCGGATGGGTGTAAAACGCCGGATCCAACACGCCCAAATATGGCCGGATCGCTGGCAACTCCGTCTACTCAACACGCCAGAAGAAAGGCCGTAGTAGCGGAACCCCCACTTCGCCAACCCGTCAGTAGGGACTGTAGGAAGTACGAAGGCAAATTTGACTCGATAAGTTCAAGTGATCGTAGTCTACAAAATTCTCCTAATTGACCGGAGAATCAAAGTTCCAGTGGGAAGGAGAAATCTCGAGCAACTACCAAATTCGCGTAGGCTCTAAATCTTCAACCACGAAGGAAGACTCCAAATCTATCAACTTCAGCAAAATCAGCATTGGGGAGCACATTTCCCCTAGCTCAAGTCTGAAGCCTGAATGGGTGTAAGAGGTCGGATCCAACACGCCCAAATATGGCCGGATCGCTGGCAGCTCCATCTACTCAACACGCCATAAGAAAGGCCGTAGTAGAGGAACCCCCATCTCAGCAACCAGAGGACGAAGAGCTGTCAAATCCCAGCTCTCCCGATCTGATGAACTCAAGTGACTCAGATTAAAGTCTCCTCAAGTGGTTAAGGATCAAGATACTACTCATTCGGTACTATCAACTGAATCCAAAACCTGCAAATCCTTCAACAAATCCGCAAAGCACAAAGCTAGGATTGAAGGAATGTTTCTTCAACAAGTCCACCAAAGCACAAAGCAAAGGACCGAAGAAATTATCCCAAATTCATGAAAAGCTTAAAGCTGAACTAAAAGGATTCCGTCATCAACAAGTCCGTTATGCACAAAGCACTGGACCGATGACTTCTCGCCACTGACCTACAACGACCTAATACGTCTAGGTCACCCGCATCTACTCCTTCATCAAGCCCGCCAAAGCAAGAAGCATAAGGCAGAAGGTACAAATCACCTGACAAGTCAGTAGAGACAAATCAGGAAATTCTCCATCAATGTCCGCCGCACAAAGCACAGGACAGAAGGAACCAAAATCCCAGGGAAACTAAAGCCACAAGAAAGAGGTATCCCGAACGACATCTACAAGTGTCCCTAAAGGCTGGGGGCATTTTAAATATTTATTTGGGTCGACATCGCGCCGCTGCCGAGATCCCCAAATAAATATTTAAAATTATTTACTTCATCATCAACACAACTTGAAGTACAACCACAGAAATCACAGGAGCAGTAAAAAGAGAGCTCGTCAACAGTAGAATCCACAAGAAAAATGCTTCATTTTATTAATTCAGAATCCATATACAAATTCTCAGTTCTCTTTTACAAGTTTACACCAACAAAAAAAGTGTCAGAAGAAGAACAGAAAGTGACATTACTATATACTATCATCAGCCTACAAAGTGCTACTTTAGGGATTCAGATATAAAGTAATCTATCAGTATCTTTTGGAGCTCTACCTAATTAAAGTCAGCATGTCAATCCTCTTACTGATTACAAATGCATCTAAAGAGCTACGAAGACACAGAGATACTTTTGCAGATCTACAGAATGATAATGTTAGTGTGACATCCAAGTAAATTTTTGGAGATCCACTAAATGACAACCTTAGTGTGACATCCAAGTAAGTTTTTGGAGATCCACTAAATGACAACCTTAGTGTGACATCCAAGCAAATTTTTGAAGATCCACTAAACGATAACCTTAGTGTGAATCCAAGCAGGCTATTGGAAATCCACTAAATGAAGACCTTTATGAGATATCTAGAGCAGATACCTAGAGATCCATAGAGTTAATCAACACACAACAAACGTGATTCGCTCTAGACACGAATCACATTTGTTGGGGGGCATTTGTTGACCAACAGACATAGAGCCAAAATCCCAACGCAAATTCCAGAAATCTCGCAAGAAAATCCGTAAGAATACCTGTATCCGGCGCCGAATCAGTCTCTTCCCGGATATCCCGCGAACCCACCTCGATTGCTGCCCTTCGATGGTCGTTAAAAGCCAACCGAGCGAGAGACTTCGACACACACATCCAACGACACTTCTCGCAAGCATCGCAGCCTCCCCTGTTCGCAAGACACACGGCACTCTCCCTCTCTTCCCTTCGTCGCCCTCTACCCGAACCTTCTCCCATACGAACTCCCATCGCTGCTTGCGATTTCCTCCGCCTCCTCCTCACAACCATCCCGCCAGTCTCGATCTCGCCGGAGAGAGAGAGAGAGAGAGAGAGAGAGAGAGAGAGAGAGAGAGGGATTTTTCCTACCTTGCACTGCCAGAGCCGCCCCCTACCTGTAACCGCCGAAGGCCTGCTCCCATTGCCGATCTCCCTCTTCTCCAAGCCACTCGATCCTCCCTTGCCCTAGCCAAGACGTTCCCTGCTCCCTGCGACCGATCCCCCTATCCCGCCGCCCTCTGGAGCCGAACCCCTTCCAGCTGCCCGACTTCGCCCTTTGACGACTTTCCCATCCCGTCAGTTCGAAAGTTACGACATATTCATCGGGAGCAACATCGGGAGCTCATTTGCTGTGAAGGTAACAACCTCCCTCTCACACGCTTTCTCGGCCAAATCCTGTAAATCAGTCGAATCGAGAGGGAGAAGGGGGATATCTTAATTTTATTAATACTAATTATAATTAATTAAATATTTCTTTTTTATTATAATTAATTATTAATTATATAAATTATAACTAATTATAATTAGATATTATTAATTAATATTAATTATTTTTAACTTTAATTATTATTAATCATTAATTAATTATTATTGATTATAATTAGACATAACTAATTATAATTAATTATAATTAATAGATTAATTATAATTAATAGTTAATTATCATTAATTTTAGTTAATTATTTAATTATTATTATTTCTTATAATTTATCATAATTAGATAATATTAATTATAATATAATTGAGGGATTAGTTATAACTAAATAATAATATAAAAAAGAGAAGAAACACTTCTCTCCTCTTGCCTCGATCTACGTGTCATCACCCCGCCGACGATTGCAAAGGTATAACCCTCCAACCCTAAAACCCCGAGAACTCATTCTCGTCGTTCGCGGCGGACCGGAAAATCGCCTATACACGCTTTCATAAGCGTGGTGGGATGGGACCCCGGTGCGGCGCCTACAACGAGGCGGGTAATCACCTCAAAATCCTATCCTCGGCGTTCGTGTCGAGCCGGCAAACCGCCTATACACGCTTTCATAAGCGTGGTGGGAAGGGAACCCGGTGCGACACCTACGACGAGGCAGGTAGGCCCTATGCACGCTTTCTTAAGCGTGGTGGGGACAATTTTAAGTATCCGTATGCGGCTCTGTACCTGCGGGGAAAACAAACGCTTTGCTTTTTCAGGTTCGTCGAAGACCCATACACGCTTTCTTAAGCGTGGTGGGGGATTGAAGACTTTACACGGCCGCGGTGTCCTCGAAAGAGGGCATCTACCATACACGCTTTCTTAAGCGTGGTGGGAAAGGCCCAGTTTTCCGTTATTTCCCCTAAACGGGGGAGATGCCGGAATGCTGCCGAAATTTCGGGTGAAAATAAAACTAAACTTGGACCTGATTAGAACAAATTTTGGGACCACAGTGGACATGAACTCAAAGAACCTAAAACAAACAAAAATGCAAAAGACTTTGAATAAGACTTGAATATACATGTGAACTCATGCAAAGATCTGATTTGGACAGCAGGGAACCATTGCTTGAACTCCAATGACTTGGAGCTTGATATAAACAGACAAGAACTCAAACGAACTTGGTATAATGAGTCTTTACATAAACTGGGACAATGCAAAGGACTTGATTTGGGACTCAAGTGGATTTGAATGAATTGAACTCAACTTGATTTGAATATCAAGTGTATAGCACATCTACAAACAAACCTAAGAAGGTTGTGGAAAGGATATCACTAATGCCAAGTAGCTTGTAGGTAAGTATATTGGTTCCCCATTAGCAAAAGCAGATGATACATAATGAAGGAAAATGCTACGACATCCTTGTACTCAACATCAAAATACAAACGAGCACATAAGCTCTTATGAATCATTGTAAGGAACTCTTCAGATATTCAGATACCTCACAAGCAAAAGGTGAGAGATTGATGACAAATGTAAGCCCTTAAGAGCTGTTATAGAAGAGCCCCGTTATACATACAATAAGTTATCCACAAGCAAGATACAAGATGACTGCAACCAATGTAGATACATACGGATAACATTGAAAGAGCTGCAAGTAATAAAATCAAGAAATATTTGCGATCAGTTGCAAGTGAATGTAAATGGTGAGAGTTTTCAACATGCTACGGGTAGGGCTCGAGGATGATGCCCGTAGAAATCTTACAAAAGATCATTCCTAGATGCATACAACGATTCATTCATGAGTGTTACAATGATACACCCATAAGTAAAGCTTGGAGATTTAATACCCCTACAAGGTATGGTGAATATGAAAGCCGAGGGTAAGTGTCCATATCATTGGCAATAAGATTGTAGCAAATATACATATCTATCCACTATAAGAGTAAAGAAATATTGACGTTGGAAAGCTTAGAGAATAGTGATTGTTCGCAGCTTGTCAACGACCATACATCTGTTAATGTGGGGAACCATAGTCATCATTGTGACGAATTAGAGCTTATTGCTAGAGGGGTAATCAAGAAGTTTCAAAACCTCCATTGATAACAAAAGTCATAGAGCCGACACCGACCGATATACCAACACCTGCACACTTACAAGCGATCGTAGCAGAAGGAAATGAATGGAACTTCTTACGGTCCATCACTGTTCAATATTGAATAAACACGTTGCTCCATTGCAAGCAAGAACAAAAGACGATATGCAGTAAATACAGATACCTACGAGCTGTTGTAGCAAGAATATCGTAGCATCTCTACAGCCGACAATCATATAATAGAAGACAAACACACTCAAGTGGTATGCAGCTAAGGTTATGATATCCCTATGGCTGAGGTCAGTTCACTTGTGGACGAATACAACCATTCCCGTGTGAGCTATAATGATCAATGAAATTACTTGTGGATAACAACAGTAGATATGAAGTAGGTACGATAAATCTTCTGTGGGCACAAGCACATATGTTCTTCGCAATCAAAGATATAAGACTACAGCACATTCAAATGCCTACGAGCCATCCTAAGAAGTCTCTCACGTATGCAAAGCACTATCTACAGGAAAATACAGAAACTCTATAACAAATCCAAGCTCTTGCGAAAGAAAGCAGGAGATTCGTTAGTGCACTACAATCTATCTGCTCAAATCAAGAAAGTAGTGCACGACAGTCTACCTGTACAAAGCAGCGAATAACTCAGCCTAGGAGCTGCTACAATACGCCACCGAATCCGCAACATTCATGCAAGCGGACAGAAGGCGTTTAGAAATGTTCCAAAAGTACCCCCGCACATGCACCATAATATGTATACACATAGGTACACATAAGGGGATGTACTGAATACCCGCATGGGCCCCGGCGAGCGTGTTATCGGTATACACGTGACGTCTAGGGATGCTGCGCGGGTCAATAGATTTGAACCCGATCCTCCTATGCAAGTAGATAGGAGTAGACAATGTTCAATAAATAATTATAAAATGCCCCCAGACACCCGCATGGGCCCCGACGAGCATGTTATTGGTACACACGTGACGTTTAGGGATGCTGCGCGGGTCAATAAGTGAATTCAAGTTCGAGCCCGATCCTTCTATTCAAGTAGAAAGGAGTTGACACGGCTCGAACTACTAAATAAATATACGGTCGTGAGGACGATCGAGATATTTGTTTTATACGTTTATATTAGGCCTTCAAGGCCTATAATCAAGAGAATTCACTAACTAGGGCATAAAGCCTACAAAACCCGATCCTCTATCGACCAGTAGATAGAGTCGACAGGGTCCAATCAATAAAATAAAAATGACCCCAAACACCCCGATGATGGCCGTGTTGAACGATAATCTCAACCGGAGGGGTTCACAAGCACTTTCAAATGTCTATCCAAAACTCCAAAATTCCACGAAAACTCCCAAATTCCCTAAGAAATCCAATCTTCTGAAAAATCCCAAAATCCAAAAATCTTCCCAACTCCAGATATTTAAAAATTGAAATTCAACTATCAAATCGCTTGAAGCAAAATCCATCCATCCTCCGCAACAGTTTGCCGAGGTGGACAAGTTAAAATTTACTTCAGCTCGCAAAGAGCTAATGCCTGGTCGAAAATATCACTAGGATCCATTCTCAAACAATCTCCTGCCAGCAAGGACGTGGTACGAGTCCTCTAACCGGCAGTTTCGCCGCCAAATGGCACTGCAGGATAAACGGTTATGACTCGGGGCCCTCTGAACCAGGTGGTCGCCGCCAAATGGCACCATTATATTATGGTTATGGCCAGAGCCCGTATGCTCCCCAATGGCATCAAATCCTTGAGATATGAATCAATAGGATATGATTGATAGGGCACAAAGCCCTCTGTTAGCTAAGGTGGATTCAAATTTGTCCCCTTAGACAAATACCCACCCCAGGTCTACAAGGTACCCTTGGACGAAGCAACCCATGGCTGCCAACAAGGATCCTTCTGTCAGGTTGGGTCGACTACCTCCTCTGACTAAGTAGACCAGGGACCACGATGGCCCGGGATGACGGAACCATGGGATCTTGATCGGGTCTATCATCCATTCCCCCACCATCCGCTTTAAGTCTGAGATGGTGAAATTTCTATTTTAAATATCAAATCTTCAAATCTCCAAATCTTTTGATCTTCTAAATTCTGAAATCCTTAAACCTTCAACCCATGCTGCTACTATGTACCAGGTACTCACGTATCCCTACGTATCTGATTGATGACTAGCCTTAATCGAAAGTTCTCTCTCGTTATCGGGAGGGGTAATTAACTATAGGGGCTTGCGCCTATAGGAAACCAGAACTCAGATCATAAAGTCCTCGCAAAATGAGGGCGAAATCTCTGGGTAGTGTCTTATCTACTATCTCATCTGCCTTCCAAAATTTACCCCGGAACTTAGTTCGTTAAAACTCCCCCTCGAAAACAAAAAGTCGGGCGGAGGCCGGGGCCGAATTTTCGGAGCCCACACAACTATTGCAGGATTTACGCCCGACCACAACCATCACCAGACTTTTGCCAGACTTCCGCCCACCACGAACTACGGTTCTTCCGACCTCCGTTGCCAGACAACGGTCTTTCAGACCTTCGTTCCCTACCGACTACGGTCCTTTCGATCTCCGTCGCCAGACTACGGTCTTTCCGAACTTCGTAGCCCGCCAACTACGGTCCTTCCGACCTCCATCGCTAGATAACGATCTTTTTGACCACTGCCACCCCCCGACTATAGTCATTTCGTCCTCCGTCGCCAGCTTACGGTCTTTCCAACCTTCATCACCCGCCGACTACGATCCTTCTAACCTTCGCCGACTGCGGTCCTTCTAACTTCTGTCACCAGATAATGGTCTTTTTGACCTCAGTTGCATGTCGATTACAGTCCTTCCTATCTTCGTTGCCAGACTACGATCTTTCTGACCTCCGTTGCCCACCCACTATGGTCCTTCTGAACACCATCACCAGACAACGGTCTTTCCGTCCTCTATCGCCCGCCGACTATGGTCCTGCCGACCAAACGAACATGTCAAACTGATTCTTCCAATTCCCACCATGTAATGCACTTTATATGATGTATGCTTGCTACATCAAGCCAATGCCTTTTGCACAAGGAAGGGCCTCATTTGTAATCAACTGCAAGCACTAGTGGATTCATCAAACTAAGCTAAGCCTTATGATTTTTCTCTTTTTTAGGAGTTTCCACGTAAATACTCTGGTGTATCTTATGAATGCTACACCCCTACTCTTTTTTTCTGTATATGTGTTAAATCTTTGTACAAAGCTAAGACGTTAAACTTTATATCTCTCCACCTCCACGATTATTCTAGGATGCAACAAGAGTACTCACTTATCGATTAGGGGTTCTCATTTCTCATCAAAACTTGCTCAAGGTTATTGTTAGGAGAAATTGTTAGTGGCATTCTCTCTCTTATCAGAACTCACTCATAGGTCTCAGCCAATAGACAACTGGGAGCTATCTCATCACTATAAGGATGACTGCATCAAGATAATTCATATACTTCTTGTTCTTTTTCATCTAGCCCATCCTGCTCCATTGAAATTAACCTCAAATTACAAATAAGGAGATAAATAATTCGGAGTAGTCAAAATATGAAATGACACGTAAGATCATTAATATTTTGTAGTCAAAATTCTATCAGTAAGATTTTCTTGGACCCTTTATCTTTGAAATCCTTGCAATTTGATTTGAAAAGGCTAAACTGCATTATTTAGGGGTGTATAACCAATGTTATTATTGCCCCTGTAATAACCTATCATATTTTTTTTCCTAATTTTTATGAAAATTGGCTTGGTTGAGCATTGCGATGTTAGGTGGGTACCGCCGTGGCATTGAGCTCTTTAGTATTCCAAAATTTGTGGGACTATTGTGGTGTTGCAGCACTAGGTTAGAAAATTCATTTATTTATATAAAATATCCTACTCCAATTTAATTAAAACCCTTGAATAACCCCCCCCCCCCCTCCCCGCCACAAACACACACACACACACACAATATTCTTCCTTAGTTAGGTGTGAGAATAGAAGGGGAGAGAAAAGGAGAAAGGATAAGAAAGAAAGCGAGGTTCTAGTAGGTATTTTTCATTGCCCTCTACTTGAAAAAAATGTTCTGATCATGGTACATAATCTTAATTCTATCTCTATTTTCAATGATTTTATGTTTTTCTTATCTTTCTTTCTCGTGAAATTAAAAGAAACATAATATTTCTTATTTTAATGATTTCCTATAGTGTAACCTTTGATATGTGACATATATCATTATCCTAAATATTTTGACTTGTCATTATTGAAAGTTTACTAGGTGGTTTGGGTATATATCATTTTAATTGGAATAAGTAGCATAACATTGAGTATAGAATAATCTGGAGTCAACAAATTGCTATTGGACATGAAATACACGATATACATATGTTTGTTGCATGCATACTGATGAATATACTGATAATTACATTGGATGTATAAAGATGTTTGCTATTATGATCTATATAATATGAAATGTGTATAAAGGCAAGAAAAGTTGGCTGAAAATAATTGACTGATTCAGGTTGGTTGAAGACATGTTATCCTATACAAAAGGCTGGACTAAAAAGCTTCTCTTTAAATAAGATTTATGATGTGATCCTAAATTATATGAAGAAGAGAGATATAAGGAGACTGATTTATACGATATGATATTCTGACAGGTAAGAATTGATGACTTCTTACATGACAACCACATAACTTGTGATATGTAATATAAGATTGATTTCTGACAATAAGACTAATATGATTGAGATTAATTCTTGTTGGGTTGGACTAAAAGAAGTGACACATCAAAAATATCATAGATAGTGAGGTATCCTAACTTGTTTGTATATACATATGACTTGAGCATATATAATACATTGCATAAGTGACATGATACGATACGATATATACTTGATATAAGAAATGACTAATACATATATATGATATGACTAATAAGATTGATACAATAACATATTATATATATGAATTATAGGATATATAAGATATACATTGCATATGATATTGATGTTATACGACATGCATACATCTACACTAACATATGACATTGCAAATAAAATTGATATGATTGATAAGATTGATAATTGATATAATGCATATGATAAAAATAATGATGTACATACGTATGATAGATACAACATAATAAATATTCATTCAATGACAAGTGTACTGGTTTATATAAAATAAACTATAGATTGACTTGTAAATGATGGGTATATGAAATGATATAACTTATTAATCTTTTATATGGCTACTAATTAATAACTGATTATGAATTGCATTACTTATTAATCTTTCATTGCTCATATGAGATGACACTGTTCACATTAATTGATATATGTTTTTACAATTATATATTCATACTGATATGGACTGAATGATTACATCCATATTACTTTTTATTCTTATATATTGATTGCAGTTATAAGTTCTGATAACCTACTAAGCTGTTAGCTCACTCTGTGATTTTTATATATTTTCAGGAAGGGGTCCAGATCTAATGGAGTGAGATCGATCTAGATTCATGTTTTATTTTAGCTTTAATATTTTTAGTTTTATTCTTCTGTACACAGGAATATAGAGTTTGGAATAAATAATGACTAAAAGAAAGATAAAATAACATATGCACACAAAAAAGTTGATATATAAAATAGTAAGGAGTTGTATTGGACTTATTTGCTTAGATTGGACATAATAATCATGATGGGAACTATCAAATCTATGAGGCATGATAGTTTTTGAGCTGGCAATTGTGTGTATATTGATGGCTTGCTAGAGCCGAGGATTGCACAGAAGCATGACAATTGAATGCTAGGCATTTGTGAGTGAGCATTATGAGGAGGCTAAACATTAGGTGCATGGATGCCAATGGGTTGGTGAGTGAGTAAGGTGATATGTAAGCAAGGTGGTGGGAAAAACCAAGGAAAATTACCATCGTGCAAGGAGTTAGGACATACCAGGAAATAGGAAATGATGTGTAGTCCTTATGTATATTATATGGATGTTATCCCACAAGGGCTAATGATAAATCCTTGTTATGTTTACTACATGTAGGGGTGTCAATATTTGATACGACACGAAAATCCAACTCGAGCCCTACCCAAAAATTTCGGGTTAGACCCGACCCGGTTTCGAAACGGGTCGGGTTCGGGTTCCCGGATTTGACCCGTTTGAAAAAACGAGTCGGGTTTAGGTTGACCCGGAAACCCAAAAATGACCTGGATTAACCCGGAAAATGACTATGCCCGCGACTGCCCACGTAGTCGCTGCCCGCGTCTGCCTGTCGTAGCCTGCCGCGTAGCCCCTGCCTGCGACTGCCCACGGTGCCGCTGCCCGCGCGCGTCGTCTACGGCGTACTCACTGCCCGGGCGTAGTCGCTGCCAGGTGTGGGATTTGGCAAAAATTTTGACTTAAGGATTGGGAATTGGCTGAATAGAGGCGCGGGATTTGGCTGAAACAGGTCTTGTCGGGTTGACCCGAACCCGAAGATATATGGTTCGAGTCCAGAAAACCGACCAATTTGCAAAAATGGGTCGGGTTAGGGTTGACTTGAATAATGCCGGGTCAATTTCGGGTTCGACTCGAACCCGACCCATGACCCGAAATTGACACTCCTAACTACATGCATTCTTAATTTCGCACATCAAGTGTTATCTCTCAGGATAATTAAACTAAACTATTAAATAATTACGATTAAATTATTATACAATTAAACTTTTTAAGCTAGGGAGAAAATTTTGGTCAGCTTATTTTTGACTAAAATTTAATTATGAGAAATTATATAATTAATTATTTTGTTTATTTTGAGCTGAATATAATAAATAAATAATCAACTAAAATTAAATTATTATTTTTCAAAATAATTTCAATAATATTATAAAAAACCTATCAATAAATAAAATTTAAAGGAGAATATTCTTCTATAATGTTTTTGCATTGGCCACTGGCCTCCACCAACTCTCAACATACCAAATGAAACTTTTTGCTTCCTACCACTACATAAAATATTAATAGTAGATAGATAAATACGAAGTCAAATACAAAAGAAAGACGATATAAGTTCAGTTGCATCAAATTTTATTAACAATTTTATGTTTGTTTTGTTCAAAGAAGATCGTACAGCGACAATAGCAATAGTAAGTCTTTATTTTATTATGTAGGATTGGCTAATGAATCTATTTTCTTTATTGTATTTTATTAAGAGTTAAATTCTCATTTAAATCTAATAAAATAAATCATTTTAATACTTTCTAACCAAAATTTTTTAGGTCGGCTGGATTAATCTAAGTATGATCTTTACAATGTATTAAAAGATTCATGTCATGAATTTTTTAATATAATGTGAAGATCATATTTAGGCTTTATTTGGTGCGGCTTTAGACCGCTGCTTTTAAAAAAAAATTTGTACTAAAAAGCTGCTAGAAAGTATTAAGAAAGCTCTCGTAAATGAATGCTTCGTTTGGGATGGCTTTCTTACTGCTTCTTAAAACAGCTTTCTAGTACAAAAATTGAAATTTTATACTAAAAAGCTGCCTTAAAAAGTATTAAGAAAGCCGTCCCAAACAAAACCGAAGCTTTAGACTCTAATATATAACTTCAATTTTCAAAGCTAATGAGAATGTTATTTTTCCTCGAGCTCTTTAATATCGGAAAGTTTTTCTATTTGGATATATTGCCCAAAATTTTGATCAGAATAGGCCAAAGGCTCTTAAATATATTTTAAAATTAATGCTATATCTCATTAATATTACGAAAAATACCAAAGCAAATCTAAAGGCTTAAGCTTTCTGATCAATTTTGATCAGAATATCTTGATACAAATTTTTTTGTTTAATATTATTTAAATTACTTGTAAATAAAAAAAAATAAAAGATGATAATTTTATTTTAATAAAAAAAATAAAATTCTCATTTGCATGGATTCTAAATACATTTGAAGAATTACAATTTTATATTATTTTTTAACAATAACAAATTAAATGATAAGATCTTAATAAAGCATTTTTTATTTTAAAAATATACTATCTAATTTGTTCTACGAAGTCTTACTTAATAATTACAGAATTAATCTCTCAAGCTAAATGGTTTCTTGTACGCCATTAGCTTCAGGTTGCCGATTTTGTAAGGCAACCAATATATTAGGGATGGAGTGTTATGTATTAAATTTTCTTTATATTTATTTATTATTTTAGAAAAAATATAAAAAAATGAATATTCAACAAAATATTTAATAATATAATTAAGATATAGTATATTGCATAGGTACGTCAAGTTTTCTCTGTTGCATAATAATTATATTACCTTTTTTATGTGCTATAGAAATTCAGGATAAGTATTTAATTTGCGTGTTAAACCATTCAAGAGTCCATCAAATGATTCATACAGATTTATAAAAATATTATTATAATAATTGAAGATAAGCTATCAGGCTGGTTAGGTATTATATATTGAGTACAATAGTGAATTATCAATTTCAATAGTTAATGCCAATTAAGTAGAAGTGTGAGTCAAGCTGACTTGTCAAGCGGCTTGAGCTCTACTCGATCAGTGACTCATGAGCCGAGCTCGACGAGCTCAACGAACAAAATTTGGGTCAGCCTTGATTTAAATCGTTAGCTCGGAAGTTGGTTTATTTAAAAAATATTAATATAAAATACATTTATAATATATTAGTGTTACATGCTAGAAAATTTGCGTTGCTAGAATATGTATTTTATGTCTTATCTTTGAACAAAAAATTAACACGTGCAAAAAAAATTATACTAGGTACGACATTTTTTACTTGAAAAATCTGGAAAGAGGAAAAAACCTTGGGATTGACTCAATTGTAACAATCTACTATGGAATAGGAGATACAAAAGTCCTTTCTTTCTCTTACCACAGGTAGATAATATAAAATCCCAACAACAATGTTAAATCTTAACAAGAATTTGGAGACGGTGGCGACGGTTGATGAGGGTGGCCGTTGTCAATGATAACAAAAAAAGTCAAGAGAGCACTTTAATTCTCTTAGCTCTTGAAGTCTCCCTCATCTGTAAAAAATGAGGCCTTATATTGATCCATTTGATCATATATCATTTATTAAAAATTTTAATGTTTTAGTAATGTCAGAATTGAGTGATCTTGGGCTCGTTAGGTTTGTCTCGTTAAGCTGCTCGATTTGACTATAAGCATGCTATAATTAGAGGTCATTTGGTTCATCAATTTATATTCAAAAGATTTTAAATATGATTCAAGTGTTTGATTTGAGCTTATTTGAAGTCGGAATAGATCATTTGTAGTGTCGATAAGTTTGTCTAGTTGAGACATTTAGTTTGACTATAAGTTTGCTAAACATAATTTAGATGTCCCTAAATTTAATTCGATAAATTTTTAATTTAAATAGTGTCCAAATTCGTGCCAATCAAGCAAATTTTATACAAACATATTAATTAGCATTTTAGGAGGAGCTTAAGCACAAAGTTGTTAAAAATAGTTTGAAATTATATCACACTTTTTATATCAAGTGATTTTTTTATTATTTCTCTTACAATTTCTCAGAATTTTATCATTTTATTATGATAATTGTTTGAGTGATAATAACTTTTTTTCTTTCATAATAAATAAGCATGCATGTGTGCTGAGTCAAATTTTCATAATTAAATTAAAGTTCGAGCTCAAACTTAATAAGGCTTCGTTTGGGATGACTTTTTTTTATATTGCTTTATAAATTTGCTGTAGAGAGAATAATTTTTTAAAGCTGTTATAGAAAGAAGCTTCTTAGTACAAATATTTTTTAAAAGCAAGAAAAAAATAGTGATCAAACAGAAATTGTGATTGCAGCCTGTAAAACAAAGCAGTAAGAATACTTTTTCAATCGAAGCCCAAGTAAGCTCAAGTTCAAGCCAGAGATAACTCGAGGTTGACTGACTCATTTACACCCCCTATATTAAGTAAAGTAATAGCATGTAGTCAATTTTACAAGAAAAAAATGGGTCAGAATAATCTAATCATGATTAAAATCAGATTAGTTTCAAATCTGTTAGATTTATTTCAGAATTACTGTAATATAAATTTTAATTTTAATTAATTATTCATATATTGCATTCATTTTTAAATAAATTTAATAATTTTAAAAATTATTTATGCCAATATTGTAATGCAAAAATTTTCCTGAAATTGCACTTACTCCCGAAAAAGGTGGTTTCACCAAGCAATGCCTTGAAATAATAGTTTGATTAGCGAAAGATATATTGCTTGTTAAGATATATTCCTGAAGGCACAGCTTTGATTGTCAACTCTCCACTTATTGATGATCATAGCTTTATTATTTGCTAGGTTTAGCTCCTGCAAATTCTATTGATATCAGGTCCTCTGATTTCCTTTGCCATCGCATGTTAGCTTTATACCTTTGGCATGTCAAGCCTCTCCTCTCTGGCACTCAATCTTCTTGGCCCAATACTTTGATCCAACCATTGACATTAGACCTCTAACAACTCATCAACTAATAATAGCCCAATTGTAGCATGTTCTTCTCTATACAAACCAAGATGTGGCATTATGTTCTCTATATATAACTACTCGCCATTAAAGAATGAAAGAGTCGGCATGTCTTCTTTAGGAGGTTGAAAGTCCCTATAGCAAGCAATATGAATCTTATGTTCCCGCATTAAAAATGTGTTGTCTGGGATTTTGTAAGGGATCTGGTTAAGGCTTAATTCATGTAAAGGATGATACCGCTTCTCTTCTCCTCTCGATCCCCTTGTCTTTCTCTTTTACTAAACTCCAACTAACATATTAAGATGGGCTTTCCCTATATTATATCGTATTTCCTCCTTTAATAGTGCATTTCTCCCCATCACTATGCCATGGATGCAAACTACAAAGCTAAATCTTGTAAACTAGTAGTGTCATGAATGTCTCTGCATTTTTTCTTCTCAACTCTTCTCAAAGATATTAGCATTCTCGGTTGACCTATATGTTATATTCTCAAGAATTGATTGGTGTTTCTCCTAACTCCTCTTACTCATTTTCTTCCTCCCCTAAATCAAGAAGTTTCTTGAGCTAAAAACTCAATCCGTATACTTTATTATTTATAATGTTTAAAAAAAAAAAAAAACTCAATCCGTGGTATCCTCTCTTTGAGTGCCATCTATTCCCTATCACAAGTACCATGATGCCTTTGAAATAACAAACCAATTTTCACCATTCAAATAATGTTAAGTGAATTAATATTAATTTTGATAAATTATTTTAAGGATATTTATTTCTAGTAATTATACTAATTTTTAAAAATCTTTATCATTATGTAGATGATCAATTAGACTCATTTATGTCTTTAAATTGATTAAAATAAATAAATAAGCTTAAATAAGATTGAGAAATCCATGTCATATTTAAGCTCGGCTCAAGCTCTTTAATAATAAGTAAATGAATGAGCTTCAACAATGTAGTTTCAACATATCTCAACTTGTTTACAACCCTAACTCTGTCTTGATCAGTGACTTCCTTACATCTCAATCATTAGGGATACATGCAAAAGCTTGTTTGTACTTATGATGTAACAACCTTTCATAACTTATATCTATTGGGGGTATTTCATATATATATATATATATATATATATATATATATATATATATATATATATATATATATATATATATATATATATATATATATATATATATAGATGATATCCTTACATAACTTACATATATTGATATATTATCAAAAATTTGGCTAATCAAACATGAATCTTGGTGCAATACATGAGATAAGCATTTCTAAAATTAAATTCAAAGGAACCCAAACTTCAATTTCAACAAACTTATAATCAAATCAAATATCTCAATGTGGTCTATCTAATGACATAAAAAATGATCTAATCTAAGTTCAAATGAGTCCAGATCCGACCCTTGGAGCATAGTTGTAATAGCTAAAACTTTTAACTATCGAAATATTGTCTGCTTTAGCCTAAGGGCCTCACGGTTTTGTCCTGTTGGTGTAACTTTCCAGGAGGTCACCTATCTTAAAATTTCTCCAAAATTAGTATGCTTAACTACAGAGTTTCTTAATAAAATTTTAATAATTACACCAAAAGGCACCTCGATCTTTAAGAGTTTAGCTTCTTTTTATTTAAGGGGTTTCACAATCTCCCCCACTTAAGCAACTAACGTCCTCGTCAATAGATTTATCTTATAATCATTCACCAGGTAGATAAGATTCTAGAGGTGGCTCCTACAAGTTTAAATGATGACTCTCGCCACATAGCACTTTATCCCATACAAGATTCAAGAGGTGACTTCCATGGCATAACACTTTATCTTATATGACACTTAGTTTTCATCTCCAGGCTGATGTATTGCTCTGATATCATTTGTAATAGCCCAAACTCTTAACTATTGAGATATTATCCGCTATGGCCTAAGGGCCTCAATGTTTTATCTTTTTGGTATAACTTCCCAAGAGGCCACCCATCTGAGGATTTCTCCATGAGAGCATGCTTAACTACGAAGTTTTTTTTTTATAAAATTCTAACTATTACTCTAAAAGGTGCATCGATATTTAAACTAAGTGACATACAAGATAAGTGTTACACCATGCCTCTTGAATCCTATATGGGAAAAAGTTCTACGTAGTGAGAATCACCACTTAAACTTGTAGGGGTTACCTCTAGAATTTTATCTTCCTGGTGGATGATTCTGGGATAAGGATACTAACGAGATCGTCAGTTGCTTAAGTGAGGGAGATTATGAAACCCCTTAAGTAAAGAGAAGTTAAACTTTTAAACACCGAATAGCCTTTTGGTGTAATTATTGAAATTTCATTAAGAAACTCTACAGTTAAGCATGATCATCTTAGAGAAATCTTGAGATAGGTGACCTTCTAGAAAGTTACACCAATAGGACAAAACCGTGAGGCCCTTAGGCCAAAGGGAACAATATCTCGATATTTAAGAGCTTGGGCTGTTATAAATGGTGTCAGAGCAATACACCAGGTGAAAGATGGAAACTATGTTCAATTTAAGATAAAGTGCTACATCATGGGAGCTACCTCTTGAACCCTGTATGGGACACAGTGCTACGTGACGGGAGTCACCACTTGAACTTGTATAAGCCAACTCTAGAATCCTGTCTACCTGGTGAATGATTTTGGAATAAGGATACTGACGAGGACGTTTGTTATTTAAGTGGGAAAAATTGTGAAACCCCTTAAGTAAAAGAAGCTAAACTCTTAAATATCAAGGCACCTTTTTGTGTAATGGTTAAAATTTTATTAAATAACTTTGCAGTTAAGCATGCTCATCCTTGAGAAATCCTGAGATGGGTGACCTTCTTCCTTCTAGGAAGTTACACCAACAGGATAAAATCGTGAGACCCTTAGGCCAAAAAAGATAATATCTCAATAGTTAAGAGTTTGGACTGTTATAATAGTTACAAAGTTTAAAGCATAAATTAAAAGGTCAAATAATCTCAAAAATTGGAAGGCTTGCAATCAGATCATATGTGTTAATGAGAATAATCAAATGACTCTAAAATCGTTTAGGCACTTAAATATTGAAGAAATAATATATGATCAAGGGAAACAATACGAACCATCTGATGGAGTATTTTGGGACTTTAGCTAAGTTTATAAAAATTGAAGTTTCATGATACTATAAATAGACTTCTATTCTCTACGTGTAGGGGATTTCTATTTGAGTTTGGACATCTAAAAAATTCAAGAGCTCTACTTAATGTTAGGTCCCAATGATCACTGCTAGCCACTACCGTCATGTAATTACTATTGCTTGATTATTGTCACTTGATTGTTGCCACTCAACTACTATCTCTTGACCACCGCCGCTTGATTATGATCTCTTGAACATTGTTTACCAACACCCGTCCCCTGGCTGTAGACTCATAACCACCTACACCCAACCATATCGATGTTTGTTAACTTTATCGCCCTTCGTTGCCAACATTGTTGATGCATATCTTCACCTATAAGATTAATGCATATCATCATGTATAAGACTAGTGCACACCATTGACTCATGTCACCACTTATAAGGCTGATGCAAGTGGTCAACATAGGTCGACACATGCTACTTTATCTCTTGTGGTCACACAAAACATCAATGCATGTGATCACCAATAAGGTTCCTAACCATTTCAATACTAGCTTGGACTCCATATGTCAACATCAAAATTGTACTAGAATAATTATTCTATGATATTCTATCCTCAAAGGGAATCTGAAAGTCGATCACAAACGGATACATAAAGATAACTCTAATCTAGTAGTTTTTTGAAAAATGTGCTTACTTCAAACTACTCATGCTGTGCTCGAGTCAACCCAGCTGGCTAAAAGATTTTAATCTCACGGGTCAATCAGATCAGACCAGACCAATCAATTGCTACATATGAGCTCATCTTATATCTGAAAAGCTTTAATACTTATCTCATATAATTAAGGAGATATAACTAGTATATTTTTTGTGGCAAAATTTAATTAATTTATATTATGTCATTTATGTATTTAACTTTTTATATAACTTTGCCTCTACTTCCACCTATAACTAGGGGGTCAAAGGGCAAGTTTGAGAAGAGACAACAACTTATTAGTCTCGACCATTTTACTTTTGAGTAATAAAATTGCAGAGCTTCTATCATATTCTCCCTCCCACTTTCTTTCACGTTCTCTACTTTTCATAGCCAACATGCAAGTAAGGTCCCGATATCGCCTACAGACGAATTTGGATTCAACAAAATGATAACCATAAATATGATAGTAATACTCAAAGACAAATTCCAATATTAAAAAATACATATTTTTATTTACAAGCAACCAAATGAGCTCTAATATAAAAAAATTATAGTTAATTATTTTGTGATCATATTTTTTAAAACTTCAATTCCAGTATTTCAAGTACATAATGTTACTAATGGCATATCTTTAATAAAATAGTGTAATAATATAGCTAAGAAATTAATCATATTTTTTATTAAAAATATGATTAAATAATTACCTATATTCACAAATATTGATTCTATAAGTCATATTCTTACAAAATTATTCATGAAAAATAAATAAATAACTGAATACAAAATATTTTATTTATATTATTTTTTTAACATGACGAGAAAAAGAAATTTTATGCATATTATATATAAACCAATAGAGGATCTCCTTTATGTACACTCTTTTCTTCCCCAGATGTGAACCTTCTTGCGTTTATCCCTAAGCAACATATACAGATAGAGTTGTAAAATAAAAAATAAAAAATAAAAAATAAAAAAAAAGAAAAAAAAGAACAAAAATACAGATAGAGTTGTGCAGATATTATTGCATATTATATAAAAATATTTAAATTATTTTTTTTATACAAAATAATACAAATAGAAAATTACATAACTCTTGAGAGTTTTTAAGAGGCGAAAGTGACACATTTTCAATAATATGATGCGTGATTGCACACTCTAAAAGGAATTAAAATTTTATATATATAAAAAAAGTTTTGTATTGTAATTAATAATTTAATTAGTGAAGATTTTAGTAGGTGCAAATTTTTGATTGCTTTGATATGACTTGTTAGGAAGTACAATCAAATGAGACCAAAATTGTATCTTACACAACAGAGATGTTTAATGAGAGCATGAATGAGTAGTTGGTTGGTGGATATATCAAGCATATTTTAAATTAAGGGCTTAGTGTTTTGTTATGGAGTGAAAGATAATATTTGTGGCCGGAGGTAAGTGGCACCACCAATAATTCATCATGTCATGCTTATTGAGGCCCTGGAGATATTACTATGATCGATAAATGTAAAATATGCAGTTATAGATATTCGATCAGTAATGTTCTTGATCCATTAAGGCTTAATTTGGGACAGCTTTCTTACTGCTTTTTAAAGTAACTTTTTAGCTATAAAATTACTTTAAAAAACAGTAGAAAAGCTGTCCCAAACGAAGCCTAAATCTACGCCTTAGAATCCATTAAGTGAGATAGGAGGGCGATAATGGAGAAAGACACCATGATGTGTTGTGCCTTAGAGATGAATGAAAATATGCTTAGTAGTGCTCCAATGGTCGTTGGTGGCCAATGCGTGCATGATAAGCATCTTAATAGCAAATACAATGTCCAGAGATTTTGAAGGCCGCCAATAACATACCAAAATTTAGAGGGGAGTTTGTGCACTTGAGGAGATCATGAATTTACTTGTGTTGAGATTGGACATAACATAATTGGAGGGGATTACTTTAACAACTACTATTTGTGAATATGAATCAAATGAGGACCAAAATTGAGTCTAATGAATAAGAAGAAGGCTAAAATTGAATCTTATGCATCAATTGCTAAATACATTTTCAAGAGAAAAAAAAAATCCTAAGCTTATAAGTGAAAGTCTTTTACTTGATGTATTTTAAATGTCACATATTTTAACTATTCAATGTAAAATTAAATCTAACATTTTTATTTGAGTTCGAGCTAAATTTTTATGTAGCACATATCCATCATAAAGAGATGATCAAGCTCTCCATTGAATTATGAATTCTATATTATTATGCGATTTCTAATTATCAATTAATATATAATTAGTAAAGAAAATTTTGAGTTTGATGTGGAGATGACATATTCTCTTTTCACATTTAAGAGTGTTAACATTTGATTACCTAATTGATAGATTATAGGATGGATTAAAATATATTCTAGTCGCCTTCTTACAATAGTCTATAGAATAACAAATAAGAAAAAGATAAATATAAATAATGATTTATGACTTTTCTCTAATATGCCCCCTTAAGATGGATTTCTTGGAGATGACACCAACCTTGACATGTAGTTATTCAAGACGTTGCCAAGAGAGGTCTTCAGTAAGAGCATCAATAAATTTGTTATTGAATTGAACATGGGATACATAATGATATAATTTTGAACATTTTTTTTGGAGAAAGTGAAAGTCAAGGGTGTTTCATTCTGGAGTGAAAGATTAGATTTACAAAAAGGTTGGTGACTCTGTTATTGACATAATAAATGGTAGAAGGCTGAAGCAGATGAAGACTAGGTTCATATTGCACACAAGAAATGACGGTATTTTCGACCTCTCTAGAAGAGAGAGCCATTTTGCTTTATTTTTTGGAGCATTAGGATATAACATTATGGTACGTAGTTATGGATGTTTAATCAATAATGTTCCTAGCCCAACCAATATTTGAGAATTCAATTGAGCAAGAGAGGGGCGCAAAAATAAAGAAATAGACTATGATGTATTGTGTACTTCCTAGAGATAGAACATGTTCAACAGCACTATTGTGGCCAGTGGTCGATGCATGAATTGAGAGAACTTGTTAGCATGAAATGCAATACTTGGTTGGATAAAAGAGAGAATTTGAAGTCCACCAATAACAAACCAAATTTCAAAGGGACTAATGAAGGAGATGTCAATGAGATATTTAAGCTTATGATTAGAAGACAAAGCCATAGTGATGACTTTGATTTTTTTCATATTTGGCTGCTTCAGGAGATTGTGGATGTACTTGTATTGTAACAGAAGAATAATTTATTCATAGGTATTGAATTCAACACCTAAAAAAAAGGAGAATTCTCCAAGATTTTATAGAGAATATTGTAGCTAGTTGAGTGATGAGCTATTGATGAAGCCAACCATTATTATAATGAGGATAATGCTACCAACATACACAAAGAGACACATTGTGAGATATTGATGAGTATATGAAATGGGGTGTATTCTCTTTGGAGTTGGTAAACCAATAAAGAGGCGGAAGTGACAAAGCTGTTGGTACCAAGGTTATCATGCCTATTTCAATCTATAAAGACATTTGACAAACATGGGTGGGATGATTTACGTATTGAAACCACTAAGTTGGCCTATTTAGAAATATTAAGTAAGATGTTTATAGAGGAAGGCATTACTGATATGCAATTATCTAAGTGGTCTCCCTATGGATAGATATAGGTTGATTATGAGTTAGGTTTTATTATGATAAATGTCAAGGTGTTGATGAGAGCCCGTTTTAATAAGTTGAGCATTACGGAGCTTAATGGATCCATCGAGGTTACATTTGGCATGCAAGACCCATTGGGTTTTTTTCAAGGCTTGGAAGAAGTTGATGGGTTCATGAGTGGATGGAGATTGGAGAAGTATTATAAGACTTAATTTGGTTGAGGGTTTTGTGAATGAGACTATTGGCATAGGTTTGTATATGATGAACTTGAGAGTCAGTTGATAAGATTGGGAGGATGTAGTATCAATTTTTTGTAATGGTTCGTTTGAGAGATAGGAGAGCTAAGTGACAAGTCTAGAGGACCGTGATCGTTATTTGTATAGAAATATATAACAGGACCTTGACTTAATTTTTCCACTAAGGAATTAAAGTTTGTGAAAATAGAAAGAACATCAAATTTTATTTAAGCTGGTACAACTAAGCTTAACAAGTGGTCAACAAATATGACATAGAATTTATAATTGCATAAGAGATGACAGAAAAGATCAAAAAATTAGAACGAAGAAATTCTAGGGATAAGAACTTGTAATTGATGAGGCTTAAAAAAGCAAATCATGAGTTCATTACAATGCTAGAAATTACATATTAATTAAGATATATAGAAGAAAACAAAGGTAAATATACCTAGACATTAAGGCTTCGTTTGAGACTACTTTTTTATTAATTTTTGTATTAAAAAGCTGCATTAAGAAGCAGTAGAAAATCAGGCTTAAATGAAGCCTAAGATTTCATTTGTGACTGCTTTTTAGTGCTTTTAAGAAATTTTTTAGTACAAAAATTTTAATTTTTTACTAAAAAATAGTCTTAAGAAGCAGTGAAAAAGCCATCCCAAATAAAACATAAATTTTGTAAAGTGGTAAATGCTAGGATTCACAAACCGACCAAATGTGAAGCACTTCAACTATATTGTTATAAAAATATATCATGATGACAATGGAGCTATTAATTCAAATCAGACTTAAAACATCAAAGACACTATCAATATACAATTCTCCTCAACATCCTGGATATTGCAAGTAATTATATAACACTCATATTATACAAAACATCATAGAAGCACTTATAATCTACCTGAAAAATAATTTAAGCAAAAGCCACCAAACACAAATGTATCATACAACTTATTTGTTTATATTAAAAGATCTATATATAATCATGATGTGTCAATATATTTCAACAAAATATAACATGCCATCGTTACAGAAAAAGGTGGAGTACAGCTAGGAAAAAAATATTAGATTCCACTAAAGTTGAAGCCACACCCTTCCCTAAAAGTAAACACATGCAGCAAAGTGACAAGTAAATTATTTAGGTTACAATAAACCAACAATTTAAGGCTTCCTTTGAGTAGCTAGGGGTGTCAATTTTTGACACGACTCGGATCCAATCAGGAAAAATTCGGGTTCGGGTTGACCCGGTTAGCAAACGGGTTGGGATCGGATTCAAATTTTTGACCTGTTTCAAAAAACGGGTCGGGGTCGGGTTGACTCAGCAATCCAAAATCAACCCGACAATAACCCGAAATCAAGTCTGCCGAGTCCCATTTGGACTATTCCGCCAGCACTCGCGGACTGCACCCACACTCGCAACTTGCTAGGCACGCCGCGCGCCATCATGTGGCCCCGCCGACCGCCTTCCACTGTCCTGCGAATCTGCCGACCTCCTTCCGCCGTCCTGCAGCCCTGCCGACCACCTTCTACGGACCCTAGGGTAAACCCTAAGCAGCTAGGCCGTCGCCGCCGCTGCCGCAGTGCTGATGCCATAGTGCTGTTGCCGCTACGTCGCTGCCGCTGCAGTTGCTTCACCGCCAGTCTGGAAGTAGCGACGGGTTTGATGGGAGCTCACTGCTCAATTCGCGCTTCTTCCGCCAAATCAAGAAAATCAGGGTCTAGTCGGGTCGTGTCAATCCAACAACCCACACGGGTCGGGTCCGAGTTGAAATATCCGACCCGTTTGGAAAAATGAGTTGGTTCGGGTTGACCCGTTTAGATCCGGACCAATTTGGGTTCGACCTTAACCTGACCTGTCGATCTGAATTGACACCCTTAAATAGCTTTAGATTACTATTTTTTTTTTACTTTCAATAAATTTTTATATTAAAAATAGATTTATAAAGCTGTAAGAAAACAGTCTCAAACGAAGCCTAAATCAATACGCGGAAGAAAAAACAATCATAAAAAAAAATTACTATCTATTTATACACCTCAAAATGCCCTAATAAATATTCATTGCGACAAGTGATATATTAGGATGCTTGGCAAAAGTGTTACATAGATGGTTGTTAGAATAGAGATAATGACATCTTTTGATGCCCCAACAAGCAATCTTTCTTAACATTAATGGAATAAATTTAATATGATGACAACCATTAGGTGCCCAAATACACTAGCTTTTCTGATAAGTTAATTTGATGAAAAAAATGAAAAAATATTATTAAGTTCCTTAATGTAAGATATTCCATTATATAAATTGTGTTTCTCACACACCCTACTAAAGGATCAAATTAAAAAGTTCCAGAAAGAAGACAAAATAATGAAACCAGACCATCACACTTAATAACCAAAAAAAAAAAAAAGTCCAAAGCCCCACAAATGTTGGCCAAAGAAAAAAAGGAAAATACATAGGAGCTGTTTGGTTGCCTGAAAAGAAAGTGTAAAGTATTTTAAACGTAGGAGTTTTGAAAATATTAATATTTTATTTGAAGTAAAACAAATGCAGTATAAATTTTTGGTGTATTTAGAATTCACCATTTATTTCTTTTTTGTGTATTTGAAATTCCTTTGATTTGGGTGTTCCAAATACACCGAAAATTCATTACAATTGCCATCGCTTACCGTCGCCACGCACCGCCCTCCGACCACGGCCCACTGCCTGCCGCCACAATGCACTGGCCGCCGACCACCACCACCATAGTCGATCACCATGACGTTACACAAATGTGCATTGCAACGTCCTAGGATGCAACACTATTGAGTGTGAGACAGAGAGTGGAGCATTGTGGCAGTCCAGAGCTAGTGTCGCTCCTCTTCAGAACCAATGCATGGCGCTGTATGTTAGGCTAGAGAGAAAGAGTAGAGTGTTATAGTGCTGCAAGTTGGGCTCAACAGTTTTCTTCTTGTTTTTCATGCTTAACTTGATGGGTTGAGTCCCTTTGTATAATTTAAGTATGTCTCTTCGCTTGTATTGTGTAGAAAATGATGTGAAGAAATAAAGTGGGATAGAAAGAGATTTGGACAGTTTCTCCCTATTTTTATAGTGAATTTTTTGATGTGCCATTATTTTTTTGCAAATTTCAAGCTTTTCTACGTTAAATTATGGTGTTTATTTCCATTATTTTGTTTTTTTGTTGTATGATTTTCTTGCCAACAATTTTTTTTGGGTCATTTAGGTCAATAAGGCAAATTCTCACATAATATATATATAAGATTCGAATCTAAAACTTCTTAGTTGATAGTCTAAACTTCCAACTAATAAATCAAAGATAGCTGTATCTTTTCTTGCCAACAATTACTGTGGATTTAAGCTACTGAAGCGACAACAAAGTAGAAAATCAACATTGGTAAAGCATAGTAACTGCAAATGTCCATTACAGGAAAAATTATTAGGTGCGGACACCGGATGTAGCTCTACGTCCGGACTCCAGTAGAACGGCGCCACGTATTTAGCACGTGTTATGACAACTTCCGCTTGGCCCGACGACCCGACCCGGATTGGACGTGAAAAATTAAAAAAACCTGCCCTTTTTTGACTAATTCCTATGTAATACCGAGTATTTTTTCGGTAATACCAAGTAATACTGAGTAATTTTTGGTAATACCGAGTAATTCCTAGGTAATACCGAGTAATACCTAGTAATTCCTAGGTAATACCGAGTAATACCTAGGTAATTCATAGGTAATACCGAGTAATACCGGCGTAATTCTTCAGTAATACCGCACGTGCATCATTTGAACTTCTCGGCGAAACGGGTCGCCGGGTCTTCGGGTTGCTACGTGGCGCTACTCTAGTGGAGTCCGGATGTAAAGCTACGTTCGATATCCGCACCTAATAATTTTTCCCATTATAGAAACCACTACAAAAATTTCCCGACAAAACTGTCATAGTCAAAATAATTAGTCACTGGTTACTGAAACAAAGAGCAACCGTAAGCTAAAAAGTATCGGAAGAACATGAAACCAGCATGTTAGATAAATAGCCACCAATCAACCGTTTAAAATCAGCAAAAGGGCTGTCCTCTCTAGTAGACAGCACAACAACCGCAATTATAGGGAAACAAGGCTAAGGATCCATTTAAAAAATCCTTTTTGTTGCTTTCTAAAAGAATTTTTTAATATAAAAATTTATAATTTAAAAAATTATTATACTAAAAAATTATTTTAAAAAGTAAAAAAAATTATCCAAATGCTTTATTTGGGATAACTTTTTTGTTATTTTATAAAACTATTTTTTAGTATAAAAATCTCATTGACGAGCTGCTACATTTCGATTTTTGCTGTACAGGACGATGATGTTTCCCTCTTATAGCTCTCCCTTTGGCTGGTCTTATAGCAACGAAGGGAGTTTTTCTGCATGCTCTATATGCTGACTAATATCTTCTACGGGGTCCTATTTTTGGAGGCTTCTCCTCCAATTTTCTCTGACTTTGAGTTTATATGTGTGAAATGGTTTTGGATTGGTTTGGTGTGATAGCTCTTTTTTGGTTGAGCACTCTCCCTTTTTTTTTCACACTTGTAACTTTGCTTTCTTTTAAGTCCAAATTTTTCCAAAACAAAATATAAAAATTTCTAATTCAAAAAAAATTATACTAAAAAGTCGTTTTAGAAATCATAAAAAAACTGTCTTAAATGAAACCTAAATGCCACTCACTACTGACCAATGATTGAAAGCAGGGGCACCAAAGCTGTGGCCATGAGACATGATGCACGTTAGGTCAGTCGGGCTACCACAAAGCATCCTGTTCGAAAACACCCAAACAAAACCCATCCAGCAATATTGTGAGATTACACATCAAAGCACGTGAACTAGATTTAGATTTTATTTAGGATGACTTTCTTACTATTTTTTAAAATAACTTTTTAGTATAAAATTTTTAAATTATAATTTTTTATTAAAAAGACGTTTTAAAAAGTAGCAAAAAAGCTATCGCAAATGAAGTCTTAATTAACACATTAAACCTAAATATAAATTTTGTCATTCATGCGCAGTTCGTCTATTGGCAGAGCTATAGTAAGGGCTCTCAGTGCACAGAGAGATTATTCTGTGCGGTGTACGAAGGCATCCGGAGGTCAATCAGGATACCCCACATCATCCAATGTACTGTGCATTAAGTGATGTAGCATGTCTGGATTAGCCTCCGGATGGGTCCGGACACTGCACGTAAATAATTTTTCCAGTGCACGAGCCCCATTAGCCCAGCAATTTTTTTTATATATAAATGCTAAAGCATATTAAAGTTTGTCCGCTAAAATTTAATATAATTTTGTAATACAATAATGTTATTTATATAAAAATATATGTATCTTTTAAAATATATTCATTATCTTTTATATAATTTTTGAAGAGCAATAATCTAAATTAAAAAACTGTAGTTGAACTCGACTCAGCTCCATTTATTCTATTTTGATTTGACTCAAAGCTTGATATTTTATACGAATTAATTCGTTTGAAGCCAAATATAAATTGAATGAAATATGTTTACTATTTATTTTTTAAGCTTGTGAACGGTAATATATTTTTTTAAAATGTAATAATTTTTTAAAATTTAGAAAAATAATCGCTAAGAAAATTGCATCCTAATGAACGTGTTGTATGTTTGCAGCTTAGTGCATCCCTTTGCATCTTGTTTTTTGAAAATTTTAATAAAAATTAGAATATTTTTAAAATCAATAATTTAGGGTTTAGAAAAAAAAATTTCAGGCTGCACCCTACTTTTGTATGAATACAAATGCATACTATTACTAACCCCACAGCTAATAGCATCAGAAATAAAATCAGAGCAAGTGCCCTTGAAGAAGTCACAATAATAAGAGTAAGAAAGCTGGCATAATTACTAACTAGAGAACACAACAATTGGATGGGCAAGTTGATTGACTTAGACTTCCTTTAGGATGACCTTATTATTGCTTTTTAAAACAGCTTTTGAATACAAAAAAAATTTTGAACTAAAAATTTTTGTACTATAAAGCCGTTTTAGAAAGCAGTAAGAAAGTTATCCCAAACGATGTCTTAGACTTGGTTTGGGACATCTTTTGACTACTGTTCTTTGTCTGTTTTCAAGAAAATTTTGTATTGAAAAACTGCTTGAGAAAGCAGTAAGAAAGCTGCCCCAAACGAAATCGGTTGGGATAGCTTTTTTACAGCTTTCTAAAGTAATTTTTTAGCACAATTTATTTTGAAAATAATAAAAAAATAGTGGAAAAAATTATTTCAAACAAAACCTTAATTAATAGGTTCTAAAGATTTATATCCAACATAAACACAGAGAATATAAGAGCTAAGTAACATAACACAACTATAAAACTGATATATCAGTTAAAAAATTATCTTGATCGAGCACTAATCTTGAGGTAAAATTAAGTTAGAAAATTCAAAAATTAAATCAGAGGCCATTTGAACTCTGATTTCAGCAAACTTACAGTCGAACTGAACGTCTCAAAAATACGAGCCCAACGACACCAAATTCGACTCAATCCAAGCCTAAATGAGTCCAAATCAAAAACCCAAAGCTCATTTGGATGGTTCAAACCAAAATTTGAATTACTAGACGATTTTCAAACATGACATGTTTATAATAGAATCAAGCGGCTCGGCAAGACAAATCCAACGAGCCCAAGATCACTGAATTCCGATATCAATAAGGCATTCAAATGATCATTAGACAATCTATGATCAAGGGGATCAATATCGGCCGTCCATTCAAATCACTCTCATTTTGACCTTGATCATCCACATATTTACAAATCATGACACTCTCAAAAAACTATAAATAACCCCCACTCTTCTCATGAGAGGAGGAGGAGAAGAAGGAAAAGAAGGGATGAGTTTGGGAGCTCTCTAGCCATCGACTACCGTCAGAGTTCTTGCCAACCACTGCCAGAGTTCTCCCGATCTCCGCTGGAGTTCTCCCGATCTCCGCCAGAGTTCTTGCCGACCATCACCGGATTTCCTCCCAACCGTCATTGGAGTTTTCTTGTCAATCACCACCAGAGTTCTTGCCGACCACTGCCAGAGTTCTTGCCAACCACCGCCGGAGTTCTCCCGATCTCTGCCGGAGTTCTTGCCAACCATCGCCGGAGTTCCTCCCAACTGTCATTGGAGTTTTCTTATAAACCACCGCCGGAGTTCTCCCGATCTCTGCCAGAGTTCTTGCCAACCACCGTCGGAGTTCTCCTGATCTCCGCCAGAGTTCTTGCCGACCACCGCCTGAGTTCCTCCCGATATCCTTTGGAGTTTCTCCTGACCATCGTCGGACTTCCGCCAGTCTGGCGACTACCGCCGGAGTTCTTCCCGACCACCAACGAACTTTTGCCAGTCCGCCGACGACCGTCAGACTTCCGCCAGTCTGCCGACCACCGTCGGACTTTCGCCAGTCCGCCAACCACCGTCGGACTTCCGCCAGTCCGCCGACCACTGCCGGACTTCCATCCGTTCCGCCGACCACCGCCGGACTTCCATCCGTCTGCTGACCACTGCTAGAGTTCTTCCCGACCACTACCGGACTTTCGTCAATCTGCCGATCATCGCCGGACTTCTGCCAGTCTGCCGACCACAGCCGAATTTTTGCCTGTTCATCGACCACCGCCAGAGTTCTTCCTGATCACTGTCGGATTTCAACTATAGTCCTCCCGACCTCTGTCTTCAGCCGACTGCGGTCCTTTCGACCAACGTCGTCGACTACAGCCCTTTCGACCATTGTCACCGACTACAGTCCTTCCGACCTCTGTCGCCCGCCGACAACTGTCTTAGTGACATTCGCCGTCCGCCGACTATGATTTTTTCGACTAACGTCGCCTATTACGATTCTTCTGATCACCGTCGCCAACTACGATCTTTCCGACCACCGTCGTTGACTATGGTCCTTTCGACCACCATCGCCGACTACGGTCCTTCCGACCTCCGTCACCCACCGACGATTGTCTTAATGACCTCAGTTGTCCGCCGACTATGGTCTTTCTGACCACCGTTGCCGATTACGATTCTTCTGACCACCGTTGCCGACTATGTTCCTTTCGACAACCGTCGTTGACTATGGTCCTTCCGACCTCCATCGCCCGCCGACTACTGTCTTACTGACCTTCGTTGTCCGCCGACTATGGTCATTTTGACCACCGTCGCCGATTACAATTCTTCCGACCTCCGTCACTGACCATGGTCCTCCTGACCTTTGTCGCCCCCGACTACAGCCCTTCCAACCACCATCGTCGATTACGGTCCTTCCGACCATCGTCATCGACTACGGTCATTCCAACCATCGTCACCCAACCACGGTTGACCATCGTCAACTACTGTCGTTTGACCTCCATCTCTCGTCGACTACATTCCTTCCGCCAACTACGATCCTTCCGACCACCGTCGCCTGACTACGGTCTTTTCAACCTTCGTCGCCTGCCGACTACTATCCTTCCAACAACTGTCACCCAAATACGATCTTTTCGACCTCCGTTGCCAGCCGACTATGGTCCTGTCGATCAAACGAACACATCAATTTTGATTTCCACCATGTAACGCACTCTGTATGATGTATATTTGCTACATCAAATCAATACCTTCTTTCTAAGGAAGGGCCTCATTTGTAATCAATTACAAACATTAGTGGATTCACTCAAACTGGGCTAGGCCCCATGATTTTTTTTCTTTTCAGGGGTTTCCACAAAAAAATTATGATCTCTCTTAGAAACTCTATAATCATACTCTCTTATCTGTTTGTGTGTTGGATCTTCGTATAAAGATTGGACGATAAACTTTATATCTCTCTACCGCTGCGAATATTCTAGGACACAACAGTTTGGCGCCGTCTATTGGAAAAAAAGGTTTGAACCATCCAAATGCGCTTTGGGTCTTTGATTTTGACTCATTTGGGCTTGGATTGAGTCGAATTTGGTGTCGTTGGGCTCGTATTTTCGAAACGTTTAGTTCGATTGTAAGTTTGCTGAAATTGGAGATCAAATGGTCTCCGATTTAATTTTTGAAGTTTCTAATTTGATTTTACCTCAAAATTACTGCTCGATCAAGATTATTTTTTAACTAATATATCAGTTGTCCCCCTATTTTTGGACATCGAAGTTCCAGAAGTCCGAAAATATATATATCACAATTTTTTTTTAAAATAAAAAATTAACACTGTAATTTCAAAAGAGAACACATTTTATAAATAATCTAATATAATCTTGTATATTCGGGCTATATAAAAAACCAATTTGGTATTTATAAATTGAATTTCGTAATACCTCCAGAGTTTGATATACGGAATATTACAACTTGAATATATTTAACGGGTAGAAAGTATAAGTTTTAAATATTATTTAGGTCTCAATGATATCAAATATCAATATCAAATTAATTTCAAGAAATTATTATTCGTATTATTTTATTATCATAAAAATATTTGTTGTGAATATATTGTACTTATATATTATATAATACTATATAAGATATTATATTGCATATATATATAGTAAAGTTATATATATATCTCATCAAAAAATTATCTTGATCAGGCATGAATCTCGAGGTAAAAATCATATTGGAAACTTCAAAAATTAATTCATAGACCATTTGAACTCCGATTTCAGCAAACTTATAGTCGAACTGAACGTCTCGGAAATACGAACCCAACGACACCAAATTCAACTCAATTCGAGCTCAAATGAGTCCAAATCAAAGACCCAAAGCACGTTTAGAAGGTTCAATCCATAATGCAGATTACCAAACAGTCTCCAAAGTTGACATGCTTATAGTCGAATCGAGCGGCTTGACGAGACGAATCCAACGAGCCTAAGATCGTCGAATTTTGATATCATTAAGGCCTTCGAATGCTCAATAAACGGTCCATGATCAAGGGATTCAACATTGGTCATCCATTCAAACCACTCCCAATTTACCCTTGATCTTCCCCTTATTTACTGGTCAGGCCACTCTGAAAAAACTATAAATAGACCCATCATTTCTCTTGAAAGGGGGACCCAAGCAAGAAACAAGAAGAGAAGAAGATAAGGGAAGGAAAAAGAGAAGGAAGAGACTCCTCGACCACCATCGGATTTTCACCCGGCGATCGACCTGACACCGAAGTTTTGCCGGGCCACCACCGGACACTGAAGCTCATCCAGATCACCACCTAACGCGGAGTTTTATCGGACCGCCAATTGACACCGAAATTCCACCCGACCACTCAACATCGCGGGGATTTTTTGCTTTCTACTTATAACTGAATTTCAATTTTAAAGTTGATAATTGTAATCTGATCGTTCTCGACTTCAAAGACGAGTCAACCACTTGTAACCAAAGCAAACACTAGTGGAATCCTTTCAATTGGGCGTGGCCTCATGGTTTTTCCTTTTTCCAGGGTTTCCACGTAAAAATTCTAGTGTTTCATTTTTCTTCTGTTTGTGTGTTGGATATCAGTACAACGCTGAGACTAAAATTTTCTAACTCTATCGCCGCGTATATTCTAGCCCACAACAATATATATATATATATATATATATATATATATATATATATATATATATATATATATATATATATATATATATTAAATGACATATATATATTGTACATAAGATATTTTAGTACTTATTTATATATATTAAATGACATATATATAAGATATTATATACACTTATATTAAACCTTGAGTTCAAATCTCAACGAGAGCCCTTTATATTACCTTTGGCAAATGAAGGGCGGCAATAGTGTCGCCTTGAATTCCGGATTTTTTTAAAATAAATATTTTCTTTTTTTATATATTTTTAAAAGGAAATAATTAATTAGAGCTTTTAAAATTTCAAAAAATTATTAAAAATTTATTAAAAAATTCTAAAAAAATCTACGTTGACTTTTTAGCTTCCCCTACCAAATCTTATAAATACCCCCCCTTGGAGGCTTAGAAAATCTAAAGAAAATAAATCAGTCAAATCCTTCTCAAAAATTTGAGAAGACAGACTCATAAGAAATAAAAATTTTTTAGAGGTTGGAAAGGCTCGGTCCTTCAGTGTGGGCTCCGGTCTGCATTTGAAGGCCGTCCTGAAGGAGTCGCATGACTGTTAAAATTCAGTAAAGGCTCGATCCTCTGGTGTGGGCTCCGGTCTTCATCTGAAGGCTGTCCTAAAGGAGTCGCAAGACCGTCAAAATTTGGTAAAGGATCGATTCTCCGGTGTGGGCTCCGATTTTCATCTAAAGGCCGTCTTGAAGGAGTCGCAAGACCATCAAAATTCAGTAAAGGCTCGGTTCTTCGGGCTGGTGAATAAGACTTAAGAGGATATTAAGGGTCCTCCAGTAATAGTTTCAATTTCTCCCACTATTTGGCGATTTGCATGTTGTTGTTGATTCTACTACTGTTGATTTTGTCATTGTTGATTCTGCCTCCCAACAGGATTAGCCTCATTTTGCGCATGTGAGTTTTGAGTGAATTGATAGAGATATCCCTGTTAAATCGGTCTTTCAATTTCTTCCTTCAATTATCTACAAGTTTCAATTGCATTTCCTCGGCTTCGATGAAAGTGACAATCATAATCTTGGTTTCTAGAATTTGGCTTCAGTGGATTAGGCCATTTAATGTTTTGCTAATTTTGTATAGCCATGAGAATATTAACGCGAGTTATATTCAACGGAGCGTATTCTTTCTTTGGCTTATAATCCCGATTTTGCTGAGGGGGCCGCGGTGAAAGATCTTGATTCCTCTTTTGAGATTTTTGGACTCTAGCTCCAACTTCATACCCGTTCTTTCTCTTATTAGAAGGCTGTTCAAATTATTTTCAATGAGCATTGATAGCCTCATCGGCAGTAATTTAAGCATCTACCATGTTAATTAGGTCATCATAAGAATGAACTATCTTTCGCATTAATGAAGAGTAAAATGGTCCAGGGCCAATCCTCCAAGAAAAATATCTCGTAATAATTCAGGATCAACTCCTAGGATTTGTCGAGCTTCAAAAAAAATCTTTGAAAATAGTCTTTTAAAGATTTCCCTTCATTCTAATAGATTCCAGAGAGATGCAATGAATCTTTAATAATTCTTCGATTGGCAATAAACTGTCGTATTTCTAGGAAGAGCGTAGAACCAAGTTTGTGCCTGACCCTTGAGAGTAGCAAGAAAAACTTGACAAAGAATCACATCGGAAGCTCGCCGTATGTCCATAATTATTCGATAATGATTAACATATTCATAGAGATCAGATGACCCATCGTATGAATCAATGGTTGGTAGCTTGAACCCCGTTGGAATATGGTGTAGGAGAATTTCATATGTCAGCGGAGAAGATTCTTGGAAATTTCATTGGAGATTAAAATGATTTCTATCCCTTATTAGGAATTCTTCTTGGACGAGACATTGTAATTCATCTTGTATGATATCATGAGGAGTATCTAGAGCAGGTTGAAGATTTTATACCATCGAAGTTTCTTCCCAATCGTCGCTAGAGTTTCTCCCGACCATCGCTGTAGTTTCTTCCCGATCACTGCCAAAGTTTTCTTCTGGACCGTCATTGAAGCTCTTCTCAGCCATTGTCTTACTTCCACCGATTCATCCATCATAGCCAGATTTCTATCTGATTATTCAATTTATTGTAATCCCAGCGTCTCCAAGTAAAGGAGCGAATCAAATTTTGTAATTAATCCAAGATTAGTGGAATTTTCTCATCTGGGCTAAGCTCCGTGGTTTTTCCCTTTTGGGTTTTCCAAGTAAAAAGTTTCTGGTGTTTCTCTTCCTTAATTATCTGTTGGTGTGCTGGATATGTGTATATTGTCAAGACGTTATATTTTTCACTCAACTGCCGCATATATTCTAGTCCATAACAAAAACCAAGAATAAGGTTGAGCTTTGTGGGAAGACAACACCCAACATTTAACCATCCAAAAATGAAAGCAACAAGTAAAGCAACAATATGAAAGGTGAATGGCTAACTTCTTATATGGTTGCGGTAAAACCAATAATAAACCTATTTCATTTGCAAGTTAATATAGCTTTCACACATCGAATAGGTCCACATATGGCTGATCATAATGACACATAGTGACTATTTGACATAGGAGTGTAAATTAAGGTCAACGGGTCAAGTTTGGGTCCAACCCGAGTTGACCCGAACTTAAACAGGTTGACTTGAACCCAACCCATTTAGCTAAATAGGTCGGGATTTTCAGCCCGGACCCAACCCTCGCGGGTTACCGGGTTGACCCGACCAGACCTGCAAAATCAGACACAAACAGGCGGGTTAGGGTTCGTCCGTTCTAGTGAGGGCCGTGAGGCTTCGCTAATAGCTATAATCGCCTTTCTCCGCATGCAGGGGCGGAATCACTGTAGCGGGAGGGGGGGGCAATTACCCCCCCTCAAAAAATGTAAAATTTTTATAAATATATGGGCTATTAAGTAATTTGTCCCTCAATAGGTTAAAATTTGCCCTAATATGTGATATTTCTGCCTAAAGCTTTCGCCAGTTCGCCTCTCGAGTCGCCTTCGCCAGTTCGCCTCTGAGGCTCCGAAAAGCTCCGAACGCGACCGATCTCCCTCTGGCTGAGCTCTACCATCTCCGGTTCATGGTTCTCTGCTGTATTTTCATTCTGAACGCTCGAATCGGCTGGGCTCTGCCATCTCCGGTAAGTTCTTCTCTTCTTCTTGATTTCTTCGATTCTTCCGCTTGCTTCCGCCAAATCTGCACCTTTTTTTTGTTTTCTCTGTATTTGGAGAAAGAATATGGTTATATACTTATATGGCATGGCTTTTTTTGTTAATCTCCACTCAAGTACTCCACCTTTCATGTTGTGATGTTGAGCAATAGGTTTTTTTTTTCAGTTTGCCCTTTTCTTTTAGATTTCTTAGAATTTATGATGTTAACTGTTAAGGTAGTAGAAAGATGGGCAAAAGCCGCAAAAATGCTGTTTAAGGTTATATAGTGAATTGTTAATGAAAATTTTACATTAATGATATCTAATTACCTCTTAATTACACAAAGATCAAACTCCTTCAAACTAATCAGAGCCTTGAGAACTCTTCTAGAGCAAAATCAGGTTTGGAAAGCAATGCTTAGAAGTTCATGGATTCAAAGAAGCAAAAAAGAAAAAGTAGACAGACGAAGTGCTGATATATAGTAACTCACCTCTTCTATGTTCCCCTTAGTTTCACCCATCTGATGCTCTGTAAATATATTGAATGAAATCTCGTTTGATTCCAAAGCCATCCTTATTCTTGCCTTGCACATGAACTTTTCCCTTGGCCAAAAAGAAAGACACATAACAAAGCATCTGAACGTGTTCTATGAATCTCTAATTATAGAAAATTTTTAATTGACATTTGCCATAATTATTAGCAATATTTTGATAATCTTCTTATTATGCTTTGGATAATATTTTTTTTTTCTGTTTGTCATGAGCTGTTTTCAATTTTATCTATAATATTAACTAATTTTTTCAAGTAAGTTTAGGTGGATGAGTATATGTAAGGAATTAACTTAAATTTAAATTGAGACTGATCATGATCCAACGTTATCTACCAACCTAGATTATGAGTCTATATATAGTTGTCTCCTTTTTGTAATTCACAACACTTAGCTTGAATAAATTTTTTCTTCTAGTTTCAATCTTTTGAGTGCAAATGTGTGATTCCATAGAATGCAACTATCTAGTTTCCTGATTCATTTTTGATACAGTGTCTCAAAGTTGCTCTTTTTTGGTAATTAAATTTCATTCTAGGGTTAAATAAATGGAGCGTTATTTAAAGAGGAAGGAGCGAGTAGAATTTGATATTAACGATCTCCCAACAGATCCAGGACTCCGACTTCCTATTTGGAGTTATGATGTAAATGATAGAGATAAGATTCGGAGATCCTATCTATTGAAGGGACCCCATCAACCTAGAAGTCATCAATTTCCCCAAACTTTACATGGAAATATTGCACGTAGGTTCAATCCGAAATGATTTGATGAATACTCTGATTGGGTAGAGTACAGTGTGCAGAAAGATGCTGCTTTTTGTCTTTACTGCTATCTATTTAAACCTCAAGAGCAGATTATTAAAGGTCAAGGTGGTGGGGATTCATTTATTGGAGAAGGTTTCAGAAACTGGAAGAAGAAAGATAAATTATTATGCCACATTGGAGATCACAATAGTGTACATAATAAGGCTAGACAAAAATGTGAAGATTTGATGAAGAATCAAGAGCACAGTCTTCCAGCTTTATGGCTAAGTAAAGATGATAAGAACAAAAAACAATATAGGATCATGTTGACTGCAGCCATTGATTGTGTGAGATTTTTGTTACGTCAGGGATTATCATTTCGTGGGCATGATGAGTCTTCCAATTCAGATAATCGAGGAAATTATTTAGAACTATTTGACTTTCTAGCTGATCATAATGAGGAAATTAAGACAGTGACATCTGCATATGCCAACTCAAATCTGAAGTTAACTTCACCAAAAGTCCAGAAAGAAATATGTTTTGCTGCATCAGTTCAAACTTTAACATATATCATGAAAGATATTGGTAACTCATACTTCTCACTTATAGTTGATGAATCCCGTGATGTTTCTACGAAAGAACAAGTTGCTATTGCAGTGAGATATGTAGATAAGTTGGGCCAAGTGATCGAAAGATTTATAGGCATCAAACATGTCACATCCACTAATGCAATTACACTGAAGGCAGCCATTGAAGACATTCTAGCCAAACACTCGTTGAGCATACAAAGGATGCGTGGTCAAGGTTATGATGGGGCATCTAATATGCAAGGAGAATTTCATGGTTTGAAGGCCCTAATTCTAAAAGATAATCCTCAAGCATTTTATGTTCACTGTTTCGCTCATCAACTTCAATTATGTTTGGTGGCAGTGGCAAAGAATCATTGGCAAGTAAAACATCTTTTTGAGTTCACTTCTAGAATTATTAATACTATCGGGGCTTCTTGTAAGAGATCGGATGCTCTTAAAAGTATTCAGCATGATAAAGTACTTCTTCATCTTAAAAATGGCTGGCAAGGGTTTGAATCAAGAAACAAATTTGCAGAAATCTAATGATACTCGTTGGAGTTCACATTTTCACTCTTTGATTAGTCTTATGCGTATGTATGCTTCTGTGATCGAGGTGCTAGAGATTATTAAAGAAGAAGGGGTTCATGATCAGCAATCAGTTGAAGCAGGTGTTCTGATTGATATAATGAAGTCTTTTGATTTTATTTTTACAATGCATCTGATGATTGATATATTGGGCATTACGAATGAGTTATCACAATCATTGCAAAGGAAAGATCAAGACATTGAAAATGCGATGAAATTGGTTCAAATTTCTAAACAACGACTGCAACTACTAAGGGAGAATGGATGGAATGCTTTACTAGATGAAGTGTCACGTTTTTGTGGTGTTTTTGAAGTTGTTGTTCCAAACATGAATGAAACATACAAAACTCGTCGTCGATCAGTGCAAAGAGGTGAAGATAAAACAAATACATCATTATCGTGTTGATCTATTTTATACTGTAGTTGACATGCAACTTCAAGAGCTAAATAATCCCTTTTCTGAATCAAGTACTGAGTTACTTCTTTATGTGTCATGCTTAAACCCAAGTGATTCTTTTCGTGCTTATGATGAGAGGAAATTAATATGTCTAGCAGAGTTATATCCAAGTGATTTTTCTATAATTGAGGTTGTTGCTCTTAAAAGTCAATTATCAACGTACATTATTGATATGCGGACCAGTGAAGAGTTCTGTTCTCTAAGAAGCATTGCTGATCTTGCAAAGCAGATTGTTAAGTTCAAGAAGAATGGCGTGTATCCTCTAGTTTACAGACTTATTACCTTAGCATTAACCTTACCAGTTGCTACTGCTACAGTGGAGAGAGCCTTTTCAGCCATGAAAATTATCAAACATCGATTGCGTAGTAAGAAGGGTGATGATTGGCTCAACGATTGCCTTGTGCCTTACATTAAAAAAGATGTGTTTGATTTGATTCCCAATGAAGATGTTATCCAATATTATCAAAAAATGCAAAATAGATTAATAAAATTGTAATGATTTTTAATTTTCCTATCATAATGAAATACAAGATTTCACTTTGAATTATGTCCTTATTTTGTTTTTTCTATATTAGTCTATAAGAAAAATTTGCCCCCCCTAAGTTGAAAGGCTGGTTCCGCCCCTGTCCGCATGGGCGCCAAGCCAAGGAGTGTGACGCCACTACAGTTTTCCATTGGAACCGGCGTGCAACTTGCTCCCGCCGACGGCGAGCTCAACGTACCACATATCCGGTGCCATTTAACACATTCTCTCCTTTTAAACACATTTTGTAAACGAATGGTTGCATGCTTTTAGGGATCAAAGGTGAAGAAGTTTACTATTGGAGTGTCCTTGATGCTGAGATTAGGAAAAGGGTCGAGAGAGCTGATGTGAGTTGGAACCAAGGGAGCGCCCATGACATGCACCAAGGAGAAGACGGAGGTCTGAGCGACGATAACCACTTCCTCCGCCACTGGCAGTGGCTGAGGAAACAGAGGGTGTGCGAGAAAGCTGACCACGAACCCATTGACCCCATCCCTTTTTGTTCGAGTCGTCGAAGGCGCCAGCCAAGTCGTTAGTAGCATAAGGGTCAGGCCCCTCTATTAGCGGCGCCAGAGTCTCACCGACAGGTCGGAAGCTACCAGTTAAAGGCCCTGGTGGTGTTACACTCCCTGGTTCATGCGACTCATGCGAGACGTAGCACGGCGGGCCAGCGGTAAACCGCAAATACTAGATGGGTTGATTTCGGCTTTCTGGCTCAATTCGAATCTGACCCGTTTTTCAAACGGGTCGAAAACTCAAACCCGGACCCAACCCGTATGGTGAACAAGTTGACCCGAACCTGGAATTTTTCGGGTCGGGTTAGATTTGACACCCCTAATTCGGCACAATGACCTGACTGACTTCTCACCAATAATAAACCAATTTATGTTCTTTTTCCAAAAAAAAAAAACTCTGCACAATGAGGATCAAGGGTACACTAAAAGTTTGATTGTATAGAAAATTAAAACTAAAAAGTAGAAAAAATATTTTAAATTTTATTATTTGATTTTATACATAGTGTGAAAGTATATATAGACTTCTTCAAAAATCTTACATTAAAAATAAATAAAACATATTTATAAAAAAATGAAAAGGAGCACCACATCACCCGGTACATAGTGGTACACAGCAAAAAGGTGATGTGACACATCCTGATTCACCTCCGGATGACGTCCATATCCGCACAGAATAATTTATCTCAAAAGAGGCATACGACTAGAAAAGAAAGAGAAGACACGAATTACAATCTCGGTGTCACAAGAGGATTGATTTAAAGATTACAATTCTTGATTCATATGCTTAAATATTCCTATCAAGAGTGATTTTCTTGCGGGTCCCACAATCACTGAACTCTTCCCCATATATTGAATGATATAAATATATTATTTCAAGTTTCTTTTTAATACTTTCGAATGTGGAGTTGCAGAGTCCTTTGATGAGAATATCTGCAAGTTGATTTTCTATTCACACATATCGAGTGCAAATCAACCAACTTCATAATTCCTTTTATGAAATATCTACATGACTGGTATGATCATGTTCTAAAATATTATGAGCAATGCTGACAGTAAATCTATCGTCATAATATATTTTTTATTTTCCCTTTTCGATTAGTTTTTAAAATTTTTTAAAATAATTTTGATCTATAGAAGCTCACAAATTCAAATTCAACGCTATATCTTGAAATAACATATTGTTTTTTACTCCTCTATTATGAGATTTTCTTCCAAAAATATAAAATATTTACTCATGACTATTTTTAACCACTAGTGATCCCACATAGTTTACATTAATATATCCATCAATGCAGGGGCGGAACCAGCCTTAATTTTTTGGGGGGGACAAACTTATAAGTAAAAGTGTAGAGATTTTTTTTTGTTTCATAAATATCTTTACAAACAAAATTTGTTCCGGAGGCGTTGCCTCTCGACCCCTATTTATTCATATCCTTGATCGTTGTACACTTCACAGATATGTCGGGGGTCCAAGGGGGCAGCGCCCCCTTGCGGGGTTCGACCTAACAAATTTTGGTTGTAAGGATATTTTTGAATTTTCCTTACTATTTCTCTTTGTATTTTGTTCATCTTTCCCTAACAATAACATCTCTACATAATATGTTTAATTATGTTGGGACAATTGCCTAAAGACTATAGTATTTTAAAACTTTTAGGGGGGGCAATTGCCTAAAAACCCTTGCAATAAACATTAAAAAATAGTTGGAAAGGGGACAAATTAACTAAATAATTATATAATATATTTTTTTATTTTTTTCGGGGGGGGGGGGCAATTGCCCCCCCCCCTCCTCGGCTTATAGTAATTCCGCCCATGCATCAATGTATAAAATATTATATTTTTGGTAGAAAATTCTTCTACCATGACTTAACTTGAGGTATCTAAGAATTCTATAAGAAGATTAAAAGTCATACTCTTCGGATTTATAAATGAATTGACTAATAAAACTCTAAAAGTAATGTCTAGATCAGTGTGAGATAGATTATTTTTTTCAACTAATATTTGATATTGTCACGTGCCAATTTCTTTTTAATCTTTATTTACATCTATTTTTTAACCTGATTTAGTGACTGTTTCACAAGATTTATAATCAATCATTTTTATTTTCTTTCAATATATTTAAGACATATTTTTTTAGATGGAATATATATTATTCTGATTAAACAACTTTTATTCTAAAAAAATATTTGAGTTTGTCCAACTCTTTGAACTCAATTTTTTCACTAAGTTTTTTTTAGAGGTTTTTTTTATATTGTCATCAAATATATGATAATTATATTATCAACATATACAATCAAAATTGATATTTTACTATTATTAGAGCGTTTTATGAAGGGAGTATAATCTCCTTGATGTTGTTTGTATCCAATTTTATTCATGACTTTGTGAATTAGTCAAATCATGCTCTCAGACATTATTTAAGGTCGTATAGAGCCTTGTGTTATTTGCATACTTTATTTTTTGTGCAAGAGCTATTAAATCTAGATGGTGCATCCATATATACTTCTTCTTCTATATCCCTATGTAAAAAATTATCATACTATTATAACGACCATTCACGATTGCACCGATTGGGTGCAAGAGAAATTAAATATTCTTTTTATAATATGAGCAAAAGTTTCTTGGTAGTCAGTTTTGTAGAATTGTGTTTATTTTTTGGCTACCAATCTCTCATTACACCATTTTAGGCATTCATCTACTCTATATTTTATAAAAAAATATTTATTTATATGCTACTATTTTCTTCCCTTTTAGTAGTTTAACAATCTACGGTCCTGAATGAGAATTTTTTCCAAAGCATTCATCTATTTTATCTTGGCATCCTTTCAATTCTTGTTTTCGAGTGCCTCAAATAAAGTTGGTGGAATTTTAATGAAATTATAGCTTTTATTTATAAAGAAGGTTTTATGGGTAGAAAATTTTTTTTGAAAAAAAATTTATAAGGAGATGGGAAACATAAGAGAATGTAGTGATGTGTTGATCATTGTTTCCCAATAATAGGTTCAATTCTTGAGTTTTCTAGAGATTTCAACCGAGCTTATTCCTTCTTGTATATACTTGAAGGGGGTATAATGTTTGAATTTTTAGAAGTTTGTATTATAAGAAGGTCAATATGAAAGATAGAGATTTAATCAGATTTATCTTCTGGTTTAGAGTTCTTCGATCCCCTGAAAATGAGTTTTAATTGATAAAAAATTTGCTTCTCATTAAAAACAACACATTTTAAGGAAACATTTAGTGGTAAGATGATAATACTATACCCTTTTGAGTGGAGGAATAACCAATAAAAGCCTATTTGAGAGCTCTATGATCAAATTTATCTTTGTGGTGTTTGTGGATGTGGACATAGCTATGCACCCAAAGATTTTTGGAGAAACTTTTAAGTAAAAGTTACTTATATGGATAGAGCCAACCAAATAATTTATAGAATTTTTGAAGTCAACCAATCTTGAGGGTATTCTATTGATTAGGTCTCCCCAGTATCTTTTTGACCATTGATTCTAGAAGAGAAGAATCCTGGTGACTTCTAAAAATTAGTGAATATTTTCTTTCTATCACTCCATGTTATTGTAGAGTGCTAGAACAGAAGGATTGAGGGATGATAACTTCTTTTAGGAGAAAGATGTTAATGTGTGATTAAATTAATCACAACTGTTATCAGTTCAAAATATCTTATTATTAGCTTGAAATTATTTTTATATTGTGACAGTAAAAATAGGGACATTAACGCTGACAATAAATTTTTTATTTAATAAGACATACTCATGTAATCTGAGCAAAATCATCAATGAATCTGACAAATTATATAGCTCTATTAGAAAATGAGAAGAGGATTTATAATCACTTTTAAAAAAAATAATACGATGATGTTTGGCAATTTCACAAGTGCTACAATGAAAATTTTTTATGCTTATCTTTAAAAAAGAGAAGGAAATATATATTAAAATATTTTAAAAGAGGGATGTCCTAGACTACAATAATATTCCAAAATAGCTTCTATATTGAGGGCGGAAATGATGGTATACGAGATAAGTAGTTTTCATCTGTAAGAAGATATAGCCCATCCTATGCTCTAGCTTGCCCAGTCATTTTCCATGTTGTAAGATCCAAAAATATATAATGAATAGCAAAAAAAATACCATGTTGTTGTGATTATTAGTGATTTTATGGAATGATAGAAGATTTACTACAAGATAAAAAATATGTAGCATATTACTAAGAGCAAATATTAAAAATATTTTTAATTTGCAGCAATTATTTGAGAATCATCAGTAACTTTTATTTTTTTATTGGAAGGATAGAGTTTATAAATTTGAAAAAGGTCAATAAGATTGATCCTGTGATTAGTGGCTTATCAATCTAGGAACCATATGTGAAGAAAATTATTATAGACATTGAAAACACAAAAGTTATAAATTATATCATTTTGAGCTACATAGTATAACCTGAATATTTTTTTTGGATGATTGAGAAAGTTTCTAACATTATCAAATTTTTAGAGAACAGTATCATATTTTTATTTAACTAAAATATTTTAATGAATTTCTTAAGCCTATTATAATAATAATAATTTTTTACAATTATATCTATTAAAATATAATATAAGTAATTAGAAATTGCTGTCAAATTGTTTTAAAGAGAAAATATTTAAGCTATTCATTCATAATTTTCAAAATTTATATATTTTCCTCATGATAATTTCACAATTAATTTTGCATATAATTGCATGAAATTATTTCAAATAGTCTCTTAATTATATATCTACTTCCATAAAAGCACTTACCTAAACCCAAATGCAAATATTATCATTATTAGAAACCAAAAGTTTATCACACCAACAAGAAATCTAACTTTCACTTTCTAATTTCCAATATCTTTATTTACATTGAATTACATATCGTCTTCCTTCTACTTTTCCATAACTGTATAAGAAGTATCTGACAATAAAGATTTTTTTTTATAAAAAAAAGAAGATAATTATAAATAACTTAATTAGAAAGCCCCTTATAGCTTCATTAATTAATTAAACACCAATCAAAACACCCAATTAATTAAGCCCTCTAATCACCTCTCAAGCTCTATGGAGCTCATCACCCTTTCCATGTGCACAAAGCTATCAGAGACCTCAAGCTTGCTGTTACTCTTCTTCCCAAGCTCCAAATCGTCGATCTCCTCCTCTTCAATGGAGTCATACTCCGACTCCTTCTCATACTTCCTGCACAAGAAGAGGTACCAGAGCAACGAGAAAGCGATGACAGCGGAGAGAAGCCAACTGAATTCGATATTGACCAGAGACTTTGCGCGGTGAAGCTCCCCGTCGCTCCGGCAGCGGACGACGTAGTGACCGTCCTCGGCGTTCATGAAGCAGCCCTTGGGGATGAGCGTTGGCGTCCACAGAGCGTAGCCCATGACGATGAACCAGAGCCCCTGTTTGAAGAGAGCTGCTAATTAGCTACTTTGATCATATATATATATATATATATATATATCACAATCTTACCTGCAAAGTGATGCTAGTGGACCGAACAAATGCAATCACAAAGCTGCAGGGGTGGCTAATGCCCATCAAAGTGGTAATGACTGAAATGGCAATAACGAGCTGAAGAAGCCAATGGTATTGTCCCTCCACCCCTGCATGATCAGTCGAGTGAAGATGAAAAAGCAATAATTGTTGCCCAAATGCTGCCGCTGCTGTAAGATTGGTAAGTGCCTGCTTAGCGGTTGGAACGGCAGCTCGGTCTAAAGCCATGGCAAAACCAGCGTAGATGAGGAAAGTAAGGGAGATGGAAGCGTGCTCGAAGTTGTGTAGGTGGTAGGAAGGGATTGTGAAGTCGGAGTCAAAGGGTTGGTGGCGTGACGGACCGATGAAGAGCTCCATGGCTATGGAAGCGGAGCTACCGATGGCGATGAGGAGGAGTTCGAGGCAACGGAGCTTTGGGGCTGGGAACCAAGGGAGGGAACGATAGGTGTTAGGGTGAAGAGAGAAGAGCTTGATGTTGTTGAAGAGGTGCCATATTCCGATTAGTAGGAAGCCAATCCCAGGAGCTACATGGCCTACCAGAGTCCCCATAGAAAATGTGAGAGATTTCTTGAGAGGGAGAAATCAGAAAAAAGGGGGTTTTAAGAAGAGAAACTGAGGGAGGGAGATTGAGATTGGACTTTGAAGGGTTGGTGGACTAAGCTATTTTAAGATGGGTTAGTTTAGTTGGCTGCTTGGATTTGATATTTGTATAATTTGGATATTTGAATTTGATGTATGAGATGATGCTTCTGGAAAAATTAAAATTTTTATTATTTTCTTGGGGTCTTTTTCATAGGAGTTTATGATGTTATCCATCCCATCTTCTGGCGGTTTAAGTTATAATTAATAAGGAAAAATGCAGTCGCTTTAATTAACTAATTATCGATAGATAAATATCGCACACAAAAGAGAAGTATTAAAGAAATACAAACCTTTTTGACATAAAAAAATAAAGATTGATTAATCAAAATTAAGGTTAAAATTAGTATAAAATAAATCTAATAATAAAAAAATCATCTTAATTAAATTTAAATCAGAATATTTTGTATCTAATTCTTTTTCTCTGGCCACTGACTTCCTCTGATATCCGTACATTTTAAGAGAAATTGGTTCTTCCTACCAGCAGTAAACCTAGAAATCCGCTTGCCAGTGCAGACGTCTTGGGGCTTCTTTGGTCAAGTAAACGCAACTGCCACACAACTAATAAAACTAATGTGACGCTATCACCGGCTTTGCCGGAAACAAAACAAATTCTTAGGTTTTTTTTTTTATTATTTTTAAAAGAGTAGAGTATCAAAATAGCTTTTTTGGATTCGGTTTGTGTCTAATTCGAAATTAATCCATCTTCAACCAATCCAATTCGGACTTGACCGATTGGATTTTCAGGTTGATCCGACCTGACCTGCTAACTCGGGTTGCAAGCAGGACGAGTGCGAGATGTGCGACGCGAGCGCGTGGTCCGAGCGAGAGTTGTGAGCAATGAGAGCACGGCTGTCTGTACGGGTGCGGGTGCGGTGCAGATGTGCAGGCAGCATAGTGGAAAGCCGAAGCCAATGCATGGGCAGCCATAACTCGGGTCAAATTTGGGTAAAATTCGGGTTAATGGGCTAACCCGAACTCAACCCGATTTTTCAAACATGTTAGAAATTGGAACCCAAATCATACCCATTTGTTAAACGGGTTAACCCGACCCAGATTTTTCAGGTTGGGTTATTAAGTCGGATCAATAATTGACACCACTAAATAAGAGTTGACAGAAAAATTTATTTTAAGAAAAGAATATATATCTATATATATATATAATTTAAATAACGAGCCGCTAAAAAATTGGGCAATTTGTGCTCCACTTCAAGTCTTCAAGTAACCCAATGCAAGCATTGGCAACTTGGGTGGGGGAGACCGGCCAATGTTTTTAATTTTTTTATTTCTTTTACGTTATAAAATTTAATATATATATATATATATATATATATATATATATATATATATATATATATATATATATATATATATATATATAATTTCTTTTCATTTATATAACATTAAAAACAGTATACTATTCATATTTTAATTTTATTCTTTTAAAATTAAAATTGAAAGGTGTTGTAAATATAATTCAATTTAATAAATTAGAATAATAACATTGATATATTTAGGATTGATATATCATGAAAAAATTATCTTGATCCGGCACGAATCTCGAGGCAATTTCAGTTTGGAAGCTTCAAAAATTAAATCCGGGATCATCTGAACTCCGATTTCAACAAACATAGTCGAACTGAGCATCTCAGAAATACGAACCCAACGACACCAAATTCAACTCAATCCGAGCCCAAATAGGTCCAAATCAAGGACCCGAAGCGCATTTGGAAGGTTCGATCCACAAATTGGATTACCAAACGGTTTCCAAATAGTACATGCTTATAGTCGAATCGAGCGGCTCGACGAGACGAATCCAACGAGCCCAAGATCACTAAATTCCGAAATCATTTAGACCTTCAAATGTCTGATAAACGGTCCACGATCAAAGGATTCAATATCGGCCGTCCATTCAAACCACTCCATATTTGCCCATGATCTCTCATCTATTTACTGCTCATGCCATCCACCAAAAACTATAAATAGCCCCTCATTTCTCTTAAGAGGGGACCAAGAAAAAAGAAGAAGAAAAGAAGAAGAGCAGAAGAAGAAGAGAGGAAACTCCTCCTCGACCACCGCCGGAATTCTGCCCTACGCCTGAATCACGCCGGAATTTTGTCCGACACCGGAATTCTATTGCCTGACGCCTGAGCGAAGCCGGAATTCTTGCCAAGTAAAATCAGAACTTTGTTCTACATCGGAATTCTCTTAAACGACGCCGGAATTCTATCTGATCTCCGAGGACGCCAACATTCCGCCTGATTTCCGAGTAACGCAGGAACGCTGTTTGACATTGTAACTGTCTAATCCTAAAGAGATTCATTGTAATCTGATCGTCCTAAGTTTTAAGGACGATTCAGTCTCTTGTATTCCAAGAAAACACGAGTGGAACTTTTTCAACTGGGCGCGGGCCCGTGGTTTTTTCCCTTTACAGGGTTTTCCACGTACACATACTGGTGTTCTTTTATTTTCTGTTTGTGCGCCGAATATTCGTTCAACGCTAAGACGCAAATTTTCTAAATTCTATCGCCGCGTATATTCGAGTCCGCAACAGTTTGGCGCCGTCTGTGGGAACACTACCCCATAATTGCAAGTATTGTCTCGATGACCAACAGACAGAGCAATCGTCTCGTAGGAGCCTCCCGCTCCCACTCTCATCAATCCAGAAACCAGTCCATAAACCATGGACGTCCAATTTCTGCCTCCTTTTATCCTGGGGGACAACATGTTGCTGGAGAAGGAACGTCAGGACCATCTTTGGAGGAGCGAATCCGAAAGATGGAAGAATCTCAGAACGAGATCCTTCAACTCCTCCGACGAGAAACTCGCCAACCAGCATCAGCCCGACGGGAGGAAATTCTTCTCCCTCGAGATCCTCCACGGGTCGAAGATGTTCAACTCGAACATCTTCAAGCAGAGATTCCTTTTTCTCCACCAAGAAGACACCCGTCATTACAGCCAGATAATGAACTGGCTGACACAGCAAGTTCTACTCATCCTTCACATACAGGTCGGCAACCTCGCGTTCCTTTAGACCTCCCTGCTGAGTTAGACCAACCACACGTTGCTGAGCTCCCTCGCAACGTTCTACGTCATGAATTACGGAGATTAGTACGAGAAGAATTTCCTGGAGGAGGTACAAGACAAAATCTTCGACGGTGGAATCTACAAGAGTCATCACCTCTAACAGAAGTTATTCTACAACATCTCATTCCGATTGGATTCAAACTACCCAGTATAGAATCCTACGACAGGACATCCGACCCATATGAGCATATCGATCATTATCGAACAATTATGCATATCCAGCGAGCTTCGGATGCACTTCTATGTCAGGTTTTTCCTGCTACCCTCAAGGGACAAGCGCGAACTTGGTTTTATTCACTTCCGTCTGGAACGATCCCTTCATTCGATAAAATGGCTAAAGTGTTCGTGGAACAGTTTGTAGCCAATCGAAGAATTGCTAAGGATTCCTCTCACCTATCCGGAATCCGTCAAAATGAAGGAGAATCATTGAAAGAGTATTTTCAACGATTTTCTACGGAGGCTCGACAAATTTCGGGAGTAGATCCTGAATTATTGAGAGGGGTCTTTCTTGGTGGCCTTCGTCCTGGCCCCTTCTATTCAGCTCTTATGCGAGATACGGTTCATTCGTACGCCGACTTGATTCATCGTGTGGAGGCACAAATCTCTACAGATGAAGCCATTAATGCTCACAGAAAGCAGTTTGAGCAGACAAATGGGAAGCGCAAAGGTGCTCCTGAGATGGATAAGTCTCCCTTACAACGGAAAAAGCAAGGGAAAAATAATCTACTTCCTAGGCCTCCATTGACGCGACGGGAATCTCGACAGGAGAAAGAGTATACCCCACTCAACACATCTCGAGCAAATGTATTAATGGCCGTTCGAGATCAAGATACAATGAGATGGCCGCATCCTTTAAGGCCGAATATAGGTAATCAAGATCAGTACTATCACTTTCATCGTAGTCGTGGCCACACTACGGAAGCCTGTAATCAACTCAAGGATGAGATTGAGAGACTTCTCCGCCAGGGTTATCTCCGACAGTTTATTCGAGATCCACCTACCCGAGAGGAGTCTCGCCCCCGTCCCACTAGGGGGCAAAATCAACAACAGCAGAGGCAACCACCGAATAATCGCCCAACAGTTGGTGAGATTGAGACCATTGCAGGAGGACCATTATTATATGATCAGGTTTTTTTTGCTGTGGCTGAAAATCCAACACCAAAGAAAGCTCGTATTGATCAGTCTATCACTTTTGATGATTCAGACTTGGAGGGAGTAAAAACCCCTCATCAGGATCCGCTTGTGATTAGTGAGGGGATAAGTGACCCGTGTTATAATGTCAAAAGAATCTTGGTGGATAACGGTAGTTCTGTAGATGTGTTATTCTATTCAACTTTTCTAAATATGGGCCTCACCAGAGAAAAACTTCAGCCTGCTGCAGGTTCATTGTATGGGTTTGACAATCGACCTGTACAAGCAGAAGGGACAATCCGTCTCCCAGTTGTGTTGGGAGAGTTCCCCCGACATATTACTCATTATATTCAGTTTATTCTTGTAAAATCAGAATCAGCTTACAACGTCATCTTTGGAAGGCCGCTCCAGTCCATTTTTGGGATCATCGCTTCCATCCCTCATTTGAAGTTGAAATTTCTTATGCCGACTGGAGTAGGTGTGGTACGTGGAGATCAACAAATAGCACAAACCTGCTATCTTAGGCAGGTTCAACCACATCCAAAGGTGACGTTAAGTATCGAGGATTTTGATCTCCGAAATGAGGATATCCCTCAAAGGGCTTCTCCTGTAGAAGACCTCACTACCGTATCTTTATCATAAGAACACTCTTCAAGAACTGTACAAATTGGGTCTCTTCTTTCAGATGAAGAGAAGGAAAAATATATTGATTTTCTACGTAAGAATCAGGATATTTTTGCATGGGGTCCGGCAGATATGCCCAGCATCAATCCTGAAGTAATCATGCACTCCCTTAAGGTTAACCCGACATGCAAGCCAGTAATCCAAAAGAAACAAAATTTTGCGCCAGATCGTCAGCAAGCAATTGAGCATGAGGTTGATAAGCTTTTGGAAGCTGGATTTATACGGGAAGTGCATTATCCTACTTGGTTGGCAAATGTCGTCATGGTGCGGAAGTCAAATGGGGCTTGAAGAATGTGTGTAGATTATACCGATCTAAATAAAGCCTGCCCAAAGGATAGTTTTTCACTTCCTCGTATTGACCAATTGGTTGATACCACCTCCGGACATCAGATGTTGAGCTTTATGGATGCCTATTCCGGTTACAATCAAATAAAGATGGATCCGGATGATGAGGAGGCAACGGCTTTTCGCATAGATAAAGGGTTATACTGCTACCGAGTGATGCCCTTTGGTCTCAAAAATGCTGGGGCCACATATCAACGTCTTATGAATAAGGTTTTCAAGGATCTTATTGGACGTTCTATGGAAGTATATGTTGATGATATGTTGGTAAAAAGTCTTGAGAAATCTCAACATATATCTGATTTAGAACAGTGTTTTCATTTGCTACGATGCTACAATATGCGACTTAACCCTACTAAATGTGCTTTTGGAGTCGCTTCTGGAAAGTTTTTGGGGTTTATGGTAACCCACCGAGGGATTGAGGCTAATCCTGAAAAAATCAAGGCACTAAGAGACATGGTGCCCCCGAGAACTATCAAGGAAGTTCAGAGATTGAATGGAAGAATTGCGGCATTATCTCGTTTCCTAGCACGTTCTGGAGATAAATATCTGCCCTTCTTCAAGGTACTTAGAGGCGCTCGTAACTCTGGGTTCCAATGGACAGATGAATGCCAAGAGGCCTTTGAGCAATTACGAAAGTATTTGGCATCCCCGCCACTACTTTCGAAACCAACACCGGGAGAGAGATTATATTTGTATTTGGCTGTTTCCGTCCAGGCCATTAGTTCGATCTTGGTTCGTGAAGAAAATGCTGTACAAAGTCCTATCTATTATGTTAGCAAAATCTTATCTGAGACGGAAGGACGTTATCCTTTAGCAGATAAAACAGCATTGGCGTTAGTTTACTCTGTCAGGAAACTATACCCTTACTTTCAAGCTCATTCAATTGGGATTTATACAAATCTGCCACTGAAAAGGATTCTACAAAAGCCAGAAGCATCGGGTAGGCTCGTTAAATGGTCTGTAGAGCTGGGAGAATTTGATATCCACTACTTGCCTAGGCTCGATATTAAATCTCAAGCGCTAGCAGATTTCTTAGTTGAATGCACCATTCCGGTGTCCGATGTGCAACCAAATGCTTCACCTTCTCTGCCAGGCTGGACATTGTATGTCGATGGAGCTTCTGGAAGTTCCGGGGCTGGGGCTGAAATTTTATTAATCTCTCCGCAGAACGTTACCCTTGAATATGGGCTCCGACTTAAGTTCCCAGCGATAAATAATGTAGCAGAATATGAGGCTCTAATTGCTGGATTGAGACTAGCAATTGACTGTGAGACTCAAAATTTAATAATCCACACTGATTCATAGTTAGTCGCTTCTCAGGTTGAGGGGGAGTTTGAAATCCATAACCTACAACTGGCACAGTACTGCAATATCGTCAAATTGCTTCTAGCTTGTATAAAGAAACATCAGATCATTCATATTCTACGAGAGCAAAATACGTGAACAGATGCTCTTTCAAAACTTGCTACAGCAACCACTGGAGATATCTTCAAGCGAAAGTGTATCGAGGAAATCCACTTTCCAAGTATCCAAGGACCATGGGTCATACAATCAATCGACGAATCAAGAGAAGTTTCTTGGATCGATCCCATATTATCTTTTTTACAATATGGATTACTACCTGAAGACCCCATAGCAGCAACACGACTTCGGAGACAGGCGTCAAATTTCACTGTGATTGATAATGATTTATATAAATGCGCCTTCACCGGACCGTATCTCAAGTGTCTTCCACCATCAGAAGCTGATTATGCACTCCGAGAAGTTCATTCAGGAGTATGCGGAGAACATTTGGGAGGAAGAGCGTTAGCTTACAAGATTATGAGACAATGATTCTATTGGCCTACAATGAAACAGGACGCACTTGAGTTTACTCAAAAGTACAAAAATTGCCAGTTGCATTCCAATCTCACCCACACACCTGCATTGGAGCTTGCATCACTACAGAGCCCCTGGCCTTTCGCTCAGTGGGGAATAGATATCATGGGACCTTTTCCTATCGCCACGGGACAACAAAAATTCATTATCTTGGCAGTCGATTACTTCACTAAATGGGTAGAGGCAGAACCGTTGGCTAAGATTACTGAAGCAAATGCCAAACAATTCTTATGGAAGAATATAGTCTGTCGTTTTGACATTCCTGCAAGAATTATCACATATAACGGGACACAGTTTACTGGGAAAATCTTCACTTCTTTTTGTAAAGATTTTCATATTCATCTAGTCCACACAGCTGTCGCCCATCCTCAGGCAAATGGGCAAACAGAGGTCACAAATCGAACGATTTTAAAAGGACTGAAGACACGCCTAGGGAAGGCTGGGGGGCAATGGGCGGAAGAACTCCCAAATGTCCTATGGGCTTATCGGACTACTGCCAGAACTCCTATAGGAGAAACCCCGTACAACCTCTGCTTTGGAACATAAGCAATTATACCAGTTGATATTGGAGTTCCAAGCAATAGAGTTCAAACATTTGATTTCGATAATAACGAGGAGAAGCTCAGAAAGAACTTAGATCTCCTTCCAGAAGTAAGAGATGTAGCCTCACTTAGGACCGCTGCATACCACCAAAGGGTTGCTCGTCACTATAATCGGAAAGTTAAACCTCGATCTATCTCAATCGGGGATTTGGTTTTACGCAGCCTCAAAGCAGCCGGAAAGGGCCCTCAACGCAACAAGCTCTCTCCCCTCTGGGAGGGTCCCTATTTGGTAGCAGCTATGATCAAACCCGGTACCTTTAAACTGAAGGATGCTAATGGAAAAATGCTCCCTCGAACTTGGAATATTAGTAACCTTCGTAAGTATTATCAATAGATATTGATAATACTAGTTATCTTGTGTTTGTTGTTTACTTCAAGCTATATTAACGATGTCTTTGTACAAAGTTAGTATGTTCAGACATCTCTTGTATGAGAACTGGGATAGAAGTATACTAAGGGATTATTGTATTATCTTATCCCATATAATAATATGACGTTCACTTTGTTGTGCTACAGTCTTAAACTCTTTATTCCTGATTCGAGAAATATACAATCTACATTGTATCTCAATCATTGGATGATCAATCCCAGGGGGATTTGATCCGACCTCTTCTATACAGATTAAGAATCATCAAGCAAAAGCTTTGACTAACAATCTCGAAAAAGTCAAGATATCCAAGAAGGATATCTCTCACAGTCACTCCGATCACCAAAGACTATCAAATATTTCTCATTGAAATAAAATTAAACCGGTCTCATGTATATATGCAAGAAAGAAAAGAGCAATATCAATAATTTCTTTATAGATCACTGAACATGACGTACATCATATGAAAGCATCCACAACAAATACATACACTTATCACTATAAAGAAAACAAGGTGATACAATCAACATCAAACACTACTATAGGATATCAATATCATCCTCATCCTCCTCAAGGGAAAAAGCCTTCTGTAACTCGCTCTCTATTTCTTCGCCACCAGAATCTGAAGAAGGGTCACCGGAGGCCTGGCTAGGTGTCAACCCATCAATCTCTGCGCCAGTCTTGCGCTGCACTGCACGCACACCCTTCATGAAACCTCGAATGAAGCCCTCTTCCATACAGTCTGCTTCCAAAGCCTTCACCTCCACGTCATAGATATGGTTGCGAGCTTCTTGAATGTGATCTTCAACAATTATCTTGAAGGCAGCTGATTTTTTGAAATCATCTATAACGGTGGATGGTGGCTACTGAGTTTCCCTCTCTGATAGCATACTCTGGAGTCTCTTATTTTCAGCTACAAGGATCTCCTGATCTTTCATTTGCTGATTGATCGTTGTCTATGCATCCACTAACTCAATATGTAGACAATCTATCTTTTGATTCTGTATGGAGGCTGAAGTCATCATATTAGCTAGTTCTGTCCTACACTCTGCTAGCTGCTGCTCCACCACTTGCATCTCCTTTAATTTTCCATCATGTTTCTTCTTATATTCGCCCTGAAGATATTTAATCTTCACAAATTCGTCATTCCAGTCATTCAGTGCCTTAGTCATTTGCGCCGACTGAAGTAATAAAAATAATTTTTATAAGAGAAATATTTTGTAAAAAAAGAACAAAAAGAAGAAGGAGAAGAAAAAAGGGGAATGTACCAATTCCTCAGTACGTCGACGGCCAACACATTGATGTTTCAAAACATCCTCGGGAATGTGTGACTTCGATAGAGAAATAAGGGGATCTTTACTAGTAACTGCTAAAACCTCCTCCACCCTTTTCTTCTTGACAGTCTGCACGTTATCCTCACTTCCTGGTCGTTTAGGAGGAATTTTTGAAGATTGAATAGCAGCTTCTGAAACTTTCACTGACTTCTTTAACATCTGAGCATGTGACCTCCCCGCTTGAGTAGATAACCCCACTTTGAATAGATACTCTTCATCTATGTATCTGCTCAAATAACGAACCTCGTAATGAAGAGTATCAATATCAGAAAATTTGAGTATCTTCAATAATTCTTCAGCTCCAAGATGTAGGGGAATTGGTAACTCCCTCAATTTCCCCCACTTGTCCAGAAGATTCCAATCATTTTTCACATAAAAGAAGTCACTAATCTAACTTTTTGACGGATCCCGAGTACGGATATCCAACCATTTGGATCTGAAAGAAATGCGACCTTGTGTATCACCAATCAGACGACCCATTCGAGCAAGACAATCAGGTGATAACACTGCTCCACGGTCTTGAAAGAGTACAATCAACTCCATGATAATTGACATAGCTCTATAAGATAATTGAGCTAAATTCACCCCACAAATCATTAAAATGTCACTCAATTCAGGAGATGGTGGAAACCTTAAACCGGCTCGTAAACTGAATTCGTAGACTGTCACGAATCCGAGAGGAGGAGAACAAGCCCGATCAGACCTCGCTGGCACTTTCACCACCATGTCATTAGGAAAATAATATTTTTTCCTAAAAGCAAGCAAGGCGTCGCCAGTAACAGTGGAGACAACGTCATCCGTTTTTGTCGCTTTGTAAGTTTTCTTTATTCCTTCACGTCGAGCAACAAAACGATCGCCTTTTGTCGAAAGATTTTTTGTGGATGTTGGATCACCCATGTCAACTTCTGCACCAAAAAGAATCACTGACTTCTCGTAGGGAAAGTCACCTACGAGCAATAGCAGAAAACAAGAAAGACACTAAGAGAAAATTTTCACTTCGTTGCAAGAGGAGGGGCGCTAATTTAGTAGGGAAAATCACCTACACAAATAGCGGAAAGCCTCGACTGTAAGAAGGAAAAAGGAGCGAATTGTTATATAGCCTTATGGGAGTATTTATAGCTGTTTTGGGGAAGAAAAGAATATTCCGGAATGTTAAAGAATTTTTTGGATTTTTTAAAAATTTTTCGGAATTTTTCTGATTTTTTCGAATTTTTTCGATTTTTTTCGGAATTATTTCGAATAAAAAAAAATTTTTGGATAATGGCTGGCGGTTTCTTAACCGCCAGCAAGCTGCCAAGCGGCGCGGGCCGAAGGCGGTTCCACGCGCGGAACCGGGTGGGTCGGACAGCCCGCGAAGCGGCCCGCGGAGCAGGCAAGGCGGGCGGCTGAGCGGCCCGCGGAGCGGGCCAGGCGCGCCGCGGAGCGGGCCAGGCGGGTCTCGCGCGAGCTGCTGGGCGCGGCTGCGCCGGCGGCGGCGCAGGCGGCGGCCGGCCGGCCGGTTCGGCTGCCCACACAAATCTGAGCCCAAATTTTAGCCTAGACAGGTCAAATCAGACGTTTTTGGGGTCCCCGGACACGTTTTCAATGTTCCGGACTCAATTTTGACACTTTTGGAGCTCAACGAGGCCTCTACAATCGAGTTTGAACAAACTTATATCTTTTGGAATACAATTTTTTGCGATTCAACCATTGTAAAGTGTCAGAATAAATATTTTTGGACTCGTGGAGCTTTGACGTCCAAAAATAGGGGGGCACCTGATATATCATGAAAAAATTATCTTGATCCGACACGAATCTCGAGGCAATTTCAGTTTGGAAGCTTCAAAAATTAAATTCGGGATCATCTGAACTCCGATTTCAACAAACTTATAGTCGAACTGAGCATCTCAGAAATACGAACCCAACGACACCAAATTCAACTCAATCCGAGCCCAAATAGGTCCAAATCAAGGACCCGAAGCGCATTTGGAAGGTTCGATCCACAATTTGGATTACCAAACAGTTTCTAAATAGTACATTCTTATAGTTGAATCGAGCGGCTCGACGAGACGAATCCAACGAGCCCAAGATCACTAAATTCTGAAATCATTTAGACCTTCAAATGTCTGATAAACGATCCACGATCAAAGGATTCAATATCGGCCGTCCATTCAAACCACTCCATATTTGCCCATGATCTCTCATCTATTTACTGCTCATGCCATCCACCAAAAACTATAAATAGCCTCTCATTTCTCTTAAGAGGGGACCAAGAAAAAAGAAGAAGAAAAGAAGAAGAGAAGAAGAAGAAGAGAGGAAACTCCTCCTCGACCACCGCCGGAATTCTGCCCTACGCCTGAATCACGCCGGAATTTTGTCCGACACCGGAATTCTATTGCCTGACGCCTGAGCAAAGCCGGAATTCTTGCCAAGTAAAATCAGATCTGTTCTACATCGGAATTCTCTTAAACGACGCCGGAATTCTATCCGATCTCCGAAGGACGCCAACATTCCGCCTGATTTCCGAGTAACGGAGGAACGCTGTTTGACATTGTAACTGTCTAATCCTAAAGAGATTCATTATAATCTGATCGTCCTAAGTTTTAAGGACGATTCAGTCTCTTGTATTCCAAGAAAACACGAGTGGAACTTTTTCAACTGGGCGCGGCCCCGTGGTTTTTTCCCTTTACAGGGTTTTCCACGTACACATACTGGTGTTCTTTTATTTTCTATTTGTGCGCCGAATATTCGTTCAACGCTAAGACGTAAATTTTCTAAATTCTATCGCCGCGTATATTCGAGTCCGCAACAAGGATATTAATTTGGTGTAATGTGTGTATAAATATTTGTAACATATCTTATAATTTTATAATTTAAGGTTGAGTAGGTGTGTAAGTGAGTCAACCTGACTCATGAGCCTGCTCAGGCTCGGCTAAATGAATGCCTCGTGAGCCAAACTTGATGAGCTAACAAGACAAGTTTGAGCCAACCTCTACTTGACTCGTTAGCTCGGAAGCTGGCTAATTTAAAAATATTAATATAAAATATACTTAAAATATATTGAGATTCAGAATTTTAAATAGAAAATTATTTAAAATGTTTAAAAAATATATCTTACTATCTTTTATTAAGTTATTCTTTATTATTTTTCTTATAATTTTCATTCTTTTTAACATTTTATTCTAATAATTGCTTAATCATAATCATTTTCTCTCTGCTATAATAAACAAGCCAGCTTGAGCTTATAAAATAAAGCTTAAGCTCGAGTTTGAACCCGATTAATTAATCAAGCTCAAGCCAGGGGTGACTCGAGCTCGGCTCAACTCGTTTACACCCCTATAATTGAGTATGAAAATATTTTTTTTTCACAATTTCTTAAAATTTAATCATGCACTTCGGGAATAGTACAGAAAAAATTTATTTTACATTCAATTTACTACTTTAACATCTTATCTATTAATTTGAGCTCTGCTAGGGTTTCGTGATGCCCTAACAGCCTCTCCGGTTGTTCCCCGCTTGGGGCCATTCATAAGAGCTAGACTCTGAAAGGTACGCTATAGTTGTTAACCCTGAGTAAAGGCTTTTTCTGCTCAAATTTTTCTTGCCTAAAAATTTTGACATGGCCTGATCGAAAGGCCCTTGGTTCTTCCTGGATAAACCTTCCCTCCTCCAAAAATGGTCCCCTCTTTTTCGTCTAAAGTGTGATGATTTTACTTCTATCCCTATTTGGCTTAAAATCCATGACCTACCCCTATCATGCTGGAATTCAAAGGGAATATCTAGGATCGCTAGCATGGTAGGTTTCCCCCTTGCTATTGACACCTCACTCCAGAAAAAAAACTAGGTAAACCTACGCCCGTGTTTGTGTTCAGCTGACCAAAAAATCAACTTACCCTAAGGAAATACCCATTTTTATTATCGGGGAAAACATTAGCCTAAGAACGCCTACCCTATTTCAACATTGTGGTTCTTTAGTTCATCCTTATGCCACATGTCCAACCAAACTGCCCATTACATTATGGAAGAACCTAGGGCCCATGGAAGAAGCCGAAGCAAAAGTCCCAAGCATCCTCCCTCCAAACCCATCAATGCGCAAACCAATAATCCTTCATCCACCAACCAAGTCTCTACCTCTTCACTGTAACCCTCCACTGCACTCAACTCCAAACATCTTAATATATCAATTACAATCACTTCCTCCACCCCACCTATTATTACCATCCCTCCTCCACCTGCAAATTCCAATGAAAATATCCTAGAGAACATTATCATTCTTAATCTCAACTCCCCTACTAAGGAGCTTCTAAACACAACAGACCCACAGAACTCCAAGTAGTGTCTAACCCTATACACACATCCAACAAATATCACATCCTATAATCCAACACTTCCTCTCAATCCAATGCATTTGACACTCCTGGATTCTCTAGGTTGAATCTGGCTTCCACTTCCTCTAGTCCCCCACCTAAGTCTACCAAGGCCAAGCAAGCTAAAAAAGGCCCCCAACACCTCAACAAAAACCTAATGATCATTCCCCCTATTGCTGCTTGAAGCATCAGGGGTTTCAACATCCCAAAAAAAGTTTTTTTTTTTTTTGCTACAAAAATTTGGTCCAACAATATGCTCTTGAGATGTTGTGTATTCTTGATAATAGGATTCATGTCTCCAGTTTGTTGGATCCTTGGTTCTCTGCATCTCACTATATTTTTGACAATGAAATGAGTTGTCATCATTTTGACTATTCCAAATCTGGGAGAATTAGGATTAAGTGGAATGGGCCCAAAATTAATTTTACCCCCTCATTCATCTCTAGTCAAATGATAAAAGGCACAATTTCTGTTAGCCCTCACACTTCCTTCTTGTTATATATAATATATGGTTCCAATTCTCTAGATGAATGTGAAATTTTGTGGGATCAAATCAGAGACAATAGAGGCTTCTTCTAATATCCCTTGGGTTATTATGGGAGACTTTAATTGTTGTAGACACTTTGTGGTAACATTATTCACAATAGTAGGCTTTGGGATTTCAATTCCCTTATTTTTGATGTCAACCTTAGTGACTTGGCCTTTGTTGGAAATCTATTTACTTTGTATAATCAAATAGTGGACAACCCTATTCATCTAAAATTAGACAGAGCTATGGTAAATGATCTCTGGCTGGAGAGATTCCCCTATTCCTACTATAGAATTGTTAATCCCCTTATTCTTTGATCACTCTATCGTCATTCTTCAAACCATAAACAACAACAAGATGAATCACTTATTTCTTTTTAAAAATTTTTAGGCAAAATATTGCATGTACTGGGATGTTTTATTCTTTGTGTCTGGCTAGAAGTCTGATGGTAACCCCATTTCTTCTTTGTACCATAAGCTACATAAGCTCAAACTCACTATCAAATTAAATCCCTGGGCCACAACAACATCTCTAATAGCTACAATCATTGAGCTTTAGAATATGCAAGATTCGTGTCTTAAGGATTTAGACTCTGATCCCTTGAATGTTATTCACAACTCTCACCTTAAACAAATTAATAGTTCTCTTTCTCAAAGCTCTGGTGCTTGGATCTCTTGGATCATCCTCTAAAACAAGTTGCTTATCCAAGGGGAGGATGATCTCTAAATTCTCTATACTAAAATTCATATAAGGAAAAACTACATTTAGACTACTATAATATATGATCCTAGTGCAGTGGTTTCTCCTCCAATGATATTGACCCCATTAACAACACTATACAACATATCAAAAAACTTTTCAATGCTTCCCCTCCATCCCAAACTGACCTTTATCACATTCCCACTGGAGCTACCATTTGATAACATCCCTTATTGCAACAACTGTGGCAAATAAGGAAATTAAAACTATTATCTTCTCTGGTTCTTCCTGTTCTGCATCTAGTACAGATGAATATCCCTTTGAATTTTACAAATCTAGCTGGAATATTGTAGGGCCTAAAGTTTGGAAGGCTGTCTAATCATTCTTCCATAAAAGCTATTTACCCAAAAGAGCAAAGTCTACTATTATAGCCTTAATCACCAAATCCTACCATTCCCACAACATTATTGATTTTAGGCCTATATCACATTGTAACACCTTTTATAAAGTTATTTTCAAGATCATGGCTAATAGACTCAAACTTATTATGCCTCATATTATCAACCCCAGTCAGTCTGGTGTCATACAAAAAAGAGTTGCTACGAATAATGTCATTTTAGTTTCTGATATCCTTGGGAATTTCAATAACCAGCCCAATTAAAGAAAATTGTGTGCTAAATATGATATTAGAAATGATTTTGATTCAATTTTTAGGAGCTTCATATTGGCTAGGATGTATTAGAAATGTTTTTCTAAGTCCTTTATCCAATGGATTAAAGCTCATTAACAATGTACACTTCTCTATTTATATCAAAGGTGACCTATAGGGTTAATTTAATTCAACATCTGGCTTGAGACAAGGCTGCCCTGTTTGATTTAAAAAATATATTTTTGAAAAGTGTTTAATTTTCTTTGGGAAAGTTAAATTTCTGGAATTTTTTGATTTTATAAACGAACACTTATTATGAATAATATATCACCTCAAAAGGTGAACATATCGTTCCCTAATAGGTTCCGATTACAAATCTTGATTTATCCTGACTATCGTAGCCAAACTCTAGGAGAAACAACATATGATCTCGAAAGATCAGAATGATGTTTAATCAACTGTTTGACTATGCTAATCTGAATATGATCATTAATTTCATAATCATAACTATGATTATAATTGACATATCTATCCGAAGAAAGAAGATATCAATCATTATCAATAGTTCGAATATGAAAATAATGATCGCCATTTTTTTGTTTTGATTTCCCAAAGATAATTAATTAAAGGTTTTGAAAACTTGATTTTAAAATTAGGTCTGGGTTTCTAAATCTCCTACGAGCGCAAGCCCTCATAGTTAATTACATCGTAGAAAACCAAAAATTTCTTACGAAAACTCTCGATTAAAATAGCGATACGAATTTCATTTGGAATTCAAAGCTTGATATCAAAGAAGATTCAGGGACTGGAAATTCAATAGGGACTGGATCAAATTTGAACAGTTATTTCTGGAGTCAAAGGAAGAAGAATAGGAGATGTTTTGAGATTCTGAATCACTTCAGAAACACCTCAACTATCCTAAGTGTTGGGCTTGAATTTGATTGAAAGAAATTTTTAATTTGATTGGTTAATTTTATTAGAAACTGGGAATTAGATTCCCAGAAGATTGAGGTCTTAAGATTAGAGATTTGCCTCAGAACCTAAGTTTAAAATGGGTACTGAGAATCAGTGACCCAGAACCTAGCTAATGCAATGTAATCCTGGACTTACCCCGGCCTGGATTGGGGAGCCTGCTAAACCACCTAAACGCTTTTAAAAACCACCAGTCAAAGTCTTTTAAATGTAGAGTGATTAGGGATGTTATTTAAGATTGAGTTTGAGGAGTTGGGGTCGACATCTAGAGCAGATTCTTAATTGACCCCTCAACTTATGTTGGGTGAAATGCTTAAGCTAAAAATGCAATTAAGATTTAGACTCAATTTTTAATTTGTATCTAATACAATGCATGCTAGTTGACTCGATGAAATGCTTAAATCAAAATGAAACAGTTTTAAAATAGGCTTAAAAATAGGTTTTATCCTAGAGATTGCACAACATCCCCTTGGACAGAACTGCACCCTAATAGGTCAGGTGGTCTGCCAGAACCCGCAGGCGGGGAGGTGCCTAACAAGATAGAGAAAAGTTCAATATGATGCATGAAAAACTCCCGGCGAGTCCGGGCTTACTTCTTAAGAGCGTTAAAGTTTCTATCTGAGCTTAAATTTTTTTAATTTTGTTTAAATAGAAATAATTAATGACCGTACCTCACGAGCCTCCGATCGGGTTCCAGGTTAAATCAAAATCGACATACAAGAGCGCCAAATAAATTATTAAAAGTATGCTGGTCCTTAATCGCAATCAACACATCAATCAAATTAATTAAATAATTAAATCAATTAAATAAATGCTCAAACTGAAAGTCCATGTGGCAAGTGCCACTTAATAGTACAACCCAGGGTCTATAGGAAAGTAAAGTGGCCGGGTACCACTGACTACAACTCGGATTCTACTCCTAAGACTCAAGTAACTTTGAGATTTGAGATCCTTCTCATTCTTCACTTCTGCGTCTTCTTGAAACTCCTTGGATCGTCGGGTCTGGATATCCAAATGAAAAGAAACTCCCCCTGAATAGGGGTGTTATCTTTTCTCTTTGGATATTGGAAATTCATCTTAATTTGGATCTCCAAATGGATAGGAACTCTCCCCTAAGGGATGTTCCTTCCTCTTTGGATTCCAAATTGGATGTTTAAACATCTCAATCTCAAAGTACTTTAAATAATTTTACAACTCAATTTACATTCAAATTACATCAATTAAAATTAAAAATCTAGACTCAACAACCTGTAGGGTTATCCTAATAATCAACAGTTTAAAATGACATCCCAAGCAGTTAATATATTAAGAATTAAAAATACTCAAACCAGCCACACTTGGCCATGCTCTTTTAATTATTAAAGGGGGACTTAAGCATTCTGGAGCACCTGTGCAATTTAATATTTCTAATTTTTGCCCCCTTTAATTTATGCCATGTATGAGCATGGCCACCTGCATAAGATTGAATTAGTACAAACTGTCTCTAGCCTAGGGGTAGATCTAATCGTACAATCAATCACATCACAGAGTGCAATAAATAAGTAAACAAACACATTAATTCTACTACTAGCAAACAGCATGCAGTAAAAGCTCAAAAACCCGGCACACAGCAGAAAAGTAAACACCGGCCTAGCCTAACACTAGAGTTGGTTGTCCTAGCAAATCATCTAAAGTGTGTGAGGTAGGCAGTGTGGCTTTGATATGTCCTAAATAGGCACTTGATTAAAGTTGCTTGAGGTTCAAGTTGGTTGAAGGTTTAAGGGAAGATTTAGGTTAAAGTTTAAATCTTAATGACTTGAAATTGATTTTAAATTTGATTTTAATTATTTATTGGACACCATCTTTGTTTCACACCGAGGCCGTGAAGTTTATTTCACCTTCATTGGGGCTAATTTAATAGCCTCGTAGGCCTGGGTTACCCAGTGGTACCCGATATAATTAAGTGATTTGAGTTTGATTAAGGTTTAAAGGTTGATTAATTTTAATTAGAATTAGTTGGTTGCTGGTTTTAAGTTCAAATTAATGTTTTCTGGAATTTTTGATAATTATTGAATTTTGGAATATTTTGGATATTTTAATGATTTAATTCAAGGGTCAAAAATTGACTTTTTGATTTAAAATGTTTTCTGAAAATTTAATATTTTATTAAATTATTAGACCTTAATACGATCAGTTAGACAGTAAGTACACTGAAATTGGATTTTTCTATATTTTATTATGAAGGTTTGAAGTTTTGACTTGAATTTGAACTATGTTTGACCAAAAGTTGACTTTTTCAAATTTGATTGATTTCTGGAAACTTAACATTTTTAATAAATATTAGACCTTATTATGAGTTGAATGCCTTTGATTTTGCTCAATTTGGAGTTCATTTAAATTAGTTATGAATTTTTGAAGTTTTGAGTATTTAATGAATTATTTAAATTGTTTAATTAGAGACCTTTTTTATGATTTGAATCCAAATGACCTCCAAAATTCTTGAAATCATCTCCAAAGGTCAGGAATGACCTAAGGAGTGATCTCCAAGTGTTTGAGAAATTTTTGGAATTTTTAATTATTTTTAATTAATTAAATTAATTAAATATTGAATTCCAATTAAACTCAAATTAAACTTAATTTTGAAGTCCAGTCAAGGGGCTTTTATTTTTCATTGATTAAGGGTTTAATTCTGGTCAGTTAGAGAGGTTAATTGTATTTTTTGGATTTGATTTGATTTATTAGAATTTTTGGAAGTTTTAAAGGCTTAATTAAGGTTTAATCTTAATTAGGTTAATTAAAGGGGTTAATGATTTCAAAATCCAGTGAGAATTTTTCTTAAGGCTGGGAGTGTCCCTATATTCAATTGTTCAAAGTTTCATGTCAATAGGATGTAAGTCCTAATTATTGGAATTTTTCTAAGTTATCTAAGTAAATCCTTAATTTTTGTCCTTAAAAAAAAATGTCACTAGATTTAATAGGCTTGAATCATTGTTCCTAACCCTCAAACATACATGTAGATGTAACATACAATCACAAGCAAATCCTAGATCTGGGAGAACTCTAAGGCTAGGTGAGTGTGTGAATCCTACACATGCAAACCCAATTAAGACTTAATTAATTGAAGGACTAACCAATGAATAATCAACAAAGTAATTATTCATAGATTATTCACCACTCCTCAATGAATTAATTCAATCAAGTTCGATTTCTGATTAAAATTTTAATCAAACTTAAAGGGGCTCAAAATGATATAAATATCCATATAAGTTCAAAATTCAATAAATTTCAAAATTATAAAAGAAAATAGGTTTAAAAATTTGCTAGTAGAAATGATAATATCAAAGTAAACCTCAAAATATTTAATAGAAATCCTCTGGATATTTAAAATCATTTAAAATAAATTTATTTAAAAATTTAAAAAAAAAATTTAATTTATTTTAATTTAATAATAATTAAAATAAACAAATAATCAATATTTAAAATCATTTAAAATATACAGAGAATTTTAAAGCATTTTTATTTTTAAATTGAAGTCCTTGAAAATCTGAGAAGTTTGATATATTATATGGATTTTTTGGACTTGAAATAGATTTTTAAAAAATTATTTGAAGAAATCTGGATTTAAAAAGGATTTTAAATTAATTAAAAAAAAATTAAATCACTCTGGCGGCGTCGGCGGCAGAGGAGGGGCACGTGGCGGCTCGCGATTGGCGGGCTCAAACCGCGCGGCGGCGGGCCAATGATTGGCCGCCGCAATCATTGAATATCAATTTGGGGAAAGCGCGTGGGTCCCACGCTTTCCCACTTAACCACGTAGACACGCCGCGAGAACCATCTGATCTTCCGCTTTCTGGATTGATCGGCTCTGATTGAGCCGGACGAAGATTTCAGCAGAAGAGCAGACCACGCGGGTAGAACAGGGAATGAAACAACGTGATCTGAATCGTTGATGAGATGATCAACAGTCCAGAAAAGGTTTCCCTGCATGGGTTATCCGAAAGAGCCCTAATTCTCTATTTTTTTCTCAAACGCTCAAACGAATCAATGGTTTAACTTGAAATTTTAACCAGAAATAGAGTGAATGAACATAATTAATGTGGAAGTAATTTTAAAGCCTAAGATACACTTTTTAGAACGTTATTTAATCTAGTGTAGCCTAGACTAGGGTTAGCGATATACCTCTATAGAATTGATGGATTTGGATGGTAAGATATGCTCTGAGCTTGTTGATTGTCCACAATTATTCTTCCTGAAGACACGGATGGTTGAAAATGACTGGATCGAATGCTATTAGGCTTGGACGGAACTAAGGCAAGGGTGGCCGGAAGCTTGTCACCGGCGGTTTCCTCTCGCCGGAATTTGATTTGGGAGAGGTAGAGGACTCAGTGGAGAGCTCAAACGAAATGAGTCTCGAGTCCAGGAGAGCTTGAGTAGAGAGAGAGAGGCTAGGTTAGAATGCAGCTCTAAATGAAGCTTTTCCCTATTCAAGTATCTCCAAGCCAAAGGAACGGCTCAGATCGATTTGGGGAGCTCTTGGATGATGCCACCTGCCCCCAGGCAGTTAGAATGCCAGGGAATAAAAGGACTAGAGGACACATGAGGTGGAAAGGCCTCTTGGTCCCCTCTTGGGCATGGGGGAGTAATCCAAGCCATTTAATTTTAATCCAAGGGCTAGGGAGAGTTCAAAGAAAGTTCTAGAGTCTAGTTAAACAGCTGGAATGATTTTAATTAAAGGGGATTAGTCTTAAGAGGAGTTTTGACTAGGTTTGACCCCTTTAAATCCATTTATTGACTATATTTGACTAGTCAACAGTCAAAGGCATGTTGAGGTGGCATGGAGGGAGAGGGTTTAAGCTGGTTAGGCTTATTTGGAAAGCTTTAATGCTAGAACATTGAGATTTGAATGAAAATGCAAAAGTTTGAAATGGTTTGACCAAATCTTATTGAGTTGACTTGGTTAACTCCATATGGATTTGGTTGACCAGAGATTAGGAAATACCTAGATTATGGGTTGAAGTTGATTTAAAGCATGATATAGGTTGGATGATTCAAATTGATTGAGGTTTGATAATGATTAAAGGTTTAATTATGATTAAAATTTGATCAAGTCAAATCCACATGCTTTGATTCAATTAGGGTTTTGAAGATATTTTGGTCAAGTGTTTGAAAGGTTTTGAAAGCTTGGAGGGTTTATATTAGATATCCTAAATGATTTGATCCAAATGGGTCAGGTTTGACCAAACATGGGTTTAGTTGACTTAGTCAAAAGTTGACTGGATTAAGGGTCCAATCAAGTCTGAATCACTAAGAGAAGTGGTCAGAGAAGTTTGAATGAGTTTGAAATTGATCTGGAGCTTGATTTAAAATGACTGAGCTTAAAGATTGAACTGGTCAAACTAGGTTGACTTGGTCAACCAGGTTGACCCAGGTCCAAGGTTTAGACTTAACAAGTTTGAAATGACATTTGAAGTCTGGTAGAAGTGTTTTGAGGGATCAGAATGATCATTTAGTTCAAAATACCTATTTGGGCCCTTAATGGGCTTAATGGGTCAACTGTGTTGACTTGGTCAACCAGGTTGACCCAGGGTCAGGGACTGGGTCTAACCAGTTTAGAATGACATTCTGAGTCCACTGGTGGTGGTTTCAAGGTCTGGAGAGGTCATTTGGTCAAAATGACCTGTTTGGGCCCTTAATGGGCCTTTTAGGTCAACCTTGGTTGACTTGGTCAACCAGGTGGGTCCAGGGTCTGGAAATGGGTTCAACAGATTTGAAATGATATTTGGAGACCAATGGAGGTGGTCCCAAGGTCAGAGGAGGTCATTTGGTCAAAATGACATGTTTTGACCCTAAAGGGGCCTTCTAGGTCAACTAGGTTGACTTGGTCAACCAGGTTGACCTAGGGGCTGATTCTGGGTTCAATGAGTTTGGTTTGACATTTGAAATTTGCTGGAAGTGACTGCATTTGATTTGGAGCTCATTTGACCAAAGTGACTATTCAAACACCATAGGGGTATTTTGGTCATTTTGACCCCTGGTCAACTGGGGGTCTAATTGAGTCCAACAAAATGCAGTTTAATGCTCAATGGGTCATAATCAAGGGTCTGGAGGTGATTGGAGGCTTTGGAGAAAGCTCCAGGGTCAAAATCCACTGGGTGGTAGGTCCAATGGCATAGACTGTAAATATTTGAAGGTTTTACAGCCTCTGGATTTCAATTCAGTTTCTGGGGTTAGAGATCTCAGAATGAGCTCAAATTTGGAGGGTTACCTCTAGAGACATGCCACATCAGTGTGGAACTGATAGATCTTGAATCAGAGGTCATTTGATAGGGTTTTGAAATATTCAAATATTTGCTGAAAAAGGCTTTCAGAACTTAGACCTTTGGCCTTGGATTTGAATCTGGAAATCTGGTTTTGATCTGGATTTTGAGTTTGAATGATTGGATTTGAATTAAGTCTAGATTGAATTGAAGCTTGGATTGATCTAGAAGAATCCTAGGGTTTAGAATAGGTCCTGGAGTCCAGATCAGCTTAAAGGAATCCTAGGGTCTAGAATTGATCCTAGGGACTGGAGTCTGGGAAGATCCTAGAATCTAGAAGTCCTAGGGAAATCCTAGGATCTGGGGTCTGGAAGAATCCTATAATCTAAAAGAATCCTAAGATCTAGGAATCCTAAGATTCAAGATCTAGAAGGATTTTAGGATCTAGAGTAGATCCTAAAGTTTGATTTCTAGGAAGATCATAAGGGTTTGGAAGTCCTAGGGCCTGGGATCTAGAATAGTCTTAGGATCTAGAAGAATCCTAAGCTCTAGATAGATCTAGGAGAATCCTAGGATTTAAGAGGATCATATGATCTAGAGTCAGGTGGAATCCTAGGGTCTAGAATAGATCTTAGGGTCTGAAGTCAGGTGGAATCCTAGGGTCTAGAATCTAGATTTGTCTTAAATTGTATTGATCTGGGGTCAGGATTGATTTGAATTTGGATTGATCTTAAAGTCTGGATTGATCTAAGATCAGATTGATCCTAGGGTTAAGATTGATCCTAAGGATTGGAAAGATCCTAAGGTCTGGATTGGTCCTACTGAGCTCATACAAAAATGAGGTCAACATGCCCCCTTAGTCTGTACCTTTTTGTATTGCCATGGATGCATTCTCTTAGTTTATTAATAATCAAGCTTCTCACAAAAATTTTGAAGCTTTCACTGCTGATGGTGGCCATTTAACTCACATTATGTATGTTGTCGATCTCCTCATATTTGGAAAGGCTTCGTTACAAAATTGTGATGCTCTCAACAACATCCTTAGCAGATTTACTAATATATCTTACTTCATATTAACCATGCCAAAAGCTTTCTTATTCTACCTCCAAAATCTATTTACCCTGATAACATCTCTGCTGCTCTCAATATCAATTTTACCTACAATAAACTAACCTATTTAGGCCTTCCTATTTCTACAAAGAGAGCTCACTTAGCTGACTTCCATCCTCTTATGCAAAAAATTACAAAAAATCTGGAATGCTAGAAATCCTAACTTCTCTCCTTTGTAGGTCATCTCCAATTTATCAGGTTCAATTCACTATCTGGAATATAATTGTTTATTGGATCCATGGATCTATAATACCTAAATCTTGTTGTAAGTTGACTGATAAAATTTAAACTAAATTCCTCTACTTTAGTGATATCAAAGCTAGAAAATTGTACATAATATCTTGGAAAAGCACTTGTAAACCTAAGAAGTATGGAGGGTTGGGCCTTCCCTCTATTCTGGCTTTATACCATGCTTATAACTACTCTATCATTAGCAGGCTTTATAACACAACAAACCCTATATCCAGTTGGTTTAAAGAAAAATACATATCCCCTTAGAACCCAACCCCTGCTAAGCCTTCTATTTTTTGGAAAAATATTCACTGGATTTCATTTGTTGTAACCTCAAATAACCACATTTCTCTACTCTAGGTTTGGAGGACTTCCATCATAGAATTTCTAGACAGTCAAATCTTAACCTCTCTATTCCCTAGCAACTCTCCTCTTCATAGCCTTATTGCTAATGAAAGTTGAAATATACCTTAAGCATTACTTTTGCACGCTGCTGATGCTTTATCATCTATCCCAATCTTAGACTATTACTCCAAATGTCTAAAGTGGTGCTCTTCTGTAAGGGAAACATTTTAATGTTACATGTTAAACTTTTATGGTGATGCATCTCCTGTCACATGGCATTACTATGTTTGGCATAAACACCATGAAATAAGATACTCCACCTATTTGTGGATGGCTCTCCTTGGTGGTTTAAAAACTATTGAAGCTCTATCCAAGAGGAACATTCATGCTGATAAGATGTGCTGCCTTTGTCACAACAGCTTCGAAAACAACATTCACCTATTTTTGACTGTGATTATTCTTTCAATGCTATATCTAAGCTTATTCCTAGTCTCAACATTTTTTTGCTTAGACCTGGCATGTTAAATATTTTTTAAGTTATCACTGAGATGCATTATAGTGTCCTTGATGCAAAAAAATTCTATCTTCTTGCTATTTGCTGCACCATTTACTATCTCTAGAGGGAGAGAAATGATATAATATTTGGCTCATGCCAAGGTGGCATAACCACCACTTGCTTCAAAATTAAAAGAGATTTTTATCTTAAATTATCGAAAAGGAAAAATTGGGAAAATCTCAAGGCTACGAAAAATTGTTGACTCTTGCTGATGTTATTATGGCTACAATTATCTGTGGAGTATATGTTTGTATGTGGCATCAATTAATGGGACACATTCTTGGGGAAGCACTCAAGGAATCTGCTGAGTTTTGAACTAGTGAAATGCTCAAGATCAATTTTGATGCTTGCATTTGAATTCAGTTCTCAAGCATTGATTGATTTTGCCGGAATGATCTTATAACAGTGCTATTTTTGGATGTTATTAGATCCTTTTCAATTGTTTTACAATCACTCTGAATGTGCTGCCTTTTGGTTTCACAATTTTCTTGGCATGGTGGGAGCTTGTCATGCCTCAAATGATGATGAAATTCACTGATATCTAGACCATCTCCTTATGGATGACCTTCTTTGAAACTAGGGGAGCTGTCTCCCTCTCTTGATCTCCGATGTTGGTTCTCCTATCCAAATTTTGTGTTCATGCAAGGGTGCTCTAGTAAATTGTCTCTCATTGATAGTTATTTTTCTCAAATTCTAAATCAAGGCATTGTTTACTTTGGTTTCTTCTAACTGGCTTTCTTCTCTAAACATATATATCCTAATTTCTTAGTCTTCCCTATCAATTGATAGAGGTTCTTTTGCTCAATTTTGGGTGAGCTTTGCTCCTTTTTTATGTAGCTTATGTAACTTCATTTTCACCATTGTAATTCTTATTATATTATAACCCACTTTTTTATTAATGGAATGGGCTTTGTCCTTAATTTTCTAAAAAAAAAAAAGACTTTAATAGCTTTAAGTTAAATTAATTATTTTATTCACAACTTTCTCCATCATGTACTGCATGAAATGTACGGCCAAATGATAACCTGTCTGCTTTATTGATCATTAAATGATGAAATTGAATTCTTTTTCAATGTGTAATGATCGAGATAACTAAAAAACATTTTGAAATACCACATTAAATAGATGGAATGGTGAAATTAGTGTATTAACATTTCAAGTCACTGATATCCACCAAGTCTTTTTGTTATATCTATAGGTGCAATGTGTAGTGAAGTTATTCTTATTTTTAGGTATATTTTGTAATATGATTTAAAATTATCATTTACATTTATTTGTTATATAAATAACAAGCTGTGGATATGAAGAATGAGGCAAAGGCTCAAGTATCCCTTCTAGGAAAACCTTTACCAAAAAGATCCCAAGAAAAAATCCTTTATACAAGGAGAATTTATCATGCCAAGGTAAAATCATGAGGGGTTGATGGTAAGCCTATCATTCTAATTTAAAATATAATTTCTATAAATTTTAATTGGTACTATAGAATTTACGGGATTGAACTATACCCTTTGATCAATTTTTTTATATTTTTTCTACCACAAATTTGCAGATTTGGTGTTGAAGTATAGAGATCACAAGTCCTACTAATATCTTAGAAGCATGTTGAGTGGCAAATTCCCAATCATGTTATTAAGTAATTTGATCATTAATCATAGATAGACTATGATTTGATGGATCCAGAATTCAATTGAGTCAATGGCAATGGGAAGGTGAATATTGATTAGCTTGACTACCGTCAATCACATATGAAGCTTTGGAATCTACTTATGTTGTTAAGCATGTTGACCATAATAATAACAATCATGAAATTGCTTATTACCTATGGTTGTACAAATCCTCAGCTTCATTATATCTAATTCTAGCAAAACCCCAGCCACTCATAACATGCAATCAATGAGCTCTAGTAGAAGAACTTTACTCAAGTATTTTAGTTTTTTAACTAAATTTTGTATTTATATTTTGGTATGAAACTCATGATATAATAATACCTAGAGATAATTGATCAAATGGAAAATATATTCTTACCTAACTACAATAGCAAAAAATGATATGCAAGCAACATAATGCTTCCCATCATTTCATTTTGCATTTTGCTGAGAGGCCCATCAGCCATGAAATAATGTGCACTCTGAAACCTTTAGAGAGCTCTCAAATGAACTTTTAGGTGACATATACCAATCTAGGGATGTCAAAATTAGGTTTCGGGTCGGTTTCAGGCCGAACCCAAAACTGGACCCGAAATTGACCTGGGTTCAAACGGGTCGACCCTAACATGACCCGATTATATAAACGGTTCAGAAATATGGACCCGGACCAGACCCGTCACTACAGGAAAACTGTCTGTTACCGTCGGAATTTCCGGCGGATGGTATCCGCCGGAAACTAGCGACGCAATTACCAGCGGATTTGTCGCCGGTAATGGTGCGACGGAATTTCCGACGGAGTATCCGTCGCTTCCTTACCGGCGGATAATACGACGCAATTGCGCCAGAAAATTTTTGTTTTTGAACGCAATATCCGCCAGAAATTACCCGTGGTTGTACCAGCGTATTTTCCGCCGGCTTACTTAAACTCGACGAACTATAACCGGCGGATGTTCCGCCGGTAATAGTTCCGACGGAGTATCCGCCAGAAAATTCGTCGGTAAAGGCCCTATTTTGAGCAATCCCGTGCCTGGTTCCTCATTCTCGTCTCGTTCGGCTTTTGTATTCGATTCCGCTCCGACGACATATTCCGCTCCGACGACGTATTCCGTTCCTTCGACGCCGGCGGACCGGCGGACTCTCCTTCTCCGGCGACACTCCGACGACACTCCGACGACGTTCCTTCACCGCTAGGTTTCGCTCCTTCGACGACGTTCCTTTGGAATTCCTTTGACGACGTTCCTTGGTGTGGAGGTAACACTCTCTTTTCTTCAGTCATGGATGTTCTTACTAGATTTTACCCTTGTGTGATATTATTAGTAGAATTCAAATTGGATTGTTGAAGTGGAGGAATGCATTGGGCTTGTTGTGTGATAGAAAAGTCCCCCTCAAGCTTAGGGGTTGTTTGGTAGAACCTAGGATTTCATTTAAGTAGGATTTTATAAATTCTCTAAATACGGATTTGCCAAATAATTTACCAAATCCTAAAGGGGTTAAATCCTGAAAACTGTTTGGAGAGTTTACTTAAGTGGGTCTAGGGCAAGGAGAGGGATTTGGCCAACCAAACCAACCCATGCAGTATGATGTAGAATATTGGCCATTAGAAAATCTGGATTTACAATGTAGCTTTCGTAGGAATGTCTAAGAGCCGGGAGATGGACTCCCATGGTCAGTAGAATTTCAGAAATTCGATATTTAGAGCGAATCGGGGGAATTTTCCGTCTCGAGAGGATTTCGTTTGCCGTGAGAATTGGATTTGCATTTTAGGCCGTTTGGATGGATTTCGCCCAAATCCGGCCGAAATTCGCATACCAAACAGCCCCTTAAGGGGAAATTCTATAAGATGGTGGTTGAATTTACAATGCTTTATGGTGTAGAATATTGGCCATTAGAAGAGAAGCATAATATTAGGTTATGTGTTGTAGAGATAAGGATGCTCAGGTGGATGACTACGTGGTTTGGTCACTTAATTAAAATGATTGTCTTCTGAGCAGGCTAAGAGTCTTTGTATATTTCTTCAATAAATTTAATATATCCATATTATATATAGGTTATATTATGGATATCAGAACTCAAAGAAGTTGGATGTATAATCGATTGGCGCAAGGAAGAAAGACATTAACCGATGAGTTCATCAAAGGGGTGAATATTTTTATTCAGACAGCTTTTCAACTGCTCAGCTTCATCAAAGATGGAATGCTTCGTTGCCCATGTTCTAAACATAAAAATCAGGTATACCTAAGCCCATATGATGTTACTATTGATCTATATCGTCGAGGCTTCATGCCAGAATATTGGTATTGGACTTCTCATGGTGAGTATGAACCACATTTTGATTCTTGATGTGGCCCATCGACAAGTGCTACTATAGGTGAGGAAGAGCATATCATACCTAATCTTGAGGACTTAATTCATGATGCAAGTGGAGCACAATTTGAACAGTATACAGAAGCTAATCCTGAGTCACCTAATAAAGAAGCTCAAAATTTTTATGATCGACTGCATGCTTCTCAACAACCAATATGGAAGGGTTGCACTACTCACTCAGAGTTATCCATTGCTGTTAAGATGTTAAGCATCAAGGCAGAATATAATGTCCCCCGTGAATGTTTTAATCAATTCATTGGGCTGCTCAAAGAAATCAATCCGGCAGAAAATATAATTCCTACAGATTTATATCAGACTAAGAAGCTAGTTTCCAAGCTTGGTTTGACATACACAAAGATAGATTGTTGTGTCAATGGATGCATGTTATTCTATAAAGATGATCAATCAAAAATTGCATGCTGAAAATCTATCACGAAAAGAAAGCTGAAGGAAGTGCCAGTTAGTAGGTTATTTTACTTACCCATAATTTCTAGACTGCAATGGTTATATGCATCCATGAGATCTGCTGCACATATGAGATGACATAAAGAACATATCTCACAAGAAGGTTTTATTACACATCCGTCAAAAGTAGATGTCTAGAAACACTTTGATCGTACAAATCCCACCTTCACCTCAAAATCAATAAATGTAAGATTAGATTTATGTGAAGATGGTTTCACTCCATTTAGCCAGTCTGCTTCACCTTACTCATGTTGGCCTGTTATACTCACTCCATACAATCTTCCTCCAGAGTTGTGCATGATAACTCCTTATATATTTTTGACGCTTATCATTCCAGGGCCACACAATCCAAAAGCAAAGATTGATGTATTCCTTCAACCGTTAATTGATGATTTGAATTTATTATGGGAAGAGGGAGTAAGTACATATGATATCTCCACCAAACAGAACTTCATTATGCGAGCAGCATTACTTTGGACAATTGGTGATTTTTCCACATATGGTATGCTCTCAGGTTGGAACACTTCTGGAAAATTAGCTTGTCCATATTGTATGGAATATACAAAGTCATTTACTTTAAAGCACGGAGGGAAGAACACTTGGTTCGACTGTCATCACATGTTCTTACCTACAGATCATCCTTTCAGGCGAAATAAGGATAGTTTTATCAAAAATAAAATGGTTATGTCGCCACCTCCTCCAAATTTAACTAGTGAAGAAATATTTGAAAGAGTAAGTTCCATGCCCACAATAATGGATTCTCCAATATTAGCTGATTACAAATTGCCAGGGTATGGTGTCAACCATAATTGGACCAAGAAAAGTATATTTTTGTCATTACCATATTGGAGGACAAACTTGATCAGACATAACTTAGACGTGATGCATATAGAGAAAAATATCTTTGATAATATATTCAATACAGTCATAGACATTAAAGATAAATCCAAAGATAACATAAAAGCAAGGATGGACTTAAAGGAGATTTGTAGGAGGAAAGCATTACAATTGAAGGATGGTGGGAATGGAAAAATTTTAAAACCAAAAGCTCCTTTTACCTTTACTTTAGAGCAGAGACGAGCTATTTCTGAATGGGTCAAGAGTTTACGGGTACCTGATGGATATTCTTCAAATCTAAGCAGATGTGTTGACATTAGAACTGGGAGATTATTTGGTATGAAGAGTCATGACTGTCATATCTTTATGCAATATCTGCTACCAACTGCCTTTAGTTATCTACCGGATCAAATTTTAAAGCCTTCGGTCGAGCTTAGTATCTTCTTCAAAGATTTATGCTCCTCAAAACTAAATGCAGAGCACCTGATTCTGATAGAGCAGCATATATCTTTTATTCTCTGTAAACTTGAGAGATATTTCCTCCAGGTTTCTTTGACTCTATGGAGCATCTTCTCGTGCATTTACTATATGAAGCTAGAGTTGGTGGACCTGTTTAGTATCGGTGGATGTATCCTTTTGAGAGATATTTAAATAAACTTAAGAAGACTGTTAAAAATAAAGCACATCTTGAAGGCTCAATATGCGAAGCATATTTAATGTACGAGACAACCCAGTTCTGTTTGTATTACTTTGAAATAGCCTCACAATCAAGTCAGAGCACTGCACCTGAAAAAATGGCTCAATCCTCAAACTTATCCGTATTCAAAGAAAATGGTGAACCCTTAGGCGCAAGCACAATGCGCTATTTGACTGATAAGGAGATGCAAGTTGCCACTTTATATATCTTGCTGAACTGTGATGAAGTTGAGTCATATCTCAAGTAAGTATGAATAAGCTTGTTCATAAATTTATTACTCATAAATTCAATCTAAATCTTAATATATATTTACAGGAGTTTTATTAATGGTTTGAACACAATAGAACAAGTAGAAGTACAAAAGATAGTGGAAACAGAATTCCCAATTTGGTTTAAAAATACGATACATATTATGATTATTCATTTCAATTAATGTCTTTAACTAGTTAATTATTTTACTAATGACATTTCACCTATTGATTAGGTGCACACTCAAGGTAGTATTTTGCAAAATCTGTTGAGTATGTGTTTTGAACATTGTTACATTATTTATATAGTATATTGTCTATTGTGTTGTGGATATCGTTGTGTATATTTGTTTTGAATATGTTTTGTTTGCAGGTTGTGGAAATCCAATTTTAAAGGGAAGAAGGTTTTTTTTTTGTCAATGCTACAGGTTTCCGGCGGATTATCCGCCGGAAATGGTGCCGGTAATACGATATATCGAACTTTCCGGCGGATTATGCGCGGAAATTTCCGGCACTTCGTCCGCCGGAAAGTCTGATGGTAATAGTACCGTCGATTTGTTGCGGCATATAATCCGCCGGTATTACCGACATATATTTCCGCCGGCAATACCGGCGGATCATACGCCGGAAACTAATAACATAATAACGTCATTTTTTTTGTTATTTTTTTCGTCAGAAATACGACGGAAAATCTGCCGGAAATATTACCGACGAATTATATCCGTCGGTAATATATTTCCAACGCGCGAATTACCGTCGCATAGATTTCCGTCGGAAATCCGTCAAAAACCTTATATTTCCGACGGATTTTTATTGTTACCGACGGATTTTGTCCGCCGGTAACAATGAGTTTTCCTGTAGTGCGTCGGGTTACCGAGTTGACCTAACCTAACACGTTTAACCCGAGGAAGGCGGGACGGCGGACAGCGGGCGGGCGTTGGCCCTAGTGGCGCGAGCGGGTGTTGGCGTACGCGAGCGGGAGCAGGGAGTCGCAGGGGGGCGCGGGAAGCCGCTGGCAGCTTCGAGCGCGGTGCAGGCAGCTCGGGCGGGCGCCCGGGTAGCTCGGGCTGGCGCACAGCGTGGTTAGCTCATTTCAAATGAGTTTCCGGGCTGACCCGACAACCTAACGGGTCAACCCGAACTCGACCCTTTTTTTAAACGGGTCGAATCCCGGAACCCAAACCCAACCCATTTTGAAATCGGATCGGGTCAAAGCCGAAATTTTTGGGTCGGGTTCGAGTCAGGTTTTCGTGTCGTATCAAATATTGACACCCCTATACCAATCCATCATACTACACAACAAAATTTGCTGGATGTGGGTTCATGAAGGGCAACTCCACTATTCACTCCTATGCAACCCCTTAATCAATAACCATCGTTCAATATTGGGGATCAACAAGAAAGTGACCAATCCATCTAATAATATAGCATGTTTCCTTCTTATGATTACATGATAATGTCCAATTCAGTACAAGAATCTATAACGGGGGTAACTTTTTTAACATATTCTTTCATTCTTTCTTATATAGCCTAAAATTTAAACAATATTTAATCTCATAATAGTAAAGCACAAAATCTCTTAATAAGATTTTTATTAAAAAAATCAACTTTATGGTCCCAATTCTGATTAATTTTAAATAAATTTATAAATAACATGATTAATCATGCAAAAACCTATTAATTTATAAATACACTCAAGTAAGTTACTTCATTTTAGGATTTAGGATTTAGAATTTAGGATCTAAGAAATACATCATTTATTTTTCTCAAAATATACTATCTAATTTCAAGCAACCAAATGAGCACAACGAGTCATCCCTGTATTCTGCTGAGTTTTATTGAACAATAAAAGAATGAATTCTTGTACTATTTGCGGGCAGGGAAGTAATCTTTATTGAGAAAATGAACGTTGAGGACTCAAGCTTAAGGGTTTCTTGTTGACAGAGGCTTGAGGTTGCCGATGTTCTAAGGCAGCCACGATATTAAAAAAACAAATTAGGATGGAGTGTTAGGAATTAATTTGCTTTGTAAATTGTTAAAAAAAAAAAAAGGTTACAATAAGAGCATTTAGGTATGATATATTGAGTGAAGTAATTGGACCATTTAGGTATGATATATTGAGTGAAGTAATGAATTTTTAGTTTTAGTGGTTGATACTTAATAAAACAATTATTTGATTGGACACGAATTTTGATGTATATATAAATTAGAAATATTTAAAAGTTATTTTAGGATTATCCAAATTTTGACTTTAGCAAACTTAGAGTTAGGTTGAACGTCTTGACAAGATGAACTCAACGACCCCAAAAGTAGTTCGATCTTCCGTGCTTATAGTCAAATCAAGAGTCTAAATGCTAAGAGAACAACTTATGATTTGGGAATCAAAATGAGGTGTTTGTGAATTTTGTCTATATTTAAGAAATATATCACTCTCCAAAAATTTATAAGTAGATCACTCACTCTCTACGTGGTGTGAGGCTTGGACCATAGCTTAAGATTCAATAGAGCTTAAAGGCTTGAAGAATCCCAAAGCTCCACCCAAACACCATTAGATCACCATCCGACTGCAATTGAAACAGTACACAACCATCACCATCAGACCACTGTCGTCGCAAGACCACCTCCCAACCTCCATTATCGGACCATCATCTTATCTCCATTATCAAACCATCACCTTATTCACATAGATTGACCACCACCTTTCGACTGCAGCCCCCGAACCACTATCACCCAATAACTATCCTCCGACCATCGTTGCCCAAAAGCAATCATCTGACCTTCATTGTTGAACAACTGTCCTCTGATGTCCATTTCCTGAACACTCTCATTCATCCTACTTCATCTGACCACAATCCTACCATCATTGTCACCCGACCACAATTCTCTGACCACCATCACCTGATGATAGTCCTTTGACCACTATTGCCCCACTACATTCTTATGATCTTCTTTTGCCCAACTATAGTCATCTAACCATCATCATCTCAATATGATTTTCTAATCACCATCACCTCATGACTATAGTCCTCTGACTATCATTGCTTGTTTATAGTGCTCCATGCTCCATCACCCAACTACATTCCTATGACTACTATCGCCCGACAATGATCCTCCGACCATCATGCCTAACTATAATCCTCTGACCTCTGTCGCCCAACTAAAGTCCTCCGACCACGGTTGCCCGAGTACGACCCTCTGATTATTGTCTCCAAGCTACATCAATGCCCATTGACTTTGTCACATGCTATTGCCAATAATGCCAAACATCACCTATAAAGTCGATAACCACCATCAATACTAACTCTTACTATCGACGTCAGCACCAAAATTTATTCTAGACTTTGTAGCCTCTGATATCCCCTCCTCAAAGGAGAACAGTCAAATAAATAGCAAATGATCTCTAAGATAATTTCTATACCACAGGGCTCTTCTAACATCTAACATAGAATTTATTTTATACATTATATATATTTTATCAACACCTTCCCCGGCCACAAGAAAGAGAATCACTTGTAATCAATGACAACTACTACTATGACCATTTAAACTAGACAGGCCCTATGATTTTTTCCCCTTTATGAAATTTTCACATAAAAAATTTTGTGTCTGTTACGGCTCATCTTTTATTTGTATGTGGGTTAAATCATCACATAACACTAGAATAATAAACTCTCTAACTTTAGCACTGTGAATATTCTGCCATGCAATAGTTGTTAATATTAAGGGTGTACATTTGATCGGTTTTAATGATTTGATTTATAAATTAGCTAAACCAACTAATTTCTATCATAAAATTTATAAAATTGAACCAAAACTATAAAAAAAAAAAAAAAGCCAAGCAAAATCTTAATTTAGTTAGTTCAATTTGGATTTAAATGGATCAAAATATAATTTATTTTAACAATGGATCATATTATATATCTCTAGTTTAAATAACATATATTAATTAAGAAGATTATCAAGTAATCTTTGTTAAAGTTTATTATTCTAACATATGCAACTTATAACATCCACATTGATTTTAATGTCAATTATTTATTTACATGACTTTATTGATTAAAATAAAAATAATAATAGTATCATTTTTTTGTTTGATCGGTTTTACAAAATCCAAAATTGAAAAATAACTAAAATTTAAAGAAATTTAAATTACAATATATAATAGAACAAATACTTTAATAATTGAACTGAATCAACAAAATAATACTTGTTGCGGGCTCAAATATACGCGGCGATAGATTTTAATTTTCCGTCTTAATGTTGTACGTATATCCAGCACACAAACAGAATTGAGAGAGTAACACCAGAATTTTTACGTGGAAAATCCTGGAAAGGAAAAAACCACGGGGCCACGCCCAGTTGAAATGATTCCACTAGAACTTGAGCAGATTACAGGGGACTGACTCGCCTTCAAGGGCGATCAGATTACAATGGGTATCAGCTACAAGGACAAGCAGAGTTCCGACGTCTCTCGAAATGTCGAACAGAACTCCGGCGTCACTTTGAAAGAAACCCGGCGTCACTCGGGCGTCGGGTAGAATTCCGGCGTCGGGCAAAATTCCGACGCTGCTCCCGTGTAGGGCAGAGCTCCAGCGTCCCTCGGGCGCCTGGTGGTGCTCCGGTGGTGATCCGGCGGAATTCCGGCGAAGTTCCGGCGGTGGTCGAGGAGGAGCTGTTCCCTCCTACACTTTTCTTCTTCTTCTTCTCCTTCTCTTCTTCTTGGCTTGGGTCCCCTCTTAAGAGAAATGAGGGGCTATTTATAGTTTTTCTGGAGTGGCATAGCCCGTAAATATGTGAGGGATCAGGGGCAAATAGGGAGTGATCCGGATGAACGGCCGATATTGAATCCCTTGATCGTGAGCCGTTTATCAAGAATTTGAAGGTCTTAATGATATCAGAATTCTGCGATCTTGGGCTCGTTGGATTCGTCTCGTCGAGCCGCTCGATTCGAGTATAAGCTCGTCAAAATCGGAGACCGTTTGGTAACTCAAATTGCTGTTTGATGCTTCCAACAGCACTTCGGGCACTTGATTTGGACTCGTTTGGGCTCGGATTGAGTCGAATTTGGTGTTGTTGGATTCGTATTTCCAAGACGATCAGTTCGACTATAAGCTTGCTGAAATCGGAGTTTAAATAGTCTCTGAATTAATTTTTGAAGTTTCCAACTTGAGTTTTCCTCGAGATTCGTGCCCGATCAAGATAATTTTCCGATGACGTATCAGTTGCCCCCCTATTTTTGGACGTCAAAGCTCCAGGAGTCCAAAAATATATGTGTCGGCTTTTCACTTTGGCAAAATTGCAAAAATTTGCGTTCCGAAAATTACACGTTTGCTCGAACTTGATTATAGAGGCCCCGTTGAGCTCCGAAAGTGTCAAAATTGGGTCCGGAACGTCGAAAAACGTGTCCGGGGACCCCGAAAACGTCGAATTTGGACCGTCCGGGCCCGAAATCGGAGCCCGGGAACGGGTAGGCGGCCGAACCGGCCGAACCGGCCGGCCGCCGCCGCCGCCGCTGCCGGCGGCGCAGAACCGCGCCGGAGAGCGCGCGGCCCGCGCTGGGCCCGCCCGCGGCCCGCGCTGGGCCCGCCCGCGGCCCACGCTGGGCCCGCCCGAGGCCTGCTCGCGGCCCCATCCCGGGGCCTGCCCGCGGCACGCCTGCGGCCCGCGCCTGGCCCGCCCTCGGCCCGCGCCTGGCCCGCGCGGTCAGGCTGGCCGCGCCTGTTGGCCGCGCCCCTTGGCCGGGCGGTTTGGCCGGCGGTTAGGGAAACCGCCGGCCGGTTTTGATAAAATAATATATATATTTTAAATGGGGCCCGAAAAATTCCGAAAAAATCTCAAAAAATTCCGAAAAATTTGAAAAATTTCAGGGAATTTAATAGAATTTTGGAATCCTCCCCCCCTTAAGGAAAACTATAAATAGACCCCCCAAGGCCTAGTAGAAACTCGCCCCTTCTTCCTTTCTTCCTATGGCTTTCTAGCTTTTGGCATTCTGAGGCTTTCCGCCATTTTTAAGTAGGTGACTTTCCCTACTTGACTTGGCGCCCCTCTTTTTGTGCAGAAGTTAGCGGCTTTCTCCCCTCTTCCCCTCGTTCTTCTTTCATTTTTCTTCCTACTTCGGAGGCTTTCCGCAATCTTTCGTAGGTGACTTTCCCTACTTAGACCTGCGCCCCTCTTTAGTGAAGGAAGCAAAAATGGGTGATCTTGCCTCCTCTAAAGTTCCTTCAGAAGACCGTCCTGTGCAACGGTCTGAAGTTCCAAAGAGGGCCCAGAAGGCGCCGAAGGCCGACGATGTGATTTCTACTGTCACTGAGGACTCCTTTATTTCATTTAGGAAAAAGTTTCATTTTCCTAATGATTTAGTGATGAAGGTGCCGGCCAGAACTGATCGTGCCTGCTTTCCTCCTCCTGGATATGTGACGGTGTATGAATTTAGTCTGCGAGCGGGACTACGATTTCCTCCTTCCTCCGAACTGATCGACATTCTGACGCTTTGTGGGGTGTGCTTGTCTCAATTTTCCTACAGAGCAATGTCGATTGTGATGGGCCTGATCGTGCTTTTCAGAGACCGCGGAGTGGTACTTTCCTCAGAGTGCATTTCTCGGATGGGGCGTCTCTTTAGCGATGCGCAGGGACGTGTTTCATTCAGGTCCAAGTGGTTGGATATCCGCACTCGAGACCCCTCGAAAGGTTGGATCAGCAACTTTTTTTATGTGCAGAATGATTGGGGTCTTCAGGAGAAGTGGGGGAAGTTGAAAGAGCTACCTGTCCCCCTTCACATCGGAGCAGAAGATTTGCTGAGGATACTCAAACTCCCTGATTTGGATGCTCTACACTACGAGGTGCGTTACTTGAGTAGATATGTAGATGAGGAGTACTTGTTCAAGGTCGGGTTATCTACTCAAGCAGGGAGATCACATGCTCAAATGTTGAAGAAGTCTGCTAGAGTTCCAGAAGTGGTTCCTCAAAAGAACCACTCCAAGCGACCAGGGAGCGAGGAAGGTTTGCAGGCATTGAGGAAGAAGAGGGCAGGTGAAGTTTTGACAGTTGTTAGTAAAGGTCCCCGAGCTTCTCCATCCAAGTCATATATTCCAGAGGATGTGTTAAACCATCAGTGCATCGACCGCCGACGGGCTGAGGAGTTGGTGAGTCCTTCTTCACTTCTTCTCCTTTTTTACATTTCTTAAGGAATATATTTCTGATACTTTTCTTGTCTCAGTATTCTGATTTCAAGCTTGAGATGACCAAGACTCTGAACGATTGGAACAAAGAGTTTGTGAAGGTTAAATACCTTCAGGGAGAGTACAAGAAGAAATATGAAAGTTAAGTGAAGGAGATGAAGGTGGTGGAGGATCAGCTTGAGGGGTGCAGAACTGAGTTGGCGAACAAGATCACTTCAGTCTCTTCTCAGAATGAACGGATGGATCGTCTGCATATAGAGTTGGTGGAGGCACAAGCGACGATCAAGCAGCAGGAAAAGGCTCAGCAAGTCCTCGAGGCTGAAAATGAGAGGCTTTAGAGTGTATTGTCTGAGAAGGAGGCCCAGCAGTTGCCGTCAGCAGTTATTGAGGAGTTCAAAAAATTTTATGCTTTCAAGATCATTATTGAGGACCACATTCAGGAGGCTCGCAGTCATATTTATGATGTGGAGGTGAAGGCCTTGGAGGCAGAGTGCGCAGAGGATGGCTTCATCAGGGGCTTCATGAAGGGTGTTCGGACAGTACATCGCAAGACCGGAGCAGAGATCGAGGGACTGACTCCCAGCCAGGCTTCTAGTGATGCTTCTTCGGACTCTGGTGGTGAAGAGCTGGAGAGTGAGTTGCAGCGAGCTTTTGCCTTGGAGGAGGACGAGGATGATGTTGAGATTCTCTAGGGTGTCTTTGATGTAGTTTTGTATCTCTTTGCTTTCTTTCTAGTGCTTGTATATATACTCGATGTTGATGTTTCTATCTGGTGTACTTGATGTTCAGTGATATATAAAGATGTTGTTGATGTTCTTTTCTCACATGCAAATGAAATTTACTTAGTTTTACTTCAGTTTGGACTTTAGTGAGTTCTCTTTTGACTTGAACAGATGTGAGGCATTCCTTTTCTTTAAAGATTTTGACTTATCCGGGGTTATTAGTGAAAGCATTTGCTCGATACCCTTAACCTGTCCGGAAAAAGGTCAGATTAATTCCCTTTGGGATTGATTGTCACATGATTTTGATATTCAAGATATCCTCCTAGGATACTTGACCTATCCGAGGTTGTTAGTCAAAGCATTTGTTTGATGACATTAACCTGTGTGGAAGAGGTCGGATCAAATCCCCCTGGGATTGATCATTCAGTGATTGAGATACAATATAGATTGTGTACTTCTTGAATCACAGAAAAAGAGTTTGGAGAGAAGAAACATTAGCACGACGAAGTGAATATCATATTGCTCTGTAATATGAGATAGCAGTTCCCTAGAATAACTTAGGGATACAAGAGAAAAGTTCTTCTATAATCAACACACAAGGGATGTACGAAAAACTTTATAACACGACTACAGGAGAAGATAAAATATAAGACAAACATAACACATAGACCGATAGCAGTATCAACTCCTACTGGTAATATTTGCGAAGATTGCCCACGTTCCAAGTTCGAGGAAGCATTTTTCCGCCAGCATCCTTCAGTTTGAAGGTTCCAGGCTTGACCATAGCCGCTACCAAATAAGGACCCTCCCAGAGGGGGGAGAGCTTATTTCGCTGAGGGCCTTTTCCGGCGGCTTCAATGCTTCGTAGCACTAAGTCCCTAATAGTGATAGGGTGAGGTTTCACCCTTCGATTGTAGTGACGGGCAACTCTTTGGTGGTATGCAGCGGTTCTGAGTGAGGCTTCATCTCTTACTTCTGGAAGGAGATCCAAATTTGCTCTAAGCTTCTCCTCGTTACTTTTGAAGTCGAAAGTCTGAACTCTGTGGCTAGGAACTCCAATATCAACCGGTATGACTGCTTCTGTACCAAAGCAAAGGTTATATGGGGTTTCCCCTGTAGGAGTTCTAGTGGTGGTCCGATAAGCCCAGAGGACATTGGGGAGTTCTTCGGCCCATTGCCCCCCAGCCTTCCCTAGGCGTGTCTTCAGCCCTTTCAGGATTGTTCGGTTTGTGACCTCCGTTTGCCCATTAGCTTGAGGATGGGCAACAGCTGTATGAATGAGCTGAATATGAAAATCCTTACAAAAAGATGTAAAGATCTTCCCGGTGAACTGTGTCCCGTTATCAGTGATGATTTTCGCGGGAATGCCAAAATGGCATATTATGTTTTTCCATAAAAATTGCTTGGCATTTGCTTCAGTAATCTTCGCCAAAGGTTCTGCCTCCACCCATTTGGTGAAGTAATCTACAGCCAAAATAATGAATTTTTGCTGTCCAGTCGCTATGGGAAAAGGTCCCATTATATCAATCCCCCATTGGGCAAAAGGCCAGGGGCTTTGAAGGGATGCAAGCTTCAGAGCGGGTGTATGAGTGAGGTTAGAATGCAGTTGACAGTTTTCACACTTTCGTATGAATTCAAGTGCATCCTGTTTCATTGTAGGCCAATAGAATCCCTATCTCATGATCTTGTAAGCTAGCGCTCTTCCTCCCAGATGTTCTCCACATACTCCTGAATGAACTTCCCGAAGCGCGTAATCAGCTTCTGATGGTGGGAGACACTTGAGGTATGGCCCAATGAAAGAGCGCTTATACAACTCGTTGCTGATAATGGTGAAATTTGCAGCTCGTCTCCGAAGTCGTATTGCAGCTATAGGATCTTCGGGTAGTACCCCATCTTTCAGAAAAGATAAGATGGGTTCGATCCAAGACATCTCTCTTGGCTCGTCAATTGACTGTATGACCCATGGACCCTGAATGCTTGGAAAGTGGATTTCCTCGATACATCTTCTTTTGTAGATATCCCCCGTTGTTGATGTAGCGAGTTTAGAAAGAGCGTCTGCTCTTGCATTTTGTTCTCGGAGGATATGTATGATTTGATGTTCCCCTATACGGGCTAAGAGTAGCTTCACAATGCTACAATATTGAGCCAATTGTGGGTTGTGAATATCAAAATCCCCCTCCACCTGAGAGGCGACTAGTTGGGAATCAGTGTGGGCTATTAGGTTCTGGACTTCACAGTCAATTGCTAGTCTCAACCCAGCAACAAGGGCCTCATATTCTGCTATGTTGTTGGTTGCCGGGAACTTGAGTCGAAGCCCGTACTCAAGGGTAACCTTCTGCGGAGAGATTAATAAAATTCCAGCCCCAGCCCCAGAACTCCCTGATGCTCCATCTACGTACAACATCCAGCATGGAGAAGAAGGTGAAGCACTCGGTTGTACATCAGATACCGGAATGGTACATTCAACTACGAAATCTGCTAGCGCTTGAGATTTAATATCAGGTCTAGGCAAGTAGTGGATATCAAATTCTCCCAGTTCTACAGACCACTTAACAAGCCTGCCTGATGCTTCTGGCTTCTGCAGAATGCTTTTTAGCGGCAGATTCGTGTAAACTCCAATTGAGTGGGCTTGAAAGTAAGGGCGTAGTTTTCTAGCGGAATAAACTAACGCCAATGCTGTCTTATCTGCCAAAGGATAACGTCCCTCTACTTCAGATAAAATCTTACTAACATAGTAGATAGGACGTTGTATAGCATTTTCTTCTCGGACCAGAACCGAACTGATGGCTTGGATAGATACAGCCATATACAAATACAATCTCTCTCCTGGTATTGGTTTAGAAAGTAGTGGCGGGGATGCCAAATACTTTCGCAATTGCTCAAAGGCTTCTTGACATTCATCTGTCCATTGAAACCCGGAGCTACGGGCACCTCTAAGTATCTTGAAGAAGGGCAGATATTTATCTCCTGAACGTGCCAGGAAACGAGATAGTGCCGCAATCCTCCCATTCAGCCTTTGGACCTCCTTGATGTTCTTCGGTGGCACCATGTCTCTTAGTGCCTTGATCTTCTCCGGATTGGCTTCGATTCCCCTATGGGTTACCATAAACCCTAAAAACTTTCCAGAAGCGACTCCAAAAGCACATTTAGCGGGGTTGAGTCGCATATTGTAATGTCTTAACAAGTGGAAACATTGTTTCAGGTCAGAGATATGTTGGGTTTTTTCCAGACTTTTTACCAACATATCGTCTACGTACACCTCCATAGTACGTCCAATAAGGCTTTTGAAAACCTTATTCATGAGGCGCTGATAAGTTGCTCCAGCATTTTTGAGCCCGAAGGGCATCACCCGATAGCAGTACAATCCTTTGTCTGTTTGAAAAGCTGTTGCTTCTTTATCAGCAGGATTCATCTTTATTTGATTGTAACCGGAGTATGCATCCATAAAGCTTAACATCTGATGATCGGAAGTCGTATCAACTAACTGGTCAATGCGAGGGAGCGGAAAACTATCTTTCGGGCAAGCTTTGTTGAGATCAGTGTAATCTATACACATTCTCCAGGCTCCACTCCCCTTCCGTACCATGACAACATTTGCTAACCAAGTAGGATAGTGCACCTCTCGTATGAATCCGGCTTCTAAGAGTTTATCAACTTCTTGTTCAATTGCTTGCTGGCGATCTGGTGTAAAGTTTCGCTTCTTCTGGATAATCGGTTTGCATGTTGGATTGACTTTGAGAGAGTGAACGATCACTTCAGGGTCAATTCCAGGCATATCTGCTGGACTCCATGCAAAAATATCCTGATTTTCTCGTAGAAAAGCTGTAAAGTTTCTCTTCTCATCATCTGAGAGAAGTGATCCAATTCGCACTGTCTTTGAAGGATGCTCTTCAGATATAGATACAGTAGTAAGGTCTTCCACAGGGGAAGCTCTCTGAGGAATATCTTCGCTCCGCAGATCAAAGTCCTCGATGCTCAGGGTAACCGTTGGACGAGACTTGATTTGCCTAAGATAGCAGGTTTGTGCTATTTGCTGATCTCCACATACTATACCAACTCCTGATGGGGTATGGAACTTCAGCTTGAGGTGAGGAATGGATGCGATGATCCCAAAAATTGACTGGAGCGGCCTCCCGAAGATGGCGTTATAAGCTGATTCTGACTTCACCACGATGAATTGAATGGAGTGTGTAGTCTGTCGAGGAAATTCTCCAAGGACTACCGGGAGACTGATTATTCCTTCTGCTTGTACAGGTCGATTATCAAATCCATATAAAGGACCTGCAGCAGGTTGAAGTTTTTCTCTTGAGAGACCCATGTTGAGAAAAGTAGAGTAGAACAGGACATCTACGGAGCTTCCGTTATCCACAAGAATTCTTTTGACATTGTAGCACGGGTCACCAATGCCTGCGTTTATGACAAGTGGATCTTGATGGGGGGTTTTCACTCCTTCTAGGTCGGAATCATCAAATGTGATGGAGTGATCAATACGAGCCTTTTTTGGAGTTGGGTTTTCTTCTACAGTCAAAAAGACTTGGTCGGATAGTAAGGGGCCTCCTGCGATTGTTTCAATTTCGCCCACCGTTATCCGGTTATTCACTGGCTGCCTTTGTGATTGATTTTGCCCCCCAGCGGGACGAGCTTCTTCTCGGGTAGGTGGATTCCCAATAAATTGTCGAAGATAGCCCTGACGGATGAGTCTTTCAATCTCCTCCTTAAGTTGCCTACAGGACTCAGTAGTGTGGCCACGACTACGATGAAAGTGGCAGTACTGATCTTGGTTTCCTGTATTCTGCTTTAAAGGATGCGGCCACTTCACTTTGTCCTGATCTTGAATCGCCATCAACACATTTGCTCGGGAGGTGTTGAGCGGAGTGTACTCCTTCTCCTGTCGGGGTTCTCGTCGTGGCATTGGGGGTCTAGGAGGTAGATTGCTCTTCCCTTGCTTTTTCCGTTGTGATGACGGATTATCCATCTCAGGTGCTCCCTTGCGCTTCCCAGTGGGTTGCTCGAACTGTTTTCTGTGAGCGTTTATTGCCTCATCTGCTGATATCTGTGCTTCCACACGATGGATCAGATCGGCATATGAATGAACAGTATCGCGCATGAGTGCCGAATAGAAGGGGCCAGGACGAAGTCCTCCAAGAAAGACCCCTCGGAGCAATTCTGGGTCTACTCCTGGGATTTGTCGAGCCTCGATAGAAAATCGTCGAAAGTACTCTTTCAACGATTCTCCCTCGCTTTGACGAATCCCGGAAAGGTGAGAAGAATCCTTAGTAATTCTTCGGTTGGCTACGAACTGCTCGACAAACACCTTGGCCAATTTAACAAATGTGGGGATCGTTCCGGCTGGAAGTGAATAGTACCATGTTCGAGCTTGTCCTTTAAGAGTAGCAGGGAAAATCTGGCAAAGGAGTGCATCTGAAGCTCGTTGAATATGCATGATGGTCCTGTAATGGTCGATGTGCTCGTACGGGTCGGATGTCCCATCGTAGGATTCAATGCTTGGCAGCTTAAAGCCAACCGGGATAGGGTGTTGAAGAATGGCTTCTGCCAGGGGTGACGATTCCTGGAAATCCCACTGACGAAGAGGTGGCCTTATGCCTCCTATAGGGAATTCCTCCCGGACTAATTGTCGCAGTTCGTGGCGTAGGGCATTGCGAGGGAGCTCAGCAATGTGAGGTTGGGCTAGCTCCTCAGGAAGGTCTTGAGGAAGGCGAGATCGCTGACTTGCATGCGGAGGATGGGTAGAACTTGCTGTATCAGCCAGCTCGTTCTCTTGATGTGACTGTGAACGCCTCCTGGGTGGAGGAAGAGGATTCTCAGCCTGAAGATGTTCAATTTGAACAGCTTCGACACGGGGTGGATCTCGAGGGAGAAGAACCTCCTCCTGAGGTGCTAGGATCGGCTGTCGGGTCTCTCGCAAGAGTTGTAGGATCTCGTTTTGAGATTCTTCCATCTTTCGAATTCTCTCTTCTAAAGAGGGTCCCGAGGTCCCTTCTCCAGGTGCGTTTTGCCCCCCGGGGTATAAGGAGGCAGATATCGGACGTCTATGATTCACAGACTGATTTTTGGACTGGTGGGAGTTGGAGCGAGAAGCTCCAATGATACGACTGCTGCGCCTGTTGACCATCGTAACAATACTTGAAGTTGTGGGATGGAAGTTCCCACAGACGGCGCCAAACTGTTGCGGGCTCAAATATACGCGGCGATAGATTTTAATTTTCCGTCTTAGTGTTGTACGTATATCCAGCACACAAACAGAATTGAGAGAGTAACACCAGAATTTTTACGTGGAAAATCCTGGAAAGGAAAAAACCACGGGGCCACGCCCAGTTGAAATGATTCCACTAGAACTTGAGCAGATTACAGGGGACTAACTCGCCTTCAAGGGCGATCAGATTACAATGGGTATCAGCTACAAGGACAAGCAGAGTTCCGACGTCTCTCGAAATGTCGAACAGAACTCCGGCGTCACTTTGAAAGAAACCCGGCGTCACTCGGGCGTCGGGTAGAATTCCGGCGTCGGGCAAAATTCCGACGCTGCTCCCGTGTAGGGCAGAGCTCCAGCGTCCCTCGGGCGCCTGGTGGTGCTCCGGTGGTGATCCGGCGAAATTCCGGCGAAGTTCCGGCGAAGTTCCGGCGGTGGTCGAGGAGGAGCTGTTCCCTCCTACACTTTTCTTCTTCTTCTTCTCCTTCTCTTCTTCTTGGCTTGGGTCCCCTCTTAAGAGAAATGAGGGGCTATTTATAGTTTTTCTGGAGTGGCATAGCCCGTAAATATGTGAGGGATCAGGGGCAAATAGGGAGTGATCCGGATGAACGGCCGATATTGAATCCCTTGATCGTGAGCCGTTTATCAAGAATTTGAAGGTCTTAATGATATCAGAATTCTGCGATCTTGGGCTCGTTGGATTCGTCTCGTCGAGCCGCTCGATTCGAGTATAAGCTCGTCAAAATCGGAGACCGTTTGGTAACTCAACTTGCTGTTTGATGCTTCCAACAGCACTTCGGGCACTTGATTTGGACTCGTTTGGGCTCGGATTGAGTCGAATTTGGTGTTGTTGGATTCGTATTTCCGAGACGCTCAGTTCGACTGTAAGCTTGCTGAAATCGGAGTTTAAATAGTCTCCGAATTAATTTTTGAAGTTTCCAACTTGAGTTTTCCTCGAGATTCGTGCCCGATCAAGATAATTTTCCGATGACGTATCAATACTAATTTAATTTTATTTTAATTCATACATTCCCCTAATTAATATTGATCAATAGCCAATTTCATAAGATTTCAAATTTATTGATTTTTTATGCTTAATATAATATAAATTTTAATTAATTATATATATAATACATATTTTATAATTTTAAAATAATCAAATATTCTTACATGAATTTTTTTTTTTAATACTGCCCTGACTCATAAAACAAGTGGTTTAGTTAAGCAAAGCCTTAAAATTTATCCTTCGAACAGCTTCAGGGAAGAGATATTGGTCTTCTTCTGTCATCAGTGACATCTTTTTTTTTTTTTTTTTTTGGAATATTTAGATCAAGTAAAGCAAATTTATACACACATCAAATATAAAAGACTCGATCTAAATTTTTTTAATTGATAGTTAAAAATCCCAACTAACAGACCAAAAAGAATTACATAATTATATAAGAAATAAATATACAGTAAGTGTCGTTGTAATTAATATAAATATTTTTTATTAAAAAAACTACAAAATATCGTTTTCTACTCTCTCATGTACTTTGGTCAAATATTTTTTTTTTGTTTTCTTAATTAAAATTTGGTTAGTTAATTTTGAACACAGTCATGACTGTTATAAGTTTCGTCATAGCCAAAATTAATAAAATAAAAAAATGCTTTTATGCACGTTATCAATATTTTAAATTTTTTATCTTTTTTAATTATTTTGACTAATTTTTGGCCTTACATAGCTACATTAAGCTTGAAAAAAAAAAACGCTCGTTAAATTCAACTTACTGAGCATGATATTATCTGATTTTAGTTTATGTGAGCGTGGGAGGTCGGGCATTGGCACGTGTGCTCTGTGCCTCGTGTGTGAGCTCAATACAAACGCAATAGGTCCTTCCCAACGTGCATTGTTAGGCTTATAAAAGAGACAAAGAGTTGAGTTGAGCTTAAGGCTTCATTTGAGATGGTTTTTTTTCTATTTTTTAAAGTAAATTTTTAGTACAAAATTTAAATTTTTTTACTAGAAAGCTGCTTTACGAAGCAATAAGAAAGCCATCTCAAACGAAGCCTGGGACGGCTTTCTTTCTGTTTCTTAAAGCAGCTTTTTAGTACAAAAATTTTAATTTTTGTACTAAAAAGCCACTTTAAGAAGCAGTAACAAAGCCGTCCCAAACAAATCCTAAGTCATCTCTAATTTAGGCTTCATTTGGGACAGCTTTCTTACTGCTTCTTAAAGCAGCTTTTTAGTACAAAAAATATATTTTTTGTACTAGAAAGCTGCTTTGAGAAGCAATAAGAAAGCTGTCCCAAACGAAGTCTTAAGCTTGAGCTGAATTAATGAATCGGTTCCACCAGTTCTAGTTCCAGTTAACTCATTTATAGCGAAAGAGAGAAATGATTATGATTCATATAATTATTATAATAAAACTATAAAAGAATAAAATATTAAAAGATAAATAATAAAGAATAACATGATATAATTATACTTGAACTTATGAATTCTAAAATATTTTAAGTGTACTTTATATTAATATTTTTAAGCAAGCCGGCTCACAAGTTAATAAGTTGAGTGGATCGGGCTCAATTTGACTCGTTAGCTCATCAAAATCGGCTTAAGGATCATCTACCAAGCCAAACTTGAGTAGGTTCATGAATCAACCTGACTCATTTGCACAGCTATGCATTACTATGAATGTTCAAAATTGAATACACCAACAAAAAAGGAGTCATTCTGATTGTGTTGATTGCAACACAATAATTATTGATTTAATCGGGATAATTAATGAGTGTCAAATATAATATTATCTTAATTGATAAGATCTTTGATATTTTGGCAAAATTTTGGAATTAAATTTCGCCACCAATTGTAGATTTTTTCATATTAGGATAATTAGTGAACTGTAAATAGAGAATTTTTCATTCCAACCTTTTATCTACTGTCATCTCAACTTATATAAATATAGGAGAACCCGAGGTGCTGTAAAAAATCACTATTGTGATGGTTGTTTGAGGTCATAAATTGCTTGAAGTAGCTTTTCCAATATAATCCAGATGTTTGGATTATGACATTCTTGTGATTTGTACAAATAAAAAAAAAATGCGAAAATTAATCAATAACAACACAAAATATTATATAAAAAATCTTATATTTTTGAATTATATGTTTGTGTGCTGGATATCCGTGCAACGCTGAGACGAAAAACTCTAGCTCTATCGCTGCGTATATTCTAGCCCACAATAATAATATTTTTGATGTTAGACATCAAAATTTTACATGAGAAGATGGCAATATTTCTCATTAACTAAGTCAAGCTGACTATGGCTCTTCTCAAAAATTGACTCGTAAACTAAATTAGATGGGCTAACAGTCAAACTTAAGCCAATTCCGACTCAACTTCTTAATTCATGAGCATGTTCCTTTATAAAATGTTAATTTAAAATGAACATAAAATATATTAGAATTTAAGAATTTAAATATTCAAAATATTTAAAAACTATCTCACTTCTTCCATAATTTTTCATTCTTTTCGTCATCATATTACAATATCTACTTGAATCAAATCCATTTTCTCTTTCATAAAAATATAATTTGCTATTTGTTGTAGTGATTTTTATAAAATAATTATCATTTACAAAAACTTACTTCAACTAAATAATGTCATTAAACAAATTAAAATATTTAACTCAAATGTTTAACCAATGCAAGTTTTATTAGAGTTAATATAGGGTTAGAATAAAAATGATTAATTTTTATCATAATTATATGTTTAACACTCCACCTTTAACTCACACCTTCTTAGTACTTTAAACTTTAAATAGATTAAAGTTAATATTATTTAATAAAATAATAATTGATCACACATCAGAAGTAAAAGTTTGTAAGACACCTATAAAAACCTAACTTATTATGAACAAAGCAAGAAGATCGAAATTGAACATCCTGTTCATATTATTATTTAGACCTCGTTTGGGATAATATTTTTATTTTTATTGCTCTTCTTTTCAAACCGTAATCAAAGTTTTTATTTAGGCTTTTTTTGGGACAGCTTTCTTACTACTTTCTAATACAAAAAATTTATAATTCAAAAAAAAATTTATACTAAAATACTGTTTAGAAAATTGTAAGAAAGCCATCTCAAACGAAGCCTTAGCCACAATTTTTTCATTACTTTTAATATATTTTTTTGCTATGAAGATATTTTTTACAGCAGCTTTAAAAAAAACTACTTCTTCACGTAACGGACCTTTATAATAGTCTCAAATGGACCCTTAATTAAAAATTATTATTATAATATCTTGATGCAAAATGTAATATGATAGGCATCAAAATTTTTAAATTTTAACTGAAATTAGTACAATTCAGAGTATCATATACAATATTAATATCAGTATAAATTCAAAAAATTTAAAGTCTATTTAGATATATTTTACATCTGAATATTTTAATATAAAAATTTTCCATTGATTATTAGGTCAAAATAATTCAACCTAAGTCAACTTTGGTTGTGCTAACTTCCATGACCAATTTTCTTTAATCCTTTGAGCATGCCACTCTACCCCAAGCCTCAAACCATTCTAGCAATGGAAGTCATTAATAATAATAAATTTAATGTATTACAATAATACTAAATGCAATCGTCAATTTCTTCTTTTAAGGAGAAAATTGTGCACAAACAGTACTTCTTTACAATGAAAGCAATGGTGGCCTCCACTTTTCAAGTCCTTCAGTTCCAACATATTAATATTATTATAATAAGTCTATTTGTTTTTGCTTCATTTGGGACAGTTTTTTTTATTATTATTTGAAGCTATTTTCTAAAATAATTTTTTAGTACAAAAATTTTTATACTAAAAAGTTGGTTTAAACTTCATTTGGGACAGCTTTTTTCATGCTTCTTAAAATAATTTTTTAGTACAAAAATTTTAATTTTTATACTAAAAAGCTGCTTTTAAAAAGCAATAAGAAAGTCGTCCCAAACGAAGCCTTAGAAACCAATAAGAAAATTATTCCCAATGAAACTTAATTCAGTAATTAAACATGTAATTAAAAAATAAATTCATATTAAGCAAATTTAGTACATATAATGCATATTTAGAAAATTAAATATATGATCAAATATCATATTATAAAAAAATTAAATATATGATCAGAAAAATAAAAAATAAAATATTATTTAAAATAATTCACATATTAGAAAATAGAAAACAAGCGAAATAAATATAAAATCTCCCAAATTAAATATAAAAAAATATAAGATAATAATTGAACAATTCAAAATAATTATTAAAATAAATCAAAGTATTAGCCTTCACATTATTTGACAAATCAAATTAAATCACATATAATAAATTTAATAAGCTTGCACACTGAATTATATAAAATCTTTTAAGTGGTCATATTTATACATTTTATCACATCTCCAAGTGATTAAAATTTCAGGTTTCTTACTTAAATCTTCATCATCTTTATTGTTACTATATAATAAATTAAACTGAAATAAAATACTTAATATATTATTAAATTACACCTCTCAAATTTTATTATCATTAAATCAAATAAATAAAATTTATTCAAATTATTAAACTCATAAAATCAACACATGATATAATAATATGATATAATAGGCCTTCCTATGCATTCCTATTTTAAACCATAAATTCCTTTTTTTCACTATAATTTTATCATATTATAAAATGCTAAATGATACAAATTTTTATTTTAGAAAATCATCTTGTCCGGCCAGTTCAATCGGTTGGATTTTAAAGACTTGAACCAATAATTTGGTTGGTCCAACCAAGTGATCTTAAAAATCAATTTTGTATTGAACACGTCAAGACTGGCTTGAGCTATTGGTTCAACCAAGGAACTGGTGACCTATTCTTGATTATATAAAACTGATTAATTCACATGATACATAATAAGCAGTGTTAAACATTGATCCTAGGGCTAAAAATTTTATCATAAAATTTAACTCTATAATAATTAATATGTAAAACAACAACAACATCAAGCCTTTATCCAACTATGTGGGGTCGGCGACATGAATTCCTTTTCTCTATTGTGTTCAGTTATGAGTCAAATTCTTATTTAAATCTAATAAAGAATAGTCATTTATAATATTTTCTAATTAAATCTTTTTAGGTTTACCTCTATCTTTCTTAACATAATCAAAATCTAATACATCTACTATCCTGATCGGGCATCGAAAAGCCGCCATTTTATACGACCAAACCATCTAAGGCGACTCTCTCTAATCTTATCTTCCACTGGAGCTACTACAACCTTTTCACGTATATGCTCGTTTTGTATCTTATCTCTAAGAGTAAAACCACTCATCCACTTGAGCATCCTCATCTCCGCAATACTTAACTTAATATTATGCTTCTCTTTTAATGGCCAACATTTTGCGTCATAAAGCATTGCATGTCTCACCATCATCTTATAGAATTTTCCCTTATGTTTGAGGGGGCTTTTCTATCACACAAGACCAATGCATTCCTCCACTTCAACAACCCAATTTGAATTATAATAATAATATCTCCATCCACTTCACTATCTCTCTGAACAAAAGCTCCAACATATCTAAAACGTGTACTCTTATTAATTGACTTAATTTCCCAAAGTCACAATCCCTCCACTGGATATATGACTAGTACTAAAGTTACACTTCATATATTCGGTTTTAGTTATTCTCAAATGAAAACCTTTAGACTCTAAGGTTGACCTCCATAATTCAAGTTTACCTTCAACTCTCTATAGCTTATCAACAAAATTACCATTAGCAAAAAAGCATACACCAGAGTACAAGCTCTTGCAAATGTCAAGTAAGAACATCCACGACTAAAGTAAAAAAGATATGGGCTTAAGGATGATCCTTGATGTAATCCAATTGAAATAAGAAAATATTTGGTCAAACCATCTTATGTTTGAATACAAGTATAGCTCCCACATACATGTCCTTAATGATTTGAATATAAGTATTATTAACCCCTTTCTTTTCTAGAACTTCCCATAACACTTCTCTTGAAAATTTATAATATACTTTCTCTAAATCAATAAATATTATATATAGGTCCTTATTATTCTCTCTATACTTCTCCTTCAAACCTTTCAATAAATGTATAGCTTCCATAGTAGACCTATTCGGCATGAATCCAAATTGATTTTGAGAAACATTTGTATTGTGTCGTAACCTATGCTCCATAACTCTCTCCCATAGTTTCAAAGTATTACACATTAATTTAATTCCTCTATAATTTGCACAATCTTGTGCATCACGTTTATTCTTTAAAATAAAAATCATCACACTTGTTTTTCACTCATCTGACATCTTTTTAGTCTTCAAAATAATATTAAAAAGTTTAGTGAGCCAAAAAATTCCTTCATCTCCTAAACATTTTTGCATCTCTATTAAAATATCATCAAGTCCAACATCTTTTCCACGCTTCATTTTCTTTGAAGCCTCTCTAACTTTGGTTTTACTAATATGCTAATAAAAATAAAAACTTCCATTTTCATTTAGGGTGCTAAGTTCACTAATGTCGATCATATTTCACAATCTTCATTGAAAAGCTGTGCAAAATATCTCATCCTCCTTTATATTCTCTTATAATATAAGCACTTTTTAATCTTCATCCTTAATACACTTCACTTGAACTAAATTCTTACTACTCATATCTCTTTGTTCGGCTAATTTATACATATATATTTCGCCCTCTTAGTATCTAATCTATTATATAAATAATTAAAAACTAAAATCTTTGCATCACATATTATTTTTTTAGACTCTTTACAAGCCTCTTTATATCTTTCCTATTTTTAGAGGTTTTACATATAAAGCAATTTTTATAACAAAGCTTCTTATTTTTTATCTTTTCTTGCACATTCTGATTTCACCATCAACTATTTTACTATTATGAGCTTTTCCCTGGGATACTCTAAGCATATCCTTTATAATATTCTTAATATCACTAACTATTTTTTTTCACATAACATTAACTTCCTCATGTACAGACAAAATATTAAAATATAGAATCACTCTCAAAAATATTTTTTTTTAATTATTCTTTAAATGCCCCCATCTAATCCTAAAACAACGTTTTACTTTATTTTTTATATACTACTCCATTTTAAAATCCAAAACTAATAAGTGATGTCGGGTACGTAAACTTTCACTCAGAATAACTATAATCTTTGCAATTTAAATAATCTATTTTACTTATAAGAAAATAATAAATCTGAATTTTATTATATACATTCTTATAAGTGATGAGATATTCATTTCTTTTCTTAAATAAGATATTAGCAATTACAAAATCATAAGCTATAACAAAATCTAATATAATCTTACCACCTTCATAAATCGCTCTAAAATCATAGCCACACATAAATGTTTTTAAAATAATTTATTTCTACCAATATATCCATTTAAATCTCCTAAAAAAAACCTTTCTTCAAGAGGTTTTTTTTATATTATTTTTTTTAAATCATTTTAAAATTTTAATTTTAAATACATATTGAAACCTATTTATAGAGCATAAACACTTATAATATTAACAATATCAGTATCAACAATAATCTTTAAAACTAAAATTCTATTTCCAATTCTATTAATTTTTATAAAGTGATACATAAATTTTTATTACAATCCTATTCCCTCAAGTTCTCTTACTTCCCTATCTATTATTCATCTCATTATGTAATTTCATGAGAGATTACAATACTTATAATTTAAATACATAATTAGAAGCACACCTTGACCTCCAAGAACTCCGAAGAACAATTTGACCCAAACAATTTGACAACTTTTAAGATCTTCACTAACTAAACTAACAGACACCTCCAATTCAAATACTACTAACAGCAGCAAAATCAGTTGAAAGGATTCTAGCAGCCTCTGCAATGCTATTCGAATGTCCTACCTGTAATGTATTGGCTTTGCTCAAAGACAATTTTTGCTGTTCACTCAAAGCCCCAAAATATTAAATCAATGCTTCAAAAATCATGAACTTTACATATGCAACTAAGAAAATAAACTATGAAGCATGAAAAGATAGGGGACTCGAGCAAGAAAATTTAATCATAGAGATATAGACAACTAATTCAACAAACTGAATCAAACTTTAAAAAAATGCCCAAACACTGCCTTCCAAGGTATGCAAGAGGCCTTACAGATTAAATAAACCACCAAATCTTGCTAAAGTTTTTGAACAACGGTAGCCACAGGCCATCACAGTACAAGAAAAAGAAAAGTTGTTGATTGATCAATGTGGACTCATGAGGGCCTTACTCTTTTGTTGCTGCTGCATGTGGGGCACTTGTACTGTTTGATGTGCTCAGCCCTTGCTGGTGTGATCTTTACACACTTGCCATGAAACCACTTCTCACAGAGATCACAGCAGATCCAAAATTCATCAGCTGCATAGTTCTCTCCACATGAACCGCATAATGTCTCACCATGCTCATTCTCCTCATCTAAACCTTCCTCTTCTTCCTTTGGTTGCCCCACTTTCGGGTACTTGGGCTGAGTCTCTGATGACTTCTGCTTTTTTTTATAATGAAAGAAGGAGAAATATCTCAAATTGCACAAAATGTCATTAATTATTTGCGTATTCAATGAAGGGTGCGAGTAAAAGTAGCCGAATGCACTTAAACACCTATTCTGCCAGTTAAATTAAATGTTTGAAGAGAAGAAAAATTAGATTTTAGTAGAAAAACTGCATTAACAAGGATCACCTAAGAACAAGTAGACAAACAAACAAGAGAACAAATGCACAAATGTAAGATTAGCAATTTGCAATTCATATATTTATTTCAACTGGATGAATGACAATCATAAAATGCTTGGTGAGACAACATTATCATGGTCATTATCATCATTATCCTTGATCATAATATTTGCTTTTGAAAAACGATAAATCCATATTATCTTTATTTTAATCTATCAGACAAAAAGTTACCTTTTTTAATAAATTGTCTATAGATATAGAACTGTAAAACCAAACTGCAAGCTAAAAACTTCGATGATTGGAGTAAATTGAAATCAAGGCAATTGGCCCAGATTCAAGAATCAATTAACAGAGAATCAGATAATGGGATATTTTAGAAAATGTATGAACAATGCAATATGACCATGATAATTTCTAAGGACAAGCTTGCAAAGATTTTACTTCGGTTGGGAAAAAAAGTACAGAAATCTTTGAAGAAATATCTTGTGTACCACTTTTAAATTTGACTTTGATTTATTGTTGCTGTTGTTGTTGACTGCAGTCCTGATTTTGTTCTTGCCATTCAAAACTTCATAAACTGTAGGCAGTTCGTTAATCATGCTAAACAAGCGCTTCCTGCATTACAATTAACGTCAATAGTAGCAACAGTCATAGCCAAGCTATCTAGCTTTAGTTTAGCATACTACATAAGGGTTACATTAGCAATCTGGAAAAGGAATCTGGAAAAGGTAATTGATGGATAACATTCTTAAAGAAAGTTAAAAAAATAAAAATGACTGAATTTTCAAATTAAATAGAGAAACAGGACTTGAGGTATACTATACGATACGAATAAATAAATAAAATATCAGAAATACAAATCGATAAGGTTTCTAAACACATTCTTAATCATCTGCCCATAGAAAAATATCATAAGCCCTTGCAGCGAAAAAAGATTTTGCTGATACTAAACTACAAATATCAGTTTACAACCCAGATAACTGGAAATTTCAACTAGTTGGATTCCTAGTAAAACTAAGAGCCTAGCAGAAGGAAAGGCCCAATAAAATCACATGTTTTTCAAGGCTTAAACATTGACCTTTCATAAAGTTAGAACACCTTAGGAAGCTTGCCTCTTAAAGCTATTTGATACAACTTAAAGCCATATAATATACGTTTGGAACCTTGGAAGACAACTAACTACTCATAGTGATGATTAGGTACTCTACAGTCTACACTTCATTTGAAATAAACAACATCACTTTCTCCAGGCTCAGGTGACAACTCAATATAGAAACTTTACTAAGGAACCGAAACAAAATGAAGGAAAAAGAAGGGAAAGTAGAAAAGGATAAACAGAATAAATTAAGAATAAACACATTCAATTAAGCAAGCAAACAAGTAGACATAAAAATTCAAAGAAATTAATATCAAATCTCAGAAGAAGCAAGACTGTTAAACATCAAATTCTGTTCACATTTCCTAAGAAATAATAGAAGAAAAGCACAGGAAGAAGACGAGGGGTTTAGGTTGCGACATAAAGAGAAAGAAAGCAAGGCATAATAGAGAGTAGCCCTCAAATTAATCTTTCGTTAAATCCATCAGCCAATACAAGATAAAAGTGAGCAAAAAGAGCAGAAAATAATTTCAATCAGCTTGAGTTGGACATGATTCCGCAAAAAAATATTTATAAGCCATCCTTCATCCAAGCCCATGGTCAGGCAATCAATAATTCAACTTAAATGGAAAATGGAAAAAAGATAAAAAATGTAAATCATGAATAGTGTTCTGTAGTTTTAGCAGCAGCCGGACCGTGGCATTTGGAAGGATAGCCAAGTCAATGAGATTGTTTGGTACTTTGGTGAATACAATAATAAAGGGCCAAAGGGGGACTGATTAGTGAAACGATTTGGCATAGCATTTTAAACAAATTTAAGTTGGCTCGGTAATTCTTCCCGCTGTTTTGGTTTATGTTGAACAAGGCAACGTAACATACTACCCAAGGTACGATTCACTACTTCAATCTATCCATCCGTCTGAGGATGTTAAGCCGAGCTCAATTTAATATCAGTATGTAATCTTTTTCCAAAACTCCCTCTAAAACTGGCTAACAAATTGAACATCTCGATCAGACGTAAGGCTTCGAGGGAGGCCATGCAATCAGATTATTTTCTTGAAAAAAAGCCGAGCCACATTAAGTGCATCAAATGTTTTCTTACGAGGAATAAAATATGTTATTTTAGAAAATCTATCGACAACAACCATATGATTGAGTTAGAGCCACGTTTATTCTAAGGTAGCCCAAACACAAAATCAAGACATAAATCTTCCCACATAGAGTCAAGAACTGGAAGGAATGAATAGAGTCTTGTATTTCAACCCTATCCTTTATATATTTGACAAACAGAACACCCTATGAAGCATGAAATGCCTCCACGAAGATGTGGCCAAAAGGCTAGTTGTTGTAACTGAGCTAGTGTTTTGTCTCGGCCCACATGTACTGCCAACCCTCCACAGTGAATTTTCTTAATAAGCTGCAGCCTCCAGGAAGAATTAGGAATGCACAAAAAATTACCTTTGAATAAAAACCCATGTCTGATAGTGTAATCATGAATGGAATGGCATGTTGTGCATTGTCTCCACGGTTCAGCAAAAGCCAACATCAGAAGCATATAGATCTTTCATAATTTGCATTTTGGCTATATATATTCTGTTGACCTAAACAAATAAAAAAAATCACTCAAATCTACATACATGTCCGAAATCGTGGCTCACACAATCTCTTCGCACGACGCACGTTGCTGCCCACGTTCGCTTTGAATGTGATGTCCTGCCTGCTCGTGTCATTAAAACACGAAGAGGTGAAGCCGTCGGTTCCTGCTCACTCTCGCTCATTTCTTCCACACGCAGAAGCTCCCAAGCCTTCGTTTCTCTTCCCCACTCAACTCCCTAGCCTTCTTCTTCCCACAAACGAACCTCAAGCCTACAGAGGTCTTCCAACCTCAAAGCCGCATACCCGGCCTCGCTAGATCTCCACATCCCGCTGCCCAGCCTTTCGATCCCCTCTCCTATCCGACATCCCTACGGTAGCCGAAACCAACTCCCACATCTCCTCCTGCATACCTCTTCTTCCCAAACCTCCAAAGCCTTCTCCATTCAAGCCCTACCCGAGCCTTGCCCTATCCTTCCATCCAGAGAGAGAGAGAGAGAGAGAGAGAGAGATCCCTACCTCTCTTCATTGCTGGCCGACTTCGCTCCTCCTCTGACGTTCCCTTCCCTGTCGAGTCGAAGGTTCCGACATTTTGATTGGAAGCAGCAACAGGAGCTCGTCGCTGTGAAGGTAACTTTCTCCCTTTCCGGAGCTTCTTCAACCAAGTCCCGTAAACCCGCCGAGCTTCAAAGAGGGGAACAGAGGGATTTAACTCTATATGAGCTTTAACTATTTCCTAAATCCTGTTTATTAGGGTTTATCATAATCTTGCTCAAATCATGCTTAAATCCTGTATCTAAATAGTTTTTTTTAGTAATTGTGATTAATAGCATTTAATTGTAATTAATTAATATTAATTATATTTCATTATAATTGATAATTATTAATTATGGACTAATTATTATTAATCATGATTAATTTTAATTAATCTCAATTAATTATTATTAATTTTAATTAATTATTAATTATAATTAACTATAATTAACTATTATAATTAATTATAATTACTTGTTGTTAATTTAAAAAAAAGAGAAGAAATGCTTCCCTCGCCTCAATCTACACGCCGATCCCGCGCAGGTATAACCCCTTAGCTCTAAAACTCTGAAAGCCCACCTCGAGGCTTGCAGCGCGACAAAACAACCACCTATACACGTTTTTAGTAATGTGGTGGGCGGAAATGCGTCACGGTGCTCGCAACGAGACGGGTAATCATCTAAATCCTGTTCTCGGCGTTCGTGTCGAGCCGGCAAACCGCCCATACACGCTTTTCTTAGCGTGGTAGGAAGGGAACCCGATGAGACACCTACGACGAGGCGGGTCACCCCGATGATGGTCGTGTTGAACGTTAATCTCAACCGGAGGGGTTCATAAACACTTTCAAATACCTCCCAAATTTCCCACCAAATCCAAATTTCCGAAAAATCCAAAACTCCAGATATTTAACAATGAAATAATCCATTAATCACTTAAAATAAAATCCATCCACCCTCCGTAACAGTTTGTCGAGGTGGGCAAACTGAAATTTACTTCAGCTCACATAGAGCTAATGCCTGGTCGTAAATATCACTAGGATCGATTCTCAAATAATCTTCTACCAATAAGGACATTGGTACGTGTCCTCTAACCGATAGTTTCGTCGTCAAATGGCACTGCAGGTAAACGGTTATGACCCGGGGCCCCCTGAACTGAGTGGTTTTACCACCAAATGGCACCACGAGATAGCAGTTATGGCCAGAGTCAATGCGTCCCTTAGTGGCATCAAATCCTTGAGATATGAATCAATAGGATATGATTGATAGGGCACAGAGCCCTCTGTTAGCTAAGGTGGATTCACTCCTCCCAGGTCTACAAGGTACCCTTGGACGAAGCAACCCATGGCTGCCGACAAGAATTCTTCTGTCAGGTTGGGTCGACTACCTCCTCTGACTAAGTAGACCAGGGACCACGATGGCCTGGGACGATGGACCATGGGATCTTGATCGGGTTCATCATCCATTCCCCCACCATCCGCTTTAAGTGCAAGGTGGTGAAAATTTCTATTTTAAATATCAAATCTTCAAATCTCTGAATCCTTAAGCCCATGCTGCTACTATGTGCCAGACTCACATATCTTTACGTATCTGATTGACGACTAGCCTTAATCAAAAGTTCTCTCTCGTTATCGGAAGGGGTAATTAACTATAAGGGCTTGCGCCTATAGGAAACTAGAACTCAGATCATAAAGTCCTCCCAAAATGAGGGCGAAATCTCTGGGCAGTGTCTTATCTGCAACCACATCTTCCTTCCAAAATTTATCCCGGAACTTAATCCGTTAAAACTCCCCTAAAAAGCACAGGTGGAGGTCGAGGCCGAATTTTCGGATCCCACATATTCGTAGTTGCACTAGTAAGGCTACTCGATGGTTGAGTGCATCACCAACGTGATTCAATTTTCCAGCTTTGTGTCAGATCAGAAAACTGAATATATGGAGGTAAACAACCCAACGTGCATGCATCGTGATCTGACACAAAGCTGGAAAATTGAATCACATTGGTGATGCACTCAAACCGTTGAGCAGCCTTACTCGTGCAACTACAAATAGATATAGCCGAAATGCAAATTATGAATATCTGGAGGAAAACAACCCAACGTGCATGCGTCTAGTTTATATTTTTCTAGTTGTTATATGCTGAGGTGCTTGATGATCGCTACAAAGCTCAAAATCTTAGTGAAGCAGATAGTGCTCCCACTATTTAAATGATCAAACCACAACATACAATTCTTGATCGTAAACTGTTATTTCTATTAGCAAGCCTTAGTTTTTCATTTAAAAATTCGACTGGTCAATTATCCTGGGAAATCATAGCTCCAATACCTATGGGTGATGCATCAATATTGACATGAAACGGTTTATCAAAAATCAAGCAAGGCTAGCACCGAAGCAGAAGTTAGTATGGTTTTGATGGTTTCAAAACTATGTTGTTGAGATTCAGTCCATTGAAAGGTGGATGCTTGAGAAAATTAGTGATGGGTGTCATTAAAACACTAAATCCTTTTTATAAATCATCGGTAGAAATTCACGAGCCCACAAAAGCTATGAATATTGAACAAGGACTACGATGTAGGTCAATTTAAAATTGCAGCGACCTTACGAGGATCCATCTACACACCTTCTTGGGAAAGGATGAATCCTAAAAAATGCAAGCTAGGAGTGGCAAACTCACTAGGGGTGTCAATTCGAGTCGACGGGACGGGTTCGGGTCAAACCCGAGTTGACCCAACTCTAAACAGGTCAACCCGAACCTGACCTGTTTTTGCAAATGGGTCGGCTATTTCAACCCGGACCTGACCCGTGCGAGTTGTTGGGTTGACATGACCCGACCGGCTGAAAAAGTGCGAGAAGAGCTCCCGTCGTCGGCGGCAAAGCAGGGCAACTGCGGCGCAGGCGCATAGCCACAACTGCAGCAGTGGCAGCGGCAGTATGTGAAGCGACACGAAGGGACGCGACCTGTCGGGCAATGCACACGAAATGCCTCGATGCGTCAGGCAACGCGAGCAGCCGAGCACTCGACGCGGGCAGGGTGAGCAGTAAACGCGGGCAAACCATTTTCGAGTTTCCGGGTCAACCCGAACCCGACCCGATTTTTGAAATGGATCAATTTGTTGAACCCGAACCCGACCAGCTTCACAAACGGGTCGACTCGAACTTGAATTTTTCCAGGTCGGGTTCGAGTCGGATTTCGTTCATGTCAAAAATTGACACCCCTAAAACTCACATTTGAACAAATTAAAATATAACTTCTTATCACGGAGGCAATTAAAGATACGGTTAAGTGTGTTATATGGTCGGCCAAAGAAGTACTGAAAAAAAGAATATCGTCAAAATAGGCTACACAACACTTACCGAGAAAGGGCTTAAGCACTTCATTCATGAGCCTCATGAATGTTGACGGAGCATTGCATGAGCCAATGGCATCACCCTCCATTCGCAAAGCCCCTCACGAGTTTTAAATGTGATTCTCCACTCGTTACTGGGCCTTATGCGAATTTGATGATATCCACTCCTAAAGTCCAATTTGAGAAAATGATAGCCCAGCTAATTTGTCTAGCAAATCACTAATGCGAGGAACTGGGGATCGATACTTTACTATGATTTTGCTTATTACCCCTGCTATTTATACATAGTCGCCACTAACCATCTTCTTTTTGGGATAATTAAGCTAGTACAGTGCATGGACATAGGCTAAGCTAAATCACCTATTTGTGTAGAAGCTCATCAATGATTTCCTGTAGAATAGATTGCTCTTCAGGATTCAATCGGTAATGAGGAGGATTTGGTAAAGTTGCTCCAGGGACAAATTCAATTTTATGTTGGATTGTGCAAATAGGCAGCAATCGAGAGGTAGTTTCACGGGAGTTATATCGTAGAATTCATAAAGCAATTTTTGAATTTCAAATGACCACTTATTTAGGTTAGCCTTTTCAATTGAATCTTCCACCACCAACGCAAGCATAATATCACTATCTTGTCGATATTGTAACAAAGCTACTCCAAACATCATACTGTTGGGAGAAGTAAACAATACAATAAAACAAACAAGAAATAGAAAATTGCAGTGGAAAGAAAATAACACCAGGATTTAACGTGGAAAAATTCAAAACTGGAAAAAAACCACAAAGCCACACCACACCAAGAAATTCACTTTGAAAATTGGGAGAAATAGTACAGATCTCTCTTCTCTCTCACTCTCTCCTTGTCTCTCATCTAGCTAGCACCGTTCTTACACCAAAACAAACCAAGAGATATGCTACAACCATCAAGGGACATAACCCTTAATGATAAATGAGAAAGAAAAATGCTTTGTCCACCTCGCAGCGTCGCGGCGCTCAATTCTCTGTATCTTGTTAGTATGACAGCGCCACAATGCTCCCCTCTATCTTTTTTCACCAAACTATGCAGTGTCGGGGCACTTGGGTACACAGTGTCGGTGGGCTCGGGTGCATAACACCAGGGCCCTTTGGTGCACAATGTCAGGGCGCTCGGGTGCACAGCACCAAAGAATTGTACGAAAAAAAATTTTCATATACAGTAGGGGTAGAGCCCCAACAAGCCCAACAGATTGAATTGAGGCCCAAGACAGAAGTGCAACCCAATTGATCAACACAATCAGATTCCACACAAAACTAACATACAAGTTATTACCAGTCCTTTCTTTGCTATCGAAGCCACCTTAGTTGATTGAGGGAAGAGCCTTAACTTCTTATTTTTCCATTGAAGGAGTAAGTGTTAGACCAATAATCATGTAAGTTTCCCGTGTAATATTGTCAAGACCTTCCCAAAATGATGTGGCACACATACCTATTCAATACATCACACAAAACTTCACATATATATTGCTTGCCAATAGAGAAGACAACCCGACACATATCTGAAATGACAATGTTCATACCCTTCTTGACCCAACTAATTTTATATGGATTTGGATTCTTTGTAATCTTGAGTTATAGTGCTTACATAGCAAATTTGGAAATAATATTTGTGGTGCATCAATTGTCAATCATAAGGTTGCATACCTTTCTATTAATAGTGCAGCGAGTCCGAAAGATTGCATTGCGTTAAGAATTAATCGTTTGTCTTGGTGCTAAGAGAAGCTTTTCCAAAATGGATGCAAGCCAAATAGGAAGCGATTGCAATTTCAGCAACATCAAAGAACAGCACAAGAAATTTAGGAAGAAGAACACACAATAACTATTTTTATTGAAAGAACTAAGAAGGAAAACACAAGGTATAGTTGGATCTTCAATTGAAGAGGAAGATTCTGCACTCCTAAATCCCTAGCCGACTGTTAAAGCCCACTCAACCTAAGCAAAACTAATTCCAACAAAATCAAGCATAATCTAAAATCATCCAATAATTAGCATTAAATAGGCTCCCCTAATTCCCTCCCAAATCAACCCCTTTCCCGAAATAAATCCCTCTCAAATTTAAATTCAAATTAGATCGCTTTCCCTAATTAATTCCCTCCCCATTGTAATTAAAATTTTCCTAAATAATTCCCCCTTGATTCCTACTTACATAATGAATATTAACTCTCATGGGCTTTCCTTAAATAATTCCCTCTAATATTTGAATTCAAATTCAATTTCTTTCCCTCATTAATTCCCCCCTAATTATAATTAAAACTTTCCTAAACAAGTTCCCCTCTCTCTTCTTGCCCGCCGCCCACCCTAGTGGGACGCATCGGCTCAGTCGCCGGTCCATCAATACTCCCCTCCCAAAGAGCCACCTTGTCCTCAAGGTGGAACAAAGAAAATCGTTGGTGAAGCACTTGACTAATAATAGTGGACTAGAAAATGGACTTGACACTAAGTCAAACGATCTCTGCCTCGAGCATCTCCCTGATCAATCTCTTAATCTCTTCATTCTAGATTTGGGGATGACAGTACAGACAAACACTAATAGGTGAGACTCATTCCTTTAAGATGATAGCATGCCCGCATTCCTGCGGAAAAGCCAACCCTTAAACGGATTGGAACACCCCTCGATATTGTTGTAGGAGTGGTTGAACCATATCTAGTGCTTCTATCTTCTCCCCATCTTTTTCTCCTTCCAAACACTGCAGCTCCACCAAAAATCCCACTACTTCACCCGTTCCCCTCGCTAGAAGTGTGGCATCTCCTCTTCTTCCCCCAACATTTCTACCTCTTGATCTTCCCCTCTTTATCGGTTTAAGACTTCCTCCACTCCCTTGGCCGTCAGCGTCTCCCCCCGCCTCTGACAACGCCATTTTGGTTCTACCTCGAGCATTTTCCTCATCATCTACTCCATGATGACAAACTTCTTATCGATATTCTCATAGACGGTTGAAATTTGACTTTGGAAATATGAAATTTTACATTTCAATTGTTTAACCTCCCCTTTCAACACTTCTACCTTTCTTCCTGCCATAGGTACCTGAATCTATGCTTTGATATAAATTTGATAGGAAGTAGATACAATTTCAACAAAATCACATAACGACACAAGAAATTTAGAAAGAAGAACACACAATAAGTCTTTTTTATTGAAAAAAACTAAGAAAAACACAAGATATAGTTGGATTTTTAATTGGAGAGGAAAATCCAACTCTCCTAAATCCCTAGTCGTCGGCTAGAGCCCACTCAACCAAAGCAAAACTAATTCCAGCAAAATCAAGAATAATATGAAATCATCCCATATTTAGCCTTAAATAGGCTCCTCTAATTCCCTCTAAAATCAGCCCCGTTCCCTAAATAATTCACTCTCATATTTCAATTCAAATTAGATCTCTTTCTCAAATTAATTTCCTCCCAATTGTAATTAAAGCTTTCTTAAATAATTCCCCATTAATTCCTCCTTATATAATGAATATTAACTCCCATAGGCTTTCTCTAAATAATTCTCTCTCAGATTTGAATTCAAATTAGATTTCTTTCCCTAATTAATTTCCTCCCAATTATAAATAAAACTTGCCTAAATAATTCCCCCTCTCTCTTCTTGCCCATCACCCACCCTAGTGGGGCCCACCGGCTCAATCACTGGTCCATCAGTTTCCCTTCATCTCCATGCAATTCTTCTACTTCTAGCTCTGAATTTCAAGTATCTGATTCTAGCACAATCATATTTCCTTATTCGACTTCTCCTTCCATCAAATGCAACTGTTGTCGGCTTGGACGCTCATTAGATTTGTGGTCGGTCTGAAAATACCTAAAGCACTTGAGAGTGGAAGGCTGAGCATAGGGGTTGTCTTTGATGGGAGCTTTTGTTTTATTCAGAATTGTTGGTTCCTAAGATGAGCCTCCACTGCCAGCAGCAGGTTGTTGTGTTGCTTGGGTTTTACCTACTAGTGAGGGGAATTTTACGAGGTCTATAGGCTAGTCTTGGGAGTGACGTCTCGACTATATCGAGCATGGCTTTAGAGTTGTAACTCAACCTTTAAGGCGTAATTAACTGCTTGAGAAAGAGTCCATACTGAATTAAATTCTAACTTATGTTGTATGGCTTATTTCAGTCCTCATATATATCTTGCTACCAATTGATTGGCGGACTAATTCAGGTTGTTGTGAGCACTAAGACGATAAAACTCCTGGGTATATTCAGCCAATGTTCGCTACCCTTACACACAATGTTGATACTTCAAACATAACAATTGTTCAAACCCGAAAGGCAAAAATGCCCGCAGTGAAGCTGCTTCATTCTAAACCAACTGCATGCTGGACCCTTTCCTTCTCGTCGTCAGCACTATATCAATTGCATCCACCATGCACTTGCCTCTCTTTTTACTCGACAAGCGGCGTATTTGACCTATTTATCTAGGGCAATCTCCATATATTCAAAAAATGTCTCAACTGCTCATTCCCAATCCAAATAGTCCTCAATGTGCAACCTCCCATCAAAGAAGGGAATGTCGAGTTTTACGCAGAATTCTCTAGGTTCCTTATGGTGCATTCCTCGCCACCGAGGGTGTTCGTAGTAATGCAGTGACTCTTCATCTATTGAATCAAACACATCTCGGGGTTGACGAAACTCAGGTTCATCTTCGGAGTCAATCAAGTCGACTGTTGTGTGCCTCTTCCATTATGTTCTCCCGCTGCTAGTCCTCAACTTACCAGTATGATTGCAGGGATTTGCACGCAAGCAAGTGGGTGTTGAATCAATGATGTTTTGAGGTGTTGCAGTTCTACACTACAGGAAAGTCATCAATTTGCGGTGAACTTTGCGATGGAATTTTTTTCTCTGAAATTGCAACGATTTTGCGACGGAATTTTCCGTCATATTTTTTTGTGGCGGATTTGCGGCGGAAAATCCGATGCAAAAAAACTCTATCTAAATCGGCTAACTAGCCATTTCTTTCATTTGCTCGACGTTCTGTATTGACCGCATCCGTGAGCTCCTTTCAACGAAGTTCGCTTGGCATTGTCTCCTTCGATGACTTTCTTACCTCTCGCATCCGAAGTCACACTTCCTCGTTGTTCTTTGTCTTTGCAGCCTTCGTGTCCCCTCTCATCGTCAGTTGCTCGGCCTCCTTTGACAACGTTACTTCCTGTTGCCTCCATCGACGACGTTCCTTCCTATCACATCGCCATTATTCTTCGCCATTCCTTTGACACTTCCTAGCTGTCATCTAACCTCTGACCGCGACCTTGCTCGGCTCCTTCCACGACGTTCCTCCTCTCGACCGATCAGAGCTTGCTCGTTGAGAAGGTAACCATCTTTCTTACTTAAATTTCATGAGTCTATTATTCATTGAGATGGTGTAATAGATGTAGATATTATTAGCAGAATTCGTGTTGGATGGTTGAAATGGAGGAATGCATCAGGCTTATTGTGTGATAGATAACTTCCCCTCACACTTAAGGAAAAATTATAAAAAATGGTGGTGACACCTACAATGCTTTATGGTGCAGAATGTTGGCCATTAAAAGAGAAGCATAATATTAAGTGTTATAAAGATGAGGATGTTGTATATAATAATCATAGCATGCTGGATGGTTAGTAGAATTAGTGTTGGATGGTTGAAATGGAGGATAATGCATCAAGCTTATTGTGTGATAAATAAATTCCCCTCAAACTTATAGAAAAATTCTAAAAAATGACTGTAATGCTTTATGGTGTAGAATGTTAGCCATTAAACGAGAAGCATAATATTAAGTTAAGTGTTGCAGAGATGAGAATGCTTAGATGGATTAGTGGCTTTACTCTTAGAGTCTACTGTTCATGGTGATGGTGTAATGGATGGAGATATTATTAGTAGAATTCAAATTGGATCATTGAAGTGGAGGAATGCATCGGGCTTGTTCTGTGATAGAAAAGTCCCTCTCAAACTTGAAGGGAAAATTCTATAAGATGGTAGTGAGACCAGCAATGTTTTATTAAGGTGTAGAATGTTGGTCATTAAAAGAGAAGCATAATAATAAGTTGAGTGTTACAAAGATGAGGATGCTTAGGTGGATGAGTGGCTATACTCTTAGAGTCTAGTGTTCATAATGATGGTGTAATGGATGGAGATATTATTAGCAGAATTCATGTTGGATGGTTGAAGTGAAGGAATGCATTGTGCTTGTTGTGTGATCAAAAAGTCCCTCTTAAACTTAAGGAAAAATTCTATAAGATGGTGGTGAGACCTGCAATATTTTATTATGGTGTAGAATGTTGACCATTAAAAGAGAAGTATAATATTAAGTTAAGTGTTGCAGGGATGAGGATGCTTAGGTGGATGAGTGGCTTTACGTTTGAGAAACTAGATGTATTAGTGTGTTGCACTAATTCATACACACTCTTCTATTGTCCAATATACAATGACCGACTGATGAAGTCGCACAACTATTCATGCAAACTCCTAAAATTATCACTATTGCACATATTATTTAATTTTTTTTAAATTGATACAAATCTAATTGTTTGGTTGTAGAAATTTATAGTCCAAGAATATTATGAATATTCAAAAGTATAGAAGTTTGATGTATAATTGACTGTTGCCTAGACGTAAGATATTAATAGATGAATTTCTAAACGGAATGAATTATTTCATTTATGCAAGCTGTCAATTGCCTTCATTTATATCAGAGGGTAGGTTTCGGTTTCCATGTTCCAAACACAAAAATTAAGCCTACCTTACGCAAGATGAGATTACTGTTGATCTATATCGCAGAGAATTCATGCAGAATATTAGTATTGGACTTCACATGATGAGTACGAGCCTCATTTCGACTCTCAGTACAGCCCGTCTATAAGTTCCAAGTTCCAACATAGTTGAGTAAGGCAAAATTAGGATGTTTGAGGACTTGATTTATAATGCAACTGGGTCATAATTTAACCAATATACAGAAGAATCCCAGAATAAGGAGGCACAAATTTTCTATGATTTGTTGCACGTTGTGCGACAACCAATTTGGAATGGGTGCACTACTCCCTCAAAGTTATCTATAACTGTGAAGATGTCAAGCATAAAGACAGAATACAATATACCCAGAGAATGCTTTAATCAATTCATCGACCTACTTAAGGAGACCAACCCAACAAATCATATAATTTCAATAGATTTATACCTGACTAAAAAATTGATTTCCAAACTTGGTTTGACAGCAATAAAAATAGATTGTTGTGTTAACAGATGCATGTTGTACTACGGAGATAATTTATTAGAGATTGCATGTCATCATTGTAATATGCCAAGGTTTAAACTAAATTCTAAAAAAAAAGAAAGGATGTGTCGGTCAGTTGATTGATCTACTTACCCATCATTCTCATATTACAATGTTTATATGCATCTATGAGGTCTGCTGCACATATGAGATGGCATAAGGAATACAACGCATAAGTAGGTATTCTAACACATCCATCAGAAGCAAAAGCCTAGAAACACTTTGACCGTAAACATCCTACCTTCGCTGCAAAACCAAGGAATATAAGATTAGCTTTATGTGCAAATGATTTTACTACATTTAGCAAATCTTCCTCACCTTACTTATATTGGCCTGTAATACTCATCTCATACAATCTTTCTCCAGAGTTGTATAGGACTACACCCTACATATTTTTGACACTTATCATTCTAGGCCCACACAATCCAAAGGTAAAGATAGATGTGTTCCTGCAATCTTTAATCAATAACCTAAATTTATTGTGGAATGAAAGAGTTACCACATATGATATATCCACCAAACAAATTTTTATATTGAAGGCAGCATTACTTTGGACAATTGGTGGCTTTCCAACATATAATATGCTTTCTGGTTAGAGCACTACAGGCAAGCTACCTTGCCCATATTGCATGAAAAATACTAAATTGTTAACTTTGAAGCATGGAGGGAAAAACACTTGGTTTAATTGTCACCGTATGTTCTTACATATAAACCATCAATTCAGGCTAAATAAGTATACTTTCACTAAGAATAGAGTGGAGACAACACAGCCTCCACCAAGATTAAGTAGTGAAAAAATATTTGAAAGAGTAAATTTTATATCAACGATAATTGATTCTCCATCATTAGCTATTCACAAAGTTTCCAGGTATGGAGTTACTCACAATTGGATAAAGAAGAGTATTTTCTGGTCTTTGCCATATTGAAGAATAAATTTAATCAGACATAATCTAGATGTGATGCATATAGAAAAGAATATTTTTGATAATGTGTTCAATACAATGATTGACATCAAAGGTAAATCTAAAGACAATGTAAAAGTTAGAATGGATTTGAAAAATATTTATAGGACAAAAATACTTGAGTTAAAGGAAGGTGAAAATGATATACTTCTAAAGCCAAAAACTCTATTCACATTCACTTTAGAGTAGAGGCGAGCGATTTGTTAATGGGTGCAGAACCTAAAGTTACTTGATGGATATGCTTCCAACCTCAGTAGATGTGTTAACATGAGATCGGGGAGGTTGTTTGAGTCATGGTTGTACCATCTTCATAAAATGTTTGATGCTTATTGCCTTTAGTTCTCTTCCAGATTCAATCTTAAATCCTTTAACCGAACTAAGTATCTTCTTCAAGGACTTATGCTCATCAAGACTTAACAAAGAAGCTTTGTTCCATATTAAGCATAATATTCCTTTCATTCTATGTAAGCTTGAGAAGATATTCCCTCCAGGTTTTCTAACTCCATGGAGCATCTGCCCGTGCATTTACCATATGAGGGTAGAGTTTGTGGACTTGTTCAATATCAGTGGATGTATATTTTTGAGAGATAATTTTGTGCAAACATAACATATCAAATATTATTATTGGATTTTAAATTTATAACCATACATCATTCAGGTACTTAAATAAACTTAAGAAGATTGTAAAGAACAAAGCACGATCTGAAGGATCAATATATGAAGCATACCTGATGTATGAGACTACTCAATTTTGCTCATGCTACTTTGACGCAATGTTATAATCAATAATGAATAATGTACCTCAAAACAATGTTTAAAATTGTGTAATCGGGCATTGAGGCGATTTTCGTTCGTGAGGCGAGGTGTAAGCCTCAAGGCGTTTTGAGGCGTAAGCCTCAAAAAAAAATTTGCGTAAACATAAAATGATAAATTATATCCACCTGAGTGCTATGTTTTCATGCTGGATCCTTTCTATGACCTGATGCAGCTTTATCCTTACTTCTGACCATCTTTTATGAGAAGAATATATTAGTGCAATATATCAAACCCCTAAACATAATGCTTCGCTTATTCTAAAGATGATGAATACAACAATATGTCGGGCAGCCGAGGGTCCAAGGGGGCGCTGCCCCCTGGCGGGGTTCGACTTCTATTCAGTACCCCCTCAGTAGTAAGCCTCGAAAGGATAAAAATAAGGTAATTTAAAATTATAAATAAACAACACCTCGGTCCTATAATCCATTGCAAAAGCGCAGTGAAAGCGCAGCGAAAGGGCAGCAAAAGTGAGGGTGGGGGGCCGAACCGAATAGATATATATTAGGTTAGGATTTTTTTTAAAATTTTAAGAGACGGACGCCTCTAAAACATGAGGCGAGGCTCGCCTCAGTGAACTTGAGACGTCCGCCTCAATGCCAGTAGATCCAAATGTATATCCATCTACCAGTAACATAGCAGTATTCAACGGAGGTGGCGAGACAGTAGGCGCTTGTATAGTGCGCTATTTGACAAATAAGAAGATGAAAGTTACCTCGTTGTACACACTGCTTAATTGTGCTGAAGTTGATCCATATTTCGAGTAAGTTTAAGTTAAGATTCTGTAAATTTTATAGACTCATACATAGAGACAACGGCGAAGGGAGGCGGGGTCCCGCGGGGGCACGTGCCCCCTCCGCGAAAACAAAAAAAAATTTGGCGTATGAATACAACCCGCGGTTCGCTGTTTTGCCCGGTTCGAACGTCCGCTCGCCCTAATATCGCTCTGCCCTCGCCTCTCGCGCGAAGCAGCTCTCTTTCGCGATCGACGGCACGGCTTCAGCTTCGAAGCGGTGAGCCTTGGAATCACTCGCACCCGTGAACTCCTTCATTTCTTCCTTCTTCGATCCCGGCCATCCGGCTTCAGTTCTCTTTCGCGATCAACGGCAGCCGAAGGTAAGATCTATTAGTTATCTTTAGCCTTTAGCACAATTGTTGGATTTGCCTACTGCACGGTTGCAAGTTATATGATATCCTCCTTGTTGTAATGGTATTTTTGGCTTTCTAAGTGAACCATTTAGGATGCAGCTTGAATGGTTTTTGAATTGGCAATGACTACAATAGGATTTTCTCTTTTGCCTTTTGTTTCCTTCATTCTTCTCTTCTGTTTTTGGCCACTACTTTGGTGAATCTTTTAATTTATATTTTTGACTTTGTTGTCTCAACTATTATCTGCACTGGGAAAAGCATTTGGTCCCTTTGGAGACCTTCATGTAGATCTGCTATAAATTTTTTATGGATTATTATCTTCTCAAATGGAATTTATAGTGAGGCAGGGTGTTGCTTGAACTCAGTTATACACTTTTGTACCAATTGTTTGCATCTTCGTCTCATTTTCTGTCATTGGATCCACTTCTCATTAATATTGATGAGAAAAAATAGGGTTTTAGTTAATCTCTTAAATTGTGCCACAAATTATGACGGAAATTTCGTCTTATTTCTGTGATACTGATGCTTGCAATTGAACCATTTATTCTGTATATATATTTAATATCTTTTCATTTTTTTCAAATCTAACTTCATTCTCATCTTTTGCCTCATCTCTGAGAATGCTAAAATGTGCTGCTTCACAAATATACCATAATATTGTCTTTATCACTTTATGCTTCAAATGAGTTTTACATGTTTTAGGTTATTTGACTATGGAGAAATATTTTAAGAAGGCCTTACAATCTTGTGTATCAACATCAATACTGAATTGCTTTGTGTATTGCTTGTTTGAATCCATCAAATTTGTTCTGTGCATTCAACAAAGAGAGGTTAATTAGAATGGCAAACTTATATCCAAACGATTTCACTACTTCAGATTTGATGATTCTTGATGATCAGCTAGAAACTTATATTATGGATATGCAGTTTGATGTTCAGTTTTCATTGTTGAAAGATATAGGAAGTCTTGCTGAAAAAATGGTTCAAAGCAGGAAGGAGATGTTATATCCCCTTGTTTTTAGGCTATTGAAGCTGGCATTAATACTACCCGTTGCAACAGCAGGAGTTGAAAGAGCATTTTCTGCAATGACTATCATAAAAAATAGACTACGCAATCGAATTGGAGATCAGTGGATGAACGATACTTTAATCGCTTATATTGAAAAAGAAATTTTAGATTATATTGACAATGATGTTATTATTCAGCTTTTTCAAGATATGAAGAATAGACGCTATAAATTGTAAGTGTACTTTGTCTTATATTTAGTAGTTTATGTTTTAAATAAAAAAATTTTAAAACTGTCAATGCCGGTCCCAAGCCCGAATGAAAAAACTTGAGTGGATTTAAAAAAAAAAATTTGGCCCCCTCTACGAAATTTTTCTGGCTCCGCCACTGCATAGAGACCCTAAATTCAAAACTTTTGCAGAAAGTTCGTTAATGGTCTTAGTACAAGTCACTATTAGAGCAGGAAAAGAGGGTGAAATCTGATTTTCTAAATTGATTCAAAGAAACGGTATATATTTCAACAAGTCACTTCAACCTTATATCTAATCAATTAACTTAGCAAAAATGATAATAACAGACAAAACCGAGCTTCTGACGTTGGGGGTTGGGTAGCTCTCTCCATACTAAGGGATCAGTTCCACACATTGAGCATAGATGACGATTGGTAAGAATTTTAATAGATTTTTTTTTTGTTTATGCTAATCTAAGTATACTACAGAAGGAGATGCTTGGTAGAGAATCCACTGCAGTTGAGTTACACAATCACACTCATAAGCATCAGGAGGACCAGCAGTGAGTGGATGAGCAAGTTAGGAGGGTATATGTAAGTATATAAGGATATTATACTTACAGAAGTATTATAAGCGACGATTACACGATGATTAATCTTATGTTATATTTTGTAGGATGAGTATACAAGGCTTCAATAGAGCTAGGCAACAGCAGTTAAGGGTTCCTATGAGGATCTACAGATGTTTCTGACTACCACACTTGATCACAAGCGGTAGGTGAAATGCAAAAGGGAACGGTTTATAGATTAGGCTCGCAAGCCTATGTGTACGAGGGACAGTCCTCTTCTGCTGCCAGCTACTCCGCAGGCAGCCAACAGAGTTTATATAGCCAACAGATGGCTAATCTGACAGCGGAGTTAGAAAATGTCTGAAAAACACAGGCGGACATGAATATTCAGATACTAGATGAGCCTAGAAGATTGAGAGAGCAGAATGGCGAAAATCAACCTGCGCCTACATCAGCTGAGCATGATAGCGAGGACACAGATTCTACTCTGTAAAAATATTTTTGATCTAGTTTACTTCTTTTGATGTATAAGAACTATTGAAACTTTAACAATGTTATGACAATTGTAGAATTTTATGGAATGTGCTTGTTTATTTGAGCTATTGGAATGTTTATTACTATTTGATTATTATTGCTTCTTATTACTGTTTTTAATTATTGCTTGTAAATTGTTTGGATTCGTACTGTTGGAAAGCTTAATAACCGATTGTAGGAGCTTTTTTTATTAATGCTACAGGTTTTCGGCGAATTTGCGACGAAAATTCCGTCGTAAACCTTGATATGACGATCTAGTATCGTTGTTTGCGACGAAAGTATCCGTCACAAATGGCGGCGGATTTGCAATAAATTTTCCGCCACAATGTACGACGGATATTCCACCGCAAATTGCGGCAGAATTTCTATTGTACATCCGCCATAAATTTGCCGCAAAATATTTGCGATGGATTGGTTCCGTCGCAAATACTTTTGTGATGCGGATTTTAACGGCGGATTCAGTTCCGTCGCAAGTCCGCTGCAAACTAGGATTTGCGACGTATTTCTTTTATTTTGCGGCAGATTATTCCGCCGCAAAAGGCTTAATTTCCTATAATGCTTGTTCTTCACCTCCATGGAGAATCTGAAAAACTCAGCATTCAAAACATCCATCTGCTGAGTACAGGTCGCACGAGTTGCCCATACGGTCTCCAAACTCCAATCAACATCGATAGTTGCACATCTATTTGCATTAGCCATCACCGTCTCGATCTACTAGCTCTGATACTAGTTGACGTAGAAGCCGCAAGCAAAAAAGAGAAAATAATAAAGAGCGTGTGCTGTGTATGTATTGATAAAAACTTTCTCTTGCAATATCATAGAAAAACCTTTTGTATCTTTTGTATTATATCACATAAGCAAAAATGAACATAACGATAATAAAGTAAAACATGTACTATTTAACATAAAATAGAAGAAAGCGGATAATGGAGATAGTGGGAAATGTAGGAGGGTAAAATGAGCTTGAGCACAGGATAGTCCGCATTAGTACTTTGTTAGAGGGGTCAAAGTGTTATGTGATTATGGTGAACTTGGTGATATCAGGGTGTTATATGGTATAGAGGAGCATCTTCAATCTCATATTTCAATAATAAGGTAGAATTTGGACTTCGAGCTTTAAGCATTTTTTCCTTGAGAAGAGTGGGCACATAAGTCAAATCTAGTGTGTGTGTGTGTGAAGGATTGCACTCAATCATCTTCTCAAGAGGCATTTAGTCCACCATAGATGCACACGTACTACCTTTCAAACCCAAGATGTTGGGGGAAGAGGAGTACACACCACAATGACGTAACAAGCAAGAAAGTAAAAGCAGCGGAAAAATAAAGGGCATCAGGATTTAATGTGGAAAATCCAAAATAGGTAAAAAATCATGAGCCACACCACACTAAGAAATCCATAATAAAAATTGGGAGAAAAAAATACATCTCTCATCTCTCTCACTTTCTCCTTACTTCTCTTCTCACATGCACCGTTCTCTATGTCTAACCTCACGAAATACAAGAGAAAGCCAAATTAAATAACTCCAAGGGACGCAACCCCTCAGAAAAACGAGAAAGAAAACCGTCCAGTCTATCTCGCAGTGCTGCGGCGCCATTTCCAAACCGTTGCTACGCTCCGCTCTCTAATGTTCAACGCTGGGGTGCACGAGAACACAGCGTCGGGGCGCTCGGGTACGCAGCTCCGGGGTATTGTACAAAAAAAATTCGGAACACCCTACACCCCCCAGCAAGCACGACAAACTTGAGGTCCGAGGAAACATAACACAGGGTCCATGGCAAGTGACACAATATTGGCCGTAATAACAACTTATTAAATGGCACTAAAGAAGAAGTTTAATGTCCACACCGACAATTTAAATGGGGCTAAAGCTTCAATTAGGGTTGTGAGTGTTTGACTCGAGCTCGAGTTCAGCCTGCCTCGACTTGAAAGTTTGTTAAGCAGCTTGATTAAATTAAATATATTTAAAAATTAATTTAAATTAATATTATATAACATATTTTAATTATTTTAAATAAATTCTATTTTAAAAAAAATAAATTCTAAAAAAATTGAATTTAAAATTAAGAAATCGAGTCAATATCAAGTTTTCCAAACGAGCTCGAGCTTATAAATTTTTTAATGAGTCGATCTCGAGCTTAATAACTGGGCCCGAGCTCGAGCTCAGTAAGAACTTATTCGGCTCGACTCAACTCATTTACACCCGTAGCTTCAATAGAGAAAAGGACTTCTCACGCATTCAAAAAGGGTACATCATTCCCATTTATTTCAATATTTGGCCACCATGGAAAGGCCAAAATTTTTGTAATTCAAGAGCAACGAAATTTTCCTTCTCGAAAGTTCTTTTGAGAGTGGCTTTCCACTCTTCTTTCCAAATAAGATTCAACACCGTCATAATGGTCCCAACATAATTCACCCCCAAACACTTAATTCTTCAAGGCTTAAAGAGAATATTTGACATGCATAGATCCCTCAGACTATTCCTGAGTTTGATAGCTTTGTGTTCTTCATACCCCTAGTTGTTGGAAAATGAGCGGTTATCAACCTCTTGAAGGGCTGACGAAAGAAATATTTCATCATCTCGTGCTCCAAGGATGGGGAATTAAGCATTGAGCCAAGCGACAAGGATATAGCAGTGTTTTATGACCAATCGCAAACTCCTAAGCTCATCAAGTTCTTGTGCTCTTGGAGGAAAAAAAATAATATGAGAATGCTCTCCATGAGCCTACATTCCAAGTGGTAGAAGCAAGGTGAAATAGAGGGGATCCATCTTGGAATCACTACAATAATGTAGTGCGCACAAAGGAAAGATGTTATTAGTGAAGAGATTGCCAATAAAGGCTGAGAAGAAGAAGAAAGAGAACATGAAGTGGCAATCGAGAAGAAAAGGAAGTTAGGTCTTATTCTAACTCAAGAGGGAGGAGTAAGGAATGATTCATCTTACTAGCTGTTAGCAATTACATTAAAGGGGCAGAGCCAAGGCAATTCAAGCGAGTCATCTCAAAGCTCTGAAGGGAAAGGTCGGATACTTTCAAATGCCAAACAGCAAGGACTAAAAGGAGAGAAGAGTAATGTAAATATTATATTGGACTCAGATTCCTAAACAACAAAAGCCATGGAAGAGTTAGTTGATGCGACTAACGAAGGGAAGTCAAGGACTTCCCTAACTCTCCCATGACAAAAGCAACAAATAAGAGGGTGAGAATGAGGTTCCTAAGAAGATTTAAAGAGATCCTACAATGGGTTGAGGACGTGCAGTCCTGCGCTCTTCAAACTCTACACAATGTGCCTCTAAGAAAGTTAAACTTTTGTCCCCTCGACATCAATGTGGTGAATGCAACGTAATTTCAAGAATTACATTATTAAGATGATCACTTAACACCACAAGAACTAATCGTTAAGAGCTATGCAAACCACCCTATGCATGCATTATTATATTCAATCAAGCAAGCAAGCACTACAAAAGTTGTGGGCGTAGCTATAAGAGACAAAGGCAGGAGTGACGAGATGCAGGGGTAGAAGGAGATGCAAGCGAAGCAATAAGAAATGTGGGCAGAGCAATAGGTGATTCAGGTAGTGGTAGGTGATACAAGCGGAGCAATATGTGATGTAACTAGAGCAATAGGAGACATGCATGAGAAGTCACAAAAATTGGTTCTTCCAATCTTTGCCTCCATGGAATTTAAGAGCCAATTCATGAGAATAGAATTCTTAAATTCATAATGTTTATAAATTGATGCATCTTCTGATGGTTAACTTATGGTTCCCGCCACATATCCGGCCTTCCCTCCTCCTCTTATCACAAGCATGATTGATTGGAGCCATTCATGAATATTAATTCCATTAAGCTTATGTTGAGCGATTGACCTACATAAATAGTACAAAAATTTGATCCATTATCAACGCTTGTGAATGTCGTGCTTCTAGTAGATGATAGTCCCTCAACTACATTCCCATCATGACCTGTCATGATCACATCCCGACTTTGGACTAATGCTCAGAACCTCGCTCTAATGCCGTGAACAAAGTATATTTTCTTAGAGAATAATTTCTCTCATATCATTTATGCTAATGGTCACATAAAACGGCGGCCTCCCGATGACCCGGTTAGGAAAGTAGAGGTCTTAGATTTAACTTATGTTAAGAAAGGTAGAGGTAGACCTAAAAAGACTTGGTTAGAAAATATTAGAAATGATCTTTCTTTATTAGATTTAAACAAGAATTTGACTTTTAACAGGACACAATGGAGAAAAAGGATTCATGTAGCCGACCCCACGTAGTGGGATAAAGGCTTTGTTGTTGTTGTTGTATATCATTTATGCTAAATTACAAGGGATATATACAAATTTACATCCACAATGGTTAAGAAACTATAATAGAAACTAGGTAATTAAAATATGGAGTGTATAAATGCCATCATTAGAAAATAATAACAGCAGAGATGGCAAGAAGTGATGTTTGGGGGAAGGTAGAAATACAAAAAATTAACCATTTTATAGCAGTATTCAATAGTAACTTGAGGGAGAAAACATGCGAGTGCCAATGAAAATTCCAACACATTGTAAGGCAGGAGTAGGCCCCACTAGTTCAGAGAATTTGGAGCATTCAAATTTGAATTGATTTCTTGGTTTAGGAGAAACAGTCAGCCATAATATTTTCCATATTTACCAATGCATCATGCTCATTGAAAAGGTTTAGTTGTTTGGTAATATATTAGCAGTGTGATTAGAAAAAGTTGCTAGTCTGCCTTATCGATTGACAAACATACTTCTTAAACAAAACGACAAGATTAGACAAACTTCAATAAAACGCTAATAAAAAATAGCTGTCTTGTTTTGTTGCCTGTTGATGCATCATCATTATTCTCACCATTATTCTTATCCTAACTATTTGGCGAATCATCATTTCCAATAATTCTTTCAAAGTACTGCATATAAATTGACACCCGCCCAAAGAAATGCGGCATTTATTGCATCAACTATAATAGTTCTAAGCAAAGTAACACAAGTTCTGTTCCTTTTTCTTTAATTTTAAAGAAATTTTATCCATGCAATAATAGATCCAAAGCTGAACTTCACTTAAAAAACCAAGAAGATATGCAACTGGTATGTCAACCAAAACAAAATTTATTTGACCAGGCCAATCCAGGTGATCCTTTAACATAACGCAAGAAGGAGAAATTTTTCACACAATCATAGCTAAATCTAATATAAAAGACAGCAATAGAGAGAAAGATCGCAACAACAAAAGAAATACGTAAAACACTTTATATTACAGCACAACTGAGGTTCCAACAGTAAGATGGATATAATCGAACAAGGATTAATAATCCATAGAAAATAACTGCCAAAAGTAAAATTATAAGCAAGTCAAAAATCTGTTGTAATCTACCATACGAAATGTAAGAAAGTAAGAAAAGCCTTTCTTGACTTGGTTTGCTCGATTACCTGCCAGTTTTATCAAACCCAAATCTAGCACCAAAATAAAATGCCACAGCAAGTAACCATGCATCACTATGCACTGCCACTAATGCCAACCAATCTTTTTCTTGCATACCATCTCTAGCAAAGTTAATGCCAAGAGCAGGATCAGGAATCTCAGGTGGAACCTCCTCTGCAGGCAAACTAACTTCCCATTGCTCATTTGGATGCCCATAAAGGCACAAGTTTTCCTTCTCTGCAAGAAGCGTCTAATTAAGAAAAACTGGTAAAAACAGCAAGAACTGTATATATATATATATATATATATATATATTTATAACCATTAAACCATCTTCAATAAGCTTCATAGTGCATTTAACTAAGATACAACATAATGGGCTACACAGCTACACTACATAGTCCACTAAACCAATTTTTAAGCCAAATAAAAAAGGTTTCAATATAAGGATGAAACTTCAATATATATTAAAAGTTAAAATGCCACTCACATTAAAAAAAAAAGGTATCAAAACAAAGCTTACTGAACAATCCCAAGGAGAATTTCGCATCATTTGCATAGATTCCAAATATCACAAGAAACACTAGGGATTTTTAAAATAGAGATATCATCTAATAAGACTTTTTTGAGCTCGCCCAAGCTGACAGGAAAACCCTATAAGCCAAGGCACTTTGTAAGCATATGTCCCATACGTCTGTGCATCATCCAGGCATACAAAGCATGCCTTTTACACCTTGATGGGGAAGTTTCCACTACTAGTAACTTAATTTGTTCCCATATTGGAAGGTTAAATCCATGATCAACTAAATTGACATGATTTCAAGGTCAAACAACTTAACCCAAGCCAATTCTAAGTCAAATTAATTTTGATTCAAACTAAAAGTAATTGACATAGTCTCTTATTCATCAAACATAAGCAAAATAACATCTCTATTGTCTCCTAAACCTTCTTTACTGCTTATAGAACTTGAGGGGCAAGGAGTTCATAATTAGCGTTAACACAGCTATATGAGATCATCTTTAAGAATCCTAACTTTTCATTCACTCTTGTTAAGTGTTGCCTAAGATGTAAAACATATTCTTTGCAAATTAGTCATTAGATTGGTAATGACCTTCTTTCTAATTCAAAGTATTTTGAGAGATCAACGATAAAGTAAAGTCATAATCGATGGCTTTAATGAGTCATTCTTGAATATATAAATAAGTCTCGTATGGATGCTCATGAATACTTAAGCATTTAAGTCTATTGATTATATTCTTCACATGAATGTTTATGAACTCTATTAAAAATAATCATTTTCATTTCTTCCTCTTTCTAATAACCTATGATATACCGACACACTCACTTGAGGAGTATGCAGTGTTCAACATGTGTTGCACATGGACACCCGCCTAACACAGCTCTGAATTATGTATGACACGGCGAAGACATGTCCAATTAAAATAATATTTAAAGAAAATCAAACACATGTATCCTAAATAATTTATCAAAAATTTATTTTAAATAGATTTTATTTTTTTAAAATAATTTCTTATTTTTTAAATATAATTTTTAGCTTATCCATCAATAGAACATTCACCCACATCCCCCGCATCCCACAAACATTTCCTTTGTGACTCGCAACTGGGGTTTACTTCGACAATGATGATTATTGAATATTGAATTTTCTATGCTTATTTTTTTATATCACAAGCTACACAACTATTTATGAAATATTCAGCATTACAAAGTTAAAGTTATAATTCAATTATTTATCATTTCTTTAGTATTCATAATATTCCACTTATTTAACTTTTTGTACTATTTTTGTAAGAACCAGCTGGTTTAGTTCAACCGAATCGGACCTTGCGCTAAGCAGGCGAGTAGAACCGCGAATGAAGTAGGACGAGTGAACCAGACAAACAGAACCAAACGCATGCGCGGATGCTTCAGAAGGGATCAGATCGTGGGATTGAATGAGGAAATGCGTACTGGAGTGAAAAACAGTGACTCCTCGTGTGAAATATCTCCGATCAACTCACTCCATCTAAACTGCACGAATAGAAGAGGTTGTGAAGAGGAGGCTAACTAAGAGGAAGAAGAAGGAGAAGGAAGGCTCCATTACTGGCGTCGAGGGAGACAAAGAGTGCGAAAGTTAGGGAGAAGGATCGAGCAACCAAACGAGCAGGCTAGGGCACCATAGATTTTTATGTGAGGGACATTGTTTAAAATTGCGCAATACTCGGCTCACTTTTTTTATGAGGCTTACACCTCAGCTTAGCTGAGGCCCGCCTTGAGGTGCGTCTTGCCTTACAGGTGTGAGGCGTACGTCTCACCCGATTTATATATTTTTTTATTAAAACTTACATAAATCATAAAATAAAGCCCCAAACAAATATGCCTTCATGCACCCCCAAACCGCAGCAACTTCCTCTCGACCACCTCGACATTCATCCCACCGACTTTGTTGTAGCCACCCCCGGGAATCAATTGAAAGCCGCACACTACTATCTCCTCCTCTAAAAATTTTAGAGTATTATTCTCATCTTTATGTTGATGACAAATCTTTATGAAAGAGAAAGATGATTAAAATAAATGAAAAAGAAATAATAGTAAGAGGCATTGAATTCCATAAGATAACGCAGGGGAGAGACTAATTTGTTATGACGACGACTCAAATAAAGAACCTCTCAGTACTGACAGTGCAGATGATTTCTGAGTTTTTGTCAATTATGTCAGCTTTTTTTAAGAATTAAATGTAGATGAGTGAGAAACTGAAAAAGAAGAAATTTAGAGTTGAACTTGATGTTATAGGATACTTTTACATAATTCCTATATTTCATATTGTTTTGCTCTTGTAATATTTGGATTTCAATTCTATTTTACCTTGTGCAATTTTTTATTTCATATGCATGCTAATTTGTTACTTCATAGTTCAATAGAAAGTTAATATGTCATTATTTATAATATTATTTGGATATTATATAAAAAATAACTTTTAACATTTATTTTTACTTTACATAATTTTTTAATTTTGAGGCTTACACCTCAAATGCCTTGAGGCTTACGTCTCACCTCACGAAAGAAAAACGCCTCAATACCCAATTGTGCAATTTTAAACTTTGGTGAGGAGTTCAAGGTAAGTTTTGTTATGGAAATTATATTTAGAAGATTTATTTTAAAAATTTTTAACATATCTTTTGAAATTAAACATGAAAATAATAATGAGATTATGGAAAAATTTTAATTATTATTTTGATAAAATGTATCATTGAGATAGAGTGTGTGTAAATATTATGACAGCTTTTATATAATTTTAATTAAATAATTAATAGTCAATTTTGTATGAATCTAATTAAATAAGAATAGATAATTTATGAGGATATATATATATTGATGGGAGGATTTTATTTTACTTTTGTAATATTTATTTAAAATTTTATTTAGATAATTAATTATAATCAAATTAAATTATAAGATTAATAGCAAATAATAGAAAGAGTGTATGTTTCAGAAATTTCATTAAATGAATAATTTTGAAATAAGTAGATTAAAGAAATTTTATTTTTCTATGATAGAAATGAGAGTACATTTAATTAATACAAGGAGAATAAATTTTATCAGTAATGTAATAAATTAAATACAAGTGCTATCTAAGTATATGTAATAAGGAATTATAAAGCATATAATTAAAAATATATGAGCAATTTAAAACCTAAATGTTAACGAGTAGGTATTTCATACAGGCACAAAATCGATCAATGTGGGAAGAGGAGAAATAGTAAAGTATCTCAATACCTAAGTTCAAAATGAGTACTCATATCTCTTTAATTACAGTAATGATTTTGTTTCACTCTTAAATTAAATGCAACAAAAAATAGTAAAACCACTTTATCAAGTCTTTATTGCAAGCTAGATTATGATTTGTCATTTTTATATCCAATGATTGGTCACGTTGAATGAAATGAAAATTAATATGTTATGATTTACACTTTTCATAAAACAATAAATGAATGATATATGAATAAAATGGTTAAGATAGATATGCTTGCATGTGCATGTTCCCTGATAGAGCGCATACCCTATGGTACTAGCTGAAGAAGCAATGTACCCATGCACGTAAATGAAAAAATTTATGAAAAAGGAAAAGGGAAATGGAAAAGGAGTATCTTCGTTGATATTATTTTAGACGATGACTCCTATGATGGTTGTATTATTTATGAGAAAGGATAAAGGTATGTATACATGAAAAGTCTTGAAATGAAATGATTAAATAAAATTTCTTTATGTTTTGAAATGATCATACATATTGTTCCTAATGCTTAAGGTTACTATAGTTTAGAAGCATGCTACTCACCGAATTCTTTTATGGCTCACTACTAAATTTATAAATGAACAGATATTATTCAAAGCTTAAAATGAGTAGAATAGATGAAAATATATACCATAGGCAAGGCACTCCGAGTGAAAAGTACTTATATCTTTTATTTTAAATAATTTTGAGGATTTGGTGGCTCTTTCAACTTATTTGTGATAGATTTAACAAATAAAAATTTAATCAACCATCCGACCGTCTGTTCCCGTCTCATTAATTCGAGCCACCGGGCCAGGTTGTGACAATTTTTAAGATATAAAAATTATAATGATATATCCAAGCCCTATCCATGTCGTATATTGTCAATAATTAATGGATGTCATGTTCGTATCGTATCTTGTCTGTGTATGTGCATCCTAGCTAATAATCATTGCCACATAAGATTAAATTAATGTGATTTTTAAAATTGTCAAGATAATATGTTTTGTTAATTATGCCAATTTATTGATCATATTACATGTCGTATTGACTTGTGGTTTATTATTTAACAAGTAATCTTTACCTATTGAGTTAGTTCTTATAAACTCAAACAAATTGATTTTGTGATTTTCAAATTTTTAACATCACTGAGGAGAGAGTTTCTAGATTCTTGCTTCAAGCATCATGGGAGATGCTTAAAATAATAAAGTTATTAATTTGATTAAATACAACAACAGCAACATCAAGCCTTTATCCCACTACGTGGGGTCAGCTACATGAATCCTTTTTCTCTATTGTGTCCTGCTAAAAGTCAAATTCTCGTTTAAATCTAATAAAGAAAGATCATTTTTAATATTTTCTAACCAAGTCTTTTTAGGTCTACCTCTATCTTTCTTAACATAAGTCAAATCTAAGACCTCTACTTTCCTAACCGGGTCATCGGGAGGCCTCCGTTTTATGTGACCAAACCATCTAAGACGACTCTCTCTAATCTTATCTTCCACTGGAGCTACTCCAACCTTTTCACGAATATGCTCATTTCGTATCCTATCTCTAAGGGTAAAGCCACTCATCCACCAGAGCATCCTCATCTCTGCAACACTTAACTTAGAATTATGCTTCTCTTTTAATGACTAACATTCGGCACCATAAAGCATTGCAGGTCTCACCACCATCTTATAGAATTTTCCCTTAAGTTTGAGGGGTACTTTTCTAATGCATTCCTCCACTTCAACCATCCAACTTAGATTCTGCTGATAATATCCCCATCTATTTCACCATCACTCTGAACAATAGATCCAAGATATCTAAAACGTGTACTCTTATTAATGAATTGATCGCCCAAAGTCACAATCCCCTCATTAGGTCTATTATTACTAAAATTACACTCCATAAATTCCGTTTTAGATCTACTCAAGCGAAAACCTTTAGACTCTATGGTTGACCTCCACAATTCTAGTTTACCTTCAACTCCCTCTCTAGTCTTATCAACAAGAAGAATATCATCAGTAAAAAGCATACACCAAAGTACATCCTCTTGCAAATGTCTAGTGAGAACATCCATGACTAAAGCAAAAAGATATGGGCTTAAGGCTGATCCTTGATGTAATCTAACCGAAATAGGGAAATACTTGGTCAAACCACCTTGTGTTTGAACACAAGTAATAGCTCCTGCAAACATATCTTTAATGATTTGAATATAAGCGTTATTAATTCCTTTCTTTTCAAGAACTCTCCATAGCACTTCTCTTGGAACTTTATCATATGCTTTTTCTAAATCAATAAATATCATATGTAAATCCTCCTTATTCTCTCTATATTTCTCCATCAAACCTCTTAATAAATGTATGACTTCCATAATAGACCTACCGGCATGAATCCAAATTGATTTTGAGAAACATTAGTATCACGCCGCAACCTATGCTCCATAACTCATTCCCATAGTTTTAAAGAATGACACATTAACTTAATTCCTCTATAATTCGCACAATCTTGTGCATCACCTTTATACTTAAAAATAGGAATTAACACACTCATTCTCCACTCATCTGGCATCTTTTTAGTCTTCAAAATAGTATTAAAAAGTTTAGTAAGCCAAGAAATTCCTTCATCTTCTAAGCATTTCCACACCTCTATTGGAATATCATCAGGTCCAACAGCTTTTCCACCCTTCATTTTCTTTAAAGCCTCTCTAACTTCGATTTTACTAATACGCCGATAAAAACAGAAATCTTTATTTTCATTTAGGGTGCTAAGGTCACTACAGTCAATTTTATTTTCACATTCTTCATTAAAAAGTTTAGCAAAATATCTCATCCATCTTTATTGAATATCATCTTCTAAAAAAAGTACTTTTTGATCTTCATCCTTAATACACTTCACTTGAACTAAATCCTTACTACTCCTATCTTTTGTTTGGCTAACTTATACATATATCTTTCTCCCTCCTTAATATCTAATCTATTATATAAATCACTAAAAGCTAAACTCTTTGCATCGCATATTACTTTCTTAGATTCTTTACGTGCCTCTTTATATATTTTTTAATTATCAGAATTTTTACAATTAAACCAATTTTTATAACAAATCTTCTTATTTTTAATCTTTTCTTGCACATTTGGATTCCACCACCAACTATTTTTACTATTAGGAACTTTTCCCTTTGAAACTTCAAACACATCTTTTGCAATATTCTTAATATCACTAGCCACTTTTTCCCACATAACATTAGCATCCTCATGCACAGACAAAATCTTAAGATCTAAAATTTTACTCTCAAAAATATTTTTGTTAATATTCTTTAAATGCCCCCATCTAATCCTAGAATATCGTTTTACTTAATTTTTTATTTTCTGCCACATTATCTTCAAGTCCAAAACTAATAAACGATGTTGGATACATAAATTTTCACTCGGAATAAATAGAGTATTTATATTTTATTGCATGAATATTTGCGTAGTTCCATCTATATCTTGGTAGATAATTTGGTAGGTGTAATTGGATTTAGACATCTGATCATTTATATTGTGGATTATTATTATTATTGATTGGTTATTATTTATTGGATTAACTACAATGTCACTAGCATACCCTATCATGCCAACATGTTATCAAAATATTCCAGGGTTGATCACCAAATTGTGAAACTCGATCATATAACTTCTTGAGATGAATAAAAATTATATGAACTCCTTTATTCTATATACTTTTCATTAGTTGTCTTAACATAGAAGTCCCTTCCATGGTAGATCTTCATAGCATGTAAGCACACTAGTTCTTCAAAACTGACTTAATTTTTCTAAGTCTACATCACATCACTCTTTCACATTGCTTCATAGTCTAACACACAAGTTTGAATCCTCTATAATTATTACAATTTAAACTATTACTTTATTCTTAAATATCGGTAAAATAACTTCTCCAAGAATTATAGTATCCCCCAAATCTCTCCAAAACTCACTAAGGATCTTTATTGGACCAAAAAAAAACTAACTTATGAATCTTCTTCAAAGTTAAACTCCACCTCATTATTTTAGATCAAATATAATATACCTCATTATATAATTTATTATACTTTTTTCAAAATAATTTCTTCTTTAAAACTCTCATTAAAGAATAGCTCAAAGTAAATATCTCCATCTTTCAAACGTTACAAGCTTAAAGCTGATCCTAGAAGGACTTCATTTACATTTTTACCCGTACTGTTATCATATAATTTTATTTTAACTATTATATAGATTTTTTTAATCATGCTTTTTTTAAAGTATTTTAAAGAGAAATTTTGAGGGCTACACCCATCTTATGCCTCAGCCTTCAAAAACACCCCTTATAACTCACTTATGCAAGTTCACAGGCATGCTATTAGAGAACTTTGGATGCATGTCTTTCTTTTCTCCAAGCTTCACTGTTTGCACAATTTAACTCTCCACTTCACACTAGCAATCTCTCTTTCATATCAACTTCCTTGATTAACTCATGTATGGTTCTATACCACTATGAGTTTCTGTTTAGCACTCAGAAAATAACTAGACCATATTTGACGAAGATATTCTTAGATTGCATGTGATGACATCTCTTGCATTTTTATGACTTGAAGCATAGGTTTCTAGTTCCTGGGAATTGATTGATAAGACAGAATATAATGCCATGCTATAGCCTGACATTGAAGTCACGGAATGAGTATTTCCTGGCCATCTGAGGTGCATATACAACTGCTTAAACGGATTAAATTCAAATCAGAAGAACTGGGGGTAGATATTGCTTCACACCAGTACACCAATCAACCATCTTCTTTTTTACACTCTTACTTTACACCCTTTCCCTTCCATTAGAGAAGTTCTCAACCAAAAACAGAATTTTGCTGGTTACTGCTGCTAAATTTCTAGGCTCCATTTACATCTTTTCCATTTTTGAAGAAAAATAATAAGTACTCCTATAATGACTGCAACATGGGTTCCCAGAATCTATCAAAAAGATTAATTTCAAACATTGATTACTATCAATGTTGCTAATGTATCTATATCATCATATAGTGTGTCACTCTATTTAGTATCCATCAATGATACGATAAGCACATACTATATGTTTTAAAAAAAATGAAGGATACAATATGCTAAAACATAAAGTACAGTCAATGATAAATGGTTGAAGGAATGATCGGGGAAAAGGTTAGGACAGATGACATTCATGAAGGAAAATTGCACATAGGCTAAAGGAAAATTGTTAAATCTAAACTGGATGAAAAAAGTACTCACTAGAAAGAGGGACGCCGATTACAATAATGAACCAAAGCACTGAATTGTGTCACTAACTTTTTAATCATTTAGATTATAACTTCCAACATTAGAGGAAACGTGGTGGATCGTTTTGGTATAAAAAAAAACAACAGAAGTGCTTGGCTTAATTATACACACTCAATTCCTGTATAAAGCAATCCCAATGCATTATTCAATTCTAAATAAAAAATACACAAATGAACAGTTGTCCAATGCGCCAAAATACAGAGAATATTTTTACTCTCTGGTCATCATTAGTATAAAATGTGGTATGTTCATATAAAGCCATTTCATTAATCCCTTCCAAAAAGAAAACAACAAAAAAGACTGCAGAACAAGAATAGTAGATAAAACCCAAATTCCAAAGGAAAAAAACATGGCTCTTAAACTTTTTTATCAGGAGTCTTACGCAGTGCAATATATAAATAATCAATCAAAATTTATATTTCATTTATCTAAAAATAAATCAAACACTTCCGAAATCAATCCAACTGAAAAAAAAATTGGCAAATTTGCTATCGATGGCTCTCAACATCACTGAATTAACGTTGAATGAGTAAGATACATGATAATTAATAAAAAAATTTATATTACGCCCATCTCATAATAAAAACAGCAGCTTTTACATCCGAAATACGGTAAAGAATTTTGAACCAATTTTTTTTCTAAGATACCTGCACCAAGGACCTACGAAAAAAAAAAATTTCAAAAAGGATTAAGCTTGGAGCCAGAGATTCTCACCAGGGTCGCACAGCTGAAAGAATTCATCCACATCTACGTCAAGCAAAAAAACCACAAGTCAAGTCAGATTTCTGAAATTACAAAAATGCCCCAATAGAATAAACTGCTGCCATTTGTCTCTCTCGAGAACAGGACAAAAACCTAGGAAAAGAGGTGAGGGAAAGGGAAGGTCACCAGTAGTGAGAGCCTTGATAACCGCGGCCCGCCGAGCCTTATAATCTCGGAAGACTTCCTCCACCGTCCGCTGGTTGTATTGCGCAGCTCCTCCATCCATTTTGTCAGCGAGGCTAGAGATCGAGAACTAACTTCTACTGAAGCGAAAAAGACGAACGCGAAGGAGAGTGGAAGAAGGGAGGAAGGAAAAATACTTGGAAAAGGAGGGAAGAATAAATTTGACCAGCGAGCGAGCGAGCGAGCGAGTCCAAAGCAGACAAAAGGAAGGTGGACATGAAAAAGTCGGAAATACGACAGTTTAACTGCATTGGAGAGAATTGGGAGGAATCCGCTATTTCAAGTTTTGTACTTTCTTTATTTGGGGTAGGGTCGCTAGCCATTGCCAATTTCGTACGACTGTGCGCATAGAATTAACGTGCGGTCACACAGATGCAGGCCGATAAGAACGAAGAACCATTGTGTTAGGTACTCCTCTGACGTAAATGTCATGTTGATAAATTATGCCATAAAATCAAATTTAACATGTCCCAAAAAATTAAATTTAATGCCCTTAAATTGGAATATATATATATATATATATATATATATATATATATACATAATTTATTATAAATAAATAATATTTATTACGTGTTAAAAATTTTAAGTTTAGTAGAGTGTATATTTTATGTCTCAGTATTGTATAAAAATTAAGCATGCATAGATAAAAGTATTAAGAACAAAAATTATTACGTGGAAATCTAGAAAGAAAAAAAAATTATTAGGTCTGGCCCAGTTAAAAACTCACTATATAGTAAGTGATACAAGAATTCTTCTTTCTTCATTGTTAAAAAAGAAGGAGATTAAATAGATGTCTGATTTTTCTTGATGGAAATTATAAATATCAAATGTCTACAAAAGAACATTTAACAATCAACAACAATATTTGATTTCTCCAACAGAGCTAAAACAACAGTTGGGTTAAATCTTTTCAATATTCTGGAGATATAGGCGATTTCTGATGTTAATCGTTGGTGGCGATGATGATTATCAGCGACGATGGTTGAAAAATGCAAGAGAGCTCTCTCTAATTCTCTATATTTTTCTTCCCCTTCATGTGAAGAATAGGTCCTTATTTATAGTTTTTTTAGATGTGCATTTTGATAATTTGAACCAGAATCCAAAACAATTCATCATATGGCCCATATTAATTCCATTGATTATGAAGTGTTCATTCAGCATTTAAGTGTCTTAATAATGTCATAATTAAGTTATCTTTGGCTCATTAGATTTGTCGAGTTACTCGATTCGACTATAATCATGTTTAATTTGGATATCATTTGGTCATCCAATTAATGTTTAAAATTTCCAATTATGCTTTAAATGCTCCATTTTAATTATGCTTCAAGTGTCGATTTGGGATCCTTTAGGCTCAGATTGAATCACTTTTAGTATCATTGGGTTCATCACATTGAGGCGTTCAAATCTACCATAAGTTTGTTGAAATTAGAGTTAATATGATTTTGAATTTAACTCCAAAAGTTTCCAATTCCATTGCTGCCTTGAGATTCATGCCAAATTGTGCAGAATTTTGTGAATGTATCATTTGCCTCCCTATTTTCGGATGTAAAGCATATTGCATTCAAAAATATATTCCAAGTCTTTGAAAATTATTGTGATATAAAATTATAATTACAAGAATCGATCACTTCCTAGACGTCAAAACAAACCTCTTCTTAGGGCAATGAACCAAATAAAATCTCCTTAATTTTAATTACAAACTTCCATAAAGTAAGTGCATTGATTGTATTATAAATTATTAGAATTTTTTCTCCAAAATCTTCAAATCAACGTGAATTTGATCATAAAGGCTCCATTAGACTTTCAAAATACAAAAATTCAATCTAGAACAACGAAAAATGATTGTGAGGCTCCAAAATCATTATAATAGACTTGTTTGGGCCTGAAAATGGGACCAGATTGGGCTGACCGGCTGGCCTGTCCCACGCGTTAGGCCCACTTGGGGCATCATTTTGGCTCTCCCATTTTTTTTCAAGAGATTTTTTTCTCTTTTTTCAAAATTTTAAGGGATTTTTTCTCTTTTTTTTTTTTTAAATATAAGTTTTTCTCTTTTCAATTTATTTTCTCTTTTTTTAAGCCATGTAATAATCTCTTTTTAATGTCATGTAACTCTCTTCATTAAAGTTACATAATTCTCTTATTTAAAGTTATGTAACTCTTATCATTTCGCTTCAAGTATAAATACCTCTTCATGGGAAGAGGAGTTTGTATCACTACTCATCTCTAATCTTTTATTGCTCCATTTTTTTCTCTATTTTTTCTCACACGAGAGGCATTCCACTATCTTAAATATGGCATATCACTTTTTCAAGCTCCACTGCCCCTCTCTATAGAGAACAAGCTGCTCTTGCCCTTTTTATTTATCTTATCTACTTCTTCTCACACGAGAGGCATTTCACTGTCTTAAATAGGTGGTATCCTTTTTCAAGCTCTAATGCCCTTCTCTGGAGAGAACAAATTGCTCTTGCTCCCCTTTTCTTTCTCTTCTCTACTTATTACCACACAAGAGGCATTTCACTGTCTTGAATATACAGTATTTCCTTTCAAGCTCTAGTGTCCCTCTCTAAAGAGAACAAGTTATTCTCCCCCCCCCCCTCCCCCCCCCCCCCCCTCTTTCTTTCTTTTATATATTTCTTCTCACATGAGAGGCATTCCATTGCCTTGAATAGGCGGTATCTCCTTTCATGCTCCAGTGCCCCTCTTTATAGAGAACAAGTTGTTATCGCCCTCCCTTTTTTTCTCTACTTCTTCTCACACAAGAGACATTCTACTATCTTGAATAAATAGTATCTATTTTTAAGCTCTAGTGCACCTCTATATAGAGAACAAGTTTTTCTTACCCCCATTTTCTTTCTTTTATCCACTTCTTCTTATAAAAGAGGCATTTTACTATCTTGCGTAGGATGTATCTCCTTTCAAGCTCCAATGCCCTCACTGTAGAGAATAAGTTGCTCTTACCCTCATAAGAAACTAAATTCCTTTGTGCATCTTTCAGATATTATTTTAGATATTGTCCCTAGATAGAGCAACTAAGTTAAAGAAATTTATTTCTTAAGCAACTTTTAGCCTTTTGAGATTTTTATGAATCAAAGAAACATATATCTTCTGAGACTTTTAGTCTTATAAGATTTTTATGTATATATACTTTTTAAGAATTGTAGCCTTTCAAGATTTTTGGTTTATCTGTACCTTCTGAGGTTTATGTCTCTTGAGATTTTTGGATAATTCTACATGAGGGTTATGCCTTCTAAGTTTTAAATATATATACCTTTGGAGGATTTTGCCTTTCAAGGTTTAACATACACATATTTCTTCCTAGGCTTTATCTTTAATGATTTTTGAATAATCATGAACCTTCTAAGACTTTTATCTTTTGAGGTCTTTGAATGAGTGAAGATCATGTCTATCACTTGCTCTTATAGAGTCTTTCTAGTGAAGACTTTATTCACTATTAGCTTTTCTTCGAGGCTACCACATGGACACGCCTTTCTAAGGTTATGAGTGGAGACTCTATCTACCACTTGTCCTCATAGGATCTTCTTAGTGAGGATATTATCCACTACTAGCTGTCCTTCGAGGCTACATTATGGGCATGCCTTCTTGAGATTTTTATTATATGGAATATTATTTAAATAAAATTTTATTAATAATTCAAATAAAAACTTACTTGAAGGACTTACTTGAAGGATACATAAGTTAAAAATTCTTAAAATTTTAATATTTTTTAGTAGTTTTAATATGATGGCACTCTTAGTCAATAATACCAATAATTTCTTTGCCATCTTTTCTAATCTCATCTATTTTAAGGCTAATGATCTGTAAGTTGCTCTTGCAAATAATGGCATAAATATTCTTGACAAATCAAATGTTTAATTTTATCGTTCAATTGAAAGTATTTTTCACTTTAGTGCCCATTTAATTGGTAAAAGTTATAGTTTTGAGACTAATATCTATCGTTTGGATTCCTTAGGAGCTTTGGACACTTGAGATATTTAAAATTTTGAATCTCCATCAAAATATTAGCCATAAATGTATTTAAATGGGTGTAGTTACGTGACCCTAAATGAATTTGGTGAAAATCATTTTTTGACTTCTCATACTTCTTCGTTATATAGGTTTATCAATTCATTTGAAATTTTACGTTTGGAGAAAGATTTCTCAAACTACTTTTGATGAGCATTGATGGCCACATCTGCAGATATTTGAGCTTCTACTCGATAAGTCAGATTAGTATATGAGTGAACAGTCTCTCACATTAATGAGGAGTATAATGGTCCAAGGTGGAGACCTCCCAAAAAACACCTCTTAATAATTCTAGATTTACTTCTGGAATTTGATGTGCTTCAAAAGAAAATCTTATAAAGTACTCTTTTAGTGTTTCTTCCTCATTTTGATGAATCCCAAAAACATAGAAAAATTCATTAATTATTCTTCTATTGGTGATAAATTGTTTAACAAAAAGTCTAGCAATATGGGTGAAGTTATGAATAGTATTTCTGGAGAATGAGTAGAACCAAGTGCGAGCTTCACTTCTTTTCTCCACTCTTTATAAAGAATAATTTGCTTTTACCCCCCTACTTTTCTCCACTTCTTCCCTCATAAGAGGCATTCCACTGTCTTAAATATGTAGTATCCTCTTTAAAGCTCTAGTATTTCTCTCTGTAGATAATGAGTTGCTCTTACCCCCCTTATCTTCTCCACTTCTTCTCTCAAAAGAGGCATTATATTATCTTGAATAAATAGTGTCCCCTTTTAAGCTCCAATTCTCCTTTCTATAAAGAACGAGTTGTTCTTGCCCCCCTTATTTTATTCACTTTTTTTCTCAAAAGAGGTATTCCACTATCTTGAATAGGCAGTATCCATTTTCAAGCTCTAATGCCCCTCTCAATAGAGAACAAGTTGCTCTTGCCCCCTTCTCTTCTCCACTTTTTCTCTAAAAATAGGCATTCCACTGTCTTGAATAGGCAATATCTCCTTCCAAGCTCCAATGCCCCTCTCTGTAAAAATGAGTTGCACTTACCCCACTTCTCTTCTCCACTTATTTTCTTCAAAGAGGTATTTTATAATCTTGAATAGGTGGTATCTCCTTTTAAGCTCTAGTGCCCCTCTCTATAGATAATGGGTTACTCTTGCCCCCTTCTCTTCTCCACTTCTGCTCTCAAAAGAGACATTACACTATCTTGAATAGGTGGTATATATCACAACCCAACCCGATAAAACCCGCAGATGGGTCAGATCCTATCAGGTTAGTTTGCAACAGGCTGAACCCAAGATCTAAGTCTAAAAAATTATTCATATTTTTTATCTACTTTTAACATTAAAACAAACAACAAACCACAGAGATACTAATAAGCTTCCAGTGTATAGAAAATAAACACATCCACAATTTTTTTTATTTATCATTAAATGTACTTATAATAATTACACTACAGTACATGGTTACTAACTAAAATACATAATATAACATATTAAATGATTATCCATGATTAAACAAATATTTTAGAAAAGAAGTACCTATGCAGACTTAGATCAGATCCTAAAAATTACAATTCAATAGGATCTTTCCCTTTTCAAGTCCTTAAAAATAAAAGGTAGAACAATTGTGAGCTAACAAAACTCAACAAACCATATTTACCAATTTAGATTTCCAAATGAATATGCTATTAAGCATGAGTGCTCAAATTGCACATGTCAATCAGACAAGCACATATTTATTGTATTATAGTAACATGAATGTAAATAAAATTATTTTAGAAATTACCAAAATATCTTAATGGTAAATAAATTTATTATAGTGCAAAATTTTACTTTTAACACAATAATGATTTTTTGGACATTTATGTATTTTGCTTGAAATATAACTAGGGGTGTCAAAACAAGTCCGCAGGTCAAGTTTGGGTCGAACCCAGATTGAACCGAGTCTAAACGATTTGACACTAACCTGACTCATTTTAAAAAATGGGTCAAAAAATCTAACCTGGACCAGACCCGCACGGGTTACGGGTTGACCCGACCCAACCCGTGAACCCATGGACAAGCTTACAAACTGCGGATGTTGGAGGAACTTTGAAGGCGGGCTTTTGGGAGTGCAGGCGGCTCAGCTTGGCAGATAACAGAGGAAGGACGGCTGGCCGGACAAGCTGACGCTCGGCCTGGTAGACGACGGAGGAAGGATGGTGAAATGGTGGAACCCGCAGAACGGAGAGCTTTGAAGGCCGAACAAGCTGTCGCGGTGCCTCCTCGGCCTAGCAGACGGCATAATCTGAAGGCTCAGATGGTCGGGCCAACTCTGACAAGCTATGGCGGAGGACGGACACGGAAGGCAGGCAACCTGAAGTCAGGTGACGGCTCGCGAATGCCTCGCAAGTTGCAAACTGGTTGAACGCCCGAACCGTAGAAGGTAGAAGCTAGGGTTTCTAACCGAGTCAGTCGGGTCAGTTTTGGGTTTCTAGGTCAACCCGAACCCGACTTAATTTTTAAAACGAGTTGACTTTGTCAATCCAAATTCGACCCGTATGTCAAACAGGTTGACCCGAACTCGAAATTTTTTGAGTCGGGTCCGAGTCAGGTTTAGGTCGGGTTTCGGGTTGTGTCAAATATTAACACCCCTAAATATAACAGTGCAAAAATTTATTATTTTAGAATATAACTAGATTATCAAAATTTGTTCATAATACTATTTAAAGACTTTAATTGTGCTATAGTATTACTTTTTAGAGTCTGAATTATTTTTTAATTAATTAAAATAGCATACTTCCCAAAATCCTTGATGTAAATTTATGAAAAAATACCTAAATATTCAGAATCTCTATCTCTATATCATACAAAAAGTTACATGGTAAAAATTTTACATGTATGAAATTATCCTTATTTTTATACTATTCATAAATATCTTAAATAAAAAATTCTAAATTTTTTTATATTTTTGAAAATTAGGATAGGCAAAATATCACCAACTTTGATCTGAGCAACTTTTAGAACCAAACTGTCAACTGAAAATGTCCTGTAGCAGTCCAAATCTATCTTTCTCTCTCTAGAAATCCCTCTCTTTCTCACACACTAATCAGTTACCACAAAACAAGAAAATGGATTTAATTAATGGAAAAAAAAATTTTGTATTTTAAAATTAGACCCAGCGTTGCAGTAATTAACAACACCGTGGTGCCAAACCCAGCGCCTTTGCGTTGATTTAATTTCCAAAATTTTAGAGAGTTCAGCGCCACCTATCCTAGTATTGCAGCACCCTAGGAAAAAAAATTTAGATTTTGAGAACATGTAAATAGACCCTCGGGCCCCACTTTCAGACACGTGTAGACTTTCATATGCACACAAAATACTTCTAAACACATGTAGAAGGGTTCAAAAGAAGAATTTAAGTGGATTACCTTTTCTAGTTCAAGTGAGAATAGGTTGAATTATATATTGATCCTAGAGATGTCACAGTATTCCCTTTCAAGCTCTAGTGCCCCTCTCCGAATAGTTACTCTTTATGTAGAGTTATGAGTAATACACGTGATAGATTTTAATGGTGGAGCTTTGATCTTTATCTTGAAAGAAAGCAGATTGACAATATTTTGAGAGACTTTTTGTCATACTTTTAAGCTCCATTTTTTTTTCTGATAGGGAGGTAATAATTATAAAAAAAATTTATAGCGCTGGATATAGAAATGTTGTTGATGAAAGTACTTCAATTCATTGAGTTTTATCTTTTACTCCTTACATATTAATCTTTGAAATAAAAAGACTGTAAGTTTGAATCTGGTGTAGAATTTTAAAATTTATTATGTTGACATCATGTAAATCCAATAATATTGTATATGGCTTTGAGATGTTTATGAGCTTGATTGATGTTTACTTTTAATTTATTTGAATTATTGAATGCTTTATCTTTATATAAGAATAATTCTAATTTGTGAACTTACCCCTAGAAGAAACTAACTCATTTTTGCATCTTTGAGATATTACCCGTAATTAGAGAAATTAGATGAGAGAAATTTATTCTCTCTGCAACTTTTAACCTTTTGAGATTTCTTATGAATTGAAGAAATGTATATCTTTTGAGGCTTTTAATTTTCTAAGTTTCTTATGTACATGCATGTACCTGTTGAGGCTTTTAGCTTTTTAAGATTTTTGATTTACCTGTATATTCTAATGTTCATGTCTTCTAAGATTTTTGGATAATTATATACCTTATGAGACTTATGTCCTCTAAGATTTTAGGTGTACATATACATTTTGAGGCTCTTTTCTTCCAAGGTTTTGCATACACTTACCCTTCTGAGGCCTTTGCCTTTAAAAGTTTTTGAATAATGGTAAACCTTTTAAGGATTTTACATTCTGAGATTTTTATATATCTGTACTTTTTGAGACTTTAATCTTTTATAATTTTTTGTTTACTTGTACCTTTAAGTATTATATCTTTGAAGGTTTTTAGATAATCCCATATCTTATGAGACTTATGTATTTTGATAATTTAGGTGTACATATACCTTTTGAGGTCTTTCCTTCCAAGATTTTACATACACGTGTTTCTTCTAAGGCCTTTATCTATAAAGATTTTTTTAATAATCATAAATATTTTGTGGCTTTTATCTTTTGAGATTTTTGAATGAGTGAAAAACCTGTCAACTTCTTCCTCTCATGGAGCCTTTCTAGTGAGGAACATATCCACCACTAGTTTCCTTTTGAGGCTACCTGATATCCACTACTGTGCAAAAATTTATTATGTTAGTATAACTAGATTATCAGAAATTGTTCATAACACTATTTAAAGACTTTAATTGTGTTATAGTATTATCTTTCACAGTCTATTTTTTTAATTAATTAAAATAACATACTTCCCAAAATCCCTGATGTAAATTTTTAGAAAAATACTTAAATGTTCAGAATCGATGTCTCTATATCATGCAGAAAGTTATATGATAAAAGTTTTACATGCATAAAATCATCCTTATTTTTATACTACAGAAATATAAATTAAATAAAAAAAATTCTAAAAATTTTCATATTTTTGAAAAGTAAGATAGAAAAAATATCACCTACTTTGATCTAAGTAACTTTTAGAACTAAGCCATCGACTGAAAATGACCCATAGTAGCCTAAATCTAGCTTTCTCTCTCTAAAAATATATATATCTCTCTCACACACACTAATCGGTTGCCTCAAAACAAGAAAATGGATTTAATTAATGGTAATGGATATTTTGTATTTTAAAATCAGACCCAGCATCGCAGCACTCAACAACACCGTGGTGCCAAATCTAGCGATGCTATGCTAATTTAATTTCCAAAATTTTAGAGAGCTCAAAGCCACCTACCCTAGTATCACTGTGCCCAAGGGAAAAAAATTTAGATTTATAGAACATGTAAATAGACCCCCATGCCCCACTTCAAGACGTGTAGACTTTCTTATGCACACAAAAACACTTATAAACACATCTAGAAGGGTTCAAAAGAAGAATTTAAGTAGATTACCTTTTTCAGCTCAAGTCAAAATATGTTGAATTATATAGTGATGCTAGAGGTATCGCAATACTCTTTCAAGCTCTAGTGCCCCTCTCCAGAGAGAATGAGTTACTCTTTATGCAAAGTTATGAGTAATGCACATGATAGATCTTGATGGCGGAGCTTTGATCTTTATATTGAAATAAAGTTGACTGATAATATTTTGAGAGACTTATTATCATATTTTGAAGCTCCAAAATTTTTTTAGTTGGGAGGTAATTATTGTAAAAAAATTTGAAACACTAGATATAAAAATAATGCTAATAAAAGTACTTCAATTCATTGACTTTTATCTTTTACACCTTGTATTAATCTTTTAAATAAAAAGACCGAATGTGTGAATATGGTGTAGAATTTTAAAATGTATTATGTTGACATCAAGTAAATCCAATAATATTATATATGCTTTGAGATGTTTATATAGATTTTATTGATGTTTGCTTTTAATTTATTTGGATTATTGAATGCCCTATCTTTATGTAAGAATAATTCTAATTTGTGAACTTACCCCTAGAAGAAATTAAGTCCTTTATGTATCTTTAAGATATTACCCCAAAGTTAGAGAAACTAGATTAGAGAAATTTATTCATTCTACAACTTTTAACCTTTTGAGGTTTTTGATGAATTGAAGAAATATATATCTTTTGAGGCTTTTAATCTTCCAAGATTCTTATGTACTTGTACATGTTGAGGCTTTTAGCCTTTTAAGATTTTTGGTTTGCATGTATCTTTTGAGGTTTATATCTTCTAAGATTTTTGGATAATCCAAAACCTTATGAGACTTATGTCCTCTGAATTTTTAGGTGTACATATATCTTTTGAGGCTTTTTTCTTCCAAGGTTTTGCGTACACTTATCCTTCTGAGGCCTTTGCCCTTAAAAAGTTTTGAATAATTCTTAACTTTTTGAGGCTTTTATCTTCTAAGATTTTTATATACATGTACATTTTGAGACTTTAATCTTCTAAAACTTTTTGTTTACATGTACCTTCTGAGATGTATATCTTTGAATGTTTTTGGATAATTCGATATCATATGAGATTTATGGCTTCTGATATCTTAGGTATATGTACCTTTTGAGGCTTTACCTTTCAAGATTTTGTGTATACATGTTCCTTAAGAGGCCTTTATCTTTAAAGATTTTTGGATAATCTTAAACATTTTGAGGCTTTTATCTTTTGAGATTATTAAATGATTAAAGACCCTATTAATTACCTGCTCTTGTGGAGTCTTTTTAGTGATAAACATGTCCACTACTAGCTTCCTTTTGAGGCTACCTTATGGGTGTGTCTTCTTAAGATTATGAGTGGAGACTCTATCTGCCACTTACCCTTATAGGATCTTTATAGTGAGGAATATGTCCAGTACTAGCTTCCCATCGAGGCTTTATCATGGACGTTGCCTTCTTAGGGTCTTTGTTAAAATGTTGCTCGATGGAATTAACTTGTATAAAAATGGTTTGAAGAAATTCACCAAGGATGTTTGACCTATCTAAAGTTATTAATCAGAGTATTGCTCAAACATTAACCTATGTGGAAGAGAAAAAAAATATCCACCAAGGATGTTTGACATATCCAAGGTTACTTACTAGTATTGCTCGATAATATTAACCTATATGAAGATGTTGAAACAAACCCCAAGGGACCAATTATATCTTGATTGGGATGGGGCGAGTGCCTTGTGTATCACAAATCAAAGGTGAATATTGGTCTGTCTTTAGACCGTTACAATCTTTTCAAGTAGTAGAAGTCCAAAGAGAGACTTTGTAGAGTTTGAGAATCACTTATAGCCTTTCATATTTGTTTGAAGCTTTATAAAAGGTGGTTACTAGAAAGACTATTATGGAAGCACCAAATATTGGATAAACTTGTTCAACCAAAATCATGTTTGAAATGTTAATATAAATGTCCCTTTGAGGTTGTAGCCAATATTGTCCCCTCAGCCTAAAACTATTTTTCATAAAATTAATGCAATAATGGCTGATGATTGAAAGAAAATAGAACAATGTTTATTTGATAAAGTAATGAGGTTGCCCTCAATATTAAAAGACTTCTTTCATACCTAATAATGGTTCATAGTAAAAGGACTACCACGCCACAATCATGCTTAAGACATTAATATGAACTACCCTTTGGGGTTATAATAAAGGTTGCCTCCAACCAAGAATCATTTCTCACAGATAGTACCAAATTGTTATATGCTAAAAAAATTTTGAGTCTACAGAGTGTGTGTTTTAGTTCTCAGTGTTGTACAAAAATATAGCATGCACAGATAAAAGAAGTAAGATAAAATATGTGAAAAATCTGAAAAGGAAAAAAATCACGAAGCCTTGCCTAATTAAAAAAAAATTCACTATATAGTTGGTGATACAAGAATCATCCCTTCCTCACAGCTGAATAAGAGGGGATTAATTGAAAACAAGTGTCTGATTTTTTCTAAGGGGATTATATAAATCAACTATCCACAGATGGACAATCTAACACCCAACAATAATGCTTGATTTTCTTTATAGGGATTACAGAAGTATGGTGTCTATAAGAGGATAATTAAAACCCAACAACATGATTAAATCTTAATAAGAGTCTGAAGGTAGAGGCGATTGCTGATGGTGATCATCGATGGTGATGGTGGTTGTCAGTGGCAATAGATTATCGTGGTCGTCAGTGGCGATAGCTAGAAATACAAGAGAGCTCTTTAGTTCTCTCCTTTCTCCCTCCTCCCTCATGTGGGGAATGAGGCTTTATTTATAAGCTTTTTGGAAAGAGCATTTTGGTAATTTGAACCAGAATTTAAAACACTCCATCGTATAGGCAATATTGATTCTCTTAATCATAAAGCATTTTTTTAGCATTTAAGTGTGTTAATGATGTCAGAATTGAGCGATCTTGAGTTCATTAGATTTATCTCGTTGAGCCGCTCAATTCAACTATAAGCATGTTAAATTTGGAGTTCAGATGATGATGATTTTAATTTTAAAAATTTTTAATTCAAAGATTGCCTCAAGATTCATGTAGATCATATAAATTTTCTGGAGTCATATCAATATGAAACCAACTTATTTATTGAGTATACACTACTTGGCTAAAAATCTTAAGCATGACATGGAATATGATAAACTACTTCTAGGAACATCTCACAAAAATTCCACGAAAGAAATTTAACATTATTTTACTCCCAGTACACATAATTGGCTAAGATACTTCTAGATAAAACTAATCTTAAGATGGCTATAAAAGAGAATGTTTTTTATTAATATTACAAAAGCTTGAAGGAAATAATTGATGAAACATCTCTTTTTCAAGCACCATTATCATCTTTCAGCAATATCTTTCTTCACCTTTAAGTAATCTTATGTTATAAAGCTTCATTACGAACTCTTTTAAATAAGCATAAGTTATTGTTAATATTTTTTGGTTATTGAAGTTAACATGCAGTCATCAATCTATGTTTATAATAGAAGAAGGTAATAGAAGAACCCTAGATTCCAAATGAATAAACTTCGAACATTATATTCAGTGGTTGATCATTTTTGAAACAAAAATTGGACATATATTCCAAAATTAGGGTGTAATCAATATATGTGACACTTATTTCGGAGCAATCCACATACAAGTTTGAACACATGAATGTTTGAGTGTTTGAATCTCATTCGAACATGATTCAAACCTGCTCATCTAGGGTTTTAATTTTTTGGTATGTATAAATATAGTTATGTAGCGAGATTGATGTTAGATTAAAACATAGTCATGTATACATAAATATACTCATGTATACATTAAAATGCAATTTTCTTTGTCTTAAGTAACTCTATTGTTGTCTTTATTTTAGCCTCATAAGATCAGCCCAACCACATGAGTATGATTATGTATATAAGAATTTGAAGTCTCAGAGGAGCTATTTTGAACAATGTTTGATGAGATTAAAATATCATTCTATTATGGTTTGACAATATTGTTGGTTCTCTAAGGGAGTGTCGTGGCGAGTGTTGTGTCACCAAGGGGCACTGTGCCACCAGGCTAAATTTTAATATTTAAAATATCCAAATCCAATATTTCATTCAATTCATTCCATTTGTGCTGCTGCCTAGTTAGAGAAAGGGAGAGATTCCTAGAGAGAGCCATTTGGGCTGCTTTGGATTATTTTCAGCAGACAACCTAGTTCTTAAAGTTGTCTGTGCCACACGTCTATCCGATCAGGATATGACTTATCGTGTTGAGCTATGACAGATAAATCTGAAGATCTAGTTTTATAATATTTTATATTCTCTTCCAATTTCATTTCAAATAAAATTAGAGACTATAAAGCTACTAAAATATTCAAATACTCAAAATAAACTCATCCACAAAATTTCTTTCATTTCATCAAAATAAACATTTATACTACAATACATGGCTAAATGTAAGAGCTACATAACTAAAAATTTAACTAGTTAGGACTATACAAAAATCAAAATAACAAAATACCTATAACCTCAGATTTGATCATGAACTGCTAGTCCACAATCTTGTTCCCCTTCCTAGATCCTGAAAACCAGAAGCAGTCAAAGTGAGCTATAATAGCTCAACAGGCCACACAATTCGATCTAAATTTTTAAATTTTTTTATAAAATATTTTGTTAAATATTTAAAAGCAGTTAAATATAATCTAATAAATCATTGTACTAAGAAATATAATAATAATAAAATATTTATCCAATTGTTTAAATAATAATACTGAACAAATAAATAAATTGTAATATATATCATAGAGCAGTTCATATTACATTTCTCAAACCTAGATAGAATCTCAAAAGGTTCTAGCCTCTTATGACTCCCTTTTATGCTGATAACACCAAAACATGCCCGTAAGCACCAGAATATGGCTTATAGCCACCAGAACATGTCTTATAGGCATCAAATATTCCCTGACACAGATAGAATCTCAAAGAATTCTGCCTCTTATAACTCCCAACATATATAATTTAATCACATATGCACATATATCTTCATATTATATCAATTAAATAGTAATTGAGCATGTATCAAATTTGCACAGTTTTTTATAAGGGTAGGCAACAAAAAATCTTACTAGACAAAAATACACATTTTTAGAAATTTATAAAATTATCAGGGATTATGTAAAATAATGTTTTAAGACTTTTATTATACTACACTATTTTTAAACATATAAATAAATTTTTATTTAATAAAAATCTCACAAGTTTCAAAACCCCATTATAAAATTTTTAGAAAATATTTAAAATGTGCATAATCATAATCTCTATAACATATAAAAAGTTACGCGGTGAAAGTTTTACTAGTGCAAATGTATCCATATTTTTCGCTAATAGAAATAAAATTTTAATCAAAAAATTCACTAAAACTTACGTATTTTTAAAAATTGAGATAGACATAATATGACTTACTTTGAGACGAACAAATTTTTCAAAAGGGCTGATCAATGAAAACGGCTTGAAGTGGCCCAAAACTATATTTTTTTCTTTCTCTCTCCTCTCTTTCTTCCCTAAAATCCCTAAGCTACTCTCTGTTTGATAAAAATGAAAATTTAAATGGAAAAGAAATTTAATAAAGCCATATGGCTTAAGATATTTTTATTTTATTAATAAAAATCTCACAAGTTTCAAAACCCCCATTATAAAATTTCTAGAAAATATTTAAAATGTGCATAATCATAATTTCTATAACATATAAAAAGTTACGCGGTGAAAGTTTTGCTAGTGCAAAGTTATCCACATTTTTCGCAAATAGAAATAAAATTTTAATCAAAAAATTCACTAAAAATTACGTATTTTTAAAAATTGAGATAGACATAATATGACTTACTTCAAGACGAACAAATTTTTCAAAAGGGCTGATCAACGAAAATGGCTTGAAGTCGCCCAAAACTATATTTTTTCTCTCTCTCCTCTCTTTCTTCCCTAAAATCCCTAAGCTACTCTCTGTTTGATAAAAATGAAAATTTAAATGGAAAAGAAATTTAATAAAGCCATATGGCTTAAGATATTTTTATTTTTTTATTATTATATATATATATTAATATTCTTATTGTTAATTTTTTTAATATAAAATTTATAGAAATTCTTTTAAGAATTTTAAAAAATATAGAAAATATCCACAAAATAGCTCATTTTATTTAGAAAATTTTGATGAAATCGATTTGTAAAACGGACACCTGACTGTCCCAAAAATCCTGTTTGAACCGACATGTGTCAAGTTCTTAAGAAATTTCACCAATGCCCAAAAATTATGAAAAAATAGTGTAATTAAAGCAATACATTATATATGTTCTGGTGAAGACGGAATGCGATTTGGACTTAGAATGACTCTTGAAATAATTATTGACTGTTCTAGATAAAAAAAATTCTAAAAATTTTAAAAGTTTTCACAGTCTGACTCAAGGTAAGTTGCATTTTTTCTATCTTAGTTTTTAATAATTAAGATGGTTTTGGGAATTAAAAATATAATTTTTTGGTGTTTGAACTGAGATAACTTATAAGGCTTTGTTTGGGACAGCTTCTTTATTGCTTTCGAAAATGGTTTTTTAGTACAAAATTTTCTAATTCGAAAAATTTTGGTGCTAAAAAAATTTTGTACTAAAAAGTTGTTTTAGAAAGCAACAAGAAAGTTGTCCCAAACGAAGCCTAAATAAGGAAACTTTCACCTCATAACTTCTGATATGCTATAGAGAATGTAGTTCTGAATATTTAGATATTTTTCTGTAAAATTTTTGCCGAGTATCTTTTAAACACTTCATTTCTAAGGCTGTAGAAAAATATTCAGGCATTAAAAAAAACACTATAGAACAATTAAACCTCTAAAAAGTAGTTCTGCACAATCTCTAGTAATTTAGTAGAATTTCGAGTCAATGAAATTTTGCTACATTGCACTGGGTTTGATTGTTAAAATGCTGCCTGGAAGAAAAATCTTGGAAATTCTGTAAATAGCCCAATTTACATTTAATTGCTTAACTATAATGTTATGTGGCATGATTTATATATTGTACATTTCTGGATGATATCCTGTTAGCTTTTAAGGTGTTATGGGGGAGTTTTATTTGGAGTTCTGTTATACATATATATCTGTGGAGTTCTGTTGTGAAAATTCTGAAAGTGGTGAGAGCACTAAAAGGCCTGAGGGCTAGGAGTTCTAAATAGGAGGCATAATGGTTGGAGTTCTATTACTTTCTACTATGCATTGTGTGTTTATTTATTTTCTGTTCAACATAATTTACATTATGTTCAGCATACTATACTTTGAATTATATAACATGCTTAGTTATCGGTAAAACCTTACACTGTTATGACACAACTCTACTGTAAGTCTGTTATTAAGTTTGAAATAACTGATTTATTTTTAAGTTATTAGTTTTTGAAATTATTAAAAAATGTTTTGAGTAATGTAATATGCTAAGTTGTGTTAGCTCATTTTGTGTTCTACATTTCATTTTCAAATCAGGGTAGCATAAAGGGCCAGTTAAGTAGATAAGGCTGATTTTATGAGTCTGGCTAGTGTATAGGTACCATTTTTTTGTATTAGATTTTTTAACAATCCTGGCATTTTTATATTTCCTACACTATGTCTGTCTATTGCCGGGGATTATGATAGCAAGAATCTATAATATATACTTTTGTGAAAAATAGAAGGAAAGGAAATTTTTGTGGATGAGTAAATTCATGTATGGTAGAAAATTAAAAGTTCTATTGTCTATTATTCAAAAAGATATATATTATTTCTCTAAATAAAACATCTTGATATGTGTGGTTCCTTCTCTATTATGCCACCATCCAACACACAGTGACTCATATCTGTAGGTCATATCAAATTGGGTTGTGACATAATATGTCTCCACTTATATGATTAAAGCAAACATTTTCATAATAGCAAGCAAACTCAAGTGAATCAATTCTATAAAAGATATAGAATGCATAGCAAAAGGGTATCATTCAAGTATATTTGAGATTGAGCAAATTTTGAATTAAGTTCGAATGCAGTACGAACAAGATTCAAATCTTGCTTGAACTTCATTTGAATATGATTTGAACTTAGTTAGAATATAATTAAAATAATTAATATGATGACTAATAAATTTAAGATTAAAATTTTAATATTAAAAAATGATTTGAAACCCCTATTATAATTCTATACATTGTTCATTTTTTTTTTTAATTTAGCGTTCTCCTTTAGTTTCCTTCATATTATAACCAACAACTATCGGTGATGAATACAACCAAACTTAAATAATTAAAAGTATAACACTAACCTTAACCAAAAATACTTGAAATATAGAGGCTGCCACCAAGCAAACTAATCATTGGGGTTCTCAGGTCACCAAAGACAAGCTCTGAGAAGAGACATACTCAAAAAAGTTAGTTCAAAACGAAGCCTTAATCTTAACATTTAAAATAAAATCCTAATTTTAGTCGGTAGTCTTTCATGTATTTCATATAAGGAATGCAACTTACATCCAAACAAAAGGCTTAAGGTCCATTTAAACTTTTTATAAAATTGATTATAAAATACTGTAAAGAAAATAATTTTTTTTGTAGAAAGCAACTTCCAAGAATAAAAAAATCTCAAAAGTAACAAAAAAATTATGATTACGATCTAAAAAATAAAACAGTACAAAATTTGTCTCAAACGAAATCTTAATTTTGGAGGAACTTACTCACATACAGATTTCAATAAAAAAAGTTCAAGAAAAACAGTTTTGAAACCTTCCCATATAATTTCTGCGGGGAATTGGTATAAGATTTTTATCCATATGGAAGGACTACAAAATGCTAGTTCCTAAAATTTAATTTCTAAATATGAGTAAGTTAAGTTAATCAGTAAGAACTCAGAAATTTTGTTTTATTATGGCAGAAAATTAAGGATAGAAAAAAAAGAAAAAGAAAAAGATATTGTACTAAAGTGTAATAATAGCCTTCACTATCTTCACTCTTCTTCATCATGAAATTTTCCGTTCAAATGTTCTTCTTTCAGTGTCTTTAGTCTGTGAAACATATTGATCGAGGAATAGTTGAATGGTCCTCCAGTAACGGTCGCCACCTGAAAGCCACGTGTCCATATGCATGCCAGTAGGAAAGTCAATGAAAAGACACCGTGAATTCTTCTCAGCTGCTTTTTGATAAAGCATTTGCATGTGTGATGGAGGAACCATCTCATCTTGCAGCCCAGAGAGGAAGAGAATCGGCTGCTTGACCTGTATGACAACAATGGAGCGGTAAGAAAGCACCTGAAGATGAGGTACAGTTTGGATAGAACTAAGGCAGATGAATAGATATTGTCAACAAGTTGGTAAGAATTAGAGCAATTTAATAAGAGAAGGATGTGATAAAAAAAAAATCTTTTTTAGGAGTAAACATGAAGATTGAAGTTGGTAAATCTATCATCGTTTTGCTTTCTAAAGAAGTTAAGGAAATCACAAGAACAAGACATCTGGGAGGAATAATGAAGATTGTTTACCAACAGAAACGTTGAAAAAGGAAAAAAGCTACAACAGCTGAGCTGTGATCTGAAAATGATGCAGCAATCATTTTGGTTGGGATTCTGTTTCAAAAAAAGCATGATCTTGAAGTGATTTTATACTAAATGTACCTTACCTTCTGCTTGAAGTTCAATTTAATGTTGATTGTTATGAAGAAAATTAACCAATGCTTTCGGCCTGGCCTCTTCCAGGCTTATAATAAACACAGGTCTGCGCTACGTCAGTAGCCATTTTGAGGTTTAAGTTTCCTATTCTGATAATTTTGAACTTTCTTTCGAAGTAAAATTGATCAGTCACCTTTAAATGCCAATGATCCATAATTGTAAAACAAGTTCCTAAGAAACTCGAAGGCTCACCTGCCCGATAATGTCAATGGTACTCCATGGTGAGCGTACAAGGAAATTGAGAACTTTTGGACCTTTTGATCCACCGCCACCAATAAACCACTTGAGGATCGGCAACAGAACTCCAGCCATATCCAGGATAGAAGTAAAAGTATTCTCCAATATAAGAGCTGAAACCTGAAATTCAGTATGACCATATTTCACCAATCTGTAGATCTAAAGGCTTGAAATATTGTTTGCTGTAGTTATTAGAATAATACATAATAATTTTACCACTAATCAAGATTCATCGAATATAGTTACTAGGAACCACACCATAATTTTTACTCATAAAAACTCAGAAGGATAAGAATAAAAGAAAGCCGATTACTAGCAATATAAAGAAGAAAACAGCTTACAATTAGTAATATAATAAGTTCCCTCACAGCAATATAAAGAAAAAAGTAACGCAAACGTAAAGTTCGCTGATGGTTGCAAAAGTAGTTTACTATAAGAAACCTAATGACATGGCGGCATACAGTAACATGCCAAGAAGAACCTGTCAAAAAGAGAGAAGAATTCCTCATGTTCTCATTTGGTAGGAAAAAGAAAATGAGAGAGAGAGAGAGAGAGAGAGAGAACAATGATAATTTTGTAGGATGAAATAATACCAAGGATCATAATTGAATTATGGTAATTGCAAAGTTAACTAGAATGAGTAAAGAGTCACCACATTCGGCCAAATACATAGTAAAAAAATTTTCTTGAATTGAGCAATGGAAGCAGGACTAAACTTTATGGAATAAATCATAAGATGAGTAGTAACAATAAAAGTAGACAAGATCATTGTTATCATATAGAATTTACCAGATTGGAAAAACACGAGTATTTACTATTTTTTCATTATCATTGTAGAATATCCTGAATAGAGGAAATATACTCCTCTTTATTTCCCATTATCATTTTCATGTTATCTCTTGAATTTTCCTATATATAAATATTTGCATTAGTTTTAAAATCAAACAAGAAAATTTCATTATTTCAATACGGCATCAGAGTGGGATACCTTACCTCCTTCTCATCCCTTGGAGCTCGTAAGCAAGACCATATGTTTTTTGTAAACTTGATCTTATGCTTGTGCCGTACTCTCACCACTCAATGTTTGTGCTTGCCTACTCCCACACATTGTTGGAAAAGCCCACGCGTGCCTACAACAACTCACCTTGTACCACCCACCTGACTGCCACTTGTGACTTGGCTCACGACTAGCATGTGCATTGATCCAACACTCATGCTTAACCTCCCTGCTCATGGTCTCTTGTTGTATCCTTACAACTACGCTTGCTATGTGCCGCACCTTTCTAGAACGCTACAGCTTGCTAGCGCATGCATTTACTAGCTTATTGCATGCCTCACTTGTGTAGTTGCCCTCACCTGCTTGCATTTCTGCTTGCTCTCATAATTGAGATAAGCATACTTCTCCTCTCATATATTCTAAATGTGGTGTTCATTGATGGCTTCTTTTACTACTCCCTTATAAACGAAACTCTTCCCCACTATTGGTACCATACTAAATTAGGCTATTCATTTTTTTCTTTTAATCTCATAAGAAATTTATCATTTGGACTATATAGTTCCTGAACCAACAAAAAACACAAAATCTACCAAATGACAAATTCTCTGCCTACGTGGCTTTTACATGAATGCTCAACAGTCTTAAATCTACGATTGCTTCCACCATCATGTTTTAGGAGACCGCTAAAGGGATGTGAGGCATTCTCGATTCCACCTACATCTAAGAAAGTAATATCTCCAAGATAAACCCTCTACTTTGAAAACTTCTCTTTGCAATAGGAAATCAAATTTATTCAAGATTACTATAATATCTCAAAAAGAAAAAAATGGGATGAGCTTCTTCCATATCACCCCTTTGCAACTAATTCAACAAATTGGCAAAAACAAAATGAGAAATTTCTTGTTTCAAAGTTTATATTTAGTTTGATCCATCCCAATCTCTTCAAGCTCAATGGATAGCCTACTCTACAGTTCCAAATATTTCCACATCTCTGGGGTGTCAAAATAGATTTTCGGATCAGGTTCAAGTCCAATCCGAAACTGACCTGCACTCAAATGATCCAACCCGAACCCGATTACACAAATGGGTCAGGAATTTGAACTTGGACCCGACCCGCCCCAAATTCGGGTCGACCCGAGCCACGGGGCATGTGGGAGAGCGCGATTGTGCGGGTGCGACCTCGAGCAGGCAAGGGCGAGGTCATGAGAAGGCTAGCGAGCACGTGTGCGAGAGCTGGTGTGAGGCTGTCAGCACCCAGGGGGGCGAGCACAGGGGTCGAGGCAAGGTAGGCCTCATTACAAGCGAGCAGCGAGTGTGACGCAATGCGATGGAGACTAGCGGGCGTGATACGAGGGCGGGGAGCCTGGGATCGGGTCATATCCGAGTTGATTTTGGGTTACCAGGTTGACCCGGACACGACAAGATTTTTAAAACGACTCAAAAAATCAGAACCTGAACCCGACCTGTTTGCTAAATAGGTCGATTTGAACTCGGATTTTTTGGTTCAGGTTCGGGTCGGGTTATCGAGTCGGGTCATTATTTGACACCCCTATCCATGTCAATCTCATGAAGTCTCTTGGTAACCGAGCTTATTGCTTCATCATCTTTTGATTACAAATAGATTGCTCTTAATGCAAATACAAGAGCTAGTCGTGATTATTATGATCATGGTGATCATAGTCATCACTCCTTTTGATCCTGTCAGCATGGCAAACTGACTACTCACTCATTTAGCTATTGTTGGAAAATATTTTATTATCCTCTAACTACTTAGCGTGGCTCCACCACTGCCTCTATTAAATATATTGTAGTCATTTTAAGTAAGTTTCCCTCTCACAAGGATAATATGATCAACTCCTACAACATTCCCAATTGCCTCCCTCAACTTCTCACACAATTTTCTCTTTTCATTTGGCTACAACAGCTTATTTTGGTACTTGTTGGATCTTTGATTTTGATTATTCTTCCCATATTAATAGGTAACCTATAATTATTTTCATCCCTTGCCATGAAATCTCACCCCCTTGCATTTTTGCTGATGGTGACTCCTGCAACAATCGCATCTCTAGTTCTTATAAAACTTAGCCAATGTTTTCTATGTTCCCACTTTCCTGTTTATATTTTATCCATGAATTGCCTTATTAAATCCCACAATTGTCAACAATATTTTATCCTTGTCATTGTGTATTTTAGGATCATAACACAAAGAGGATGATTATGGAGTTGTTGAAGGTGGATGGATTTACCATCTCTTTGATGCTACATCCACTATCCTGTCCTCTATTATATCCCCTTATAAATGTCATTCTCATCTAGGTCACACTCCACCTCACCATCTTCAAGTTTTAACTCATATTGCCTCCATTTCTAGGTTTGAATATGAATATTATGAATATGGTAAATACTATCACGACTCTTCTCCTATGCCTACATCCTCTTATAATAATTTCTTTTTTAACCTCGTCCATTCAAATATCTAGAGTTCAAGTCTTATGTCCATTCATCTATGTTTTCGTTATTTCATTTCTTTTATTGATGACTACAACGTGATTACTTTGGCGTATTTATTGAAGTTTTGATCTTAAGTTTATTGCATTCAAGAATAATTATAAAAAATGAATGATCAGTTTTTCATTTCTCTTAAAATGCTCTTGAATATATGCAATCCATATTTCTCCCCTTTATGATGAAAATAGTATTATACATCAATAATTAAGTCTGTATGCATCCCAAAAAAATAATGTAGTTGAATGGAAGCATCTGACACTCCTCGATGTTGCTCTTACTTCAATGTTTCACATGAATGTCTATGACAATTTTGGGGTGTTCGACCCTCTGGAAAGGGTGAAAATGTCGCGCTACGACACGAACTCTGCTTTTACAAGCCTAAGGTCCCATTTTTCCCGAGGTAGATTAGAATTTAAATTTAACTAGATTTCCCCTAATGATCGGCATCAGGGTTTATTTAGTTGTGAGGTTCCACTTTCTATGAGCACAAGCCCTCATAGGTAATTATCCCTTCTAACGCATAGATGAGCACTCTCGATTAAGGATGAAATTATATTTGGTTATTCAAGAAGTGTAGAAGTCTGCAGGTGTTTTAGTCTTGGTTGTGGGGGATGAAGGTATACCCGATCAAGATATCATGGTTTCATCTTTTCGAGTATACCATAGGTTTCAGTCTACCAACACTAATAACTATTGATTGCAGTATCCAAGGAATATGATTAGCAGCCATTGGTTGTCTCCTTTTAAGGATCCCAAGTAAACTGAAGTGGATAGATATGGGTTAGTTTGATTTGAGTTGGAATTTGCGGCTCCGTTTGGGAGTTACTCGTAGTTTAGGTTTAGGTTAGGTCTTATGACCCCATTTAGGAGTTGCCTATAATTTGGATTTGAATCGGGGCTTACGGCCTTCATTGAAAGTTGCCCGTGTAGCGGGACTTACGAGTTCGTTTGGAAGTAGCCCGTGTAGCGGATCTTAGGGCCTCTATTAGAGGTTGCTAAGTGTGGGTTAAAAGCGGGTCTTACTGCTTCACTTTGGAAGTAGCCCGAAGGTTTTGGGTACAAGTGGGTCTTATGACTTCTATTAGAAGTGTCCCGAGTAGCAGGCCTTACGGCCTCTGTTAAAGGTGGCCCAGGTTTTCAGGTATGCATTATTTGTTTTGAGAAAGTTTTTCCCAACACACTAATTGAAATAAGACTTACGACTTTTATTAAAAGTGGCCTAAGTTAATTGTTGGTAGATTGGTACCATAAGTACACTGATTTGCAGTTTTGTTCGCTAGTTTGACACTTGCTAGCCTGCAGTCGTTATTGTTTTGACACTTACTAGCCAACAGTTGTTTTCTACTCTAGCTTTTCAGTAGTGTACTTGGTGTTTTGTGCTTGTGGTAGTGCTTGTAGTTTTCCTTTACCCCAGTAGCTTATCTTTCTACTTCAGCCCTGTTGTTTGTTTAACACCTGCTTTTCTCTACTAGCATTAGTTTATTTTATTATATTGTGTTAATACTCTATTTGTTTACTTGCAGGTACATGACACCTACGGATTTATAGGAGCTAGAGGGGTTTAGATAGTTCATAGGTAGCCGCAGCTAAGACTACTACTGAGAGTCTGAGAGTATTTTTGAGAGTTTGGAGAGTTTTGCTTGTTTAGAGAGCGGTTTGTTGAGTTGCTCAGAGCTGGTTTTTAGGTTGGATAGTGGAAAACTTTATTTTTTGTATTTTTTATTTTAATTAAAAGAAATACACCAGAGTGGCTCTCCTTTCAGATGATTTCTACTTGCATTTTGAATTTCTTTGTTAGTTAATTGATTTAAAAGTTAAATTTTAAATTTAATTACTCAGCTCTTCAATTAAAATTAAATGTATTTTGAAATTATTCAATTAATTTTGATTTAATTATTAATTAAATTTAAATTTTATTTGCTCAATTAATTTGATTAAAGCTTTAATTTTAATTAAAGTTTTGATTTTATTAATTTTTTAAATTAATTATTTTATTAGATTTTAAATTAATTTATTATCCAATTAATTGAATTTTAATTTAAATTTTATTTTAAGATTAATTAATTAATTATTTACTTAGGTTAGTTTGATCAAAACAAAAATGATTAATCAATAAATTATATTTTTTGAATTAATGTTTAATTGGGTTAAATTAAATTATATGGATTTTAATTATTTAATTTAAATTATTTAATATGATTTAAAATTGGTTAATTGATTAATTTTAAAAGAATTAATTTGGAATTAATTTAATTCAAAATTATATGTTAATTAAATATTTTAATGAAGCTCTCAAATAGTAACCTCCCGGGGCAATTTCAACAACCTCCCGGCATCCCCTCCCCATGAGAGGCGGTAGGGGAGGGCACATGCCCTTTCAAGTCTGCACAGTTAAATAGGATTCAATGGCCGAGGGCTTCAGGATGTTGTTTGGTCCCGTAATTGGTCTTCCACTCCTGCGATTGCTAAATGCAACGTCTCTCTTTTTTTTTCTTTATTATTATTATTATTATGTGTGTATATGTATGTGTACATGTTCATTATTATTTAATAATTATTTATTATTACTATTACTGGCATAATCATCTTCTCCCGCTTACTATTTGAAATCAAGAAATCGAGCTGTAGGAGACAGACACAGGAAAAAAAATCAGAAGGACTTGGCTTGTCCGTTCACAAAGGAGGTGTGGGAGGCCGACGAGTGGCTCGAGAGGTGCGGCGTGCGTGAGGGGGTTGATCAGGAAGCTTCGGGATCACAAGGGGAGGTGCGGCCCACTGTTCGCGGTCAACACTTGTGTTAAAGCTTTAAGTGGCTCGGTGCCTTGGTCACTGAATGAAGCAGAGGCTTCTCGGCGTCGCTGGGTTAGATCGTATAGGGAGACGGACACAAGTGCAGAAGATGCGACTTGGCCGGTTCTTGCAGTGTGGTTGGTCGCAGACGAACGACAGATTGGCGGGCTAGATTTTTGAATCAAGATCGAACACGGCCTTGATAGGGTGTTTTGATTGGAGCCAGGCGGAGGCGGCTCAGATGAGAGGCATGGTAGGAGGTGCGGGCTCAAGTCGCAGATGGATGGGGGCACGAGATTGCCGAGTAGAGACGAGATTGCCAAAGCAAGAGGGAACCGAATCTCCATAGCCAAGTGAGCGCAACTTTTTTTTTTAATTTCGTTTCTTTTTTATTCTTTTTACGTGACCCCAAGACAGTTATTTTGAACACGATCATGATCATGGGGGCGACGTGCATATTTGCCATGTCGACATGCCATCATTTCACCCTCTTTTTTTTCATTCTCTTATATATATATATATATATATATATATAATTGTGATAGCCATGTCAGAAGCCTCAGTTTCAATTACATAATGATTCAGTTATTAGAGCTTGTCGAATCAATGAGGCGGCTCGACCTTTTGACTTGTGAGTTGAGGCTGCCAATTTAACCCTTATGTTTGTTGAATTGGAACCGCACATTTAATTTGATCCTTAGGCTTGTGGCTGAGAGGGATCATTACTATTATGAATCATCCTCTTCTTTTTCTTTATTCACACATGGGGAGATATCATTCAAATATTCTACTACTTAATTATATGTCATCCACTACTATGAGCAAGGCTACTACATTTTTCCATTCCTTATCCACATGCATTTATTTCTCCTTTGGCTCCTTGAGTTTTTGACAATGTTTATTTTATCCATTCTCTACATCTTGAATGAGACAAACTCTCCCTTCATTCCATTAAGTGCCTTATTATGCTATTTTGTACTAAAATGTTTATTATTATTATGATCCATCCCTACATTGACTCTATATCTCCACTAACATCATCTTCCATGAGAAACATACCCCTACTACCATTTCTCCTTATACACTACCACATTTCCTCTATGAATTTCACTTCCACCTATTGTTCCAGTACCCACTTCTTCTCATTTATAGGTTTATACTTGTTAACTAACCTCATCTGCCTTCATCTAATACACCTCAACATTTACAAGAAGATGAGACTTCAAATCTACATCTCTCAATTGCTTTCTAAAAATGTTTGTACTAATCATCCAATACTATCTTTTATATCCTTTTGATCATTTATCCTCCTTATTATGCGTGTTTGCATTATTTTTCTTTTCTATATCTATCCTTAGAACTTACCAGGAAGTACTTCTTGATTCTAATTTGAAGCATGCTATGGATATCAAAATGAGGGCTCTTCTTGATTGTTAGATCTTACCCTTCCTAATGGGATAAAATCTATTTCCTGTTGTTAAGTTTTCAAGGTCCAATTCCATCTAAAAAGGCATAATTGTCACTTACAAAACTTGATTGGTCGCAAAAGGCGACACAGGTTCATGACATTGACTACTTCATGACCTTTTCCCAACTTGCATGGCTTAATTCTATCTGACTCCGCTTTATAGTCATTAACAAAGAGAGGAACTTACTCTAAATGAGCATCAAAAATGATTTTCTCAATAGAGAACTATCTAAAGTTGTTTATGTTAAGTAACTTTCATGTGCCTGGTTTGATAAACTCTACAGGGTCCTTGCTAATATTTAATTATTTATCTTAGAAATAGCCTGGTTGATCCTTCCATTTTCATCTGCCACTCTTACTTGTGTATGATTATCCTCATTATGTTTGTTAATGACATTCTTCCAAGTGGAATTTATATTTTTGTTTGAGCAAATAAAATTGTATCTTCAGAGGCTTTTATTTCTACAGATTTGGGGAATCAAAAATACTTTTTTTGGCATCAATCATGCTTACAATAAAAATGATGCCCCTCTCTCTCTCTCTCTCTCTCTCTCTCTCTCTCTCTCTCTAAGAAAATATGCAAACAACTTGCACGAGAAAACAAGACTTCTCGGTTGAAAACTCATTGATTCTCCCATGGATATTCTACAGATATTTTATGATAATAAAAGCTTTGAAGATATTTCTTATTATCGATGTCAGATTGGTAATTTTATCATTGTACTATTACTCAACCTAATATATCTTCTATTATCAACATAATTATTCAACATATGCAAAATTCAAAGAAGTACTATGATGTTTTAAGAATTTTAAGATATATCAAGAAGTATATAGAGAAAAGTCTAGTTTATCAAAAATAAGATCAATTAAAGACTGAACCCAATTATGATGCTAACTATGTTAAGTTCGTTGAAGATCAACAGTCCACTTCAGGATTCTTTATGTTTGTGAGAGGAAATCTTATTTTTGAGAGAAGTAATAAGTAAATTAGTCACCATATCTAATATAGGAGCTAAATATAGATCTATAATACATTTTGTCCACAAAATATTGTGGAATAATTAGCAAATATTTTTACTAAGCCTATGAAACCATTATGTTTTTTCTGATCACTTCAGCAAATTGAAACTTCTTAATATATATTTTCAAGCTTTTGAAGATTATTATCATTGAAATTTTACTAGATTGGAAAGTGTTTGATATTTTTTTCTTTATTTTTGTAATATATCCTCATAAGTGAGGATTTTCTCCTCTTTATTTCTCATTAATTATTTCATATTTTATCTCTTGTATTTACCTCATATATAAATACATGTATTAGTATTAAAATAAATCCAGAAGATTTTGTTATTTCAAAACTATTGCACCTATAGAGTTTTAAATTTATTGCAACTTCCAATAGAGTACTACATGGATGCTAACTCTATTATATGCAAGTCATTCGTAGAACATCTACTCATGAACTATTGCTCTTCACATTTATGATCCCAAGCTTTACACATTAGTTTTACTACCTATTTTTCTGTTTCAACTTTTGCTATCAGACATGTAAGCCTAAACCAATCTTATCTTTAATATATCTTACTCTCATCACTTCCTTGATATGATCCATAGTATCTTTTTGATAGGAAATACTTGAAGATTTCAAGTAAACCCTAACAAGATTGATGAAAACAGCGAGAAACATCACGAATCTAATGGAAAAACAACAAAACAATAGTTTTTTATGGTGGAAATCAAACAACGGAAGCAATAAAGCAAGATACAATTGATCCTCAATTCGAGAGGAGCATCGTTCTCTCCCAATCCCTAGACGAATCTATGGCCCAAGACACCAAGACAAGAACTCCGGAAATCAGCCACAAAAACAAAACATAACCTAACCCTAATCTTCCCTTCCTAGTTAAAGCGTGCAATTAATCAATTAAGCCCCCAAAGGACAAATCTACCCTTTCCTCCCCCTCCTTTGGCTCCAAAATAATTGATTTTGAATTAGTGGGCCCCATCTCCCTCTCCCTCTCTCTTGCCGTGCGCCTCTTATACACGTGAGCCGGCCCTTGGCAAGGGGCCGGCTGGACCGGTCCAATAGGGACCAATCTAACAATACCGCCCTCCCAAAGAATCACTTGTCCTCAAGGTGAAAAGAGGGAAACTAATGCTTCACCCTTTCATAAGGCTCCCATGTCGCCTCATAATCTGAAAGGTCCTTCCACTTGATCAACACTTCCCTTACCCCACCTGTTCCCTAGCACACCCCTTGTAACTCAAGGGGTTCCAAAATCACTTCCAAATACTCTGTCAGCATCATTGGTAACTCAGAACTTGCTACATGATCACCAATTGCCTTCCTCAGCTGGGATACATGGAACACCGGATGTTTAATCGCTGTTGGTGGTAGTTTCACTCGATATGCCACAGCTCCAATCCAAGCTCCTGTTAACCACCTCCGTCTGACCATATGTCTGTGGGTGGTAGGCGGTGCTCCTCTTCAGTACTGTCTCCTGTAATCTGAATAACTCCATCCAGAAATGGCTGAGGAACACCTTATCCCTATCAGATACTATAGACTCTGGTACACCATGCGGTCTAAGCACCTCTCTGATAAAAGCTGATGCTACTGTCACCATTGTATAGAGATGTCATAGGGGAATGAAATAAGAATACTTGCTCAGTCTATCCACTACCACCAAGATCATTGTGAACCCTTCTGATCTGGGTAATCAATCTATGAAGTCCTTAAATACCTCTTCCCACACCCACCTAGCAAAGCTAGCGGTTGTAATAATCCTCCTGGAGACATGACTATTTACTTGTTCCAATGACAAATCTCACATCGAGCTACCATCTCCTCCACATCCTTGTGCATCCCCTTCCAGTACAATTCTGGGGCTAATCTCCTATATGTCTTTTGCACCCCTGAATGACCCCCAACAGTGCTCTCATAGAACTCTTGAAGCAAGTGTGAAATGTGGACTGATGTCCTAAGCATCACAACTGGTACATAAGCCTCTCCCCTTCCAACGAATACCATGGGTGGCTACTTCCCTCCTTCAGTAAATCAACCCTAATCTTCCCCAACTCCTTATCCCTGACACTTTCCTCCTTAATGGCCTCCTAATCCAACATCAATGGGATTGACACTGATATTGCCTGTATCTCCCCCATGCATCTGGACAAGGCATCTGCCGCCTTGTTCTCCACTCCTCGCCTGAACTGCATTTCAAAATCATACCCCAGCAATTTAGACAACCACCTCTAATGCTCCTATGTCACCATCCGTTGCTCCAACAAATATTTCAGGCTCCGCTGGTCCATCCTGATAATGAAATGCCTACCTAATAGGTAGGGCCGCCACTTCTGGATAGCTAATACAATAGCCATCAACTCCCTCTCGTAAACTAATTTCAGCCTAGCCTTAGCTGTCAACACCTGGCTGAAATAGGCAATGGGTCGATGGTTCTGCATGAGCACTGCCCCCAAATCCCAATCCATATCCTGAGGCATCTGTCTCCACTATGAAGACCTGAGTGAAGTTTGGTAAGGCCAAAACTGGTACAGTAGTCATGGCCTTCTTCAAGCTCTCAAAAGTTGTTGTAGCCGCCTCCCCCCATAGGAACCCATCCTTCTTCAATTGTTCTGTTGGTGGCCATGCGATGGTGCTGTACCCCTTCACGAACCTCCTATAGTATCCTGTCAGTCCTAGGAATCCCCTCATCTCCTCAAGATTCTTAGGCACTGGCCACCTCAACATAGCCTCAATTTTTGCTTGGTCTGCTGCCACCCCCTTCTTAGATACAATATGCCCCAAGTACTCCACACTGGTCTAGGGCAAAACAGCACTTCTTCAGGTTGGCCCTCAGCTGGTGCTCTTGAAATACTTCTAACACTCTCCTTAAGTGCCCCCAGTGCTCCTCCTCTGACTTGCTGTAAACCAGGATATCATCAAAGAACACCAACACAAATCTCCTGAGATGAGGTCTGAAGACCTTGTTCATGAGGGGTTGAAAAGTGGTTGAGGCGTTAGTGAGGCCAAAAGGCATCACTAAAAATTCATAATGCCCCTCATGAGTTCTGAAAACAGTCTTGGGTACATCCTCCATCCTGATTTGATGATATCCGGACTTCAAATTTATCTTGATGAAGATAACTGCTCCACTCAACTCATCCAGCAGCTCATCGATCACTGGAATGGGAAACTTGTCTGGCACAATTTCCTTATTGACTGCCTTGTAGTCCACACAAAACCTCCAACTCTCATCTTTCTTTTTAACCAGTAGTATTGGGCTAGAAAAGGGGCTAATATTAGGCCTGATAATCCCTGCTTCCAGCATCTCTCTAATCAGCTTTTCAATCTCATCCTTCTAAAACTATGGATAGCGATAGGGTAAAACACTGATGAGTGACACATCTTCCTTCAAAGTGATAGTATGCTCCTGCTCTCTTAGTGGTGACAATCCCTGAGGTGACTAAAAAACCTTGTTGAATTGCTGAATCAATGGCCATACTGAAAGAGGAACTTCCCCTCCTTCCTCCAATATGATCCCCTCTAGCCTATGTAGTTCCACCAAGTACCCTTCCCCCACTTCTTGGATACTCCTCATCATGGTTTTAAGTGACACCATGGCTTTGGAGAGCTTCCAATCTCCTCCTATCACTACTCTTCTCCCTTCCACTATCAGTTCCATTATTAATGCCTTCCAGTTGACCTTGGTGTCTCCCAAGGTCTGCAGCCACTTCATCCCCAAGATGACATCAGTGCTCTCTAACTCCAATGGGAGAAAATCCTCCCTCACTTGTACCCCCTGTATGGTCAACACCACTCCCCTACATATTCCCTGACCATTCTCCACCTTCCCCGTGCCCATCATCACTCCATAACACCATATATCCACCAATTTCATCCCCAATTGGTTCACCACCTGGTTGGAAATGAAATTGTGGGTAGCCCCACTATCAATCAACACCACCACCTCTATATCGACTATTTCCCCCTTCACCTTCATGGTATGATTCGGGGTGAATCCTACCACTAAATTTAGGGATACCTCCGCCACATCCAGGTGCAGCTTTTCCTCCATCTCTTCCTCTACTTCCCCCTCAACTCCCTCCTCAGCTTCCTCGTTATCACAGACGGTGAGAACCTGAAGAGTTCAGTCTCTACACCTATGTCCTGGCATGTACTTCTCATCACACCTGAAGCATAGCCCCTTCGCCCTCTTCTCCTGCATCTTCCTCTCCGTCAGCCTTTTGAAAATTTCCCCCACTTTCCCCTCCTACAGGCTTCTCCCTGGGAGTCTCACGAAAACCTCCTGCTGTAGGACATTTGGGTGCTAGAAGAGTGGTGGTCATCCTGTAAGAATCACTTGAACTGTTGCTCCTGGCTCCTCTCTCTTAATACTTCTGATCTTCTACCAATTGTACCAGCTCCATTGCCTCTCCCAAATCACGAGGCCTCATGACCCGCACTGCTGCCGGATTTCTAATTTGAGCTCTTTCATGAAATTTCCCTCCAAAGTAGTATATAATAGTCGCTCCACCCTACTGGCCATGTGCTCAAATCTTTCACGATAATCTGCCACTGATCCGTCCTGCACTAATGCAAAGAACTGCTCATAGAAGTCCCCTCCCCTGCCGGTTCGGAAATATTCCAGTAAGCATTCCTTGAATTCCCTCAAACTCTGTATGGGTCTCCTCTGGTCCCTCCACTGATACCACAACAATGCCTTCCCCTCTAAACATAAACCTGCTGCTGTCAACTTCTCCTCCTCCGTCAACCCATTGACAGCGAAATACCTCTCCACCTTATACATCCACCCGTGTGCGTCTTCCTCTTCAAAAAATTGGCATCTCAAGCTTCCTCACCTTCGGATCTCCCCCGTTTCCCCGTATTACTCCATATTTTCCCTTTTCACAAGTGCTCGGCTCTCCCCAAGTCTCCCGATCTTCCCTCCCCGCTCATCTTCAAACCCCTCTTCACTTTCTCCTCTTCTTTCTCCAAAATCAGCACCCCTCATACCATAAGTTCCCTCTTTTCTCTCCCAACTAACACCCCTTGATTCATGCCCCCACATCCACGCCTCTCTCCATACCTTCCCCCTTTCTCCTCCATGATCTCCACATCATTTTTCCTCCTATAAAATTCAAAATTCGTAGTTCTTCCCACTGGTCACTTTGTCTCAGATGCCGCCGTTTGAATTTGATTTTCCAATATCTTCTTCACCATCGCATGAAGATCGGAAACTGTCTTCCACGGATGAAACCTTGTCTTCTATGGATGAAATTCGATCTTCCACCGTCGCTTTATTTGGCTCATCTTTCCTTCAAGGCATTCCTCAAATCCATCTACCTTCTTGGCCGCCATCCGGAATTTTTGTAGGTTAAAAAAAAATTTGGAGTTTGATCAGAAACAACAAAAAATTCTTCCTTCCGGCCTAAAATCACCGCTGATTTTTTAGAAATCAGCCAACAATTGGTCCCAAAATCCGCTCTGATAGCAATTTGATAGGAAACACTTGAAGATTTCAAGTAAACCCTAACAAGATTGATGAAAACAATGAGAAACTTCACGAATCTAATGAAAAAACAGCAAAACAATAGTTTTTAATGGTGGAAATCAAACAACGGAAGCAATAAAGCAAGATACAATCGATCCTCAATTCGAGAGGATCATTCTTTCCCAATTCCTAGACAAATCTAGGGCCCAAGACACCAAGAAAAGAACTCCGAAAATCAGCCACCAAAACAAAGCATACCCTAACCCTAATCTTCCCTTCCTACTTAAAGCATGCAATTAATCAATTAAGCCCCAAAGGACACATCTGCCCTTGCCACCCCCTCCTTTGGCTCCAAAATAATTGAATTTGAATTAGTGGGCCCCATCTCCCTCTCCCTCTCTCTTGTCGCACGCCTCCTATACATGTGAGCCGGCCCTTGGGGTTGGCTGGACCGGTCTAACACTTTTCTAGTTTTAGTACATATTCATCTTAAAATTCTCATTTCTATTACAAGCAATTTGGTTGATGATAACTCCTTTGCTGCCCAATACTCGTGTCCATATAGGATAGCTTGTTTAATTATAGTTTAACAAAATCTACTTTTTAAGTCTCCATACTCCCTTATCATGTGATAGTCCAAAGATACCTCTCTATTTTAACCATCAAACTTCAACAACAAAACTGTGTTGTTATCATTATCCATATTTTTTATAATAGATCAAAGAGACATAAGCTCATGACATTTAAGTAACATTTGATCTTGTGATATGTTACCACAAATTATCAATTTAATGTGCACAAAATTGCATATCATGTACAAAGATTTGAATAAGCCTCCGATCTTCTCTTAATCTCCTCTATTTTCAACTTTTTACTTAAAAAAACGTACACATATCAAAACTACATCATCAGTAGTCCTATGCCAATTAATTTGAAAGATTTTATAGATCCAAAATATAATTAACTTTATTTCTACAAGTTTTTTCCTCTATTTTCAACTTTTTACTTAAAAAATGCACAAATATCAAAACTATACCATCATTAGTAGGTCTATGCCAGTTAATTTGAAATATTTTATAGATCCAAATTGAATTAACTTTATTTCTACAAGTTTTTAAACAAATTCTAGCCATGTTATCTTTAGTCAGACTCTTCCTCCATTTCAAATAATCTATATTCTTTCTACCCATCTCATCAGAGCATGTTTGCATATACGATAATCACTTCAATAGGTACTGCTCTCATCATTCTATACGATAATCACTTCCTTCTATGTTCTTCATAATTTTAACACAATCCATGCTAATATTCTCAGAGGAGCTACACTTTTGGTTGTCAACTATGACTTTATCCTCAACACTTCAATTGATTGAGTAATGACATTTTGCTAAAATCTATCTTTAATTCTCAAAAATACTATATTTAAATGGATCCATCATAGTGTCATCAAAATATAGCACACATCAAAATTTTGAAAACCAAAGGACAATAATAATTAGATCCCCTGGTCGTATGGTCAGCCCTAAAGTTTTAAAGTGAATTAGTTCTCATTCGTCGATGACCCAAAATTCCCCATCATTATTGATGACAAATTCGACTCAAACTGAAAAGGGCCCTTTATCTTTAAAAAGTTTGTGAAGCAGAAGAGTAAAGCTTATCAATATGGAGGATGTAAGGCCTATTCCTCCCATAAATAGCCATTATCCCAAAAAATATTACACATAAGTAGCTAAGCCAATATTTAAGCATGCTAAGCAACATCTTATACTCTATCAAAGTAGGCAACCCCCATTATCTAGCAAAAAATAGGATAGCTAGCAAATATTTCAAGAAATATGATAAAAGAGAGAGAGCAAACAACAAGAATATATGAGATTTGCTTGAATTCAATACTCCATGTGCTAAGACTGGAGTTGACATAGCCTACAACCTTAACAACGATCGAAATTGCAAATTAAAAAAAAAAAAAAAGCTATACTAAGTGAGTTTCCCTACCTAAGCATAGGGTCATAAGTCTCCAACTTTAAATTTAATTCATGGTCAAATATAAGAGGGTGGAGTAGACATGGTCAATAACCAGATAATTTAATAACGCCCAATCCTCCACGTGCCAGAGATGAAGATGTTGGGGTCTTTGTCTTGATAATTATCCAGGGAACAAAAAATAATAAAAAATCCCTTATCCCCATTAAACAAACTCATTTTATAATAAACTAGGGATAAAAAGTGATCTCAAATATCATTAAAATATATTATTATGCTTTTTTATAAGATATTTTTCAATGAAAAATAGTTTAAAAAGAAAACTCAAATTTGCCCAACCTATAGGACGGGGTTGCAGGTCCCAACTTCTGAACCTTCCTCAATCTTTCAGACATAAGCCCCAACTCCAAAAGCAATGCATATTAAAATCAATAGGGTGAAATGGAATTTAAATGCTATACATATATAGATTACGCGAGACCCAATCCTTTACAACTGAGCAAACAAAGTTCCATAACATGGACCTATGAACCTAAATCCTTTACATATATAATAATAGAGTTGACAAGGCACAATGCATCAAAACCCTTGCATAAAACAAAACAAAATAGTGCTTACACCCCTGTGATGGGCGTAATCATTGTAAATCATATGAGTCGAGGTCTCCAACAAATCTGTGCTTCTCATGATGAAACAATCAAAACAACTCAAGTTATCCATGATGACGGATTCAATTATCAAAATACCATAATCAGACGGGATCCCATCATGAAAAATGCCTCTTAAATTTTAAAGGAAATACATTTTGGCTTCTTATGAAATAATGGATGTAAATTAAATGAATCATAGTAGAAGATAGCTCCTTGCAAAATCCAGTGCCCGTTCTAAAAATATAAAAGGAAAAAAAAAAGTGTGAATTTAAAAAGTCAAATAATAATTAACCACTTTACACTTGTTGTCACTTATCCATCATCTCAACCAATTTACCATGTCCAATGAAAGTTTGACCAGAGCTAACAAAGAGCTAATGCCATATCAAATGTGTTCATATCACACTAAAAAATCGACACCAATGATGACATGACATGTGCCTTTTAATGGGATAGTTAGCTTGAATATGATAACATCATTTTGTTATGATTATCACTTAAGCCCATGTTCTCTATTGGTTTTATGAGTTGTGGACCATAAGACGCACTCATTAAGGCACAAAGCTATATGTTAGTCAAGATGGGCTTAAAAATGGACCATTCATCAAGCCTACCCCCCTAACACGCCCATGATCATTGATAAGAATTCTTCAACCAAATTGGGTTAACTAATTTCGTTGACTAAGTAGAATAGAGTCCTTAATAATGTGGAATGGCAAAATCATGAGATCTTGATCAAGTTCTTAATTCAATCTTCATTATCAAAAGGAGTCCATTAAAGGAGGAAATTAACAAAATTAAGATAACAATTCACGCTTAACTCCATAAAAATCTCCCTCTATCTTAGCCATCCATCAGAAAAAATAGAATTTCTACGAATATTTTCTACATATTTTCATTTCAATTATCAAATAAATTGATAAAAATTTACATAAGAAATTGTCTTATCAAATAGCTTATCTAGCAAGATTAGAAAGGATATTTTGCTTATTTAATACATTATTGGGTTTCTATTTTGTTTATATTATTGCTATAATTTTTTTTTGTTTTTTGAATTATCAATGAAGTGAATTAGTTCATTCAACTCGTCTAACCATCATCTCTCTCATCTAAAACCGCTAATATCTAGTTCCAGAAGCAAAGCCTCTAACCTCCACTACGAAATGTTTCTATATTCATGATTTGACCATAGCATGAAATCAATGTCCTTGAACAAGTAGCCATTTGTTGGGTCAATCTAGAGAAGGAACCAAGACTCATAATTGTTCTATGCTCCTCTCTTTAGTGTCAAATTTTGGATTCATTTACTACCATAAGTTATAATCAGAGTGGATTAAAGGACAACAACAAAGATATAAGGAGGAGATAGTCTCTAAGGCTTTTATGATTGATAAATCTAACCCTCTAAATTTTTAAAAACAATTCATTGTGTGAGCAAAGTTCTAAGCTTCATTACAACCTCACTTAAAATCCTTTTGGGGGCTAATCACATTATGAACTATTCTTGATTGAGAGTATTTAACTCAACCCACCTATAGTTAAATTACTCAAGTTTCTTAAGGTTACATCTATAAGCTTGAACTGATTTGAGATATTCATTAATAGATAGTGTATTGGCAAAGGTTGTGGAATTGTGTGAGGCTATGATGCACAGACACAGACAAGACAACATGATTACCATACGACACGGACATGAGACACATCAATTATTAAAAATATGAGGCATGAACACAAATTGGACAATTTATTATAATTTTTTATATCTTTAAAATAGTATATAAAAATTAAATAAGCAAAATGTTAAGAATAATTGAGAAATGATAAGTAATTTAACTATGATTTGTGCTTAAAATTATTAATATTAGGATGCTGAGAGTCGAAAGTCGAGTGTAAATGTCGTGTCACGCATTGAGAGGAAAGATGACAATGCTCTCAACAGTCGGTCATTGTTATTGTGTAATGGGTATCGGGCATTGATATCAAGATGGCGCCAGACATCGATCTTGAAATGATAGCGGTCATCAATGTTAAGACAACATTGGACAAAGATGAGATGTCGAGATAGCATGAGGGTATAATTGTGGGAGTAGAAATTGTTGGCGTGGAACGTCAATGTCAACACAATGTCATAATTTGATATTGAGATGGTGTTGAAATACTCATATTGTGACAGCATTGCATGTCGATATTGAGATTATATCACGCATTGTTGTGAAGCCCTAGCGGTAACCTACGAGAGAGAAATGAAAGTGAGAATATTCAGGAAATGAGATATTGAGTGTGGACGATTGATTTGAGGCTTTGGAAAAAAGATAAGAAATTTGGTTTTTATTTTTTTTATTAAATAAAAATTTGAGATATAATAAATTATATTTTAAAAAATTCATAAAATAATTTAGACAAGAATTTCAAACTAGGGGTGTAAATTATTAACCCGACCTGATAACCCGACCCATAAATTTCTGGTTCGAGTCGACCTATTTAACAAACGGGTCGGGTTCGAGTTTCATTTTTTGACTCTTTTGAAAAATCGGGTCAAGTCCGAGTCAACCCGGTAATCCAAAATTAACCCGGAATTGACCCGAGTCCCTTTTCTAGTCGCCAACTCACCCCACACTACAAGTCCAGTCACGCTCTCCACCGCGGATCCGCCAGTCCCGCACACAATACCGCAACACCCTCTCTGGCCTTGTGCGATCCTGCCAGGCCGCCCTCTGCGCTCGTGCACTATGGCAATCCCACACGGCAGCACCGCGCACTTGGCACTCACCACGCACGGCCGCACCTAAGCCCTCGCCTACTCGCACCTGCACACTCGTGCGGTACTGCCAACCACCAGGCCACCCTTGCCCTCGACGCTCGCAGCACGTGGTCTCGCTTTGTTTGCAAATCGGGTTGAGTCAACCTAGTAACCCAGCGATCGAGTCCGGGTCTAAATTTCTAACATGTTTGCAAAATCGGGTCGGGTTCGAGTCAGCTAAAGTGGACCTGGGTCAATCTCGGGTTTGACCCGAATACCCATTTTGACACCCATATATCAAACACATGTGTCCAATTTATTTTTAATATTTTTTAATCGACGCATCTTCAGTATATTCGACACGTGTCGGACGTGTGCCGTATCCGATACATGTCAGACATTTCACACCTCTTCGAGGATAAGTGTTTTCACATCACAGGTGTGAAGAAATGTCATTTATAGCAAGTTGGGACGATTTGTTAAAATAACAAGTAATGAATTTCATGCCATGTAATGATAGGATTATTACAAATACATTCAATTTCAACAAAAAGGCATCTCTAGCAATTTGATTAGTAGATCTAATAATATTTAAGTTAGCAGATTGAACCTAATTGATGTCAAACATAACAATTAACACAGAGTAATTCTCAAGTTTACAAGCTAAGGAAGGTGTTAGGGACATGACAACAATCAAAGGATGGGACATCCAACTTGATTGGTCATGATAGATAATATGGGAAGTCCTTATCGTTGTGTGGTATCCCTATTAGTGACATGTTGAGTGGTTACAAGAACAAAGTATAGGCCAAGGTACGAGATAAAATTGGAAGGGTTCATTTTCAAGGAATGGATTATATACTTGATCATTCAATGTGATGAGTAATGATTGCTATACGGCTTAGTGTCTAGGTTAGGTCATGAGGCTCACCAAAATATTCAATGAAGGTAGTGTAGCTTGACCAAAGGAGCAATGAGGTTGGAATTAACAAAATGGCATCATAAGAAGTGCCATTGCCTGTGTTATTATGGTTTGTTGTTGTGTAAAAAGACGATCAGCTTGTACTAGAGAGACCAAAACTCTCTTCTGAAAGGTATTTTTTAATCCTTAAAGTTTCATGCATGCTTCAGAGGAGTGCAAGTGTAGGCCCACAGGTGCCTAACCAAAAAGTTTTTTTTATATATATATCTGTTTATAAGTAGTTCAATAATTGACACTAATTCATCAGTTCCTTCCTTAAATTGTTTCATGTGAGTGCTATATCGCAATGCTAAAAAAAGAAAGCAATGAAAAAAGGAAAACAAGCAAATTATGTGAGATGTGCGCAAAAAAAAAAAAAAGCATACCCCTATACAAATTACATCAACATGATGATGATAAGTAGGAATTAATATAGCTATCCAAATAATGCAATAACTGAAAACTTCTGCTACTATAATAAACCAATATTGTGTGAAGATTAAATTGTAGCAATAAGTGTTCTACTTAGAAAGATGATAAGAAAATAAAAAATTTAAGTTGAAGTTAGAAGCACAGTTAGTGGTAAAAGTTAGTATTATGGCGATGCAACATCTTCCAAAGGTCAAGTTGTATATGTTTGGGCTTAAGATCATTAAGGAGGCTTGGCGACAAGAGGGGCTCTCAAAGATTGTTGCAAAATAATTTGAATTTCTCAAGAGATAAACAAAGCTAAAACATAATTACTCAGAAGCAAAGCAAAAATGAGCAACTATATCATTAAGAAATGGATGGGATTTCACAACCAGTATCGTCTCTACAACATCAAGGCCTCTCAATGGTTCTAGATTATGTTGACCTTAATACTAGTGTCGAGGCCAAATTGACCGCGCACGACAAGTTTTGAAAGCGGAAGAGTGTGACGTTGAACCAAACTTGCCCGACGAGCTTCAATCAAAAACCTAAATCACTGAAATGGCCTCTGTGCACGAAACAGACATCGTCAGAGCGTTCAGGACAGCTGAAACAACTAAGATCGACATTCATATTGGTCAGGGTTGTCGATCAGCAAAAATTGAAATTTCGCACGTGCTGATATAAGCGACATTGATGTACGCGAACGATAATGATCTGACGGCGATGTCGAGGCTCAATTAATAAAAAATATTATATCAATTAATTATAAATAATAATTAAAAAAAAAGAAGAGAGATGAAATAGAAAAAAATTACCTAAATCTAAATAATTTAAATGCTAAACACCCCTCACTTAAACCTTCATAACACTCTCCCCAACCAACCCCTCGTTCACGCACACAACTCACGCATGCCTGACTCCCTCTCTCCATCTCAGCTCTTTCTCTCTCTCGCGCGTGCTCGATTCTCGCCGCCATCTTGGGTGTCATCACCGTCGTCTCATCGTCATCGGTTCCGTCATCGTGCGTTTGAGGTAAGGAAATGCTATGCTTTATAAACAGGTACTTGAAGACCCGCGACTGCCTTTCTCAGCAGGTGGCGATTGGAGATTTTGGCCGTAGTGTCGCCCGACACCAACCGTGACTGCCTGTCTTGGTAGGCGGGAAGGCTTAGCACACCCTAATGCAGCCCCCTACACAGGGACAATGTTGGGGTGCTGTCAAAATTTACACTAAAATAGAGAAATTAGGCAAAATTTAGGAAGATCAGAGCACATAGCTAAAATGAAAAACAAAAATGAAATAAAATAAAATCCTAAGTCATAAAAATGAGGTCATGAATCAGTTAAAATAATACTTACAATAAACTTGTTAGAAGATTGGCTGCTCGCCGACAAGCACGAATGTAACTAGAATTGCCCCACTTTAATTATCAGCTAGTTCGCTCGTACACACCCAAATCCCCCGTACACCCTTCCAAAATAGAATGTACAAAATAAACTAAGCTTCCCCTCCTATTTATAACCTGAAATTAAAATTATTTGTGGGCCCTACTAGGCTAGGACAATATTACTAAAAGACAGTGAAGGTACACTTGTGAGCCCCTCCAGTTTAGGATCATATCATTAAAAAACATGAAAGGTATGCTTGCAGGCCCCACCAACCTACAATCCATATTTAACACGTGTGAAGATCCCGTTTTGAGGCTCTGCATTGGATTCTCTAAGTATTTGCAAGCGAGTAAAACACAAGCGTGCTAAATGCGTGTAATAATTACCCTAAAAATGTAAAAAATTATTTACACTCCTACAATAGCGCATTCGTGTTAATGGCCACCACATAAGATCCCTCCCGCATGTCCCTGATCTTATCTTGGGTAAATATTCTCTAGTGAAATAAGACCATCAATCATATTGCAAGTCAGGGGTGTACGAGTGCCCTAAGTGATGTAAACATCAGCCGCTAAAGGCAAAGTGATGTAAACGTCAGCCGCTAAAGGCAAAGCGATTCGTATGCCTCGTGAATATGTTGTACACCCCATAAACAATTGCTTTTGAAAAGAAATAAAAACAATACCCTCTTGCACATCACAGTTTGCACGAATCATTCAAAAATGAACGGGATATATCAAATCACTAAAACAAAATGTTGCCTATATATTTCTCAATCGTATAGTGCAAATGTGTCAAAAACATACGACCACACTAAGTAATATGCACACATACTACTGATCATGCAAGCTTACTTCATACATACACCAGTGATCATGCAATTATGCAAGTACATTAAGATTAATACAAGTATATTATGCAAATGCAAATACAAATACACAAGTATGCATATAAACATGAAAATACATAAATACACACACAAATGTGTGTGTTAACATGCATATACATCATATAAATCTATTGTGTCGCATGCATACACACCTTGCAATGTGCAAAATGCATTATGCAACACACATCATTCAACATACAAATGCATTATACGCCATAGTAATGCATTATACTACTATATAAACATATTAAACGTTGTGCAAATACATTAAGTCACCATGCAAATGCAATATGGAAACTACATATGAATATATCATGCCTATCATTCAAAATGTATCAGTCATCCCATAAATGCATTATGCAAAATGCACCGAAAAGCACGTATTTGCATCATCCCCGACAAGCATGATATATATATATATATATATATATATATATATATATATATATATATATATATATATATATATATATATACATGTGACGTCTAAGGATGTTGTGCGGAGTGAAAAATAACAAATGAATCATTAAGCATATCAACAAGTATGCATATCATGTAAATATGAAATTACCCACATGTACTCCAATAAGTATGGTACACCCCAAAACCCTTGTCTGAGAATGCTGTGCGGGTTAAAAGTGGACCTAAGTTCAAATCCGATCCACCTTCTTAAATGGACTAGAGTTGACATGGCTTAAACCAACGAACAAATATCAATCGGAGTGTTTGGTTTTACATGTCCACATTAGGCCTTCAAAACCTCTTATAAGAAAGGTTCACTTAGTAAAATACAAATTTTCTAGATGGACGCTTGTTAAATTAACCAGAGTATTTGATTTTATACGTACATATTAAGCCTTCAAAGCCTCTTATAAGTAAAATTCAATGCCAAAATACAAACTCTCGAAGCAAGCGGTCGATGAGTCCGTCAAAATATTTGATTTTATACGTTTACATTAGACCTTCGAGGTTTTTTATAAAAAAATTTCACATATTAAAATATGGATTCTCGGTCCTGCTACCTATACGAAAATCTTAAAACTTAGTTGTCGAACTCGATCCTTTGTTGGTAAGAAAACAGAGTCAACAAAGTTTGACTAATGAAGTGAAATTACCATAAACCCCAATGATGACCGTATTGATAAAAAATCTCAACTGGAGAGGACCCTGCCTTTCAAAAAACTCATGAACTCTAATGAAAATACAAATTTCTAAAGTGACTTTGACGCCACCCCGATGATGATCATGTAGAAAACTAATCACAGCCAAAGGCAATCTTATCTTTTAAACACCCCACAAATCCCAAAATTAATCACTTAGCAGCTTAAATTTCAATAAAATTCTAAACATGGTATTTATCCAATTTTAAATACATAAAGATAAAATTAATCGCTTATGTACTTAAAGTAAAAAATTCATCCACCCTCAGCAACAATTTATCAAGGTAAATAAATTTAGAAATCACTTCAGCTCAGAAAGAGTGAATATCCAGTCGAGAATATCACTAAAATTCATTCTCAAACCCTGTCTTGCCAGCAATGGCGTGGCACGTGTCCTCTAACTGATGGTTTTGCCGCCAAATGGCACCATAGGTAAACAATTATGCCCAGTACCATCTGACCAGATAGTTTTTTCGCGAAATAGTACCACTAAATTACAGTCACGACCAGAGCCCATATGTACCCAATGACTCTAAATTCTTGTGTAATGAATCAATAATGTATAATTGATATGGCACAAAGCTCTTTATTAGCTAAGTTGGACTCAAATCTGTCCCCTTAATCAAACATTCACCCCAAGTCTACAAGGTACCCTTGAATATGCAACTCATGGCTGCCAATAAGAATCCTTCAATCAGGTTGGGTCAACTACCTCCTATGACCAAGTATATTAGGGACTATGATAGCCCGAGACGACAGAACCATGGAATCTTGATCGGGTTTGTCATCATTCCTCCATCACCTGCTTTTAGTGTACGGTGATAAATTTTAAATCTTAAAAATCCCCAAATCCTATTTTCGAACCTTAAAATTGGTGCTACTATATGTTGGGTATTTACTTCTTATTTAACAACTAGCTTTAATCGAAAGTGATCTCTCGTATCGAGAGAGGTAATTAACCATAGGAGCTTGCGTCTATGAGAAACCAAACCTTAGATCATAAAGCCCTTGCAAAATGAGGCAAAATATATGGTACAGTCTTATTTAAAAATCTAATGTCTTCTAAAAATTTAACTAGAAATTTAAACTCATTAAAACTCTCCTCGTCGACAAAGAAGGGGCGAAGAGGTTGAGGCGCACAAATTTTCGTAGCCTACAAATTCAATGGAACAAGATGGAGGGAGTGACTTGATTGGACAAATGAGGTCAAGTCTCCAATGCCAACTTAGACACAAAGCTCATCGAAAATTGATGTTATCGACAAAGCTGGGCTCGAGTAGCAAACAACAAGGCTCGAGCAATAAATAGCTAGGCTCAGGTAATCAATAGCTTGGTATAGCAGGTCGAGGAGCGAAAAACAAATGAATAGTGCAAACACTAGCAATAACAGAACAATATAAAAGGTGCAAGGCTTTTGGTAAATAAATCAGGTATAACAGGCCAACAACAGTGATAGCAGTGGCAGTGATAGCAGTGGCAGCAAACAATAGCTCAATCAAATAGAGAAAACAAAGGATTCAGCAAACAACTAGATGATCAAGGATTAAGAAAAGAAACTCAAATCTAGCAAACAACAACCCAATCAATGACCCAACAAATAACAATAATAAATCAATCAAGGAATCATTAAATGTCGAGGAAGAGGTGATGGCAGATGACAAAGTGCACACAAGATCATGGCAAATGGCAATGTTCAACAATTGCATAAGGTGAACAGAATAGAACAACAACACAAGCAATGGGCAGGAGGTGGGTGCAAGAGTTGAGCTTACGTGTGGCCAGTTGCAACACTCAATAATAATAAGAGCACTCTGTCAAGAACGCAAAAAATAAGGCAAGGTACAAAACTTTATTCAACAATTCATCAAATGCCATAGCCTTATCATGCAAACCACTTTATGGCAATAGGAAGGGAGGAATGCGGCATCAGGAAGGTAAAACTCCATCGTTGCTAGACCTCCACTATGAAATCAATTGATGTCATCATCATAGAGTGTGGTTAGGAGTCGTTCATCATCTCTCAATGCTGGCCAAGTAATCTATGATGGTCAGCGTGCTAATTGGAAGATGGAAAGAAAGTAGAGGTTTAACCAGTATTGGAGATTTAGTTTGATTGTTGTGAGAATAAAGGTGAGAAGAGAAAAGCCTGCGAAATAGGCTTGGTGCAAATGAAAGAGAAAAGGGAAGGAGTGAAAAGATTAAAAGATGAGAGGAAAATTACTCAACTGGGAGGCGCTATCAAGAAGTCCACCCCCATCTCCTGGAATGATTAGACTTGACTACCTGGCAAACCCAATCCTTGAAAGGTTTCTTATCTAACTGAGCCAACTAAGTTAGATCAGGCATGAGACATAAGAACAAAATGCCATGGGATTTAGTCGGATGAGACAGACAAAAAGGATTAGCCCAATTGGCACCACTTTTGAGTGAAATCCCATGGGACAATTTCAAGAGAACTCCCAATGAATTGCTTTCATATATAACCTTAGGCTTAAATTTTAAAATAGTCCTCCGACTATTCATAAATGTTCATTTTAGTCTCAGAAAATAACATTGCTCCACTTTAGTCCCTCAACTATACAAAATTAATCTAGAATGATCCCTTTAGGACTAAATTGAGATTAAATTTATAAAGTCGAGGGACTAAATTGAGATCAATTTTATATCATAATTATAATATAAAAGACTATTTTGGATCAATTTTGTATAGTCGATAGACTAAATTGGAGCAACGTCATACTATGGGACTAAATTGGCCATACATAAATAGTTTGGAGGCTATTTTAGGATTTTTCTGAGAATCCTGAGAGACTTTTAAATCGGAATGCTCCCAAAAGAACATCCAAGAAATGCCTTGAAGATGAAGCTTGCTAATCCCACAACCCAGCTAAACACCTTGCACAACTTGAAATATTCAACCCAGCTTAAATGTAGATCCAAAGTTGAAGTGCCAAAAGCTAAACAAGAAAGATTACTTAAGGACACATGGGAAGCCTTCGGATGGACCAAAATACTTCACCAACACTTAAGAGGACATGCATCGTGCATGCATAAGCAAGTACAGCCAAGGATGACAAGAACATCCCCAGCATTTGGAGATGCATCCCATAAATGAATATTAAGATAAAGAAACATCTAAAGATCCATGATTCGATCTATCATCCCTACTAGCTTAGTTCTCCAACTACCAGTCCGAATGGGGGACCTCTATCAAAAATCCTTCTCTAGCATTAACTAGAGGTGCCTCCAATTAGATCAATACAAAGAAATCCTAAAGGAGTGTCATTTCAGCAAATGTACAAGACATTCAATAGGACCTATATTGGCACAAAAAGATACTTTGGCACGGATGCTATTAACCGTACTCCAATATGATGCCAATGTGCTCACTCAAGGTACAAAAGTTGTGAATGTGACATGTTTATGAGAAGGTAATTCAATAACCAAGTCAATAATTGAATCCAAGTACTAGTGGCCTAGGGTGTCGACTTCATTGATCTCCTCCCCTAGGCATAATGAAGGGGAAAGTTCTTATTCATCCTAATGGATTAGTTCACCAAATTGTGATGCCTTGCCACTGAAAAAGAATCAATTTTAAAAGTCATAAAGTTCCATAAGAGCAACACCTCTGATCATAGGCTTCCATTCGTCAAAATAACAGAACAATCGTAAGATCGCCAACACCAAACAGATTAAAGTCAAAGAAAAGAATAAAGCCAATCTCAAGTTCACCTTGATCAACCATCCACAATGAATGAGTAGGTTAAAGTAGTCAATATAATGATCCTAAGCACATTAAAAAGCAACTTGATAAAAGGCGAGATCTAGAAGCCAACAAATTGCTTGCAATTCCTTGGTCCTGCCAGCCCCATCTACAGTCACAGGTGAAATATATTACACTTTCGTTTATGAAATAGAAGCACTTATCCCACTAGAATTCCTCCAATCTACTATCATAGAATGATCTATTACCACAATCCATGCGAAAGAGCTAGGCCAATGGAGAACAAAAATGACGCAAAAGAGACACTCTCAATTAAGGTTAACACCAAGCAGAGTTCAAGAAAATTTCAATTTGAGCTTGACTCAACTCAAAATAATTCAAGTTGAACCGTGTTGAAATTTAATAAAAAATATTTAAATTAAATTTAAGCAAATAAAAAAAGAGGGAAAAAGCACGTCGTTCTCACGCACGTCGCCTCCTCCCCACGTTCTTGAAAATAATTCCCGCCTTAGTTGTGTAAAAGGAACGAGGGACGAACAAAAAATTTACACGCTCACTTGCAATCGGAATTCTGGTTTCCACTCACTTTGACAATCCCGTCCAAATCCCGACCTCTTGTGCAAGTTTAGCACTTGCTTGTGATATCTCTAAAATCCGTCTGTCGCCCGTCTGCTTCTTCTCATGCAAACTTACCTGACTTCTGGCAAAACCACCCGTGCCTCCTGATTTCTAACGTGAATCCCGCCTCCGTCCGTCTCGAGCTCCCGTTAGTCGCCGGCGACTTTCACCCATACGTGGATGCCCCTTCTATATCGTCGCTTGACCCCTTTTACACGGTCGAATCCCCTGTGCTTTTCGTGGACCTATCTGACTCCCGCTCCATCTTTGTTTGCGCACAGCCTGTGCCCAAACAAGTTGTCGTCGTTCAATCCGAACCCAACGTATCCAAGCACGCCTCCTCCATGCAAAACCGACCGCACCTCCGAACCCGACTCTACCTAGGATCCACCTGCCGCCTTCTCGCACGCGCAAAACCGAGCCCAGTCCATCGTTGTACGTGAGCACTTCATACAAGCCTACCATCGATTTGGCGCTTGAGCCCAACTGTAGCCCCGCCGACCGAACAAGCACTGCCCTATTAAGCCCTAACGTGAACGGGCCCTACAATCTGCTTGACTCCTTGCTCTGTTCAGTTATTGCTCCCGATCTACACACACATAAGCCCTCTTGTTTGAAATAGTAAGTAAAAGGGTTATTATTATTATGAAATAATAATAATAATAATAATAATAATAGTGGTAATAACAATAATAAAAATAACAAAGAAAAAAAATCAGACGCCATAATCACCCAATCGGAAGGCTGGAGATATATTTCGGGGTTGATGTGTCCCCCAAAGCCCTCGGCCGAAGATCTGATCCGGCCGAGCGGATTAAAAGGGCAAGTGCCCTCCCTAACCTCCCCTCGCGAGGAGGGGGCATTGGAAGGCTGCTGAAATGATAGGGAAATGTCAAATTTTAAACAAGTACCGCTATCGCTTAATTGGAAGACTCGAAGACTGATATCGAGGTCGATTCATTCCCCTGAAGCCCTCCCCATCGATTTGATCCGGCCGAGCGGACTAGAAAGGGCAAGTGCCCTCCCTAACCTTTCTTAGCGGGGAGGGGACGCCGGGAGACTGCCAAAATTATGCCGAGAGACCGCCAAATTGGAGAATTTGAGAATTTTTATTAATTAAACATTAATTTAATTAATTAAAACTTCAAATTTGATGAAACTAATTAAAATTAAAATTAAATTTCTAATTAATAAATTGATGAACCCTTTAATAAAATTAAATTTCAACTTAATTAACTAAATGATTAATTAATACAATTAATTAACTTAATTAAGCAATTAATTAACTAATTTTAAAGTTGAAATTAAAATTCAAATTTAAATTAAAATTTTAATTGAACAATTGAATAATTTAAAACCTAATTAAAACTTTAATTAGGTTTTCCTTGTTCAGTCGGCAGGGCTACAGTTGGGCTCAAGCGCCAAATCGGTGGTAGGCTCATACGAAGAGCTTGCGTGCAACGACGGATTGGGCTCGATTCTACACATGGGAGAAGGCGGCAGGTGGATCCTAGGTGGAGTCGGGTTTGGAGGTGTGGTCGGTTTCGCACGGAGGAGGCATACTTGGATACGTTGCGTTCGGATCAGATGACAACAACTTGTTTGGGCACAGGCTGTGTGCAAACGAAGATGGAGCGGGAGTCAGATAGGTTTGCACAAAGCACAGGGGATTCGACCATGTAAATGGGATCGAGCGCCGATATAGAAGGGGCGTCCACGTGCGGGTGAAGGTCGCTGGCGACTAAAGGAAGCTCGAGACAAACGAAGGCGGGATTCACATAAGAACTCAGGAGGCACAGTAGGTTTTGCCAGAAGCCAGGTAAGTTCACGTGAGAAGAAGCAAACGGGCGGCAGGCGGATTTGAGAGGTATCACAAGCGGGTGCTAAACTTGAACGAGAGGTCGGGATTTGGACGGGATCGTCAAAGCGAGGTATAAATTTTTTGTTCATCCCACGTTCCTTTTACATGACTAAGCCGGCAGTTATTTTCAAGAACGTGGGGACGAGGCGACGTGCGTGAGAACGACGTGCTTTTCCCCTCTTTTTTTATTGCTTAAATTTAATTTAAATATTTTTTATTAAATTTCAACAAACCGATTTGACTCAACTTGAACAAATTCAATTTCAAGTTGACATGAAATCAATTTTCAACTGACTCTTAATTTTTATTTAATTATGTAAATATAAATGTCATATTATATATATATATATATATTATATTATATACATTCTATATTGCAGGTAAATACTCATTTTGAGTTGAATCGATCAATATTCAAGTGAGTCCGGCCATAAATCAAATCGAGTATATAATTGAACTTGAAATTGTCTCAAAATCAAGAAGTGTCGATTACAAGTTCAGTTAAAATCTAAATAAGTTTTGAATTTAGAAGACCAAACTTCCTAGAACATTAAGCGCATACGGTCAGAATAAAATGAGAAGGAAAATCTCTAATTCCATTCAATTTATTTTTCGAATTTTAATTCAGGAATGTTTCCTACAGCATGCTATGATGATGGAGGACCTACTGTAGCTTGAGCGGAGGCAAGCGCCAAAAACCCAAACTGGAATACCCTAACTCCATGATCCAAATCAAGGCTCGTGAAAAGCAACAACATAAACAACAACAACAACAACAACATCAAGCCTTTATCCCACTATATCGGGTCGGCTACATAAATCTTTTCTCTCCATTGTGTCATGTTAAGAATTCTCATTTAAATCTAATAAAGAAATGTCATTTCTAATATTTTCTAGGTCTACCTCTACCTTCTTAACATAAGTCAAATCTAATACATTTACTTTCCTAACCGGGTCATCAGAAGGCTATCGTTTTATATGACCAAACCATCTAAGGTGACTCTCTCTAATCTTATCTTCCACTGGAGCTACTCCAACATTTTCACGTAAATGCTCATTTTGTATCCTATCTCTAAGAGTAAAGCCAATCATCCACTTGAGCATCCTCAGCTCTACAACACTTAACTTAATATTATGCTTCTCTTTTAATGGCCAACATTCTGCACCATACAGCATTGCAAGTCTAACCACCATCTTATAGAATTTTCCCTTAAGTTTAAGGGAGATTTTTCTATCATACAACAAGCCCGATGCATTCCTCCACTTCAACCATCCCACTTAAATTCTACTAATAATATTCCCATCTATTTCACCATCACTCTAGACAATAGACCCATGATATCTAAAACGAGTACTCTTATTAATGACTTGATCGCCCAAAGTCACAATCCCCCCACTAGATATATTATTACTAAAATTATACTTCATATATTCAATTTTAGATCTACTCAAACAAAAGCCTTTAGGCTCTAAGGTTAACCTCCATAATTCAAGTTAACTCCCTCTCTAGTCATATCAACAAGAAAAATATCATCAGCAAAAAGCATACACCAGGGTACAACCTCTTGCAAATGTTTAGTGAGAACATCCATGACTAAAGCAAAAAGATATGGGCTTAAGGCTGATCCTTGATGTAATCCAACTGAAATAGGAAAATACTTGTTCAAACCCAACTCAAAAATTTCTCTTCCATTTTGCAAACATTTGGGTTAACACGTCTTTTTGATAAATTTTGCTGAGGATTTTTAATGCATCTTAGAAAATCCTTCTCATAGAAAATCCTTCTCATCAATTATCATATAAACTTCTAAATTGTAAGAAATCCATGATAGAGAATCGCTGAAATGCCACTAAACTAAACACAAACTTCGTATGACCAAACATAGCATTTAAGCGTCAAAAGCTCTGGAACAGCCTCTCAACAATTGAGCATAGTCTTTAGGCCTCAAAATATCTTATAAAAAACCCTTTTGGGCCACCTTAATGCAACTAAGAATAATCCCAATAGTGCCTTAAAGCCCAATGCAACCTCTTAAAGATTGAGCAGAACTTTCAATCCTGAAGAACTCTAATCTGAATAAAGCTTTTAAGCCACCTTTACATGGTTGAGCATAACCTCAGAGCCTTAGAAGCTCAATGCAGCCACCTAATGACTAGACATAGCCCCCAAGCCTTCAAAAAAACATCATTCCAAATAGCGCCTTTAAGTGACCCTCAAATAGTTAAGCATAGTTTCTAGGCCCCAAAAGCTTAACACAACCTCCTAACGACCAAGCGAATCCTTTGCGCCTTAGAAGTCTAGTTGAAACAAAGCATTTTAATCACCTTGAGAAGGCTAAGCATAGCCTTTGAGCCTCAAAAGTTAGTGCAGTCTCCTAATGATCGAGCATAGCCCTCGAGACTTAAAAGCTTCTATAAGAATATTGCCTTCAAACCACCTTCAGGTAACCAAGCATAGCCTCCAAGCCTCAAAAGCTCATCACAAACTCTCAAAGACTACGCAAAGCTTCCAAACCTTAGAAGTTCTAATCAGAACAAAGATTTTGAGACACCATAAGGCGACCAAGCATAATCTTTGAGCCATGAAAATAGGGCGCAACGTCCAAACAACTATGCATAGCCTTTGAGTCTCAAAAACTTAATGAAAATCCTAAAGACCAAGAATAGCCTTTAAGCATCAAAAGAGCTTCTATGCCTCAAAATTTTAGCGCATCCAACAAAACATATCCTTTAGGCTTCAAAAACTTTGATCAAGTCCAAGCCTCTAGACCATAAAAATTCAAACTTATAAAAATGTTGGTTTCATTGAAGCAATAACTAGAAAAGACACATTGCATAAGAAACTTTTTTTTAATGATCAAAGAAATTTTTATCACATAATGCCTCTTCTTATTTTGAAAGCTATTGCAAAATCTAAAAAGAGTACAAAGGAGTTAGAAGGTCACTTCAACCAGCTTAAATCTGAAATTGATTCCATACTAAAAGGGATAAGAGCCTCCAGGATCTCTCTGACCAATAACATAAACTCTTTAACAACCAAGGAGCCCCGACTTGAAAGTCCTATTCAAAAGTCTTCCCCGACCTGAAGCGACATCAACCTATAGACTAACAAGAGAGAGTTCCACATTAGATACAACTATGCACACCGGCCAAGTTCTGATCTCAACAAAAAAAGAGAAAGAGATGGGAAAGCATGAGGCCAAGAAAAAAATAGAATGCAAACAAAGGAAAAGAATGGTGCATGAGATAGAGAAAAAGAGATGTGTCAAACCCAAGAAATTATGACTTTAATAAACAAAACATCTAGCTAAACTTCCTAAGCAAACAAAACTAGGAATGATAAAGCTTGATGAGGATGACTTGAATAAAAGAGGCTAGGAAAGGGGAAGAGAGAGCATGACCGGAGGAAAGAGACGAAAGGGTGAACTTCAACAAAACTAAGACAAAGAATTATGGACAAGACAACAAAAATAGATGAACCATCGACCTACCTCCAACCAATCATGAAATTGAAGATGGATCAACAAAAGAAAAAGACTATAATGTCCTTCCTTAATGCACAAGCAATTGAACAGCTCCTGGGCCAACCAAAATGCAAGCAAAAGAGGCATTTCTCCCTCACCCACAAATGCGCCCCATCATACCACCAATCCCTCTCTTCTCGTGGTGTGAAGAAGCACCACCTCCACAAGTAATATAAAAACTAACATGGGCATTCCTACCAAATCAAACATAGGAACACCCGCATTGGAATTACAAATAAGTTCACGAAACTAAAAAAGAAAAAAAAATTGCTTTACACAAAGCTATAGAACCAAATCATTGTCCTAAATCATCACATATGTTGAAAGATTGATACAGACAAAACTATATATAGTTGTTGTGATATCAACACTTAATGAAACTGTAGCCCTTCACGGGAAGAAGAGTCCATTTGTGATAGGAAATATAATCAGTTTGGGCTCTCTCACCTAGGAGAGAATAGATATTTCAAAACAAACAAGAAAAATAAGCATGAAGAATGAAAGGAGCTAGTTGTAAAGACTAGCGATCATGACCTTATTGCTTATTTTTCATATTACCTCCTATATAAATTGATTATAAACTAGCACTACCACCAACATGTCAACTCAAAAAGACAGTGCAGAATAAAGTATCACTTAACCGACAAACATGAATATTCTATGTGGCCACAAGCATCATCGCATTGGATGATTATAGCATTGGATGATTATAGCATTAAAATGTTGTGTCATACAACAAGATCAATAAGCCCAAACATGCTTTGCAAAACATATACAAGATTGAGATTTTGAAAGGTCATCATTCATTAAGATCACTTTGCTCCATTTCACACTGCTAATTCCTCCAAGAAACATGTATAAAATGAAAGGGAATTATGTGTATGATAAACTTTGCTCCCATCTTGAGGAATGAATAGAGTCGAACACCTAGTGAACCCATTCTCTAAGAGGTTATCTCAAATGATTAAATCAACTAATTATAATCACATGAGACATAGGAATAGTATGACACGACACAAGATCAATCAAGTAAGATAGACCAAAAGATTCTACTTGCTCGAAATACCCAAATAGCTCGACCACTCCATCACTCAGCATGGCACAATTTGAGAGGACACTTGAGGAATACTTTCAGATAGATACCAAGGAACACTACCAAATGAACTCTCGACAAAGTACTTAAGAGCAAAATTCAAGAGACTTTCTGACTAGAATGCTCCCAACCAAACATTCATGGAATGGCTTAAAGAAGTCAATTGGCCCCACAACCTGGCCAACCTCCTTACACAGCTTGGAACACTCAAATTGATTCAAATGCAAATCAAGAGTTAAAACATTAAAAGCTAGACAAGATAGCAGTTGGCAAGGCACATAGAATGTTGTACGGATGGACAATGACTTCTTCAACATTTATAAGGACATGTGTCATACATGAATAGACAGGTATCACCAATAACGACAGGAATATTCTTAACATAAGCTGCACAAGTCTTGGAAGTGACCATTGACATTAACACATCCAAAGATCCAGATTTGACAGCAATATTTGAGCTAGCAAAAAGAGTCGACCTTTCGTGTGAGCACTCATTTATAATCCAGACTTGAAAACAACTCTGAAAAAGTTGAAAGAGAGTGTCTTCTTAGTGAAGAAGGCATTCTACAAAAATATACATATTATATAATGGAACCATAAAGGGAGGGGAGACCTCAAGGATCCCTAAATTGAAGAGGACTAAGAAAAGTCAAACACCTTATTTATTTATTGACATTACCTCCTTTCAACACTTATTTTCATCCCATCTTATCTCGAATTAGCCAAATCCACTAACCTCCTCGCCTCACTATCTCTTACTCTAATCATATAAAATTTGATATCTAACAAGGGGGTTAAAAGAAAAGGAATGTAAGGGTGGGAGGGGTAATCCAAGATAGGTAAGCAATTCTCATGTCATTCATTAGCTCTCATGCACGCATTAAGTGTTATTATATATAGGTTAAGAAACGAATTTTTCTCAAATGACTAAAAAGTTCAGAAACATGAAATGTAAATGCAATAAGTCATTCAATCATGATCGGAGTCACTCGTACATCAATGTTTCCAAATCAAATCAACATAACACATACATACACAAGACCATTGACTATGGGAACGGTGCAACATAACATTTTCATACTTGATTTTTGCTAAGTTTCAAGAAATGCAGATCAAGCGACGAACCAAAAGAAAGCCAAAGAACATTCAAGTATACTTGACACATAAACTATCCTGCCAACATATAGAATTAACAAACATTGATGGGAATGTTGGAGGTTCTGGCAGCCCAGAAATCCTGAAGACAAGACAGCAAGGAAACACAAAATAAGCTAAAATAAGAAGAGCCGAATATGGCGTAAAAGTTTATAATACTACCAATCAAGTAGTCTTTATGCTTTTCCATATTAAATTTTCAAGCCATCATTCAGGATAATGAGATTAAAAACAATAGTTTTAGAGAACAAACCTTATCAGGATTATTTTTTGCAAGAGCTGAGCCCACAGCGCCTCCAAGTGATCTTCCAAAAACAATTATTTTTGATGTATCAATGTCATTTCTTTGGAAGAGATGATCTAATGCTGCCTGGAGATGGTCAGAAGAAAGAGAAACAAAACAGAGTTCATAAATCAAAGAACCAAGCTACGTGCTTCAAAACTGTAAAATTGCAAAGCTCAATAGAAAACCTGAGCATCCATGATAATGCCATGCTGAGATGGATCACCATCGCTAGCTCCATATCTATATGGTTGGCATGTCAAAAAAGACCATGAGTACCAAACCCAGTAATGAGGACAGAAGAAACCACTAACAGAACCATAAAAAAACGAAGATAAAAGCAAAGAGAAGCTATACCCTCGGTAAGATAATAAAAATACATTGCAGTGGAGCCTCTGTAGCATTATGCGGACAAATTCAAGACGATGGGCAATATCTAAAAGCACAAGAATAAAGGTAGAAAACAAAAACACCCTGCAATCAAAGGGCAATACGAATTACTAAATATCCCTCTCTTACAGTATCACTCTTGCACAGTCAAAGAGACATGGAAGAAGAAAAATTCCCAGGATACTGCCAGCATTTTCTTGGAAAAACAGAATAGTAGGACCTGCACAAGCAATGGAACCATTGTAAATTGTAATAGAATGAACATGAAGAAACTGAAAACATAAAAGAAAGAGAAATAATTGAAATACAGTCAAAGATTAAGGCTAGATTGTAAAAAATGTTCTACATAATTAGAAGTTCCTCTCAGTTGAAAAGAAAGAAAAAAACTTTAAATGCTAGAAGTAGACATCAATGGAAATATTTAGGGTCAGCTTTATGAATTTTTCTTCTTCATTCTTCTTGAGAGATAAATGAGATGCTAAAGTATGTTGATGTAGTTTTCAATAAGTTGTTATCATATCAATTTAGATTACTTTTTTATCATCCTAATCCTTTCACATTAATTCCATAGATTTGCTTTATTAGTGCATTAGTCGTCCGTCGTGTATGCTCAGTCCACTTAATTCTATTTCTCACTGTCTTAGATTGAAAAGATGATGCCACAACTATCCCTCGGATATAATCGTTTCTCACCGTATGCACTGCTTTTTAAGATGCATCTATCCTAAGGTTCTCAATTTATCCCTGTTTAATTTAGTTGCTAGTGACTTTTTTGCAAAATACTCAAATTCATAAAAAAGTCAAAGAAACAAATAAACAAAATCGTAATCATAGCAAAATCTAGTATTATCTATTCTATAAGTCTTTACTATGATCCACATACACGAACACAACGACACAAACACGACACGACAGAAACACGAGACACATCAATTATTTAAAATATAAGACACTGACACTGGTTGGACATGGTATTATAAAATTTATATCTTAAAAGTAGTGTATAGAAATTGAATAAACAGAATATTAATAATAATTGAGAAATAATAAAATATTCAACTAAAATATATGTTTAAATGATTAATATTAGGATGTCGAAAGTCTGGCGTGGATGTCGTGATATGTATCGAAAGGAGAGATGACAATGTTGTCGAGAGTCGAGCATTGATGTTGTGCAATGTGCATCAGGCATTGATATTGAGACAGCGTTGGCCCTCGATGTCGAGACGACGTCAATAGTCCATGTTGAGATAATGCTGAACAAAGATGAGATGTAGAGACGGCATAAAGGTGTGATTGTGGGTTGTAGAACTTGATGGCGTCGATAGTCAATGTTAAAATAACATCAGGCTTTAATGTTGAGATGATTTTAAAACATTGATATTGTGACAACGTTTGAGAGATGACATCTTGCGTTGATATGAAACCCTAGTAGAGAGAGAAATGGAAATGTTTGGGGAATGAGATATTGAGTACGGGCGACTAATTTGGGGCTATGAAAAGGAAATCAGAAATTTAATTTTTATTTTTATAATAAATAAAAATTTGAAGTATAAAAAATTATATTTAAAATTTTTCATAAAATATTTAAGACACGTATATCGGACATGCATTTTTAATTTATTTTAAATATTTTTTTAATTGAACGCATCTTCGGCATGTCTAACACGTGTCAGAGGTATGTCAAATGTGTGTCGTGTTCGATATATGTCGGACATTGCATACCTCTTTAAGTAGAAGTGTCGGTTCATCATAGAGTCTTGATCATACTTAAATGTAGATTTGGTTTATCATTATAAATATGTTTAGCTAGCTAAACACAACATCACAATATTTGTAGATTTTGGTTTATGACTCATGCTTTCAATCAATGGTTGTTACTTGAAGAAAGTTATATTTGATATTCTCTACAATGCAACCAGGTGGAAGGAAAAAAATCTTCCCTAATTTCCTCTTGTAAAATTGGTTTAGCTATTCAAGACCTTCAAAAATTATTGCCATGATCCTAAGTTCAAATCTCACCAATACATATATATATATATATATATATATATATATATAAAGAGAGAGAGAGAGAGAGAGAGAAAATGGAGTTTCTAACATACATAGACACATGAATGCACATATAAATGAATCAATCAATTTGTTTAAATTTTTTAAACTTGTGTTCTATAACTGTGATTATTAATATTAAGTTATGTTTATAATGATCTTCAATATTTTCCTGAGATTCGATGTTTTATCATCATGATCGAACTCCAAAGGTTAAAATGATTAAATGGTTAAATCCATTCCATTGATCCAGTCATGACTGTAATCCAAAAGGCTTAGCCTAACTCAATTTGGCATTTAAAACATGAAGCAAGCCTTAAAGTTGCATTCGACACGAGCCTTCCAAATGAAGACTTGCTAATTATGATATTATGTTTACAATAGAAAAAGAATCACAATTAATTTTGTAATATTGAGAAGTAAAGTTGGTAGTATATGCTTGTTAACGGAAATATACTTGATGTATCATCAAAGAATTATCTTGATCAAGCATGAATCTCGACGCAAAAACCAAGTTGGAAACTTCAAAAATTAATTCGGAGACCATCTGTACTCCGATTTCAGCAAACTTATAGTCGAACTGAACGTCTCGGAAATACAAATCCAACGACACCAAAATCATCTCAATCCGAACGCAAATGAGTCCAAATCAAAGACCTAAAGCACGTTTGGAAGGTTCAATCCATAATTCCAATTACCAAACAGTTTCCAAAAGTGACATGCTTATAGTCGAATCGAGCGGCTCGACGAGACGAATCCAACGAGCCCAAGATCACCAAATTCCGAAATCATTAAGGCCTTCAAATGTCTGATGAAAAGTCCACGATCGGAAGATTCAATATCAGCCGTCCATCCGGATCACTCCATAATTGCCCCTGATCCTTCATCTATTTACAGGCTATGCCACTCCAGAAAATCTATAAATAGAGCCCTCATTTTCTCTTGAGGGGGACCTAAGCCAAGAAGAGAAGAGAAGTGTAGGAGGGAATAACTCCTCCTCGACCACCGCCGGAATTCCACCGGAACTCCGCCGGAACATCACCGGAACACCGCTGGGCGCCCGAGGGACGCCGGAGCTCTGCCCGACGCCCGAGTAACGTCGAAATTCTGCCCAACTTCCAAGTGACGCCGGAATTCTGCCGAACACCCGAGTGACGTCGGAACTCTGCTTGGCCTTGTAACTGACTTTCAATACTCATTGTAATCTGATCGTCCTGAATTTGAAGGACGAATTAGCCTCCTGTATTTCAAACAACACTAGTAGAACTCTTTCAACTGGGCGTGGCCCCCTGGTTTCTCCCTTTTTCAAGGCTTTCCACGTAAAAATCCTGGTGTTCTTTCATTCTTCTGTTTGTGTGCTGAATATCCGTACAAAGCTAAGACGAAGAATTATTAAAACTCTATCGTCGCGTATATTCTAGCACGCAAAAGTTTGGCGCCGTTTGTGGGAAACACTATCCCACACTCCTAAATATTGTTTCGATGACCAATAGGCGTAGCAATCGCCTCATAGGAGCCTCCCGCTTCCACTCTCATCAATCCAGAAACCAGTTTATAAATCATGGACGTCAAGTTTCTGCCTCATTTTATCTTGGGGGCAACACATTGCTGGAGAAGGAACCTTAGGACCTTCTTTGGAGGAGCGAATCCGAAAGATGGAAGAATCTCAGAACGAGATCCTTCAGCTCCTACAAGCGAATCGTCAACCAGCATTAGCACAACGGGAGGATATTCTTCTCCCTCGAGATCCACCAATGGCTGAAGATGTTCAAATCGAACATCTTCAAGCAGAGATTCCTCCTCCACCACCAAGAAGACACGCCATTGCATCAAGATAATGAACTGGCTGACACAGCAAGTTCTACTCATCCTTCGTATACAGGTCGGCAACCTCACATTCCTTTGGACCTCCCTGACGTGATAGACCAACCGCACGTTGCTGAGCTCCCTCGCAACGTCCTACGTCATGATATGCGGAAATTAGTGAGGGAAGAGTTCCCCGGAGGAGATACGAGGCAAACCCTTCGACAGCAGAGCTTTCAAGAGTCATCACCATTAACTGAAACCATTCTTCAGCACCCCATTCCGGTTGGATTCAAACTACCAAGCATCGAGTCCTACGACAGGACATCCGACCCATATGAGCATATCGATCATTATCGAACGATTATGCATATCCAGCGAGCTTCGGATACCCTCCTATGTCAGGTTTTTCCTGCTACACTCAAAGGACAGGCGCGAACATGGTTCTATTCTCTTCTATCCGGAACGATCCCTTCATTCGTCAAATTGGCCAAGGCCTTTGTCGAACAGTTTGTAGCCAATCGAAGAATTGCTAAGGATTCTTCCCACCTCTCCGGGATTCGTCAAAACGAGGGAGAATCATTAAAGGAGTATTTTCAGTGGATTTCCACCGAGGCACGACAGATTCCAAGAGTAGACCCAGAATTGCTTAGAGGGGTCTTTCTTAGAGGTCTTCGTCCTGGCCCCTTCTATTCGGCACTTATGCGCGACACTGTTCATTCATATGCTGATATGATCCATCATTTGGAGTCGCAGATATCTGCAGATGAGGCAATAAAAGCTCATAGAAAACAGTTCGAGCAAACCACTGGGAAGCGCAAGAGAGCACCTGAGGTGGATAATCCATCACCACAACGAAAAAAGCAAGGGAAGAGCAATCTACCTCCTAGGCCTCTATTGCCACGACGAGAACCTCGACAGGAGGAGTACACTCCGCTCAACACATCTCGAGCAAACGTGTTAATGGCGATTCAAGATCAGGACAAAGTGAAGTGGCCGCATCCTTTGAAGCCGAGTACAGGAAATCAAGATCAGTACTGTCACTTTTATCGTAGTTGTGGCCACACTACTGAAGCCTCAAGGCTACTTAAGGATGAGATTGAAAGACTTATCCGCCAGGGCTATCTTCGACAGTTTATTGAGAACCCACCTACCCGAGAAGAAGCTCGCCCCACTGGGGGGCAAAATCAACCACAAAGACAACCAACGAATAACTGGATAGCAGTTTGTGAGATTGAAACAATCGCTGGAGGCCCCTTACTACTCGATCAGATATTTTTGGCTGTAGATGAAAACCCAACTCCCAAAAAGGCTCGAATCAATCATTCCATCACTTTTGGTGACTCTGATCTGGAAGGATAAAAAACCCCTCATCAAGATCCGCTCGTTATTAACGCGGGCATAGGTGACCTGTGTTTCAATGTTAAAAGAATCCTTGTGGACAACGGAAGCTCCGTAGATGTTCTATTCTACTCTACCTTCCTCAACATGGGTCTCTCAAGAGAAAAACTTCAGCATGCTGCAAGCCCTTTATATGGATTCGATAATCGACCTGTGCGAGCAGAATGGATAATCAGCCTCCCAGTTGTACTTGGAGAATTTCCTCAACAAGCTACACACTCCGTTCAGTTTATTGTGGTAAAGTCCGAATCGGCTTACAACGCTATATTTAGGAGGCTACTCCAGTCAATTTTTGGGATCGTCGCCTCTATCCCTCATCTCAAGCCGAAGTTCCATACCTCGGCAGGAGTGAGTATAGTATGCGGAGATTAACAAATAGCACAAACCTGCTATCTTAGGCAGATTACGCCACGTCCAACTGTTACCCTAAGCATCGAGGACTTTGATCTACGGAGTGAAGATATCCCTCAGAGAGCTTCACCTGTAGAAGATCTTACTACTATATATATATCTGAAGAACATCCGTCAATGATAGTACGGATTGGATCACTTCTCTCAGCCAATGAGAAGAAAAACTTCACAGATTTTCTACGAGAAAATCAGGATATTTTTGCATGGAGTCCGACAGATATGTCCGGAATCGACTCCGAAGTGATCATACACTCTCTTAAAATCAATCTAACGTGCAAACCCATTATCCAGAAAAAACGAAACTTTGCACCTGATCGTCAGCAAGCAATCGAGCAAGAAGTGGATAAGCTTTTAGAAGCCGGATTTATACGAGAGGTGCACTATCCTACTTGGTTAGCTAATAGTGTCATGGTTCGGAAGGGAAGTGGAGCTTAGAGAATGTGTATAGATTATACAGATCTTAATAAAGCTTGCCCAAAAGATAGCTTTCCGCTTCCTCGCATTGATCAGCTAGTTGATACCACCTCTGGTCATCAGATGTTAAACTTTATAGATGCCTACTCTGGCTATAATCAAATAAAAATGAATCCTGCTGATGAAGAAGCGACAGCTTTTCAAACAAACAAAGGGTTGTACTGCTATCGGATGATGCCCTTCGGGCTCAAAAATGCTGGAGCAACTTATCAGCGCCTCATGAATAAGGTTTTCAAAAACCTTATTGGACGTACTATAGAGGTGTACGTGGACGATATATTGGTGAAAAGTCTTAAAAAATCTCAACATATCTCTGATCTGTAACAGTGTTTCCACTTATTGAGATATTACAATATGCGACTCAACCCTGCTAAATGTGCTTTTAGAGTCGCTTCTAGAAAGTTTTTGGGGTTTATGATAACCCATAGAGGAATCGAAGCTAATCCAGAGAAGATCAAGGCAGTAAGAGACATGGTGCCGCCAAAGAACATCAAGGAGGTCCAAAGGCTGAATGGGAGAATTGCAGCACTATCTCGTTTCCTGGCATGTTCAGGAGACAAATATCTGCCCTTCTTCAAGATACTTAGAGGCGCTCATAGCTCTAGGTTCCAATGGACAGATGAATGTCAAGAAGCCTTCGAATAATTACGAAAGTATTTGACATCCCCGCCACTACTTTCTAAACCAATACCAGGAGAGAGATTGTATTTGTATATGGCTGTATCAGTCCAAGCCATTAGTTCGGTCCTGGTCCGAGAAAAAAATGCTGTACAACGTCCTATCTACTATGTCAGCAAGATTTTATCTGAAATAGATGGACGTTATCCTTTAGCAGATAAGACAGCATTGGCGTTGGTTTATTCTGCCAGAAAACTACGCCTTTATTTTCAAGCCCATTCAATGGGGTTTACACAAATTTGCCACTAAAGAGTATTCTCCAAAAGCCAGAAGCATCGGGTAGGCTCGTTAAGTAGTCTGTAGAACTGGGAGAATTTGATATCCACTACTTGCTTAGGCCCGATATTAAATCTCAAGCACTAGCAGATTTTGTAGTTGAATGCACCGTCCCGGTATCTGATAGACAACCGAGTGCTTCACCTTCTTCTCCATGCTGGACGTTGTATGTCTATGGAGCTTCAGGAAGTTCCGGGGCTGGAATTCTATTAATCTCTCCACAGAAAGTTACCCTTGAGTACGGGCTCCGACTCAAGTTCCCGGCAACCAACAACATAGCAGAATACGAGGCCCTTATTGCTGGATTAAGACTAGCAATTGACTGTGAGGTTCAGAGCTTAATAGTCCACACTAATTCCCAACTAGTCGCCTCTCAAGTGGAGGGGGAGTTTGATATCCACAACCCGTAACTGGCCCAATATTGTAGCATTGTGAAGCTACTCTTGGCCCGTATAGGAGAGTATCAAATCATACATATCCTCCAAGAACAAAATGCGAGAGCAGATGCTCTTTCAAAACTTGCTACATCAACAACAGGAGACATCTATAAGAGAAGGTGTATCGAGGAGATCCACTTTCCAAGCATTCAGGGTCCGTGGGTCATACAATCAATTGACGAGCCAAGAGAGATGTCTTGGATCGAACCCATCTTGTCTTTTCTGAAAGATGGGGTGCTACTTGAAGAACCCATGGCTGCAATACGACTTTGGAGACAAGCCACAAATTTCACCATTATTGGCGACGAGTTGTATAAGCGCTCATTCACTGGACCATACCTCAAGTGTCTCCCACCATCAGAAGCTGATTACGCACTCCGAGAAGTTCATACAGGAGTATGTGGAGAACATTTAGGAAGAGGAGCGTTGGCTTACAAGATTATGAGACAGGGATTCTATTGGCCTACAAGGAAACAGGACGCACTTGAGTTTACACAAAAGTGCGAAAACTGTTAACTGCATTCCAACCTCACCCATACACCCGCTCTGGAGCTTGCATCACTTCAAAGCCTCTGGCCTTTTACCCAATGGGGAATTGATATAATGGAACATTTTCCTATAGCCACTGGATAATGAAAATTCATTATTCTGGCTATAGATTACTTCACCAAATGAGTGGAGGCAGAACCTTTGGCGAAGATCACTGAAGCAAATGCCAAGCAATTCTTATGGAAGAACATAATATGTCGCTTTGGCATTCCTGCGAGAGTCATCACTGATAACGGGACGCAGTTCACCGGGAAGATCTTTACATCTTTTTGTAAGGATTTTCATATTCAGCTCATTCACACAGCTGTTGCCCATCCTCAAGCTAATGGACAAACAGAGGTTACGAATCGAACAATTCTGAAAGGGCTGAAGATAAGCCTGGGGAAGGCTGGGGGACAATGGGCCGAAGAACTCCCCAATGTCCTCTGGGCTTATCGGACCACCGCCAGAACTCTACAGGGGAAACCCCATATAACCTTTGCTTTGGTACAAAAGCAATCATACCGGTTGATATCGGAGTTCCTAGCCACAGAGTTCAGACTTTTGACTTCAATAACAATGAGGAGAGGCTTAGAGCAAATTTGGATCTCCTCCTAGAAGTAAGAGATGAAGCCTTACTCAGAACCGCTGCATACCACCAAAGGATCGTCCGTCACTACAATCGAAGAGTGAAACCTCGCCCTATCACCATTAGAGACTTAGTTCTACGAAGCATCGAAGCCGCTGGAAAAGGCCCTCAGCGTAATAAGCTTTCCCCCCTCTGGGAGGGTCCTTATTTAGTAGCGGCTATGGTCAAGCCTGGAACCTTCAAACTGAAGGACGCTGGTGGAAAAATGCTTCCCCGAACTTGGAACGTGGGAAACCTTCGCAAGTACTATCAATAGGAGTTGATACTACTATTTGTCTATGTGTTATGTTATTAGTAATATTTGTCTTGCATTTTGTCTTCTCCAGTAGTCGTGTTATGTATCTTTTAAAGTTTTTTGTACATCCTTTGTGTGTTGATTATAGAAGAACTTTAATCTTGTATCCCTAAGTTATTCTAGGGAACTGCTATCTTATATAGTGCAGTAATGTGATGTTCACTTTGTCGCAATATTGTCTCTTCACTTCAACCCTCTTTTTCTATGATTCAAGCAATACACAATCAATATTGTATCTCAATCACTAGACGATCAATCCCAGGGGGATCTGATCCGACCTCTTCCATAAAGGTTAAAATCATCAAGCAAATGCTTTGATTAACAACCTCGGATAGGTAAAAATATCCAAAGAGGATATCTCTTAAGTCAAAAAAGGCCACAAAAATGTTTCTTACGGAAAGAAAATTCATATACGTGTGAAAAAGAGAAAAGCTAATAATTTCTTTATATATATATATATCACTGAACATCGATTACATCAAATGGAAACATCAACATCTAGCACACATACAATCCCGAGAAAGAAAGCAAAGTGATACAAAATAACATCAAAGTCATCCTACAGAATTTTAATATTATCCTCGTCCTCCTCCAAGGCAAAAGCCTGCTGCAACTCACTCTCTAGCTCTTCACCACCAGAGTTTGAAGATGCATCACCAGAAGCCTGGCTAGGAGTCAACCCCTCGATCTCCGCTCTAGTCTTGCGATGTACTGCACGTACGCCCTTCATAAAACCCCTGATGAAGCCACCCTCTATGCACTCTGCCTCCAAGGCCTTCACCTCCACATCATAAATATGATTGTGAGCTTCCTGAATATGGTCCTCAATGATTATCTTGAAGGCATAAGGCTTCTTGAACTGTTCAATGACTGTAGACGGTAACTATTGGGCCTCCTTCTCAGACAGCACACTCTGGAGCCTCTTATTCTCAGCCTCAAGGATTTGCTGAAGGTGGTGGAGGATCAGCTTGATCGTCGCATGTGCCTCCACCAACTCTATATGCAAACGATCCACCCGTTCACTCTGAGAATAGGCTGAAGTGATCCTATTGGCCAACTCTGCTCTACACCCCGCAAGCTGATCCTCCACCACCTTCATCTCCTTTACTTTGCTGTTATATTTTTTTTGTACTCTCCCTGAAGGTATTTAACCTTCACAAACTCGTTGTTCCAGTCATTCAAAGTCTTGGTAATCTTGAGCTTAAAATCAGAATGCTGCTCTAACTGAAGCATTTAAAACAAGAGTATATCAGAAATATATTCCTTAAAAAATATAAAAAGAGGAAGAAGTAAAGGAGAACTCACCAACTCCTCAGCCTGCCGACGGCCAATGCACTGATAGTTCAATACATCTTCTGGAATGTATGACTTGGATGGAAAAACTCGAGGACCTTTGCTAATAACTGTCAAAATCTCATCTGCCTTCTTCTTCCTCGATGCCTGCAAACCTTCCTCACTCCCTGGTCGCTTGGAGCGTCTAAATCAGGGAGCTTGAGTATCCTCAACAAATCTTCTACTCCAATGTAAAGGGGGACGGGTAACTCTTTCAACTTCCCCCATTTCTCCTAAAGATTCCAATTATTCTGCACATAAAAAAAATTGCTGATCCAACCTTTCGATGGGTCTCAAGTTCAGATATCCAACCACTTGGACCTAAAAGAAATGCGTCCCTGCGCGTCACTAAAGAGACGCCCCATCCGAGAGAGGCACTCTAAGGAAAGTACTACTACACGGTCTCTAAAAAGTACGATCAGGCCCATCACGATCGACATGACTCTGTAGGAAAATTGAGATAAACACACCCCACAAATCGTTAGAATATCGATCAATTCAGAAGCAGGAGGAAACCGCAGCCCCGCTCGCAAACTAAATTCGTACACCGTCACATATCCCGGAGGAGGGAAGCAGGCACGATCAGATCTGGCCGACACCTTCATCACCAAATCATTACGAAAATGAAACTTTTTCCTAAACGAGATGAAAGAGTCCTCAGTGATGGTGGAAATCACATCGTCAGCCTTCGGCGCCTTTTGAATCCTCTTTGAGACTTCAGATCGTTGCACAGGACGATCTTCTGAAGAATTTTTAGAGGATGTAGGATCACCCATTCCGCTTCCCTTACTAAAGAGGGGCGCAAATCTAAGTATGAAAAATCACCTACGAAAGACTGCGGAAAGCCTCTGGAGTAGGAAGAAAAAGGGGGGAAATAGAGGGAGGTAGATCGGAAGCCTCTAACTTCTGCGCAAAGGGAGGGGCGCCGAGTCAAGTAGGGAAAGTCACCTACTCAAAAACATCGGAAGGCCTCAAAATGCTAAAAGCTAGAAGGAGAAAGGGAGAAAGAGAAGTGGTGCACTTTTCCCCCTACCCCAAGGGGGGTATTTATAGGATGAAAAGGGGAGCAAAAGAGAGGGAAAGATTGAAAAAATGAGGGAAAATTATTTGAAAATTGGAGGGAGGAGCCTTCTAGAAGTTTTTCAAAATTTTCTGAATTTTTTTTGAATTTTTTCGGATTTTCATGAGGCCAAATAGCACTATTTCGAAATTAAAAAAAAGGGTGCGGGCCCCACGTTCAAAAAAAAATTTAAATTTTTTAAGGAGCGAGCGGACCCGCCCCCGCCTCTCCTCAAGAGCCGCTGAAGCGGCTCTCCAAAAGAAAACAAAAAAAAAAAAATTTAAAATGGGCAACTGCCCATTCAGACCCGCGCGCCCCTTGCCCGCGCTGGTCGCCGCCGGCGGCAGGCCGGCTCGGCCGCCTACGCGTTCCCGGGCTCTGATTTTTGGCCCGGACGGTCCAAATTGGACGTTTTTGGAGTCCCCCGACACGTTTTTCGACGTTCCGGACTCAATTTTGATACTTTCGGAGCTCAACGAGACCTCTACGATTGAGTTTCAACAAACTTATATCTTTTGGAGTGCAATTTTTTACGATTCGGTCAATGTAAAATGTCGGAACAAGTATTTTCAGACTCATGGAGCTTCGACGTCTGAAAATAGGGGGCAACTGATGTATCAACAAAGAATTATCTTGATCAAGCACGAATCTCGAGGCAAAAATCAAGTTGGAAACTTCAAAAATTAATTCGGAGGCCATCTGTACTCCGATTTTAGCAAACTTATAGTCGAACTGAACGTCTCGGAAATACGAACCCAACGACACCAAAATCGTCTCAATCCGAGCGCAAATGAGTCCAAATCAAAGACCTAAAGCACATTTGGAAGGTTCAATCCATAATTCGAATTACCAAACAGTTTCCAAAAGTGACATGCTTATAGTCGAATCGAGTGGCTCGACGAGATGAATCCAACGAGCCCAAGATCACCAAATTCCGAAATCATTAAGGCCTTCAAATGTCTGATGAACGGTCCACGATCGGAAGATTCAATATTAGTCGTCCATTCGGATCACTCCATAATTGCCCCTGATCCTTCATCTATTTACGGGCTATGCCACTCCAGAAAATCTATAAATAGAGCCCTCATTTTCTCTTGAGGGGGATCTAAGCCAAGAAGAGAAGAGAAGAGAAGTGTATGAGGGAATAACTCCTTGACTACCGCCGAAATTCCACCGGAACACCGCCGGAACTCCGTCGGAACATCGCCGTAACACCGCTGGGCGCCCGAGGGACGCCGGAGCTCTGCTCGACGCCCGAGTAACGTCGAAATTCTGCCCAACTTCCAAGTGACGCCGGAATTCTGTCGGACACCCAAGTGACGTCGGAACTCTGCTTGGCCTTGTAACTGACTTTCAATACTCATTGTAATCTGATCGTCCTGAATTTGAAGGACGAATCAGCCTCCTGTATTTCAAACAACACTAGTGAAACTCTTTCAACTGGGCGTGGCCCCGTGATTTTTCCCTTTTTCAGGGCTTTCCACGTAAAAATCCTGGTGTTCTTTCATTCTTCTGTTTGTGTGATGAATATCCGTACAAAGCTAAGACGAATAATTATTAAACTCTATCGCCACGTATATTCTAGCACGCAACAATACTAGTAGATGTTTTTTAACTAGGACTTAATAATTAGTGTTTATGTAGGTGCACAAATAATACCAACTCATTTCTATATACAAAAACCAACACATTTTTGGTTTTCAAAGTTTACATTTTCAAATTCCCACAAGATAGTGTTTATCGAGTGGCTCACCAAAAGCATCATGCCACTCATACATAAAGTGGCATGATGCCAAGGGAACTTCAAAATAAATCAAATTGTGTAAATAATCTAAACAAATAAAAGAGGAAGTATTTGTGAGGATAAGAATTTAATTTTGTAAAAGTATATGAGCATGGGGTAGAGCAAAGAGCTTAACAAGGATAAATGCTTTTAACAGAGAATTAATAAACCTAACTTTAACAAAAAAGGTAGCAAGCAAGGAGCTTTAATGAAATATACATTTAGATAATTCAAAATAAGAAAACTGCGACTTATATAAACCACTTAAATTTCTTAGTTTAAGCCTGATTAGAAAAAGAAAATTTAACAACTTCAACGTAAACTGCAAACTAATCCCAATAAATTCAACACTAAGCCGTCAGACATTTGCTAGGCGAGATCATGGATGCCAAGCTCCCAAGAACATCCAAATATGGTTTTTCTCATTGATAAATGACCAAATCAAGGTCCGATAAAAAAGAGTTTTTTCATACATAGAATGGATTAATGAATGATATCAGATGGAATTTCTAACTGGCAACTCTAAGCACTTAACTTAGTTAGCAACCATTTGCAGTTAATAACCATCAACATCCTAAAACGATAGAAGAAGCAACGAATCAGCAACCGGTCAAGTTAAGGGTCTTCAACTAGTAACACATGCAGCACTCCACCATATCTTCAAGTTAGCCAGCAGCACGGTCATTATGACTACGCGAAAACCCAAAAAGTGTTCACAAAACCAGCATAAAAGGTCTCAATTAGCTTCAACTTCTAATAATGAACGGTCTCATATATCCTTCAAGGAAATAAAAAACAAGCCACAATAAATAAGCCAGAGCAAGAAAATGTCGTATGGTAACAATAATTATGAAAAAAATAGCATGCACCAAAAACCCTAACTTATAAAGGAAATGCCAACGGGAAATTGGATCACAAAACCAAACGACTCCAAACCAAATCACTACAGACCACACTACGGCCACAAGAAATCAACCCAGATCAAAGATCCCGACTTTTCATATCTCAACTACGGAGAGTAAAAGGAAATTGGGGCCAGAAGGCCGAACCTGTGCAATCAGGAAAGATCTTGATGAACCATGCATGAAGCCGAACGCCATCGGCCGAGCGAAGCCAGACGTCCTCATAGGTGAGCCGTAGCCGAGCAGGGGTGATGGCATAGGACTTACTTAGCCCCGGAAGCACCGGAACATACACCAGCCGCTCCTGGAACGCTACAAGTAAAGCCAAAGCCGCCGCCGCCACTACTCCCACCAGGTACGCAAGCGCGCTCAAGTACGAAAACATACCTCTATTCCCCTCTTCTCTCGATAAATATTCAGATTCCGCGACCGCTTCCTACCTTTGCTCGGTGCGGAATTTCGTCGAATGGTTGGTGGGGGAAAGCTGAGAGCGAGGCGAGCTAGCGCCGGCAGGTTGCACGTGCGGTTCGTGGACTCCGCCGCTTTCATCGGGCGAGTTTAAGCTGAGAGGGACTTCGGTTTGCTCATTGGTGGTCCCTAAAATTGGAAAGAAATCAAACTTTCAGTACATGGACTCGTTGATCGAGCTTGGCCTTTGCAGTTAAGTGGAGACGAACTCGACAGTTCCAATATTTAATGGTCATGAGAGTGATTAATTCTCGATAGTCGCAGGTGGCAGAGATGGGTCGTCGCCTCGTGAGCCCGTTTTGTAGGAGACAGTGGACGAATTAGGCGGCACCGTCCATTGCCTAAAGTCAACAGTGGACTATTTAGGCTTAATTTTAAAATATTTTTTTAATATAAAATTAAAATTTTAATACTATATCTCATGTCATACCTAATAAAATAAGTATAGGAATTATAAATTTTTTTTATGTTTTTATTTTTATCATTTCAAGTAAAATATTATACAGATAAAAACAGCTGATAAAATTTTAATATAATTAAATCAAAATGATCAAAATAAAGATATTTGATATATCAAAAGTTATATTGTGAAAGTTTGCTAGATTGGAAGATAATGCATTTTTATCAGATTCCATAGAGAGAAAAATCCAGAAATCAAAATCATTAAAAATAAAGGTATGTTACCTATCACTATCAGAACAATTTTTATAACTTGAGCAACAGAAAAAAAATGATCCGAATTTAGCTTTCTTTCTCCTCTCTCTCCTTCCATCCCTCCTCTTGCTCGGCCAAGAATGCAAATGAGATGAGACGAATGGGTTGTGGGATGGTTTTGGGTACTTAAATGCAATAGTGGCTTACAATATTTAAAAATAAATAAATTTAAGGACTCAGTGCCACATCACTGACCCCAAACACTGTAGAACAAAGGAATTAGCACTATTATGCGAAAGCCCGGCACTGTCTCACTCAATCACATAGAACCCTTCAAATAGAGAGGGAAGCGCTATTGTGCTCATCAGCACAAAGTCGCAACTCTCCCAACTCAATTCCTTTTAATGCACGATTTTCTAATCAGTTTCAAATCAAGTATTTATCAATTCATTTATTAATTAAAATTTGGGGTATCACAACTAAGTTGGGCAAGTTTGGATGTTTTGGGGGAGAACCACTGAGAGAGGTAGCGGCTAGTGGCAGTTCAACGAGAAATTCCTAATTTTCCCTATATATACCTATATATAGCGAGCTCTATAATAGGCTTAGGTGAGCTAAGCCTGTCGATCACTTCGAGTAAATCCCTCTGTAGGTCCCAGTCAAATTTCCCAAAGGAATCATTCTTGAGAGTGAGTATTCTTTTCAAAACCTAGTAACTACCTATGAAATACCTATGAAGGCATTTATGAGTATACATATAAAGATACTTCAAAGGTATTTTGCATAATACATGCACTAACATGATACATGCAATGATATACTTGACATGCATAACAATAGACATACTAATACATAATGCTACATGATATGCATACTAATATATATGACATGGCATAGAAATAACATACATGATAGTAGCCCATACACATAACTGATAGAACTTAGATATGACCATATCAGTTCATATGATAGCCCTTCCCATGGTATTTCACATTATACAATGGGATATGATTGAGATAGAGATTACTGATTTATCATCTGGTTACTGTTCATAATAATCACTATTGTTTATACTGACATTTTACTATTCATATGGAGTGATACTATTCATACTAAGTATTATAGATTCATACAAATTTGATCTGAATAATTACATGTATATTATTAGGGGTGTTAAAATGAATTTTCAGGTCAAGTTCATACCTAACTCGAAAATATCCACCATCAACTGTCTCAACCCAAACCCAGCCCGATTAGGGAAATTGCAGGTCACAGAATCAGACCCAAACCTGACTGGATTCAAATTTGGATCAACTCAACTTGACCCACTGACCCGAGCGGGGTGACTGAGTGTGGGGCCACAGGTGTTTGAATGGGGCTAGCGGGCAAGTGGGTGAGCGCAATTAGTGTGCGGGCGATTATCAGCGAGCGAGCATGTGGGGGTGACCACGAGCTGGACTAGCGGTGAGGCTGCGAGGCGGGTGAGCACTAGTGCACGATGGAGGACGTGCGGGGGTTGGCAGGTTGAATTCGACTTTTCATATTGACCCAAACCCAACCCAAATTTGCAATCGGGTTAGGATTTGGAACCCGAACCCATAATTTTTTGCTGATCGGGTTCAGATCAAGTTTTCGGGTCATGTTAAATATTGACACCCCTATATATTATTTATGTTTCCATGTATTGATTTAAGTTGTAGTATTTGGTGACCTACTAGGTTGTTATCTTATTATGTGATTTACAAAATTTCATGGAAGTTTAAGGACCCAACACAATGAGATTGATCAAGAGTTGCTAATGATATGTGTTTTATGTTTTGCTATTCCTTTTTGTAGTCATGAATGTATAATGAATAGGTTGATGTGAGAGATAATATTCATTGTTATTATAAATTATTCATTTGTAGATATGATAGAAATGTGCATGTATTATATGTATATATTTTAATGAAAGATGAAACGTTGCTTCCAACGTATTAAATTGTCTATATGGATGTTATTAGTGGCTCTAGCATGTAAATAGATGATTAAAAGAGACAATTAATTTTTTCAAATTAGATTTTGGGGTTTCACATTAACTAAAAAAGGCACTTACTCAAAAGACAAATTGTTCAACTACAATCATTTGTCTTTAAGCTCTTTCGTTCCTGCAACAACTCACTTGCCTTGTCCCTTAGAGAAGCTTGATGTCTTCTGTATAAGTTATCAATCATGCTTGACCACTTATCAACGCTCACTCGCAGACCCACTTGGAGCCTACTTGCCCCCAGAGAGCTCACTTGTTGGCTTCATCCTCCTCCAGTCTATCAGGAGGTGACACATGTTAGCTTAGCATGTAGTTGTTGCATGGGTATTCTGGGTAACTTGTATTTATATTGTACTTTTTCTCTATATAACCTTTTTTGTAGCCCTATAAATAACGAGTGATTATGAATAATTAGAGGACTTAGATCTTGAACCTGGGGACTCTGACCTCAAGTCTTAGATCATGGATTCTTCTCTAATAGTGGATATTATGCGAGTTACTTGTATTATATTGTATATTTTCTCTATTTAGCCTTTTTTGTAGCCCTATAAATAACGAGTGATTAGGAATAATTAGAGGACTTAGATATTGAACCTGGGGACTCTGACCTCGAGTCTTGGATCATGGATTCTTCTCTAATAGTGAATATTATGTGAGTTTCAAATATTTAGTATACTACTATGCTCTCTCTACTCTCTCTGTCTCTTTGTTCTTCTTCAAAGGTTCCGACTCGCCAGGTTGACCTGCTAGTAGAGTTGGGCATCATCCACAGACAAATTCGAATTCAATATTCTATTCTCTATAATATGTGAAGTTAAGAATATATATATATATATATCTTTATATTCTCTACAATATATGAAATTAAGAAAATAGATTTAATATTTTAATTATTGAAAAAAAAAATATTCGAGTACAAAATAACCTAGGAATTTAGTAAGAAGCCCAGTATTGTATGAATGACCTTTCAAGTAAGAAATTGATCAATCTCTCCTAGTCTCAGTGCTTTCTTTTTCTTTTGCAATAATTGTTTGTGATTAATAGTTCTAAGACAAAGTTTCAAGACACTCCAACAATGTTATATGTTTGCATTTTGAAATCTAAACCTAGAAAGATATAAAATATGAGATAACTAGCTTTGAACATTGCTCAAAATATGTTCAAACCTTGATCAAAACATATTCATCTCGTGATCAAATATTGGTAAAAAACTATTTGAATCTTATTTGTATTTTAAAATCATGATCAAACAATAGTCAAAGATGCCTCAAACATGATTTGAAGATAGTTCGATCAAGGCTTGATAAAGTTTTGATCAATGCTAAAATATAACAAGGTTGATCAAGTTTAGATCAATGTTTGATGATATGGTGAGCAAAGCTTGAACTTATTGTTTTGCGCTCCCTGTCTCTTTTGGGATTGACCAATTTTCAACTCGGTGTCATGAAGTCACAATTACAAATTAAAAATCACATGCCATTGGCTGATTAGAATGGTTTAATTCAGATGGTCTTTAGGAGCCCATTTTATGAAGTGGTTAGATTTTGGCACTTTAATGATGATATAAATGTGTTCATATTTGGGAACTTCATAATAATGTAGATGCGGTCAAATTTAGGTAATTAATTGTGATATCAATGTATTAAATTTTTTACTTTATCGAAAAATTGTATTTAGTTATATTAAAGATTTTGGGTGCTGCATTATAGCTGTTATGATTTTAATCAGTAATATACTGCAAAATATTATAACTATTTTCATTTGATATAATGCTTCTTATTACAACTTTCTATTATGTATGCTTCTTAATCTACTGTGTTATAGTTATTGTGATTATAATATGGTCTATGATACTCTATTGTTTAACAAGTTCTATTCATGTTCAAACATGATATCATTCCCATTTTAACTTACAGTTTTACAATTTTATAATTTTTTAATAGTCTTATTCTAAACATGTTTGAACCTTGATTGTCTTGACTGAAATATTTTTTCTAATAAGGTTAATTCATATTTAATAGACTTTCGAAGAATGTTTGAGCATAGATCAAATTTTTTATCGTATATGATCTCTACTTTGATCGAGTTTTATTTGAATATTGATTGAATGTAACTAAAATCAATTTAGTCACAACTGACTTATAAAAGTAGTCTATCAACAATAGCGATAGATATTTTTACTTCGAATAGAACTTTCAAGCATAATTTTCTAAAAATGAAACAACGAGTATATATCTCTAATTTGAGGCATTATATATATATATATATATATATATATATATATATATATATATATATATATATATATGGAACTTTGAATTTGACTTAAAATTTCGAAGTCAATGAGTATGATAATGGGTTTTATTTGGTTCAAATGCAATTCGATCTAGTTAGCTATAAATGAGTGAATTGAGTATTCTTCTACAATTTATCTCTTGATATGTATTAATGTATATAATCTTTAAACTCAATATTATACTATTCATTGAGACACAATTTTATTATTATTATTGTTATTTTGTGACAATTAAATTGTTTATAAAAAATCTTTAAAAATATATGGTTAATAGAATGACAAATAAATTTAATCTTAAACATATAGTTTTACTCATTTATTTCAACAATAAAAACTTTTAATGCATGCAATATATCATAAATAGCTCATGTATTTAGTTTCAAATCATTTGAAAGCCTATGCACTTCAAATTCGTAAAAATCTTTCATGCAATAAAATCCATCTGTCGATAAAACTATAATGCTTCCAATTGATAATGAAATAATCATAAAAAATATGAAACTTTGTATGCAACTACTTTAAATTTAATGATTTAAAAGCAAATTAAGATACTCATAAAGCATTTGAATATGCCTAAAACTATATAGAAAATAGATTAAAAGAAGGGCAGATGACTCAACCATATTTGTCTAAGGAATGCAAGAAGGTGTACCCATTAGAATTCTTCTTACCGTTTAGTTCAAAATTTAGAGATTGAAATTATATAATTGTGATGAATTATAATGAGGATTATGCTTTGTTACTCTTGTGCTCTCTCTTGTAGATATTTTTAAGAAACCATATTGTATAGTAAATATATTGTTAGCTTAGAACACATTAAAAATTTTACATTTAATAAATACTATTTTCAAACTTATGAAGAGTTGTACAAAATGTTCTTACAAGCTTACAAATAAGTAGAGCACAAGAAATATCTTTCTGTAAGTTCAAGTATGTATAATATCTTCATTAAGAGAAGCCTAAAATTTCTTAACTCAAATAAATAAGAACACTTTTTTGCATTCTATAAAAATACAAAAGCTATATAGAGGATGATGAATATAGAGATCAAATTTAATCTTTTTTAGCCCAAATAGGAAAATAAATAAATAAGAAGATAGAGAGAAGAGACTTTTCAAGGTGCTTTAGGGAAAAGATCACAAAAGAATTCCTAGACTCACAGAGTATCAAAATATTCATATTACTATGACTTCAAAAGATAAGGAGGTATAAGGCCATGTTCACCTCAATTACAATTGATTTGAATTTTCAGTAGCATGATCGCTACATGCCAGAAAACATATTGTTTAAAAGCACACCTTATAAGGTCCTTTCAAAATCCTCCTCTTGTGACTACTTATTAGGAATATCTATAGCAAAATCATCTTGGAATATCTCTCAGCCTTTTCTCTTAGGAAATTCCCGTAGAAGTGCCCCCTACTTTGCTAATTGATCCTCCAAAATCACATGTCTTCTCGAGCAAACTAGTAATGCAGCATACAAGATCATTTATGATAGATATCAGCTATTAGGATGTCATAATATCCGAGAATCAAACACTTTTAGCATGGAGCACCACTACCATAGTACATCTAGGAGCCCTTACTAGGTATCAATTACCCCAAAAACAAGGGCACGCCTTTACTAATCCACTTGTATCTCATTAACAACCATGTTATGATAGGAAATATTGCTTAATTATTGCAATTGATTCTCGGGTCTTCTCTTGGGCATCTACGTTATCAATTATTCACGTGTTCAATTATGTTGTGATATCTTACAAAATGCCCAATTTTTTGGATTCAACACACCCTTGCATAATAGGATATGTCATGCCCATTACTCCTTCAACAATTTAGAATTGATAAAATGGTCAACATGACATAATACACGTTTTATTGGTCTTATCTAAAATTGGAAGTTGAACATGTCATTACTTAATGCATTATTTGCAAATTTGCTAAAATAATAATAATAATAAAACTAGCAAATACACCTCAATACTTGTCTGACATGGACCCCGTGAAGGCTTGCTTCACTACAACTCATAAAGTGATGGACTGCAAAAAAAAAAAGTAAACCAAAGTTTAAGCAAGCTTTTGGGATGTTAGATATGTAAAAAAATAGGCATTATGACTTACATTTAACTATATATGAATTTACATGTAATAGCACCTTATTCAAAATAACAAATAAAACCCATTTTGAAATTGTTTACTGCTATGATCCAAAATGACCAATTTGATTAAGCCACATATCATTTCATTCATTCTTGGATGCGGCACTTAACATTTGCATTGGGTTTTCAAGATCTGCATGCATAAGTAATAATAACAAATCCATTTCAGTAATGATAAACATGCAAATATTTTGAATTCAACGCATTCATTTTGAGTTCCATCCCAACTGATTAATTTTCCATTTTTCCTTTCTTTCTAAGAAAAAAAAAGGTATACTCAGAATGTTGCTGATTTGGGACAGTTCAGAAATTAAAAAAAAAAACTTGTTTCTATGAAATGATAAAGCAAGAACTATCTTGATTATTTTTAAGAACATTTGAGTGATTTTGATGGTGTTTGTAGTGTTTAACATCAATGTTGGTTATCAAATCTATCCAACCAAATCACCGAATATAGCTCATTCCCCTTCTCGAAACATGCTTTCCAACTTCAAGCAACCATGAAACCTGTCAAAATGTATATGAAATTGGATCACAACGTATGAAATATGAAACCAAAATTTTATGAACTTTGTACGCAACCTTAGTAACCTGTCAAAATTTAAGTACATTTCTTGGATGAGTCCAAGCCTAATCTAAAATTTAATTTTTGTACTAGAAAGCTGCTTTAAGAAGTAGTAAAAAAATGTCCCAAACGAAGCCTAAAATGGAAGGCAATAAGTTGTAAAAGAAATTTTTTAGGATTTAGGGAACAAATAGTGTCCAAGTCTCTTCACATGCCAATACTTCTATCCAAAATCGCAGATTGAAATGCCTCCTCAATCTATTTATTATTTGATCTTCTCCTAAGGATTTATGAGGCTCCAAAATCAACTAATCAACTCCAAAGTTAAGTGTTGAAGTTGACTCAATACATTTATTGTATTGTTGCATTCACATTACATGATATCTGGAGAAGCATTATGTTAGACCGGCCCAAGGGCCGGTTCATGTTTACAGGAGGCGGGCAGAAGCAGGGATGGGGCGGCTGATTGAATGGGGCCCACGCACTAATGAAACTTTGGGTTGGAGGGAAAATTCAAATTAGGGGCTGTTTTGGGATTAATGATTTGCCCTTTTGCTTTAATTAGTTTATTCTTGCTTGGGTTATGGTTATCTTGAATTTGAAATTTGAATTTGAGATCTTTGCTTGGGTTTTAGGCTCTAGACTTTGGCTAGAGATTTGGAGAGTTCAATCTTCTTCTCGAATTGAAAATTCAATGTATCGGGTTGCTCTTGTTCTTCTATTACTAAATTTTAAGCACTTTTCTTCCCATTTCTTCTACAGATTTTTGTAAAATCTGCACTATCTTGCTGAAATTCAGGTGTTTTCTCTTATTTTGGTGGCTATTTTCTATCAAATTGGTATTAGAGCATGTCGATCTAAGGGGTACCTATAGCCGGAAGGAAAGTGGAAGTTTTGCAGGGAGAATTAGGTCAACTAAAATATGATTTTGAGAAATTTTTTTATTTATTTTCAGAACCAATTTGAATCTGTCCATAAAAAGATGGATGGAAGGCTCACCGTCATGGAGGACATGTTGAAGAAGCTACTTGAAGCCAAACCCAATCCATCGACATTGGAAGCGAAGGAAACCACCAGCGGCAATGGGAGAGGTGGAAACCCAAACACGTTTAGGGGAAGGAAAAATCAAGTGGAGATTCTCAAGTGAGGAGACGGAATGCCTCCACTAGAGCCACTTTTTAGGGAGGCGATAAGTAGCAGGTATGAACAAAGGGGTGCTAATTTTGCAAAAAGAGGAGGAGAGTAAGAACGTCGGGGAGTTGATTTTGAAAGGAGAGCAAACTTTTAAGAAGGCTTTGGGTTTGAGCACCGAAGGGAATAGCATGACACTTGGAGAGAATCTCCTTTGTGAGGAATGGGTGGCTATGGAGGATTCAGGGGAAACGGAGGTGACCCAAGAGTAAGGAAGCTGAAGATGCCTATCTTGAGGGCGAAGACGTCCATGGGTGGATATACAAGGTGCAGTGGCATTTTGAAGTCAATGGGTTGACAGAGGATGAGAAATTAACATCGACCAGACTTTGTTTGGAGGGGAAAGCATTGGCTTGGTATCAGTGTAGGGACATGAGGAAACTTATTCGAAGTTGAAGGGAGTTCAAGGACTATTTACTAGAACATTTCTAAATAGTAAAGGAGGAGATTTCTATGTGCAATTCTTCGCCCTGACACAGGAGGGGACCGTGGCAGAGTACCGTGACAAGTTTGAGTACCTTGCCAACAAACTAGACAAACTTGGAGACATTGCTATAGGGAAATTTCATGAAGGGGCTTAAACTGGAGATTTGAGCAACTGTTAGAGTGATGAGGACACATGACTTGGGGAGGCCGTGGAGCTGGTACAGTTGGTGGAGGGCCAAAAGTATCTAGAGAAGGGGGCTAGGGGTAGCAATTCGCGGGGCAGGGGGGGTCATATAAGATGACCACCACCTTCTTAGCACCCAAGGGACCAACATCGGGGAGTCTGCAAGAAGCATTAAAGGAGAAAATTGGAGGAAGGGAATTTGAGGAAATTTTTAAGAAGCTCACTGAAAAAGAGTTGTAGGAGAAACGAGCAAGGGGGTTGTGCTTTAGATGTCACCAAAAGTACACATTGAGGCATAGGTGTAAGGACCGAACTATTTAGGTTCTCACAGTCTGTGATGATGAGGAAGCTGAGGAGGGAGGTGAGAGTGGGCTAGTGGTGGAGGAAGAGGAGAAGTAGCATCTAGACATGTCGGAAGTCTCCCTAAACTTAGTGGTGGGATTCACCCCGAATCACACCATAAAAGTGATGGGAGAGATAGCTGACAAAGAGATGATGGTGCTAATCAACAGTGGGGCTACCCACAATTTCATTTTGAATAAGATTGTAGATCTGTTGGACGTAAAATTAATGGACACCAGGGGATATGGGGTAATGATGGGCACATGGAAGGGGAGATGGGTAGAGGAGTATGTAGGGGAGTCGTGCTGACGATTTAGGGGATTTAAGTGAGGGAGGATTTTCTTCTATTGGAGTTAGGAAGCACTGATGTCATCCTGGAGATGAAGTGGCTACAGACCTTGGGAGATACCAAAGTCAATTTGGGAGCACTAAGGATGGAACTGGAAGTGGAGGGAAGGAGGATGGTAATCCAGGGAGATGTAGGATTATCTAGAGACATGTTGTCCCTCAAGACCATGGTCAGGACCATACAGGAGGTGGGGGGATTCTAGTGGAACTCCAGAGCTTAGAAGGGATTACACTGGAGGCAGAGGGATACATTCCTTTATCATTACAACCACTCATTCATTAGTTCAAGGAGATTTTTCAACCACCCCAAGGCCTACCACTACAGAGGGAGTTGGAGCACGTCATTACCTTGAAGGAGGGGTGTCACCGATCAGTATTCGGCCATATCACAGCCCTCAGATTCAAAAGGATGAGATTAAGAAGCTGATCAGTGAGATGTTGGAGGCAGGGATCATCATACCAAGTGTGAGTCTTTTCTCTAGTCCAGTCTTACTGGTCAAGAAGAATGATGGGAGTTAGAGATTTTGTATGGATTACAGGGTCTTGAATAAGGAAACTGTGCCAGATAAGTTTTCTATTCCTGTGATTGATGAGCTACTAGATCAATTGTATGGAGCAATGGTGTTTTCCAAGATGGATTTGAAGTCAGGTTACCATTAGATCAGAATGAGTGAGGAGGATATTCAAAAGATGGCTTTCAGAATATATAAGGGGCACTACGAGTTCTTAGTGATGTATTTTAGGCTTACTAATACTCTGCTACTTTCCAGTCTGTTATATAGGGTATTCATACCGTACCTCCGAAAGTTTGTATTAATCTTCTTTGATGACATACTTATGCACAACAAGATCGAGGAGGAGCATCTGGAGCACTTGAGGGTGGTTCTAGGAGTTCTACAGAAGCATTAGTTGAGGGCCAACCTAAAGAAGTGCATCTTTGTACAAGCTAGTGTGGAATACTCGGGGCACGTGGTATCCCAGGAGGGAGTGGCGCTGATCAGACCAAAATTGAAGCAATGCAGAAGTGTAGAAGTGGGCTCTACCTAGGAATCTGAGATAGTTGAGGGGCTTTCTATGGTTGACCGGTTATTACAGGAGATTCATGTGGGGATACAGTGCCATCGCCTGGCCCTTGACAGAGCAACTGAAGAAGGATAGCATCTTGTGGGGAGAGGCAGCAACCCAAGCTTTTGAGCAACTAAAAAGGGCCATGACTACATCTCGATTTTGGCTCTCTCAAATTTCAGTTAGGTTTTTATAGTGGAGACAGATGTGTCAGGATATGGGTTGGGGGCTGTGCTTATGCAAAATCATAGACCCATAGCATACTTCAACTAAGTGTTGTCAACCCGAGCTAGGTTGAAGTCAGTATATTAGAGGGAATTGATGGCCATTATATTGGCCATTTAGAAGTGGCACCCTTACTTGTTGGGTCGGCATTTTATTGTCAGGATATACTAGAGAAGCTTGAAATGCTTTCTAGAGCAATAGATGGTGACTGAGGAGCATCAGAGGTGATTATCCAAAATGCTGGGCTATGATTTCGAGATCCAATACAAATCAGGTTTGGAGAATAAGGCGGTAGATGCCTTATCAAGATGTGTGGGGAACCTCCAAGATATGGCCCTTTTCGGTACCCCTAATGGTAGATTGGAGGACTATCAAAGAAGAGAGTATATAGGATGAGGATTATGGAGGATTTGTTCAAAGATGAGACAGCCACACAGGTTTCTCCCTTGATGGGGTGAGACTTTTATACCAAGGAAGGTTTGTGATGCCACAGACCTTAGCTCATATCTCCAAATTTTTGCAGGAATTCCATGGGAGCACGGTCAGATGCCATTTTAGGGTGCATAAAATATATAGAAGATTGGCAGCAGAATTGTATTTGAAAGGAATGCATAAGGATGTAGAGGAGATGGTAGTCATGTGTGAGATTTGCCAAAGAAGCAAGTACATGGCTATGGCTCCAGAGGGATTACTTCAACCCTTGGCTCTTCTAGACAGTGTACGGGAGAAGGTTACCATGGACTTCATAGATGAGCTACCACGATCCGAGGGGTTCACGATGATTATGGTGGTGGTTGATAGATTGAGTAAATATGCTCACTTTATCCCTTTAAGACATCCCTACACGACCATCACAGTAGCAACAACATTCATCAAGGAGGTGGTTAGATTACATGAGATTCCGGAATCGATAGTTTCATACTGAGATAAGGTATTTCTTAGTCGATTCTGGAAAGAGCTATTTAGGATGCAAGGGACAGTTCTCAAGAGAAGCACCACTTATCACCCACAGACAGCTAGACAGACTAAGATTGTCACTAGAGGATTGGAGACGTACCTGTAGTGTTTCGCTTCAAAGACATCACGATCACTATAGGAAAATCATGTATTAACGACAGATTTCGATGAAAAATCAGCAGATTTTGAAATTTTCCGGCAGATTTCCAGTGAAAAAGTTTTCAATGGTAAATTGAGAGTCGGAAAAATTTTTTATCAAAAAAAAACCGTTGGAAAAATTTTCCGGTGGAATTATGATTATGTGGAGGAGATGGTAGCTACTGTCGAAAAACTCCGTCAGAATAACTAAAAAATAATTTTAAAAAATTAACCCACGGCAGTTGCTCTCATGAAAAATTTAAATTTAAAATAAATTAAAATAAAACATTAAAAGTAATAATAAATTAAGTTATTAAATTAATAAATAATTAAAATAAGGTATTAAATTAATAATTAATTAAAATAAGTTATTAAATTAATAATAAATTAATTATTAATTTAATAACTTTTTAATTATCTAAAAATACATTAAAATAAAATATTAACATTAGTAATTAATTAAAATTTATTATTTTAATTAATAATTAAAATAAGCTATAAAATTATTAATTATGAATATATGATTTTTTCAAAGATTTTTAAATCTGTCAGAAATTCTGCCGAAAAATATGCCTAAAAATCAGTCAGAATATTTCATCGTAACCCATCGAAAATCCGCCGGAAAATCTGCCAGAAAATATTCCACCGAAAAGCTGCCCGTAATGGGTTATTTTCCTTTAGTGGATTGTGGGTCAAGTGGCTAAACACTTCATATCACTCGGCCTCCTGGATGACTCCTTTTAAAGTGCTGTATGGAAGAGACCCACCACACTTGGTGCATTTTGGGCAAGGAAGCACACAAGTCTCTTCAATGGAGCAGGACTAGGAGGAAAGGGATAGGGTGCTACAATAATTGAAGAGGTACCTGTTGAGGGCATATCAGATAATAAAGAAGCAGGCAGATGCATATAGGAGAGACATCCAGTTCAAAGTGGGGGAGAGGGTGTTCTTAAAATTGGGACCCTACAGATAGAACACAGTGGCCCACAAAAGGAATGAGAAATTGGCCCTAAGGTATTTTTGACCCTACGAAAAAGTGGAAAAGATTGGAGTAGTGGCGTACCGTTTGAAGTTACCCCTGGCCGCCACCATACACCCAATATTCCATTTGTCACAGTTGAGAAAACTCTGGGGGAGCATGTAGTTAGTGCAGAGTTATCGGAGACACTGACTAAGGAGTTGGAAGTGGTTTTAGAACCATTAGAGCTAAAAGGGGTGAGATTAGAAAAAGGGGGGGAACAAAGAAGTGCTGATTAAATGGAGGGGCATTCTTGACTTTGACGCCACTTGGGAACCGTATGAGAGGGTGAAGCATCAATTTCCTTCATTTTACCTTGAGGTCAAGGTGTGTCTTTGGGAGGGGATAATATTAGACCGGCCCAAGGCCCGATTGAACCGGTCCATCGTGGATCGGTTCATGTTTACAGGGGGAGGCCCACGCACTAATGAAACTTTGGGTTTGAGGGAAAATTCAAATTAGGGGTTCTTTAGGGATTAATGATATGTCCTTTTGCTTTAATTAGTTTCTTCTTGCTAGGGTTAAGGTTATCTTGAATTTGAAATCTGAATTTGAGATCTTTGCTTGGACTTTGGGCTCTAGACTTTGGCTAGAGATTTGGAGAGCTGAATCTTCCTCTCGAATTGAAGATTTATTATATCGGGTTGTTCTTCTTCTTCTATTATTAAATTTCAAGTGCTTTTCTTCCCATTTCTTCTACACATTTTTGTAAAATTTGCACTGTGCTTGAGCCGTTTTCTCTAATTTTGGTGGCTATTTTCTATCACAATATACATGAATTAAAAAACCTTAGTTGATAGGAAAATTGCACCTAATTTATAAGTATCAACCAAGGAGCAAGTATGATGAACTACTAAATAATAACAATGAGATCAAGCACTTTAAAATGAAGAACATCAAAATTTATGCTTCAACTTATGCAATTTTACATCCGCAACTACACAAAGGAATGATGATTCTACTATATTATAAAAGAATGAAAGGAGTACAAAATATAAGATTACACTCAATAACTTTCTCTCTTTCTATTTGATTTTCTCTCTAAAATCCTGGCACAACTCAAACAACATATAGGGCAGAACACCAATTCCCAAAAGAATGAGAGTGAGAGAGGGGACAAATGGTCTCTGGACGATTTGTGGAAGCTATTTTAGTCTCAAATATAATCTTTAAACTTCTTAAATAGGAGACAAAATAGTCCAACACTCAAAAGTGGTCAAAATTGAAGTTAATGTGCACTGAGGGATTAAAGATTAAGGTATTTTAGAAATATACATCTTCTTCTTGAAATCTTTATAAAATATAATTTCATATTTACCTTATTTTCTTGTGTACAGCAACTGACTGCAAGTGGAGTTGGTGTAGGAGTTGGTGTAGGGCAAGATACTTTTTGGTAATAAATAAATTTAATTGATAATTTTTATAGTAAGAGCAAAATTAAATTATATTTTGTAAAAATTTTGAGAAGATTTATATTCCTAAAATACTCTCAATTTTAAATTTAACCATTATTTTTAACCTCAATTTCGATCATTATTGATTGAAGAACTATTTCATTTATATTTAAGAAGTTAGGGACTACATCAGACCTTTTATATAGCCATGAGATTAAAATGGCCTTTCATAAATAGTTGAGAGTTCATTTTGATCTCTCTCTTTATATATATATATATATATATATATATATATATATATTATATAGAGGCGGAGTCACGATGGGGGCACCGGAGGCACATGCCTTTACTGGGTCAATGGATTTTTTTTTAATTTATTTGTACACTTTCGGTAATTTTAATTGTATGAAAAATCCTACAAATGATTCATTCATTCAAATATTCCGCTCCTTAGTCCCACTCCCGTCGATCTTCTTATCTCCTTGAGGCTCGATCTGATCTCCTCGTCGACGTCGAATCGACACACTCACCGTGAGTCCTCTCCGGCACTCCCTCTCTCTTTGCATGTAGCTTTAAGATTAAGATACATAATTATAAATTAAGGGTTGGTCGGGAGTGGGGACTGTCGCCTACCAAACTGGGGAATGGCTGAGCTGAATGCAATTGTTGATTCATAAGTTTTGGTAGAAACATTTGTTGTATATGTGTAATGATATAGTCGTATGTGTGGACAATAACAATTTGTAGTTGTTTTTATTCCAGTTTAGAACTTTCTTTTAATTGCTTATGCTTTTACTCTTCATTTTCATATTTCTTGAGCAGATCTAAGGGGAAAAGTATCTAAAAAATCTAAGTGGTGAAACTATTTCTTCGAGTTTAAATAGATCATAGGCCTTCAAGCTCTTCGAGTTTAATTGAGCAAATTTCAATTTATAAGATTAAATATTAAAGATTTTAATTTGTCTAATGATTTTACATCATCTTTTAGGGATTTTAATGAAGCAATTATTATAATTCATTACCTACTAAACCCTCCATCAATGTCTCTATTAATTTGTAGCTGATGAAATGAATTTTTAATGTAATTTGTGAATTTTTATTAACTATTGTAGGTGATATGTAAGAAGAATATAAATAGCATATACTCATAATTGTAAGTTTTCTTTATTATATAATTTATTTTTTTATGATAACAAGTCTAAGAAATAAGTTTTTAAATCGTTCGATGCTAGTCCCAAGCACAAATGAACAAGCTTGAGGATTTTTTTAAGATTCTTACTTTATATGCCTCCACAAAAAAAAAATTACTAGTCCCAACATATCTATATTTCTGTATACACCAAAGTCTATACCAATCAGTACTACCTCTATCATTAGCTATATTTCAAAAATGCTCCTGACCACCATTCCTTGATTGTTTTCACAAAACTACTTTTTTCCGACTGACGTTACCTTTTGCAAAATAACTTTTTTTTTATTTTTAATTTTTAATTTTAATTGTTTTATTTACCTTTTGCAAAATAATATCAATACACACCATTGTCAATCAAATATATCGACACAAATGTCAGCCCATGACATCGCCAGTAATGTCAATGCATGTCATCAACAATAACATCGAAGCAGGGCTTTGCCAATAAAAGTTGATCAAAGTTTGCCATTTCCAATAAGATCGATGCATGATTTTCTTTGCTATGTGTTCATTCTGTTTTGGTTGTGGCTCTTCTTTCTGGGATATTTGACTTTTAATTTCATTGTTATTATGTTTGATCAATGAGGCTTTCATTGTTTCAATCTCTTGCAAGATGTTTTCACATTTTGTTGTGCCAAAGGTCATCTATTTTGCTCTCTATATTATTTGTGTTTGGTGATTGTTAGATTTGAACTATCTTGATTCAATGGATGTGGATGAATGTCCCTTTTGCTTGAACCATGGGATTGATCTAGGTGGTGAAGATTCATGCTCAACTAGATCATGATGTTGGTGATATTGTGAACAAATACTCCTACTTAATAGATACTTTCACTTGACATTATGGTCATGGATGATGGATCATTGTGCCTCAAAATTTATTATTTAAGTCCACACCTTACATAAATTTTTTGTTTACATGAGATTTTTTGGGTCCTTTTTCATACTTATTTATATGATTTTTTGTTTGAGTTAATAGAATTAATCATATGTAATTTTATAGATTTTAGGTGGTATTGTTCTTTTTTAACTTTTTTTTTAATGTATGGTCTTTTAGCTCTCTAATTAGCTATAGCCATGGGTCTATTTTAGTCCAACTTAAGTTTCGTTTGGGACAACTTTTATACTACTTATTAAAAGGGAAAAATTTTATTAGCTACAGCTAGGCAGTGGCAGAGGCACAGTGGGGGCACGTGCCCCCACTGGTCAGATGATTTTTTTTATTTTATTTTTGATATTTTTTTATATATAATCAAAGATTAAAAATCTAATAGCTGCCACCAATACAAAAAATATTTTCGCTGTCTCAACGTTACTGTGGTCGTTCTAGTCTCCAATCAAGTTTTCGCATTGGCGTTCTCTCATCCGCATCCGTGAGTCTCTCTCTCTCTCTCTCTCTCGCCCTCCCCCCTAGCTGTTTATGCAAACCATATAAAAATTTATTTAGTTTTCTCTGGCTCTTTAGGTGTGTGCGAGAGGCCATCTCTCTCTAGCATCTCTCTAGCTGGTATGTGCAAAATTCCAAAGAGAATGTTAAAAAACAATTTTTGCTCTCTCTCTCTACTATTTGTATTTTTATATTGTTTTCTTTTCAAAAAATTGATTATTTCTATTTTTAAAAAAATTGTTAAATTAAATTAACTTTTTTAAAACTAGTACAATTTTGTTTGATTTTAAATAATTTTGAAATTTTAAATAAATTTTCTTTCATATAATTTTTGTTTATTTTTGTTCACTCGAGTAATTTTAATTTTATATGAATTCATTTTTTAATTTGTCAGATCATTCTTCGATGAGTGTATTATTTTTATGTAATCACTTTTGACAAAAATTTTAGATAAGAAGGTTTAATAAATTAAAATTATGTATATTGTCGAGAGGACAATCGTAATTTTCGATTCAAAGAAGGTAAAATATTTGCATATAATAACATTATATTCAGTAAAAATATTTTGTTATGTTCTTCAAATATGTTTATTCTCTTTTATTTAATAATATATCTTCATATTTTTTGTCATATATATGAAGAGATATTTCAAAAGAAAGGCTCATCAAGTTGTTGAGAAAGATGTCAATTGCGTTGATACTAATACAAAGTTCAAATATCTTTTTGTAGAAAATTTTGATGATTTATTGGTTAACCTTGGATTAAGAAAAAAATTCTGATTATCATTCTAATGATAGGGATACAGTGAGAAAAACATACTTATTAAGAGTTAGCCTCTTGATTATGAATTCCCACAAATACAATTTGAAAATAAATTATGTAGGTTTAATCCTGCATGGTTTAATAATTACAAAATATGGTTAGAATATAGTCTCATCAAAGATGCAGCTTATTGCTTATTTTGTTATTTTTATAGACTAGAAATAGGGAGCAAGCAAGTGCTGATAGCTTCGACGCAAAGAGATTTCGAAATTGGAAAAAAAGGATAGATTTCAAGTACATGTGACATGAAAAAGGTTGAGGATTCTTTTCAATATTGATAATTTCTGCTCCCATATAAAAAAATTTCTGCCTCCGCCCCTGCAACCAGAGGTCTATCTTAGGAGGGGGCAATAACTAAAATACTTATTATATTAAGGGGAAAAAATTTTAGGGTCCACAATTATCCTCCCTGATAGGTCTATCTTTAATGATTCTGTTTATTAGTAAGAATGATATTGAGCTAAATTCGAAGGGGACGACCAAAATTTAAAATAAAATATTTTGATCAATTTGAGCCAAATTCAAATTGAGCTAAGAGTGACTGTTTGGAAGCATTCAAATCCGGTCAATTATATTTAATTTTGTCATAGATTTTCTAACTATTAACCAAAATGATTATATATCTGTATGATGGGCTTTAAGTGAGCACAACTAACACTTACTGCAGATGATAGTGGGCCTATGCCCATGTTCTCCGGATAATAGGTAAATAAGCTAATTCAGAAATAATCTAAATTTATTAGTACTAATTGTTTATCGTAATTATTCATATCTGCGGGTGATTAGTCTCCTTCTAATTATCGGTACATTTAGACTTCGTTTGGGACGGCTTTTTTAATGCTTCTTAAAACAACTTTTTAGTATAAAAATTAAAATGTTTGTACTAGAAAGCTGCTTTAAGAAGCAGTAAAAAAGCCGTCCCAAACGAAGTATTAGTTTACCAAACAAATAAATCAAGGGAATCAAATCTGTTTAAATATCTTTTTTTTAAGGACATTTAGATCAATTAAGACAAACTCATGCACACATCGCATACACAAAGACTCGAACTCAAGACCTCTTAGTTGAAAGCCTAAGCTCTCAACCAACATGTTAAGACAAGCTGTGTGTTTAGATATCTTAAGCTAGCTTGATTTCTTAGCCACCAACTTACTTGCAGGGCAATTAAAGTTTACATGATTAAAAACAATAAATTTTTGTGTGAAATTGTAAATAAAAAATATGACACTTATATATAAATAATATGTATCTTTTATTAAATAAAAACTATTTTAAACATTTGTCATATATACATTTTTATTTTTATAACAGTAGTAAGGTACAAAAAATTTATTTCTTGGAAAGAGCGGCCTTTAAAATTTATGATCATTACTATCTAGATATAAGTGATGGTTCATACTGACCATCATATTATAGTTTATGTAATGGTTTAGACCATCATATTATACTTTATGTATTTTAAATGGTTTCGTGGATCGATCCATGGAGAAAGGCATTTATTACGTCTAGCTTATGAATAGGCCAATTTTTTGTGAGAGCAATGCTTATAAGTACATGAATTGAAAGAAACTTGGCGACGGGGCTAAAGGTTTCGGTGTAGTTGAGACTATATTCTTGACGATGGCCTTGAGCTACAAGACGAGAAAACGAGCTTTGTAGCAGTCAATGGAGCCATTTGCATTGTATTTAGTTTTGTAGGTCCAACGACAACCTATGATTGATTTATTTGGTGGACGAGGGACAATGATCCATGTGCCTTTGTTGTAAGGGGAGAAATTTGGCCGCCATAGCATTTCATCAATGAGGGTGTTTGGATGCATTGACATATGTGGTGGGATCAGACTGAGTGGTGGTGAGGAGGTGATGGAGATTTAGGAGTTGGTGAGGTTTTAGGGAGCCTGTTTTAAGTTGAGTTAGCATTGGATGATGTGGGCGAGTGGGGGAAGAAGGTGTAGAGGGTATGGATGAGGTATGGGAGGAAACTGAGTGGGGGAAGGTGGCTGTTTCAGTTTGAGTTGAATGAGATTTTCGTGAAGGTGGTGTAGGTGTTGTGGATGTGGACGTGGTGGGAGTGGTTGAGACAAAGGTGGGAATTAGTAGATGAGGATTGGAGGGAGGAGGGGAGTTTGTGGTAGGATATGAGAGTGGATTGACTGAGTATGGAAAGGTTGATTCGCCAAAGGTAACATGATGTAGGTGCAGTCGAAGATGGGGTCTAAACATTTGTAGCCTTTATAGGAGTCAGCATAGCTAATGAAGACACACAATGACGATTTTAGTGAAAGTTTGTGCAAGGCAGTGGGAGTTAGGATGGAAAGAAGGCACATCCAAAATTACGAAGGTGAGAGTATGTGGGTAATTATTTGTATAGTAGTTCGTAGGGTGATTTGTTAGAGGTGTTTGAGGAAGCTGTGTGGTTGATGAGGTAGATGGCAGTAAGAAGAGTGTCAAGCCATAGATTGTAAGAAAGATGTGTTGTATGCAGTAGAGTTATGGTGGTTTCGACAATATGACGATGTTTGCGTTCTGCTAGGCCATTTTGTTCAGGGATGTCGGGTAGCTTATTTGTTGTGTGATATCATGCTGTTGTAAGTAAGTTTGTAGAGAATGATTTAGAAATTATGTGCCGCCATCACTGCATAGGTATTTAATTTTGTATGGTAATTATTTTTCAATTGTGGTGTGAAATTTAATGAATTTGGAGGCAACATCAGATTTGTACATGAGAGGAAAAACTTAAGTAAAACGAGAATGATCATCCACAAATATTAAGTAGCATTTGAAACCTTGAGTAGAAGGGATTAGGGATGGACCCCATACATCAATGTGTATTAATTCTAATGGTTTGTAGTTTTGATTTGTAGATTTAGAAAATGAGAGTTTGTGGCCTTTAGGCATTACAAAATAAACAAAAAGGAACATATAAAGGTATAGCCAGTGAGTTATTTAGTTTGGAGATCACTGCTAGAGTTTGTTGATATGGATGACCTAAGCGATGGTGCCAGCGAAGAGATGGAGGTACAGTTGCTATGAGAGCATGACGACGTCCGTTGTTGAATGGTGGTGATGTGAGCGGATAGAGGCCATCACGAGCTGGTCCTGAGAGAAGGATAGTGTTTGTCTTCAAGTCCTTGATATGAAAGCCAGAGGCATAAAAATAACGGATAAGTTATTGTCATTTGTGAGATTGGAGACATATAATAAGATGTGAGATAAGTGAGGAAGATGAAGAATATTTGGGAGCAGAAGCTTACGGGTGGGTGTTAGGAGCAGGCCTAGACCAGAGTGAGCACTGGGAAGGGAGCTATCATCTCCAATGGTGACATTGTCGGAGCCATGATATTCAAGTGGATGAAGGAGATTCTCTATGTTGTTGGTCATATGTGAGGATGCTCTTGAGTCAAGAATCCAATATGAAGTAGATTTTGAGACTATTTGGGAGCGTGGTTTTAAATGTTGAGTCGATGCCATCAGATATTGGTAGTGTGACCTCGTTTCCCACATATTTGACAAGTGGTAGCTGGAGAGGTGGGTCGGTTGGAAGATGTAGGTGGTCGCTGATTGGTATGTTGGATAAAGCGGCCTCGATCAGTGATATGAGTGAAACACCCACGACCTCGTCCATGTCCATGGGTGGAGTATAGAGTTGTATGAATATTTAGGCTTGACGATTCCTTGCTAGATTCAGTAGCTACATTTATTTATTCGCTAATGACAAGTGAGTAAAGGTCCTTAAGACTTATGGGCATCAGCTTGGTGCGGATGGAGGTTTTGAACGCCTGATACTGTGGAGGTAGCTCGTTGAGTGTGTATAGTATGATGTCCTCGGTGTCTATCTTGAAGTTAGTTGCTGCAATGTTGTTGACTAAGGTTTTGATTTTTGTGAGGTACTTAGTCATGGTTAGAGTGCCCATAGAGATGTGGTGTAGCTCATTTTTGGGTTTTATTACTCTGGAGCTTGCAGATGCAAGGTTCACTGTGGACCAAATGTCAGAGCATGTTTCAAGGTTGAGAATATATAGGAGAATGTTGGCGGAGAGGGTGGAGTAATAGTAGTTGCAAGGTTCTAGTCGATCAATGTCCACTGGTTGTAAGCACTGTTCGACTGTGAAGTGCCATTGGGCTGAATGACGAGGCGAGGAGGTGTTATTGTGGTTTTGTCCAGGAAACTAGCATAGCCATTGGCTAGGAACAACTTCAGTATTTGAGATTTTTTTTTTTGGAAAATTAAGGGCAAAGCCCATTCCATTGAAAGAAAATAGTTACATGTAAAAGATTGTGGGAACAATTAGAAACAAGTAAAAAAGAAAGAACCTATGAAATTGAGCAAAGGACAAAAAGCTCAGCAAAAGATGCAAAGAACACTGGCCAAAAGTAGGCCCAAAAAAGAGCTAAATAAAACCAACAAGAGCAGCCAAATAAAGCAAAAAACCATGAAACCATTAGGCTCAGTAACAAAATTTGCATCGAACTAGCCGAAACAACCCCGGTTGCGAGAACTGCCATAAAAAAAAATTTATGTTACAAGGAGTCGCCATCCAGGGGAAGAAAGATGCAAATTGATCATCCTTGCCCCAAATACCAAACTCCAGCCAATTGCCAAAACCAAGAGCAGCAAACCGTTGTAGAAGCTAGCCAAAAGAAACCTGACAAAAACTAAACAGAAGATGCCAGTAACCCATTCCACATATGTAGAAATTCAAACAGACCTTGTAGATCCACGGACAACCACAGGCAATAGAGAAGACAATGACAAAGAGACCCAAAATAAAGCTTCTCAGATTTTCAACTTCAAAGCCTTCAGATAAACTCCCTTCCTAATAATATCACATAAAGTAATGTTACTCAAAGAAGAGTTTGCAAATTTCCTTGCATTCCTATCCGTCCAAATGTAGTAAACCGAACACCATAAAAATAAGAAGTTCAAAGAGGAATGATTAGCTCTCCCAACAATATAATCCATAATTTGAAATAGATTTGGCCTCATAAGGAATTCCTGTAGGCAAGGTATGAGAGTTGAGAAGATGGAGAAAGAGAAGTCACACTCAAAGAATAGGTGTGAAGTATTTTCCAAGTTCGGGCGTTCCCTGGAAGCGACACACTGTATGGCCTGAATACAGTGAAAAGTGTGCAAGGGCCGCTGCATCGGCGCCCGGGTGCAGTGTTAAATAGGCAAGGGTTCCCACATCAAGGATGGATGTGGGCAAAGAAGCTAGTCCATGATACTAATATTAGGATAGGAACTTGGAATATAGGTTCCCTTACAGGAAGATTAATGGAATTAATAGATATTATGATTCATAGGAAGATAAATATTTTGTGCATTCAGGAAACTAAATGGGTTGGAGAGAAGGCTAAGGAGATTGATAGTTTAGGATTTAAAGTTTGGTATTCAGGTAAGAGTCGTACTAGAAATGGTGTGGGCGTGATTATAGATAAGAGTTTGAAGGATAATGTTATAAATATTAATAGAATTGGAGATAGAATTATGGCTTTAAAGATTGTTGTTGATGCTAAGATTATTAATATTATAAGTGCTTATGCTCCTCAAGTAGGTTTGGATATGTGTTCAAAATTAAAATTTTGGGAAGATTTAGAAGAATTAATTCAAAAGATACCTCTCGAAGAAAAAATTTTTATTGGAGGAGATTTAAATGGACATGTTGGTAGAGAGGTAAATGATTTTAAAAGCATTCATGGTGGATATGGGTTTGGAATGACTAATGAAGGTGGTAAGACCATACTAGATTTTTTTTTAGCTTATGATTTTTTAATTGCTAATACCTTATTTAAGAAAAGAGATGAGCATCTCATCACTTATAAGAATGGTTATAGTAAAACTCAAATTGATTATTTTCTTATAAGAAAAGTAGATCGTTTAGATTACAAAGATTGTAAAGTTATTCCGAGTGAAAGTTTATGTACCCAACATCGCTTATTAGTTTTAGACTTTAAGATGAAAGGACAGAAAATAAAAAATAAAGTAAAGCGATTTTCTAGGATTAGATGGGGGCATTTAAAGAATAGTAATAAAAATATTTTTGAGAGTAAGATTTTAGATTCTAAGATTTTATTTGTGCATGAGGATGCTAATGTTATGTGGGAAAAAGTGGCTAGTGATATTAAAAATATTGCTAAAGATGTGTTTGGAGTATCAAAGGGAAAAGCCCCTAATAGTAAAAATAGCTGGTGGTGGAATCCAATTGTGCAAGAAAAGATAAAAAATAAGAAGATTTGTTATAAAAATTGGTTTAGATGTAAAAATTCTGATAATTGGGAAAGATATAAAGAGGCATGTAAGGATTCTAAGAAAGCAATATGTGATGCAAAGATCTTAGCTTTTAATGATTTATATAATAGATTAGATACTAAGGAGGGAGAAAGATATATGTATAAGCTAGCCAAACAAAGAGATAGGAGTAGTAAGGATTTAATTCAAGTGAAGTGTATTAAGGATGAAGATCAAAAAGTACTTTTCTTAGAAGATGATATTCAACAAAGGTGGATGAGATATTTTGATAAACTTTTTAATGAAGATTGTAGGAATACAATTGACTTTAGTGACCTTAGCATCCTAAATAAAAATAAAGATTTCTGTTTTTATCGGCGTATTAGTAAAACCGAAGTTAGAGAGGCTTTAAAGAAAATGAAGTGTGGAAAAGCTGTTGGACCTGATGATATCCCAATAGAGATGTGGAAATGCTTAGGAGATGAAGGAATTTCTTGGCTAACTAAACTTTTTAATAATATTTTGAAGACTAAAAAGATGCCAGATGCGTGGAGAATGAGTGTATTGATTCCTATTTATAAGAATAAAGGTGATGCACAAGATTGTGCGAATTATAGAGGAATTAAGTTAATGTGTCACACTTTAAAACTATGGGAGCGAGTTATGGAGCGTAGGCTGCGGCGTGATACTAATGTTTCTCAAAATCAATTTGGATTCATGCCTGGTAGGTCTACTATGGAAGCCATACATTTATTGAGAGGTTTGATGGAGAAATATAGGGAGAATAAGGAGGATCTACATATGATATTTATTGATTTAGAGAAAGCATATGATAAAGTTCCAAGAGAAGTGCTATGGAGAGTTCTTGAAAAGAAAGGAGTTAATAATGCTTATATTCAAATCATTAAAGATATGTATGAAGGAGCTACTACTTGTGTTCAAACACAAGGTGGTTTGACCAAGTATTTCCCTATTTCGGTTGGATTACATCAAGGATCAGCTTTAAGCCCATATCTTTTCGCGTTAGTCATGGATGTTCTCACTAGACATTTACAAGAGGATGTACCCTGGTGTATGCTTTTTGCTGATGATATTCTTCTTGTTGACAAGACTAAAGAGAGAGTTGAAGGTAAACTTGAAGTCTGGAGATCAACCTTAGAGTCTAAAGGTTTTCGCTTGAGTAGATCTAAAACTGAATATATGGAGTGTAATTTTAGCAGTAATAGACCTAGTGAGGGGATTGTGACTTTGGGCGATCAAGTCATTAATAAGAGTACACGTTTTAAATATCTTGGATCTATTGTTCAGAGTGATGGTGAAATAGATGGGGATGTTATCAGTAGAATTCAAGTTGGATGGTTGAAGTGGAGGAATGCATCGGGCTTGTTGTGTGATAGAAAAGTCCCCCTTAAACTTAAGGGAAAATTCTATAAGATGGTGGTGAGACCTGCAATGCTTTATGGTGCAGAATGTTGGCCATTAAAAGAGAAGCACAATACTAAGTTATGTGTTGCGGAGATGAGGATGCTTAGGTGGATGAGTGGATTTACTCTTAGAGACAGGATACGAAATGAGCATATACGTGAAAAGGTTGGAGTAGCTCTAGTGGAGGATAAGATTAGAGAGAGTCGCCTTAGATGGTTTGGTCACATAAAACGGCGGCCTTCCGATGACCCAGTTAGGAAAGTAGAGGTATTAGATTTGACTTATGTTAAGAAAGGTAGAGGTAGACCTAAAAAGACTTGGTTAGAAAATATTAGAAATGATCTTTCTCTATTAGATTTAAACGAGAATTTGACTTTGAACCGGACACAATGGAGAAAAAGGATTCATGTTGCCGACCCCACGTAGTGGGACAAAGGCTTGTTATTGTTGTTGTTGATTTACAGAGGCAACAGTTAGGATCAGCTGCTATGTTTCTTTTAATAAGAGCATTAGTTGTTTTAAGTCCACTAACCAAACAAAGCCATCCAAAAATGGAAAATCTAAGAGCATAGTGTTTATGCCAAACCGCCGAATGCCAAGGCACCAAAAGATCCTCATTATAAAAGTCCTGAATAAAAGTGTGAAATCCACCTACAGTACCCTATTTCCAAGATAGACAGCATTTGCTTACATCATAGTGTATAAAAATAGAATGAATTTTTTCTTTAACAGGCATGGGACCTGAAGCTGGGAGGCTCCAACTAGTAGAATCAATAATTGTGCTATGTCAGGTATCATATGAGAAAAAAGAAGTCAAAGGTTCAGACTCAAGTAGCTCATTAAGGGATAAGACATTGCACCAAGGATCCCATTGAAGGGAAAAAGGATAGGACGGCTTAAAATTGAAATCTAATTTATTTTTTGCTTTAAGAGCAGAAGAACAAATGTTTTTCCACATTATAGAAGCTGCAGGAGTTGGTTTTTTCCAAGGTGAGCAATAGTAGCTAAACATCCATGACGAAAGCAATGATAGGTGATTGTACATTCTGATGATCAATGAGCAATTTACCGCATATCTAAGAACATTTAGAGCAGGAATACCCAAACCCCCTTTGTTTTTTTAGCTTGCAAGTGTTACCCCATGAAACCATATGCAATTTCTTAGCGACAATGTCACCAAAGTAGAGGAACTTAGCTGATAACTTCTCAATTTGCTTAGAGCAACAATTAGGTATGATTGATCCCCGAATCCAATATGCTATAGTATTCCATATGGATAGTTGTCGTTTGATAGTTGTATGGGTACAATGGTTTTGATGTTGGAGATGAGGAACTTTAAGGAAGAGGGAATATAGGTATTTTTCGAGAAGGTGTCTGTAGCTACTTCGTCGGTGTGAGATGAGGCAGATTGGGCCATTTGAAGAGGTCAGGGCTGTGAGCCGATTGGCTTTAATACCATGAAAATTGATTGTTGACCCTGATTTTCCCCTAGGCCAAGGTCAAGGAGTTGACCTGGTCAAGTTTGACCAGACTAGACCCCAGAGCCCATCCCAATGGGTTCAGGGAGTCAAGCCAAGCCTGCTGAGCCCAGACCCAGGCCCTGGAACAACCTGGTTGACCAGGTCAACCCAGGTTGACCCATTAGGCCCATAGAGGTCTAAACTAGTTCAAATCAAATCCAAACCCAATCCAGGGCTCTCCAAGCCCTATTCTCTCCTCCACTGGACTCAGTGGGTCAGGCTTGACCCATTGGGCCCAAGTCTTGGTCCTGGGTCAACCCAGGTTGACCCAATAGGCTTTAATAGGTCCATTCAAGTTCAAATTCATCCCAAACCCCTCCTAGGGCCCACCTTAGCATCCCTTGGGCCCATTTGACTAGGTTGACCAAGTCAATGGTTGACCTAGTCAACCCAAGTCCTAACGGGTCAGTTTGACCCTTTAAGAGCCATTTAAAACCCATTCAAAGCTCTAACCCTTTCCTAATCTATCCAAAACCTAAACCCACGGCCAAGACTTCTATTTTCCCTCCTAATTAGCCCTAGGATAGATCTAGGCCGTTGATCAAAGGTTTGAGTCTTTAAATAGAGGATTTAGGGTTTGTCTTAAGGACTTTTGACACTCTCTTTCTCGCTAGACCCCCTGAGGCTCTGAGATTTTGTGAGGACACTCCCACGAGTTCCCTCCACCTTTCCCAAGCCAAAGACTGACGGTCAAAGCCCGTCGGCGGCGAGTTCCTGGCGAGCCTAGGCCCTAGACGTCCAAAGTCTCGATCCCCCCAATCTAGAGCTCATCTGATCGTGTGATCAACTACGAACCTGTGCGAGGACAGCCTACAAGTTCAGAGCATCCATTGAAATCCCAAAACCCCAAGGTATAATCCCTAAAATCCATAGAATAGGTCAAAGCACTTAGATCTAAATAGGTCCCTACGCAATGCGTATTAGATCGAAATAATGCATCCACACGAATTCTGTTCATGAATATGGTGTACGTTTAAAATTTCAAAGGATTTGGTCCATCGGAGCCGGAGAACGACGCGAAAATCCATTCTAGGGTTTCTGTTCGGCGTCTGCATGCCTGCCGGAGCCTTGGACCGTTGATTTCCTGATCAACGGTCCTGATTCGGCCGTTCCGCGCTTCTCTTCCGACCGCGGATTCGATCCCGTGGTCCCGCTCGTCGTCCGGCAAGATCAGGACCGTTGATTCAAAACCGCGCGGGATCAACGGCCCTGATCCGAGCTGACGTGGTTAAGTGCCGCGGTCCGCGCCGCCGCAATCATTGGCAATGATTGCGCGGCGGCGCAATCATTGCCAATGATTCCCCGTAACCGCGGAGCCAACCCGAGAGTGCCACGTGCCCGCTCCGCCGCCGCCGCGGTCTCTCCCCCCAATCATTGGCAATGATTGCCCGGGACCGCGGAACAAGTCCCGGGCTGACAAGTGTCCCGCCGCCGAATAATTTTTTTATTTTTTATTTTTTTATTATTTATTTATCTATTTTAAAAATCTTATTATTATTATTACTATTATTATTATTATTATTATTATTATTTTAATTATTATTATTATTATTATTTTAATTATTTTATTATTATTATTATTATTATTATTACTATTATTATATAATATTATTATTATTAATATATTATTATTATTATTACTATTATTATCATTATTTTATTTAAAAAATTATTTTTTATATATTATTTTTATTATTATTATTCTTTTATTTAAAAATTATCTTTTTAAAATATTATTATTATTATTACTATTCTTATTATTATATTTTAAATATAAATATATATATATATATATATATATATATATATATATATATATATATATATATGTATTTTAAAATTTTATTATTATAATTATTTTTTTTATTACATTTATTATTAGTAATATTACTATAATATAAATATTATTGTTAATAATATTATTATTATTTTAATAATGTTATTATTATATTAATATTTATATTATTATAATATTAGTATTTATTATTATTAATATTATTATAATATTAATATTATAATTAATAATATTATTATTTTAATAATATTATTATTATAATTAATATTTTTATTATTCTAATATTAATTATTATCATTATTAATATTATTATAATATTAATATTATAATTAATAATATTATTTTTTTAATAATAATATTATTATGATTATTATTATTATTGTAATATTAATTATTATTATTATTAATATTATTATATTAATATTGTTAATTATTAATATTATTATTTTTTTTAATAATAGTATTATTATGTTAATATTAATATCACTATAAGTATTAATATTTATTACTTCATATTATCATAATATTTTAATTTTTAATTATTTAAATTTATTTTAAAATTCAGATATTATTATATCTGATGTATTTTAAAATTATTAATTATTTTCAAATATTAACTATTTTAAATTATTTTAAAATTACCTTTAAACCTATTTAACTTCAAAAATTCATAACTTTGCCATTTTAAATCGGATTTTGACGCACAATACCTTAAACTTTTCAGAAAAATATGAATTTTAATTTAAAATTATTTCCTGTATATGATTCTGTCATTTCTGGATGTTTTCTGTATTCCTATTTTATTTAATTATTTAAATATTATTTAATTAATGCAAATAATTATTTTAAAAATAAAAATTATTTTTAAAACTCCCCTTGGTGGCTGGTAGACCTCCTATACTTATGAACTGAAGTATTTTTCAATTATCTTATTCTCAAATTTATATTATTTATAATATTTAGGTACTTTAAAAAAAATGATTTTTAAAATTACGTATTATTTAAATCCTTTAATTCTGGGAGGTCCACCCTTATAAAATTTTAAACCTAGGACCTATATGTGAACAGAATTCATGTGAGAGAAGGATTAGTGAATGATTGTGTCTCAATCATCCACTAATCACTTCATTAGGCTTCTTTACCTAATATTTTCATAGTCCTTGCCTGTGTAGGTCGCACAAGTACTTAGCCTAGGCTCTCTTAGATCTAAGGACATGGTTTGGTGTGTTTATATTTGCTGTATTTACCCTCTATGTTGTGCCTAAGGGTTAGTTACTTCATTTCATTCCTATATAACGTAGTGACATCTTAAGGACAATAATTAAGGATCGTCTAGTGAACTTAGAAAAATTCCATGAATTAGGGTATAGCTCCAAATGACTTGGAATCTGAAACACTTAAACATAGTGACATCTAAAACCCTCTAGAATTTTCTAGGAATTTTCTGGACCCTTTAAAACACTTAATTAGCAAACCCTAATTCACCCGTTAATTAAGCCTTAGAAACTTCAGAAAAATATAATAAATTCATTTTAAATCAGAAAAATACCCATAATATCTCAAACTCTCCAGAATTCAGTCTCCAACCTTAGATAATTAGGGCCTCTTAATTGGACCTTAATCTGGACTTTAATTCAACCTTAATCAAAAATCACCTTTTTGCCTTAATTAAATCATTAAAAATTATTAAAAAATCCCAAATTTTCCCCAAACACTTGGGAACACCTTCTTAGGTTATTTCTGACCTTTGGGGGTGATTCCAATCAGTTTGGAGTTGATTCGGGCTAAAACCCCCAAAATACCCCTAATTAGGCAATTTCGATAATTCCTTTAATTGCCCCAACTTCTAAAAATCATAACTAATTACAGAAAATTCCAAAATGGGTAAACTAAAAGGCATTCAACTCATATTAAGGTCTAATATTTATTAAAAATATCAGGTGCCCAGAAACCAACTAAAATTAAAAAGTCAACTATTTGGTCAACCGTAGCCTATAGTCTAGGGCCCGAAACTTCTAAAATTCATAACTTTGCGTGGGAAACTACAAACCCAGCAAACTCAAAGGCATTCAACTCACATTAGGGTCTAGTATTTATTAAAAATATTAAAATTTTATAAATCAACTTAAATCAAAAAGTCAACAATCCGGTCAAACTTAGTTCAAAACGGGACCAAAACTTCAGAAATTCATAACTTTGGATAGAAGAATCCAAATTGGGCATACTAACTGTCTAACTGATCAGGTTAAGGCCTAGTATTTTATAAAAATATTAGCTGGTCATAAATACCCTTTAATCAAAAATTCAATTTTGGACCCCCTTTACTTAGTGTATAGGTGGACCCCAACCCCCTAAAACTCACTAATGCAATTTAAACTTTAAATATTATTACCCTAAGAACTAAAATTGATCCACACATTAAATCAACTAAGATAGATCTCAATTCACTAATATTTTGACTTTAAATAAAATTCCCTTTTCAGACCTACAACCAACCTGGACAGTAGGCAACTGTAACTAACTACCCAGCTTAGGATCTACCTCAGCTGCACAGCTTTTCACACACATCTAGATGGTTTGTTAGGGCACCACTTCTAGACCTAGGCTAGGCCGGTGTTTACTTCTATGATGTGTGCCGAGATTTCTGAGATTTCACTGCATGTTGTGATTGAGATGATGCTGGTGTGGTTGTTTACTTTTACTGCACTCTGGGAATTGATGTGATTGCACGATAGACTGCCCATAGGTTAGGATCGATTTTGATACTAATGATGTTTTTTGCAAGTGGTCATGCTCATGCAGCGCTAAATATAAGGGGGGCAATAATCATGATTTAAAAATTAATGCTGTTTTATGCAGGTGCTCCAGAAATTGCTCAGCCCCCCTAAATAAATGAGGGCTAAAATAACAAATCATTATAAATTGCTACAGGTGCTCCAGAGCTTGCTTAGCCCTCAAAATAATTAAGAGCATGGCCAGTGTGGCTGTGATGAGTATTTTATTTTCCCTATAATTGCTTGTGATATATTAAACTGCTTGGGATGATTTTTTAGGATAACCTTGCAGGAGCGTCTAGAATTTACTGCTTTCATTTAATGTAATTGATTGTAATATTGGTTAAGAGTTGTGAAAGTTCATTTTGAGTGGGGATACAAGGATCCAAAGGTTGGATGCCCAGAGAGAAAAGGACACCCAATATGAGGATAGTCCTTTTCTATTTGGGGAATCCAAATTTGGATCATTCTACTACCCGAGGAGTCCAAGGAGGCTGAGATCCAAGGAGCCCAAGGAAGCTGAGATCCAAGGAGTCCAACAAAACTAAGATCCGAGGAGTCCAAGGAAGAGAAGATCAAGAAGATGAAGATCTGCAGTATCCCACTCAAAATAACTTGCGTCAGTCCTAGGATTAGAAATCCGGGTTGTTGGCAGTGGTGCCCGGCCACTTTAATTTTCTGCAGACCCTGGGTTGTAATTAAGGGCAGTTGGCCTATGGACATTTATTAATTTGTTTGGATAATTTTGATGTGTTTTATGATTGTGTGCCTCTAGGATTGTTTGCTTTTCTTAGTTTCTTGGCGTTTTGCATGTTGCTTTTGTTTTAGCCTGGACTTCGTTAGGCTCTTTAAGGACTAAAACTTTTTCTACTCACAACTAACATTCAAATTTTAAGATTTAAATAATTTAGAAACTTAACGACCTAGGAAATTGCCGGAATCGTCCGGGGTCGCATACATATTATTGTATTTCTCTTTTTCCTTCTATAAGACACTTCCCCGCCTGCGGGTAGAGTCCGGATAATCTGACCTATGAGGATGAGGTGCCGGACCTGGGGAAGCCCAGTCTAATTCTAAAAAATTATTTTATAAGCCTTTTTAAAGTTCTACGCATACCTGATTTGGATACTTTAACCAGTATGCATTGCATTAGAAATCAACTAAATTAAAATTTTAATTGCATTAGTCATAGGAGCATTCACCCGACATCAGTCCGGGGCCAATTAGGAAATCCTCTAGATGTCGGCCCTATTTCTGAGAACTATAACCCACCTACCCATCTTTCATAAATGACTGGACAGCATGGTTTTAAAGCGATTAGGTGGTTAGCTGGCTCCCCCTTCCAGGCCGGGGTAAGTCCAGGTTTTACATTGCATTAGTTAGGACACGGGTGTTAGTGTTGAGTAGAACACTAAACCCATTAGATTTAGGATTCAAGGCTACTATTGTTTCGTAGTACGCCTCATCAGTAGGTATGTCTTCTATCTTCCAGAGACCCTAAACCCTACATATCCGCGTCACACGGATGACGCCACCTCCATCCTTCCCTCCTGCATGTTTCGAGTGCATGATTTATTTATTTTTCTCTAGTTTCTTCTCACTACCTTAGTCCCTCCGGATGCTGATGTGAGCCGTGCATGTTGACTAAGCCTAGTTGAACCTCTCTTTCCCTTCGAGTAGGACTTCTTAGTCTTCCCCCTATGTGCCAATCCCAATTCAGAAAGTATAATATAGAATCCTTAATCGAGAGTATTCTCAGGCTCCGGCTTGAGATGTAATTAACCACGGGGGCTTGCGCCCGTGGGAAACCGAATCCCACTCTCAAATAAATCCCATTCGAGCTAATGTATCGGGTGGGGGAAACCCGTTGTGATTAGATCGTACATATTATTATCCGTCAGGGTGTGCTGGTGAGAGCCACTATCTTCAACGGTTAATGATATGTGTGATCGAATCTGCCCTTCCATTGGCCAGATACTGTCTCGCCTCGCGGCGCGATGGTGTTTGTGTCCTTTCAGAGGTCCACAGGTTTCTGGCGACCACGGTGGGACAAGTTTTTCTCTCCATCTTTGGATTCTATATTATTCTTTCTTGTGTGTACTCCGGGATTGGTACTCCTTAGATTAGGTCCGTCCCACTCTTAGTTAGGATCCTTCCTTAGTTAGGATCGTCCTTCTTTTTCTTAGTTAGGGTTCCCCCCTAGCTAGGATTCCTTCCTTCCGTTCTTCTTAGTTAGGGTTCCTCCCTGGCTAAGCTTTCTTCCTTCAGACCTTCTAGGTCATTCCGTTCCTTATCTATCATTCATCTTCTCATTATTTTTACTAATCATTTAAAATTTCTTTTCTTCTTCTTGGAAGACAGTGCCATGGCTTCCTTCGTGCCTTCCGTTACTTTCAGTTTTGGTTCTGACGCGCGGGTGACACTTCTTGAGTCCCTGCTAGCCAGTCCTCCCGCTGGAGGAATCACTTTTGGTTCCTTCACTGACTCGGCCTTCGTCACTCTTGGCGGGCCGACCCCTGCTGAGGCTGCTGCCTACTCTCCTCCCCAGAGGAGAGCTCGCGCAGCCATGCGACCTTTTGGACGTCCAGTTGCTCGGCGGACAGCCCGGGCACCTGCTCGTCCTACTCCTGTTCGTGTGCAGCCGGCACACCCTATGGTTAGGCGGCCAGTGCCTAGACCACTCCCAGTTCAGCCCACTCGTCCAGCGGTTAGGCGACCAGTGCCTACCGCACCTGTTGTTCAGACTGCCCCGGTCCCTCAGCACCGGCAGGTAGTAGTTACCCCTGTTGTTACTCCGGCAGAGGTAGCTCGTGTTCGGATTCCCCCTCCTTCTTCCTCGAGGAAGAGGGGTGCCCAGACCGAGGCTCCTTCGCCTTCCTCCCGTCGGGTTTCATCTTTCGCTCGACTGTCTCACCCAGAGACCCTCGTGCAGACCCCGACACTTCCCGTACTTTCTGTTCCCCCTGCCACTCAGGTAGTGGGTTCAGATGTTGCTTCGTCTTCCGCCTCCAGCCTTGGGAGAAGGGCCCGGAGGAATAGAAACCGTAGACTTCGGTTGGCTGCATCCGAGGCAGATAGACAGCGGATGGCAGATTCGTTGGCTCACCAGGAGCCAGTTCAGAGGAGAGTGGTCCCCAGGCAGCGGGCACGACGACCAGTTGCAGTTTTACCTACCCCGGACGTTACAGTTGCCCCTGAGATAGCAGCGGTTCAGGGAGGACGCTTCTCTCCACTGACACATAGTGGTGATGAGGAGGACGTTGCTCGCATTGCGGCGGCTCCTCATGTCACTACTACTTTACCACGCGCTAGGGTCCCCAAGGATGATGCTGCTCGAACCCTCTCTCAGAGGATTCGGAGCATTATCCGCTTAGCGCGGGGTCGAGGCCCTATCAGTCGAGAGAGGTTACTCCACCAGATTTCTCAGGCGTCCGTTCAGTTGCAGAGCCAGACTGCTAGACAGAGGTATAGGTGGCAGAGAGGACAGCCACCCAGGCAGCCTGTCAGTTCAGTTCCGTTGGCGAGACCACAAACAGTTACTTCAGTTGTTGGACGACGCCCACGTCGTCATGGACAGAGGCAGCAGTTGGAGCCTCCGAGACCCCAGCTCCCTTCAGTTGTAGTAGCCCCGCAGCAGTCAGTTGCCCCTACTAGGTCCCGTCGTAGTAGATGGGTGTGGAGACGACGACAGGCAGAGTCCCCTGTCGATGCAGTACAGCCAGTTCAGGCAGTTGAGCAGTTAGAGGCAGTTGTTCCTTCCGGATCAGAGGCAGTTCCGATGGTCTGTGATGCAGCGACGGACGATGATGTTGCAGTTTCTCCTAGTGGTTCACCGGTTCGGGCAGAGCCATCCCTTAGCCCTTACGAGACTTCTTCCCCTTTGAGTCCGTATGCGGAGGACTTCCATCAGACCCTCTACGAGGATGATGCACTTGAGGATGACTTACTCGAGGAGGAGTCAGATGGAGATATACCGGTGCACAGAGTATGCGTGGTTACTAGACGTGGCCACTCAGACGAGCAGATAGAGACAGATGATGATGATGATGAGCAGGGGGAAGCTGAGGTAGGAGGATCTCCCCGGTCAGTTGAGACAGATGCCACAGTGCTACAGTTACAGACTCAGATGGCAGAGATGGCCAGGGCCATGGCAGCGATGACAGCTCAGTTGACAGCTTTGGGGGCGATGCCCCAGATGACGGGCGTAGGCACTCCTGCTACATCCAGGGACGAGCCAGCAGCACCACCTGTAGTAGCACCAGGTCCTGTGGGAGTAGACAGGGCCCAGAGAGCAGTTCCAGTGGCACATACAGCAGTTGCTTTTACTACCCTAGTCCAAAGTCAGTCAGTTCAGTTGTCAGCCGGACAGATTCAGGATCTGATTGCCCAGAAGGTCGAGCAGGCCATTTCCTCCAGGAAGTCTGGAGAGGTAGTTAGCAGGGGGCGTCCTTACCCAGTAAAGTACGAGCACGAGCCCTACCCCCCTGGTTTTGTCCCTCCTAGGTTCAGAGTCTTTGATGGGTTTGGGAACCCAAGGCAGCACGTGGCCCAGTACCGAGCCATCTGTTGCAACATAGGAGGGAACGATGCACTGATGTTGAGACTCTTTGTTAGCAGTTTAGTTGGGGTGGCCTTTGCCTGGTACGCCGATCTCCCCAACGATTCAGTACGCACCTTTGCAGAGTTAGAGCAGTTGTTTGTTCAGAGGTTTGTCAGTGCAGAGCACCGAGTTACAGTTGGAGAGCTAGTTGTGACTAGACAGTGGCCCCGAGAGCCTCTCCCAGATTATATAGTCAGATGGAGGAACCTCAGCCTACAGTGTGAGCCCTAGTTACAGGAGCAGCATGCAGTAGAAATTCTATTGAAGAACATAGACGGTCCGATAGCACCTTATCTGAAGGGTTTCAGCATCAGAACCTTTCAGAAGCTGTTGACAAAGGTGATCAGTTTGCAGGACAGCATACCCGATGCAGTCCCTCCTAAGGTTGAGAGTCAACCTTCACGTAGACCTCAGTGGCAGGAGTCTTCAGGGGCACCTCCACCTAGGAGAGGGGAGGTACACAGTACTTATGGACCATCAAATAAGGGCAAGAAGCCCTTAGTCAGTTCAGCATCACCTCAGCAGTCTCACACACCGGGCCAGTCAGCAGTGCAGTCTAGACCCTCCCGTAGGACCCCAGAGAGTCAGCAGTACCTACGGGAGAAGCTTAGTAAGGAATATCCCTTTAAAAGGGAAAGTGTGATGAAGATCTTCAAGTTCCTTACTAAGAGAAACATCTTAACATTCCCGAACAATAATAGAGTGGAAGAGGAGGGACAGACAGAACACCCACTCTATTGTCCATTTCACCGACATATCGGGCATGTTATAGAAGACTGCTATGTGTTCAAGGACAGAGTTGAGAAGCTTATGGCTAGTGGGCAGATCCACCTACAGGACAGCGACCTGGTTCAGCCCAAGGGCAAGACACCTCAGACAGTTCAGATGATCTCGGGCTCCAGTAATTGTAGTGACAGCCAGAGTGGCAGACAGAGCAGTCGTAGCAGATCACCCAAAGGTTCTGAGGGGGAGTGGCAGCTAGCACTCTCTCGGAAGACGAGACAGATGATCCGGCAGACGGTTCAGAGTTCAGAGGCAGTTGAGAGGAGGCCTACCCAGGCCAAATCGACAGTTGCCAGCCCAATTTCTTCGCCAGCACCTTTACCTTTTTCTCCTTCTGTTGTAGTGCCTACTGAGCACATTTCTTTTCCTATTTTATGTAATAAAAAGATGTATGAAAAGGAAAAGTTTGCTGTAACTTCTGAGGGGAAGACGGGACGCCTTCCAGCACTTACGCTGAAGGATTTCGTTCTCCCTTCAACTGATGATGAAATAATAGAAGAAGGTGATTCTGGCTACTTCTGGTATTCTGCTCCTACTTTTATTTCTTCTAGCACTCGCTCTTTCAGTATTTTACATGTTTCTTGTGATGATTCTGTATGTGATGAAGAGTCTGAGTGTGATGAGAAACCGGTCTTTCTGATTCCGGAGGGTGGTTGTTACATGGATTCAGAAGATGAATCCGAGAACCCACTCCAGTCACTTTCCTTGGAGCCAACACATGCCATCACAGCTGAACCAAGTGAATCTCCTGTCAAAGATGACACGATACAGGAAGTTCACTTGCGTTCAGGGAAGGTTCTTCCATCAAGGATGGCTAAGAATATAAAAAAAAAAGATAAGAACATTGTTACCCAGCAGGACGATCCTATCCCTTCCTCCCAAGAGCAGTCTAAGGAGAAAGGGAAAGGCCCTCAGCTGGAAGTCGATTACAATGTGCTGGCCCACCTAAGGAAAATTCCTGCCCTTCTCAGTATCTATGACGCTCTGATGATGTCCTCTGACTTGAGAGAGACCCTGGTAAAAGCACTACTCGAACCAGAGTCCTATCAAGCCTTCTTTGCTTCCGAATCTGTTGGAGATGCATGCCTTCTGAGAGAGATGCCATGCATTACCTTTTCAGATCGTGATCTCCTCTTGGGTACCTCTGATCACAATCATCCTTTGTATGTCACCGCTGAAGTCAATGGTTATGAGTTGAACAGGGTCCTCATTGACCAAGGAGCTTCAGTGAACATCCTGAGTTATGAAACTCTGAAGAGCCTCTCCCTGGGTCATTTGAAGTTAACCTCCGATAAGATTATATTGAAAGGCTTCAATGACCAAGGACAGCGTGCCCTAGGGTCTATCACCCTACCCCTGAAGTTTAGAAATTTCCTTACTGAGGCGAAGTTTCATGTGATCGAGGCAGATACTTCATACAGGGCTCTCTTAGGAAGGCCCTGGATTCATGAGTATGGAATGGTGCCCTCTACCATGCACCAATGTATGAAGTATATGAGGAATGAAGTCGAGTACTCCATTCCCGGGGATACCCAACCCTTTTCCGTGCATGAGGTCTCTATTTACGATGATGCTGAGCATTACATACCTCGTAAGAAGAGTAAACCTCCTTCTGCCCAGTCACCAGTGACACCTGCCAGTACTGTACAGGGTCCTGTGCAGCTACCTGCGCGAGGTCCGTCACAGGTTAGTATTGAGGCAGATACCTCCACTGCAGATCTTGTTAGATCTCCTTTCCAATTTGCAGTTGGGCACGATGTTCCCCCTAGTAGAGGTAGGGGAGAGTGAGGTAGAGGTAGAGGTAGAGGATCGACTCGCCCGCCGCGAAACTACGACACTCAAATTCCTCCTCCCTCATATCTTTATGCTTCTCCTTTGACTGTCAAGTCCGACTCCTCTGACGATGAGATGATTATTACTCCTCATCGCCCAGCTCCCTCACCAGCCCCGGACTTCACTGATTATAGTTCACTACCTACCTTTTATAGGTACCTGATACCCGAGAGTGGTTTAGTTATTGACAGTGGTTCAGACGAGGAAGTAGACCCTCGACGTCAGACCACTAGTCAACAATCCCTTTCCCGTCAAATACGTGGAATAAGAGTTGAGGAGTCTCACCAAAGATCTCTGGTTACCCCCTCCACTAGTGATGGTGGTGCACTACAAGTTAGAGGTCGCCCTCCGCCTCCTTTGTACGAAACCTTTGTGCCACCTCGAGCTAGCAAGTGTGCCTCGTTATCCCATAGTGTAGGTGCCCCACTGGGTCCTGAGAGTCAGGGTTCAACGGAGAGCGCTATGGATAACAAAGTCACAATTGCTCCTCGTTATTTTTCCCCTTTCGTGGAAGACTGTGTAGAGCGGGGTGCAGTTATCTCGACTTGGTCAGATGAATAAGCTCTACGACAGGCTCGTGTTTGGTGGACCGATATGCCTCAGACTAAGCAAGGTTTAGGTTATGTCGAGCAAAGCTCACCTAGCCACGCTAACATTCGAGCGGTTTCCCACTCATATCCGGTTGATTCTCTTACCGATAAAGAAGACCCGGATGATGACGAGGATAGAGTACTTGATGCCCCTCAAGAGTTTGAAGATGGCATCACTTCTGCCATGGATGAATTGTGTGAGGTAAACTTAGGCACTGAATCAGATCCTAGACCTATTTTTCATAGTGTCTTGTTGTCTGACTCAGAGGCTCAAGAATACATTGAGTTACTCTCAGAATTTAGGGATTGCTTTGCCTGGAACTACACTGAGATGCCTGGTCTAAACCCAGATGTAGCAGTCCACAAACTAGCCATCAAGTCTGATGCAGTCCCTGTTAAGCAAGCACCTCATAGGATGAGGTTGGAGATAGAACAACAGGTGATCGCTGAAACTAAGAAGCTTATAGAGGCCGATTTCATTCGTGAAGAGAAGTACCCTATTTGGCTTGCCAACATTGTTCCAGTCCGGAAGAAGAACGGGCAGATTCGTGTCTGTATCGACTTCCGTGATTTAAACAAGGCATGTCCTAAGGACGATTTTCCTCTTCCTATCCCCGAGCTCATGGTGGATATAGCATCATCCCATAGCATTTTCTCCTTCATGGATGGTTCATCTGGTTACAATCAGATAAAGATGGACCCCGAGGAGGAGAAGTTTACGGCATTTCGCACACCTATAGGTGTGTTCTGCTACAAGGTGATGCCCTTTGGTCTCAAGAATGCCGGGGCCACCTATCAACGTGCTATGACTGTTATCTTCGATGAGATGATACACGAGCAAGTTGAATGCTATGTGGATGATCTGGTAGTCAAAAGCAAGGTCCGTGGAGATCACCTTCGAGATCTACGAATCGTTTTTGAACGCCTACGCAAATATGATTTGAAAATGAATCCTCTAAAATGCGCATTTGGAGTTAGTGCAGGAAAGTTCCTAGGGTTTATAGTTCGCTACCGTGGCATTGAGATTGATCCTTCCATGATCAAAGCCATAGTAGATCTGAAACCCCCTAAAAGCCTTACCCAGCTGAGGTCTTTTCAAGGAAAGCTAGCCTTCCTGCGGAGATTTATCTCCAATTTGTCTGGTAGGTGTCACCCCTTTGCTGCCCTAGCAAAGAAGGACGCCCGCTTTCACTGGGATGAGCATTGTCAGGAGGCCTTTGAGAGTATAAAGCGCTACCTGATAAACCCCCTTGTTTTAGCTGCACCCGTCCCAGGGAGGCCGTTAATTCTCTATACTATGGCCCTGGATGAGTCCTTGGGGGCATTGTTGGCTCAGGAGAATGAGGAAGGCAAGGAGAATGCCTTGTACTACCTCAGTAGACGGTTGATACCCGCAGAGCTGAAGTACCCCGCGATGGAAAAGCAGTGTTTAGCTTTGATCTTCGCGGTACAGAAGCTTAGGCATTATATGCTTTCACATAAAATCAACCTAATCTCTCGAGTCAACCCCTTGCAGTATCTGATGACCCGTCCGACCCTCTCAGGTCATCTGGCACGATGGTCTATGATCCTACTGCAGTTTGACATCACTTTCGTCCCTCAGCGGGCCGTCAAAGGACAGGCTCTAGCTGATTTTCTTGTTGCTCACCCGATCCCTTCAGACTCCCCACTCAATGATGAGCTGCCTGACGAGCTAATCATGAGTGTGGATGAGCAGGAGTCCCCTACTAGGGAGTTTTACTTTGACGGTGCGTCATCCGTTATAGCCTTGAGCCCGAACGAAACTCCTATATTTAGGGTAGGTCTGGGCCTCATTTTCGTATCCCCTGAAGGTCACACTCTGAGATATTCCTATAGTCTTTCAGAACCTCGTATTAATAATAAAGCTGAGTACGAAGCTCTGATTTTAGGACTAGAGTTGGCCATTCAGATGAATATCATGCGGGTGAAAATCTTTGGAGACTCACAACTGATTATAAATCAAGTAGCGGGAGTCTACGAAGTGCTTAAACCTGAGCTCTTGCCCTATCACAATAAAGTAATGGAGCTCTTGTGTTTGATTCCTGAAGTGACCTTAGCTAAAATCCCTAGATCCGCCAATGGCAAGGCAGATGCATTAGCTAAGTTAGCAAAGGAACTGGCTGACCCAACTGGCAACCCACTGTCTATTGTTGTCCAGTGCCGTCAAGCCCTATGCCCCGATCAGACCCTCACAGTGTTCTCAGTTGAGGAAGAATCAGACTGGAGAATACCCTTTATAGAGTATTTGAAGCATGGCAGGCTTCCAGATGATAGATCTCTTGCTGCCCAGATCAGAAAGAGAGCCCTATCATTCACTTATGTGAACGACACCTTGTATCGACGCTCTTTCGACCAAATGTGGTTGCGTTGCCTCAACAACGAAGAGGCTCGCAAGGTCATGGGCGAGATACATGAAGGTCTTTGCGGTGCTCATCAGTCCGGACCAAAAATGAAAGGCAGAATTAAACGCCTCGGTTACTATTGGCCGACTATGATCCGTGATTGTATGGAGCACGCTAGAAAGTGCCACCAGTGCCAAATTCATGACACGGTGATTCACCAACCCCCTAATCCGCTGCACCCTACTGTATCATCTTGGCTATTCGAGGGCTGGGGCACGGATGTAGTGGGTCCTATTGACCCTCCTTCCTCTAAGGGTCATAGGTTCATTTTAGCTGCCACTGATTACTTCTCTAAGTGGGCAGAGGCTGTGCCACTTAAGGAAGTCAAATCAGAAAATGTGATGCATTTCTTTCATGATCATATTGTCTATCGTTTTGGTGTCCCACGCCGTATCATTTCAGATAACGGCCCGTCGTTTAGAAGCACCAAAATTGCCAGATTTGCCCGCCGCCATAACATCAATTGGCGATACTCTTCAATTTACTATCCCAAGGCTAATGGCTTGGCGGAGGCATTCAACAAGACTCTCGTGTAATTAGTAAGAAAAATCTTGGTTGCAAACAAACGAGAGTGGCACGATAGACTTCCCGAAGCACTATGGGCCTATAGGACTACATACTGTACTCCTACTCAGTCTACCCCATATGCTTTGGCTTTCGGGGTCGAGGCCGTCCTCCCACTTGAGGTCGAGCTCCCCTCGTTGCGTGTGGCAGTCAGCCACAATCTTTCCCACGAAGATAACACCCGACTACGGATGGAAGAGCTTGATGGTTTAGAAGAGCTTCGCCTACAAGCTTATCAGAACCTCAAACTATACCAGGTACGTATGGCTCGATCACATGATCGCCTTGTCCGACCCCGTGCTTTCCGAGTTGGCGAGTTGGTCCTTGTTTTATGCAGACCTATCATTTCGCGCCGTCGCTGAAGTGGTAAGTTCGAGCCTGTCTGGGAAGGCCCCTTTGCTGTAGAGCAAGTCTATGAAGGTGGTGCCTACCTACTCGTTGATGCCAACGGTGTTCACCCTATGCCTGTCATCAACGGGCAGTACTTGAAAAAGTATTATGCCTGAGTTCGCTCTTCAAAAGGGAGGGGGTCTCCCTACCGCCTGTAAATACTCCCCAGTATATGTACCCCCTTTGGAGGGGCTTCTTCACTTCTCGACAGTCTGTGTGGCCACGACGATTTGTCCTCTACCACACAATGTTTGTTACAAGAAGTATGAGGCTATCCTTAGGGGTGGTGAGGTGAGATGATATGATTCATACACTGACATAAACTCTAGACTCTATCATCTCCCTTGTCTGAACTCTTCTAGGCCAGATCTTGACCAATGTCAGTCCAAATACATATCCAAGTTCTATTTTCAATGGTGGGATCTTTAAATGTAACGTGTAAAATTTCTAAAAGAAAGACTAATCTGAGAAAAGTCTGAGAGCTTGAAACACGAAATAAATTTTCGAGCGAATTTTTCCTTAGAAAGTACGGAACTTATTTTCCCTAATGAAAGATTTACCCCTGTCTTCTTTAGAAAGTTAAGTAATTGGTGGTTGACTCCTCTAAGCGCTTGAAGGAAAATTATAATGATTCAAAAGAAAAAAATGTATGCCTTCTCTCTCATCTCTTGCTTGGGATGATTTCCTATTTTGAACTAAAATCTATATCAAATTGAAATTAGATTTAGAGACGCGTATTTTCCCAATCATCTTGCAGTTTTCTATCTCATAGGTGTCTTTCGCAGGCTGATGAATCTACCTCATAATTTTCTTATTCAAGTCGTTCACTCTTATCATAGGATTGGATTTGCTATGTGGATTTTTCTTCCTTGCACAAGAGAGTGAGTTTTTCTTCTCTTATGTTTGGAGGATAATCTTACAACTGAGAAGGTTTTCTTTTAGGGATTTGGAAAGGGAGCCAATTACAAAATGAAAGATACACAAAGTGTATCAAAAGTGAAAAGATGCGCAGTGCGCCAAAATTGAAGGTACACAAAGTGTATCAAAAGTGGAAAGTTGCGCAAAATGCGCCATAAAGTCAAGGATACACAAAGTGTATCAAGTAATTAAAAGATGCGCAGTGCGCCAAATCAAGTTGAGGGGCTCAAAATGAGCCCAAAGTGGATAAGTAAATGGCTTCCCTTTCTTGTAAATATCTAAGTCTCAGAAAATCCATACCCTTTGATATTTGTGACACTTGAATTTGGAAATCATGATTTTGGATTCATCATCGTGCAAGGATATTCTATTAGATATAAAATATTTTCATGCAAGAAGATTGAGAGGATTCAGTTTCTCTCTCTAATTTACACCCTTTTAAATTAGATATTTATTCAAAATATATAAAGGAGAAAGCTCAGCTTAGCTTGTAGGGAGCTTAAGCTGGGTTAGCAAAATTTAAATCCCTAACCTTCTCGGGTCTAGATGGAGTCAACCTATATTGCTGAACTTTCGGAACCTTTTCTTTAAGGTTCAAGATGATTAAGAGGTTAATTTTTCATTTCTAAAAATAATCCTTTCACTCTCTGATGAAATTTTCACTCTTTAGGAAATGTATGAATCAGACTTATCTCGGATTAATTGGTGAGTGCTTAAACATCTCTTAGTGGTTCCACTATTGAGTTTGTTTAAATGCTTACCATATTCTTTTAAAAAAATTTGTACACAAAAATATTTTGACCCCACCATCTGGTTATAGACCATTCTTAAGGACTGATAAGAGTCTCGCATTTATTGTATCTCCCTCTTCTGAGTCCTGGTAATTTGGGAGTTCCCCCTCTCTGTCCCCCAGTTTCACTTGGTGCTCCCAAGTGTGGTCTGAAATATCAAAACTGTTGACCTCATTTTCCACCCGTTTACCCTCGAGCACATTTGATCGACTTAATTAGCCCTCGTCGAGTCCAGTTTGAGCTTGAGTCAACTCGAATTGAGTCAAATTAGATTCGATGAAGTTTGATTAAGCTCGAGCAATACTTGCCAACCGCGTCGAGGTCGATTCGACTAGAATCAGCGGCAATTCTTTTAATTTGGCGGAGTCGATTCGAACCCCAATCAGACCCAAATCAACTTAATTATTTTTAAAAGAGGCTCTAATTTTATTTCCTAAATAGATTTTCCCGCTCTTCGCCATCGGAGCGCATTAACGAGCATTTGATTCTTGCCTTTATGGGCTCGAAGAGCCGTTTATTTTGACCTCCTGGTTCATGGCAAGGGGGGCGGATCCAAGCAGCCGAAAAAAAAAAAACCCCCTTGGCCTTCTCCTTGCTCTCGCGATCTCCCTCTCTCTCTCAGGCGGGGACGACTCCAAGCAGACGGAAGCCTCTGCTCCCTCTCACTCTCTGTTTTGCTGAAATCCCCTCCTCCTCTCTGCCTCCTGGGGATTCGCAAGACCTCCGCCTCCCTCTCGGCTAGGGACCGGTCCATCGCATTCGATAGGCCAGTTGACCCAGAAGGAAGGAGCCCGCTCTGCTTCCCATTCGCGAGTTGTAGCAGGACCGAACCATACGCCGGACCTCTCCGCCTTTGCTTCCTGTTCGCGAATCCCGGCCAGGTCCGACTCCACCTCTTCCTGCTCGAGCGAACCCAGCCGAAGCCTCCCCTTCTTCGTGTCCAGGTATTCGCAAGGCCCGCCGTCGACCACCTTACATTAGCCGTCAGTCTCCCGCAGGTTTGCAAGGTGAGTCTTCTCCCTTCTCCTCCCCTCCCTTTTGATTGTGTTCATGGCAAATGAAGGGATGAAGGCTGATACTATTGCTTAGAAGAGATCTTGGACTATATTTGTTTAATTAAGAATACCAAAATCAGCAGTCGTTTTGCTCAAAACAAATTTCTGGCAAGATTTTAAGAGACTGTTGAGAACATGTCTATTTTGAGTTTGAAATGGCTCCTTACTTTGAGTTTTTCTTAGAAAAGCTAGGTGTGATGAGGTAGCATGTTTCAAGGAGGTTACTTTGCATCATCCCTTAGACGTTGCACATTAGGTGTTCAGTGAAATGCCTTAGCGAGACTTTACTTGGAATGGGAGAGTTTGGATGCAATGTTTCTTGTCAAATCATGATATTTCATTCTCTACGAGTTCTCGTTCTTATTCCTAAAACCATCAATCTTTTGATTTCCATGTTAAAGACAAAGTGGATTCTTGCTTTACATTAATAGCACAGTAATGGGATCCTTCTAGGAATTCATTTGTAGTGCTATCAAATGCTCTGATAATACCACCTCTTGTATCAATGCCACAGCTGTTACATTTGTCTTATTTTATGACCCTCAACATCATCTGATCCCTTAGTCTTCTTATTGGTTCCTCATTCTTTGTGCTACACAATGTGCAATGTAATAGGCAAAGATGTTCTTCTTGTCTTATTTGATGGACTCCACTATCATTTGATCCTTCTTTTTTTCTTTGTTCTCTTCTTTTGTGAATGCCTTCCTTTTTTTTTTCTTGCTTTGTTTGGATAACGTAAGCATAAAAAAAAACTTTCTTTATCATATTTTCTTAAAATTGATGTTTGCTAAATATTGGGTTGTGTTCATTTCAACTTCTTGGTTATTCCTACAAGCCAAGCAAAACAGGAAAAATTACTTTTCCACTCAGTTTCTCCTAAATCAAACAAGTGGACAAAGTCTATTTTGGATTCGGTTCCTTTAGTATTTTAATTTTTATTTAATTTTCATTCCCCTTTTTCAATTACTTCAAATCAAACAGGCATTTTTTTTTTTCCTTGGTTGCTACACAATGTGCAGTGCAATAGCTAAGTTTCTTTTCTCACTGGAACTTCGGAACCAACTTTATTAAATGCTTCAACCATTCCAAACATGCCCTTAGTGTCTTTACAAATATGAACGATGAATGCTTATTTTGTTTAGAAAGTGGAGATGTGATTATTGTTTGCCAATTCAGTAGTTCTTATATTTTTTTTGAAGAACATCCTTAAATATCTAATATTGTTTATCCTCTTTTTTTTTGAATGACTGATATTTAAAGTTGATTTCAACTAAATAAAATTTAGTGTTGGGAATTTATAAGGTAGGATGAAATGTTTAAATATTAGTTATTCAAAGAGGTTGATGAATGTAATCATATGTTTGAAGATAAGAGCTACCATTCTTTAAAAAAAAAAAAAAAAAGGTAATTTTCCAACTCTCTATCTCTGGCGTCGGCTTTGTGAGTATTTTTGCAAAAGGAAAGTCCTTACGGAATTATTCTTAAGGGTGGTAATCAGATTGGAAGCTTGTTTTCCACTTTAGTTGTGACGTATTATTTGCTGTTAATCTTAGAGATGGTGTATGGACTTTTGATCATCAGTTGAGTCTCTTTTTTTTTTGGCTAGAGAGCCATTGGGATTATAGAATGTACTAGCTGTGGATGATGATGATAAATTTATGTATGGTAAATTTCTTCATCAGTTTCGCAGATGCAATGATGATCATGATGGTGAAAGCTCTAACATTACCTATGGACTCATTTGTTATGACTATGATTAACCTCTATCTTTCTGTAAAGTCAGAAGTTGGCCGTTAAAAGCAAAGCATGAAATTAAGTTAGTGTTATAGAGATGAGGACACGCAAGGTGGAAGAAATGATTTCTCTAAACTTCTTTCTTATTGTTGTATTTTAGTTGAGTTTCAATGCCCAAGGGAGTTGTATGCAATTTTCACTATTTTCATATCTTAAATTGATTTGGAGATGAGTTAGATGTGGATTTTCATTACTTTAGTGCTCCAGATTGTTTTGAAGATAGATTAGATGTATACTTTCATCTGTTTTATGCTCTGAATTTGGGTTAAATCTAATGTTGCTTTGTATTGTAAAGCTTTATGAAACCTTCTTGTTAGAAGATTTTCATAAAGTTACCCCACCCCACGTTAAGGAAGCTTGTTATTCGTCTTGCATCGGAATAAGTCATAGTGGGTCTCTTATAGGAAGCTTTTATATGTGGCTTTGTTTGAAAGGTGCTTTGAGTTGTTTTGGAGATTTGGGGTTTTATGAAGGGTCTTGCATTAGAGACATTTGATGTTAGGTGGCTCTTTCAATTCTCTTTTCATGGATAAGTTTTCTTCCTTCTGTTCGTATTTGATTTTAAAAAAAAAGTGTATAGTGGGGGCATGTTTGAGTTCAAAGTTGAAAGTCCTGTTCTCGGGTTTTGGATTTTAAGATTTGCTTTCTTCTTTGCTATTTTGAGTTTTATATGAGAGGTGATTTGGGTCATCGTGTTAAGTCTTTCGAGTGCTTTCTTAAAATGTGGGAACATCAAATAGCATCCAAATTTCCCTTTCTCTTATTTGCATTTGGCTTAAATGCCGAATGGGAATAAGGGTAGGGCAATGGCATGTTTGGACTTTGACAGAGCATGCCTATCAATGAGATGCTAACATTCCATAAAAATAATAAATAAAGATCGTTTTTGGAGCAATATAGGAGAGTTCCTACAAACTCAGGCAGTCTCGGAGAGCAAACAACCAAGTTAACATCCAGACAAAAGAAAAGGTATGTTTTCATTTAATAGCATTTTATTTTGATTATTTGCATATTGAACATGATTCTGCTCTCATCCAATCCTCTTTCTTTTCTTTGTGCTCTTGCGAGGTACTTGTGGGAAAGCAAAGAGAAGGAGTAACTGGGGCATTAGACGAAGGAGCTTGGACAATCGGATCCGAGCATCAGTCGCCCCCATTCATTCTGGTGGGGGTGCTACGGGCGATACCACCGGGTCATAGCCCCCGGTGTAGTGAGTTTTTCTTAAAACTTAGATAGCCTCTAGGGAACCCATCGGTGTATACGTTCCCCTGCCTTTAGGGCCTTGTAGAAACCTCAATTCTTAGGTAATTTTTTTTTTTTATTTTTATTTTATTCTCAGATCCCTAAACCCATTTACACATATGCGAATGTCTAAGGAGTTAGAAATAAAACATATATTCATCTCCTACAACACTAGTGACACCTAAGGACAAAAATTAAGGGCTGAGTCTTAGAAAATTTAGACTTAGGATGCATGCTCCTTTAGGATAGAGACATAAAACATAAAAACTTAGTGACATATTACCCTAAGATTAGTTTGCTTTAACTCATTAATAATTAAGCAATAAGACTAATTATAATCTGAATTAAAAGATTCAAATTCATGACTCTCAATCAAACTATAACCAACATACGAAATCACTAGGAGGTAAAACTTGAACATGAATTTAAATTAAACCTCACTAACTTATTTATCATCCTTTAATTAAATATTAACTAAATAAAATTCATCAAAACAAACTCAAATCCTAGGAATTACAAAATTGGGAAGCTAATCTAACTCGAACCTAAAAAGACCTTATAATACCCAAACTTTAAAAATTTGTAACTAATTACAGAAAAATCCAAATCAAGTGAATTAAAAAGAAATCAACTCTAATCAAACTCTACTATTCATTAAAAATATTAACTTTCCAAAATTTAACCTAATTTGAAAAGTCAACTCTTTGGTCAACCGTAGTTTAATAACTAGGGCCCGAAACTCCTAAAATCATAACTTTGCCTAGAAAACTTCAAATCTGACAAACTAACAGTCTAATTACTCATGGTAAGGTCTAGAATTTAATAAAAACACTAACTCCCCTAGACCCAACCTGTTTCTAATAATGATCTTTTTGAACCCTCTTAACCTAGCGGATAGATAGACCCTAGACCTTCTAAAACTCACTAATATAACTTGAACTTTAAAGATCACTACCATAACTATTAAAATAGATCCACAAACTAAACTAACTAAAAATGGATCCTAATTCACTAATATTTGAACTTTAAACAAAATTTTCTTTTCAGACCTTCAACAAATATTAACACAAAACAACTTAAACCATCTACCCAATATATGACCTATCCAATGCCACACAAACTTTCTACACACACGTAGAATTGATTGTTAGGGCACCACTTCTAGATCTAGGTTAGGCCGGTGTTTTCCTTCTCAGTTGTTTTCTATGTTGTGATCGCTCTTGCATGTGGCACGTGTGCTGTTTGTGTTGATTTGGAGTGTTTGTTTATTTTGTTACCGCACTGTATTTTGTTTGTGATATTGATTGTTTGTGCATTAGATCTACCCCTAGGCTAGGGACGTTTTATACTGACTCAGTCTTATGCAGGTGGCCATGCTCACGCAGCACTAAAATAAACGGGGGCTAATATGATAAATAATGAATTATAAATGCTTGCTACAGGTGCTCCAAAATGCTTAGCCCCCAAATAAATAAGAGCGTGGCCAAGTGTGTTTACTTTTCTGCACTGATATAACTGCTTGTGATGTGATATATTAAACTGCTTGAGATTTTCATTAGGATAACCTTGCAGGTTCAGTTTGAGTCTAGATTTTTATTTTTCATAATGTAATTTATAATTCATATCGAGTTGTGAAAGTCTTTAAAGGCAAGGCATTTCAAATACTCGGTACCCAAAGAGAAAAAGAAAAGCCCTTCATAGGGAATTTCTTATTCATTTGGGTACCCCTTCTGGAGAATGATCCAAAGGAGGATGATCCGAAGGAGGAAGATCTGAAGGAAGATGATCCACTCAAAGATGAAGATTTGAAGATGAAATGCCTTACATTTAAGACTTGCGTCATTCAGTAGGATTAGAATCCAGGTTGTTGTCGGTGGGGCCTGGCCACCATTACTTTTTCGCAGACCCTGGGTTGTACTTATACGGCACTTGCCGTGGACTGTGGACTTCTCTTTACTCTGCTCTGTGGATTTATATTGATTTGTTTATTTTGTGTGCGCAGTAGAAATTGCCTACTTTTCTTAGGTTTCTTTCTTGCATGTGCTTGGCCTGATTTCGTTAGGCTCCTTAGGAACAAATCTTTTCTACTCGTAATAAAATTCTAAAATTTTAAGAATTAAATAATATAGAAACCTAACGAATTAGGGAATAGCCAGAACTGTCCGGGGTCGCATGCATATCAATGCATTCTCTCCCTCCATGCTATAAGACACTTCCCCGCCTGCGGGTAGAGTCCAGATAATCCGACCTATGAGGATGAGGTGCTGAATCTGGGGAAGTCTAGTCTTTTCTAAAAAAATATTTTTTATAAGCCTTTTTTAAAATTCTATGCATATTTGATTTGAGATCGTTAACCAGCATGCATTGCATTAGAAACTAATTAAATTAAAATTTTAATTGCATTAGTCTTAGGAGCATACACCCTACATAAGTCCAGGGCCATTAGGAAACTTTCTAGACGTCGACCCTACCTCCGATAACCAAACTACCTACCCATCTTTCATAAAGACTTGGACAGCATGGATTTTATACGATTAGGTGGTTAGTTGGCTTTCCTTTTCAGGCAGGATATAAGCCCAGAATACATTAGCTAGGACACGGGTGTTAGTGTTGCGTAGAACACTAAACCCATTAGATTTAGGATTCAAGGCTACTATTGTTTCGTAGTATGCCTCATCGGTAGGTAGGTCTTCTGTCTTCCAGGGACCATAAACCCTACATATCCGCGTCACACGGATGACGCCACCTCCATCCTTCTCTCCTGCATGCTTCGAGTGCATGATTTACTTATTTTTCTCCACTTTCTTCCCACTACCTTAGTCCCTCCGGATGCTGATGTGAGCCGTGCATGTTGACTAAGCCAGTTTGAGCCCTTCTTTTCCTTTGAGTAGGATTTCCTAGTCTTTGCCCTATGTGCCAATCCCAGTTTGGGAAGAATAATGTAGAATCCTTAATCGAGAGTTTTCTCAGGCCCCGGCTTGAGATGTAATTAACCACGGGGGCTTGCGCCTGTGGGAAACTGAATCCCACTCTCAAATAAATCCCATTCGAGCTAATGTATCGGGTGGGGGAAACCCGTTATGATTAGATCGCACATATTATTATCCATCATGGTGTGTTGGTGAGAGCCACTATCCTCAATGGTTGATCGTATGTGTGATCGAATCTGCCCTCCCATTGGCAACAGATACCGTCTCCCCTTTACGGGGAGGCGGTGTTTTGTAGTCCTTTCGGAGGTCCACAGGTTTCTGGCGACCACGGTGGGACAGGTTTCTCTCTCCATCTTTGGATTCTATATTATTCTCTCTTGTGTGTACTCCGGGATTGGTACTCCTTAGATTAGGTCCGTCCCACTCTTAGTTAGGATCCTTCCTTAGTTAGGATCGTTCTTCTTTTTCTTAGTTAGGGTTCCCCCCCTAGCTAGGTTTCTTTCTTTCCGTTCTTCTTAGTTAGACTCCTTTTGTACTGGGTCCATACCAACCTATGCTAGCTAGGGAGGGTAATGTTGATCCACTATCCTAATCTAAATTTCATTCACATATCAATCGTGTTATGATTGTGCCCCCAGTTCTATTCATGTGGCGAATATGGCCTGGGTTATCAAAGCCAATCCTACCTCCCTTTTTGTGTTCCAATCATTAGAGGATGTCTCATACTAGGAGTAACGCACGGATATGGTAAACGTTCCCTCTACCGGGTGTTGTCTTCGACAGTACGAGATATACTTAGTCTATGGTTGAGAACATAAAAAAATGCATCTATAAAATAAAAGAGGGAAGCTCTCAGTAGAGCAAAACCGGTTTCCCTTGTCACAGGTGGAACCCGGTAATACTCTCTAAGAACTCAAATTCCACAAAGTCTTTCTTTTCTTCTCCTACGAAGCGTCTGAGTGATCGCTTCAAGGATGAGTTTGCACTTGTGATTATTATGATCTTTTACAATCATGATAGTCCTTGTTAGTGGTGTGATACATCTTGCTCAAGATGTTAACATCCCTCCTTCGCGAGCTCTGATTTCCTAGCAGGGAATCAACTCTCTAGTTTCTTTTAGTGACCTACTTTTTCACCCTTGCCCTGCTCCCAGCTACTAGAGCAGTCCTATGGGTCTGCTAGTGTTGCTCCCGCCTCTCACAGGGTCCCCCCGGTCAGGGTGAGTGTTACCGCTGTGATGTTTGAGGTTTATTAGTTTTACTCATAAATCATTTCCCTCAATGGCGAGTGTGTCTCCTCGCCATCTTGAATTGTTTCCCCAGTAGTGTTGCAGCACGCCTGGTTACCGGCGTTAGCATCACTGACTTGAGAGCTCTGATTTTCTAGTAGAAAATCAACTCATTTTCTACTTTACTCTCTCTCTCATTCGTACTCTACTCTCAGTTGCTGGGGTAGCTCTACGGATGCACTGATATTATTCCACTTCCCACAGGGTCCCACCAGTTTGCGTGGATGCCACCACTGTGAGCCTTTCATAAATATAGTTCCTATGTAATGTTACTTCCCTTAGTGGCGAGTGTGTCCCCTCGCTACTCTTATGTGCTTTCCTAGTTGTGATGCAGTACATCGAGTCTCAGATATTAGCGTCGCTTCTTAGTGAACTTTGATTTTCTAGCAGAAAATTGCCTCACTTGTCTTAGAGTGACATACTTTCCCACCGTGACCCGACTCTTGGCTGTGGAGCGGTCCCTTGGATGTGTTTATGTTGCTTTCCACCCCTACAGGGTCCCACTAGCTTATGTGGATGTACCACTGTAGTCTTCTATGATTATTTCTCCATGATATAGTCCTTTTCGCTGTAGCAAGTGTGCCCTCCTTGCTACTTTAGCTACTCAGTGGGAATGAGATTACCCCTCTCACACTTTGTTGAGGACGTACCTTTCCCTATGATCTCTCGAGACATCATTCTGGTGCTTCCAGGTTTGTATGATCTTAAGTTTCGCCTAGGCAGTTTCACTGGCATTTGGGTACTCGTGGCCACGACGACTTGTCCTCTACCACGTTGTACCCAAAACACTAATTTGAAACTCCTTAGACGACCCTTCTCTCTTTGAAACTTTTCCATTTTCTACTCCTCTTCTCATCCCTACACATATGCGTGTTAGGGTATGGTTGAGATGACTTTCCCCTGATTGCTCTACTGCAGGCATATACGTCGGGTAGGCATCAGACTTTACCTGGTTGAGAGTGCCCCACAGAGCCCCTGGGAGGCATATTTCACCACCTCTTCTCCCTGATTGCTCTGCTGCAGGCATATGCGCCGAGTAGACATCAGGCTTTACTTGGTTGGGAGCACCCCGCAGAGCCCCTGTGAGGCATAGCTCACCACACCTTTACCCTGACTGTCATGCCGCTCTGGTAGACATCAGACCTTTACCCTGATCGTCTTGCTCTGATCAAGCAGACATCAAACTTTACCCGGTTGAGTAGGAGCCCGACAGAGTCCCTGGGAGGTATTCCCCACCACCACTTTTACTCCGGATGTTCTGTAAAAGACTACGCAGACTCCAATTTCGTGGCTTATTTACTTTTGTTGAGGTCAGGCAGAAGTATTGAGTCACCCCTATCCGCTATTCCGAAAGGAGCAGGAGGAGACGGGATCCTTTCACCTTCTATTCTGCTGTTTGAAATGATCAGTCAGGTAGTTGGTTTTACTTACCGGTCGAGAGAGCCCGACAGAGTCCCTGGGAGGCATTCCTCACCACCCCTTTACTCTGGATGTTCTGTAAAAGACTACGCAGACTCCAATTTCGTGGCTTATTTACTTTTGTTGAGGTCAGGCAGAAGTATTGAGTCACCCCTATCCGCTGTTCCGAAAGGAGCAGGAGGAGACGGGATCCTTTCACCTTCTATTCTGCTGTTTGAAATGATCAGTCAGGTAGTTGGTTTTACTTACCGGTCGAGAGAGCCCGACAGAGTCCCTGGGAGGCATTTCTCACCACCCTTTTACTCTGGATGTTCTGTAAAAGACTACGCAGACTCCAATTTCGTGGCTTATTTACTTTTGTTGAGGTCAGGCAGAAGTATTGAGTCACCCCTATCCGCTGTTCCGAAAGGAGCAGGAGGAGACGGGATCCTTTCACCTTCTATTCTGCTGTTTGAAATGAACAGTCAGGTAGTTGGTTTTACTTACCTGGTTGAGTGAGCCCGACAGTGTCCCTGGGAGGCATTCCTCACCACTACTTCCTCCCTGATTGTTTTGCTCTGATCAAGCAGACATCAGACTTTACTAGGTCGCGTGAGCCTGACAGTGTCCCTGGAAGGCATACCTCACCACTCTTTCACCTTCTACCCTGCTGTTTCGACACGGTCAAGCAGGTAGTTGGTTTACTCTACCACTTTGTTCTTTGCTTCCTCTCTTCAGCTCTGCCCTCACTATAGGGTAAGGCAAAGAGAAGATCTCCCCCACTCTGTCACCTTTTGGTGGCCTGTTACTACTTTACTTTCTGTTCTCTCCTCGGCTCTCCCTTTGCTATAGGGCAAGGCCAGAGGAAGATTCTCCTTTGCTCTCTTTCACCTATTTTGGTGCTCTTTTCTTGAATCTTTACTCTACTTCTTTTGTCACATTCGGTCAACGCCAACACGAGCGGTTCACTAGTTTGTTCGCCACTCCTGTTGGGGGTCCGTTTATTGACCCTGATTTTCCCCTAGGCCAAGGTCAAGGAGTTGACCTGGTCAAGTTTGACCAGACTAGACCCCAGAGCCCATCCCAATGGGTTCAGGGAGTCAAGCCAAGCCTGCTGAGCCCAGACCCAGGCCCTGGAACAACCTGGTTGACCAGGTCAACCCAGGTTGACCCATTAGGCCCATATAGGTCTAAACTAGTTCAAATCAAATCCAAACCCAATCCAGGGCTCTCCAAGCCCTATTCTCTCCTCCACTGGACTCAGTGGGTCAGGCTTGACCCATTGGGCCCAAGTCTTGGTCCTGGGTCAACCCAGGTTGACCCAATAGGCTTTAATAGGTCCATTCAAGTTCAAATTCATCCCAAACCCCTCCTAGGGCCCACCTTAGCATCCCTTGGGCCCATTTGACTAGGTTGACCAAGTCAATGGTTGACCTAGTCAACCCAAGTCCTAACGGGTCGGTTTGACCCTTTAAGAGCCATTTAAAACCCATTCAAAGCTCTAACCCTTTCCTAATCTATCCAAAACCTAAACCCACGGCCAAGACTTCTATTTTCCCTCCTAATTAGCCCTAGGATAGATCTAGGCCGTTGATCAAAGGTTTGAGTCTTTAAATAGAGGATTTAGGGTTTGTCTTAAGGACTTTTGACTCTCTCTTTCTCGCTAGACCCCCTGAGGCTCTGAGATTTTGTGATGACACTCCCACGAGTTCCCTCCACCTTTCCCAAGCCAAAGACTGACGGTCAAAGCCCGCCGGCGGCGAGTTCCTGGCGAGCCTAGGCCCTAGACGTCCAAAGTCTCGATCCCCCCAATCTAGAGCTCATCTGATCGTGTGATCAACTACGAACCTGTGCGAGGATAGCCTACAAGTTCAGAGCATCCATTGAAATCCCAAAACCCCAAGGTATAATCCCTAAAATCCATAGAATAGGTCAAAGCACTTAGATCTAAATAGGTCCCTACGCAATGCGTATTAGATCGAAATAATGCATCCACACGAATTTTGTCCATGAATATGGTGTACGTTTAAAATTTCAAAGGATTTGGTCCATCGGAGCCGGAAAACGACGCGAAAATCCATTCTAGGGTTTCTGTTCGGCGTCTGCATGCCGGCCGGAGCCTTGGACTGTTGATTTCCTGATCAACGGTCCTGATTCGGCCGTTCCGCGCTTCTCTTTCGACCGCGGATTCGATCCCGTGGTCCCGCTCGTCGTCCGGCAAGATCAGGACCGTTGATTCAAAACCGCGCGGGATCAACGGCCCTGATCCGAGCTGACGTGGTTAAGTGCCGCGGTCTGCGCCGCCGCAATCATTGGCAATGATTGCTCGTAGCCGCGGAGCCAACCCGAGAGTGCCACGTGGCCCGCTCCGCCGCCGCCGCGGTCTCTCCCCCCAATCATTGGCAATGATTGCCCGGGACCGCGGAACCAGTCCCGGGCTGACACGTGTCCCGCCGCCGAATAATTTTTTTTATTTTTATTTTTTTATTATTTATTTATCTATTTTAAAAATCTTATTATTATTATTACTATTATTATTATTATTATTAATATTATTTTAATTATTATTATTATTATTATTTTAATTATTTTATTATTATTATTATTATTATTATTATTATTATTATTATTACTATTATTATATAATATTGTTATTATTAATATATTATTATTATTATTACTATTATTATCATTATTTTATTTAAAAAATTATTTTTTATATATTATTATTATTATTATTATTCTTTTATTTAAAAATTATCTTTTTAAAATATTATTATTATTATTACTATTCTTATTATTATATTTTAAATATAAATATAAATATATATATATATATATATATATATATATATATTTTAAAATTTTATTATTATAATTATTTTTTTTTATTACATTTAATATTAGTAATATTACTATAATATAAATATTATTGTTAATAATATTATTATTATTTTAATAATGTTATTATTATATTAATATTTATATTATTATAATATTAGTATTTATTATTATTAATATTATTATAATATTAATATTATAATTAATAATATTATTATTTTAATAATATTATTATTATAATTAATATTTTTATTATTATAATATTAATTATTATCATTATTAATATTATTATAATATTAATATTATAATTAATAATATTATTATTTTAATAATATTATTATTATGATTATTATTATTATTATAATATTAATTATTATTATTATTAATATTATTATATTAATATTGTTAATTATTAATATTACTATTATTATTATTATTTTTAATAATAGTATTATTATGTTAATATTAATATCACTATAAGTATTAATATTTATTACTTCATATTATCATAATATTTTAATTATAAATTATTTAAATTTATTTTAAAATTCAGATATTATTATATCTGATGTATTTTAAAATTATTAATTATTTTCAAATATTAACTATTTTAAATTATTTTAAAATTACCTTTAAACCTATTTAACTTCAAAAATTCATAACTTTGCCATTTTAAATCGGATTTTGACGCACAATACCTTAAACTTTTCAGAAAAATATGAATTTTAATTTAAAATTATTTCCTGTATGTGATTCTATCATTTCTGGATGTTTTCTGTATTCCTATGTTATTTAATTATTTAAATATTATTTAATTAATGCAAATAATTATTTTAAAAATAAAAATTATTTTTAAAACTCCCATTGGTGGCTGGTAGACCTCCTATACTTATGGACTGAAGTATTTTTCAATTATCTTATTCTCAAATTTATATTATTTATAATATTTAGGTACTTTAAAAAAAATGATTTTTAAAATTACGTATTATTTAAATCCTTTAATTCTGGGAGGTCCACCCCTTATGAAATTTTAAACCTAGGACCTATATGTGAACAGAATTCATGTGGGAGAAGGATTAGTGAATGATTGTGTCCCAATCATCCACTAATCACTTCATTAGGCTTCTTTACCTAATATTTTCGTAGTCCTTGCATGTGTAGGTTGCACAAGCACTTAGCCTAGGCTCTCCTAGATCTAAGGATATGGTTTGGTGTGTTTATATTTGCTGCATTTACCCTCTATGTTGTGCCTAAGGGTTAGTTACTTCATTTCATTCCTATATAACGTAGTGACATCTTAAGGACAATAATTAAGGATCATCTAGTGAACTTAGAAAAATTCCAGGAATTAGGGTATAGCTCCAAATGACTTGGAATCTGAAACACTTAAACATAGTGACATCTGAAACCCTCTAGAATTTTCTAGGAATTTTCTGGACCCTTCAAAACACTTAATTAGCAAACCCTAATTCACCCGTTAATTAAGCCTTAGAAACTTCAGAAAAATATAATAAATCCATTTTAAATCAGAAAAATACCCATAATATCTCAAACTCTCCAGAATTCAGTCCCCAACCTTAGATAATTAGGGCCCCTTAATTGGACCTTAATCTAGACTTTAATTGAACCTTAATCAAAAATCACCTTTTTGCCTTAATTAAATCATTAAAAATTATTAAAAAATCCCAAATTTTCCCCAAACACTTGGGAACACCTTCTTAGGTCATTTCTGACCTTTGGGGGTGATTCCAATCAGTTTGGAGCTGATTCGGGCCAAAACCCCCAAAATACCCTTAATTAGGCAATTTCGATAATTCCTTTAATTGCCCCAACTTCTAAAAATCATAACTAATTACAGAAAATTTCAAAATGGGTAAACTAAAAGGCATTAAACTCATATTAAGGTCTAATATTTATTAAAAATATCAGGTGCCCAGAAACCAACTAAAATTAAAAAATCAACTATTCGGTCAACCGTAGCCTATAGTCTAGGGCCCGAAACTTCTAAAATTCATAACTTTGCGTAGGAAACTCCAAACCCAGCAAACTCAAAGGCATTCAACTCACATTAGGGTCTAGTATTTATTAAAAATATTAAAATTTCATAAATCACCTTAAATCAAAAAGTCAACAATCCGGTCAAACTTAGTTCAAAACGGGACCAAAACTTCAGAAATTCATAACTTTGGATAGAAGAATCCAAATCGGGCATACTAACTGTCTAACTGATCAGGTTAAGGCCTAGTATTTTATAGAAATATTAGCTAGTCATAAATACCCTTTAATAAAAAAGTCAATTTTGGACCCCCTTTTACTTAGTGTATAGGTGGACCCCGAACCCCCTAAAACTCACTAATGCAATTTAAACTTTAAATATTATTACCCTAAGAACTAAAATTGATCCACACATTGAATCAACTAAGATAGATCTCAATTCACTAATATTTGGACTTTACATAAAATTCCCTTTTCAGACCTACAACCAACCTGGACAGTAGGCAACTGTAACTAACTACCCAGCTTAGGATCTACCTCAGCTGCACAGCTTTTCACACACATCTAGATGGTTTGTTAGGGCACCACTTCTAGACCTAGGCTAGGCCGGTGTTTACTTCTATGATGTGTGCCGAGATTTCTGATATTTCACTGCATGTTGTGATTGAGATGATGCTGGTGTGGTTGTTTACTTTTACTGCACTCTGGGAATTGATGTGATTACACGATAGACTACCCATAGGTTAGGATCGATTTTGATACTAATGATATTTTCTGCAGGTGGCCATGCTCATGCAGCGCTAAATATAAGGGGGGCAATAATCATGATTTAAAAATTAATACTGTTTTATGCAGGTGCTCCAGAAATTGCTCAGCCCCCCTAAATAAATGAGGGCTAAAATAATAAATCATTATAAATTGCTACAGGTGCTCCAGAGCTTGCTTAGCCCTCAAAACAATTAAGAGCATGGCCAGTGTGGCTGTGATGAGTATTTTATTTTTCCTATAATTGCTTGTGATATATTAAACTGCTTGGGATGATTTTTTAGGATAACCTTGCAAGAGCGTCTAGAATTTACTGCTTTCATTTAATGTAATTGATTGTAATATCGGTTAAGAGTTGTGAAAGTTCATTTTGAGTGGGGATACAAGGATCCAAAGGTTGGATGCCCAGAGAGAAAAGGACACCCAATATGAGGATAGTCCTTTTCTATTTGGGGAATCCAAATTTGGATCATTCTACTACCCGAGGAGTCCAAGGAGGCTGAGATCCAAGGAGCCCAAGGAAGCTGAGATCCAAGGAGTCCAACAAAACTAAGATCTGAGGAGTCCAAAGAAGAGAAGATCAAGAAGATGAAGATCTGCAGTATCCCACTCAAAATAACTTGCGTCAGTCCTAGGATTAGAAATCCGGGTTGTTGGCAGTGGTGCCCGGCCACTTTAATTTTCTGCAGACCATGGGTTGTAATTAAGGGCAGTTGGCCTATGGACATTTATTAATTTGTTTGGATAATTTTGATGTGTTTTATGATTGTGTGCCTCTAGAATTGTTTGCTTTTCTTAGTTTCTTGGCATTTTGCATGTCGCTTTTGTTTTAACCTGGACTTCGTTAGGCTCTTTAAGGACTAAAACTTTTTCTACTCATAACTAACATTCAAATTTTAAGATTTAAATAATTTAGAAACTTAACGACCTAGGGAATTGCCGGAATCGTCCGGGGTCGCATACATATTATTGCATTTCTCTCTTTCCTTCTATAAGACACTTCCCCGCCTGCAGGTAGAGTCCGGATAATCTGACCTATGAGGATGAGGTGCCGGACCTGGGGAAGCCCAGTCTAATTCTAAAAAATTATTTTATAAGCCTTTTTAAAGTTCTACGCATACCTGATTTGGATACTTTAACCAGCATGCATTGCATTAGAAATCAACTAAATCAAAATTTTAATTGCATTAGTCATAGGAGCATTCACCCGACATCAGTCCGGGGCCAATTAGGAAATCCTCTAGATGTCGGCCCTATTTCTGAGAACTATAACCCACCTACCCATCTTTTATAAATGACTGGACAGCATGGTTTTAAAGCGATTAAGTGGTTAGCTGGCTCCCCCTTCCAGGCCGGGGTAAGTCCAGGTTTTGCATTGCATTAGTTAGGACACGGGTGTTAGTGTTGAGTAGAACACTAAACCCATTAGATTTAGGATTCAAGGCTACTATTGTTTCGTAGTACGCCTCATCAGTAGGTAGATCTTCTGTCTTCCAGAGACCCTAAACCCTACATATCCGCATCACACGGATGACGCCACCTCCATCCTTCCCTCCTGCATATTTCGAGTGCATGATTTATTTATTTTTCTCCAGTTTCTTCTCACTACCTTAGTCCCTTCGGATGCTGATGTGAGTCGTGCATGTTGACTAAGCCTAGTTGAACCTCTCTTTCCCTTCGAGTAGGACTTCCTAGTCTTCCCCCTATGTGCCAATCCCAATTCAGAAAGTATAATATAGAATCCTTAATCGAGAGTATTCTCAGGCTCCGGCTTGAGATGTAATTAACCACGGGGGCTTGCGCCCGTGGGAAACCGAATCCCACTCTCAAATAAACCCCATTCGAGCTAATGTATCGGGTGGGGGAAACCCGTTGTGATTAGATCGTACATATTATTATCCGTCAGGGTGTGCTGGTGAGAGCCACTATCCTCAACGGTTAATGATATGTGTGATCGAATCTGCCCTTCCATTGGCCAGATACTGTCTCCCCTCGCGGGGCGATGGTGTTTGTGTCCTTTCGGAGGTCCACATTGATTTCAACTTTACAGAAAAACAACCACATTAATCACACTGAAAGGAAAGAAGTAGTACATGGAAAGAATAGAGGAAAATAAGCACCGTGAATTACTAATGCATGTTTGTGTAAAAGCTATTCGTATGTGTTACAGTTGCCTATATATATATATATATATAATATTGACTTGTTGTACATGTGTAGGCCTGAGATTAATTTGGTATATTATAATCCAATGGTTCTCATTTGAGGTACTTTGGTAGTGCCTGCTCTATTTGTCTGAATTTGTCAGGTGTCAACTCTGTAGCTGTGCTTGAGGTGTAATATGCTTTTATAAACTAATTAGGGTAAAAAAAATGTAGCCCAACTTATTTTATTGGTTGAAAACTTAAGCTTGTAATTAAGAGATTTTGAGTTTAAGGCTTACATATATAATTTTTAGGAGCTTATGATTTAATTTGTTCAAAAATTAAAAAAAAAATGCTACAATTTGTAATTATATAAGGATATTAATTTTTTTTTATTTTTCTTTTTTTAGGATTTTGTTGAGGCTATGAGTGAGAAAAATAGGTCAGTTTTTTGAAATTGATGTTCCTTTTGAGTTAAAACAGTTTCAACAATAGAGAGAATTTTTATGTGTGTATAGCTTTTCTCAAAGATCCAACACAAGCTTAGATAAGAAAAAAAAATACAATAAACATAACTTGTATATGAAAAATCTGAAAAAGAGAAAAAATCATATGGTCTAGCCTATATGAAATGGTATACTATCTTGATAGGATAGAAAGTAAGTAATGTAAGTTTATCTTTTTGCAAAATGTGAGGGAGAATGTTGGATATGCAACAATTCAATAGTATTATTCAAGCCACGGTGATAGGATGATGATGGCCAAGTAGTGATAGTCATGCAATGATAATTAGGTGACGACATTTTGACGATGACAATCATATGATGATGATTAGATTGCGATAATCGAGTGATATTAATCAAACAACGATAGTCAGGAGACAAAAATTAGTAGACAATGGTGATAAGGGAATGACGGTCAAATGATGGTACTCGGGTGATGGTGGTTAGATAATGACTGTCAACCAGTAGTGGTTGGATAATGACAGTCGAATAACAATGGTTAGACAACAACATTCATGTGACAGTGGTGGCTAGCATTGTTTGTTGGATGACGATGATTGGTCAAAGAAAGTTGGAAGATGGTTATCTCATGACAACAATTAGACTATAATAGTTTGGCGAAGATGGTGGATGGTAGTGATCGTCGATGTCAAATGAGAGGTAGTTCTCTAAAGTTCTTTAAATCTCTAAGCTCTTCCCAAATTCAAACCCGGGTCCTCTTTATGTGGAGAATAAATATTTGTTTATAATATTTTTGGAGTGAAATATTGATAAATTTGCTCAAATGTTTATAGAACTCTAGCAAATGTCTCATGTTAAATCTTTTGATTATAAACCATTTATTTAGTATGTAAGTGTAGTGTATTAATGACCTCATAATCAAGTGCTCTTAGGATCTTTAGATTTGTCTCATCAAGCCACTCAATTTAATTATAAGCGTGAAAGGTAGATTTGGACATGGTTTGATCCTTCAATCATTATCTCAAAATTTTCAATTTTCCTTCAAGTGTTTGATTTAAACTCATTTGAACTTGGATCACCTTTAGTGTCATTGGGTTCGTATTGTCAAGAAGCAAAGTTTGATCGGTCGTTGAAATTAGAGTTTGCAGGATTGTGGATTTAATTCTATAGCTTTCAATATAAATAGTGCATCAAGATTCGTGTTGATTAAGTGAAATTTTTGAGACATAGTTTGCTCCATACTTTTTGTACATTAAACTTTTTATGGTCTGAAAATAAATAAATAAATATAGTCTTCAAAAAGCATCTCAGCCTAAAATTATATTTTAAAAAAATTATGACATGTGACCTTCCTAAGATGCCCACATGAATGATGAATCTCCCATCAGAGTTTTGAATTAAGTAAATTTCTTGAAATTATAATTTCAACATTTACAAAAGTTTGCTACTAATTAGAATAAAAATTATTGAGAAATTTTTCTTTGAACACTCTACATTTTATTGATTGTAAAGAATTTGTTAGGCTCCAAAGATTATATATATATATATATATATATATATATATATATATATATATAATGTGTATGTTATAAATTTCTATTTTTATAAAACTAACATCTAAATATATGAAGTGAAATAAGATAATTATAAATTTATATGTAATACAACAAATAGAACATAAGATATAGAATATAATAACTTATTAAAAATAAATATTGATATTTTGAAAGATCAAAATATTATTTCACAATAAACTATTAAATAAAACAGTAAAAGAAATGGCCCAAAAAAAGATTAAAAGTATTTTAAAATTCATTAATTTGTGCCCCACTAATAAGAATTACTTGCATTTTATCTACCACTCTTTTCTTAACCAACCAAAGCATTTCTTTCATTAAATCATGACATTCCTTAAGCAATCAACATAATCCATTTACTCATTTGATCTATCTATTTTTAATGGCCATAATTATATTTCAAATGCCCTATATAAAAATAAAATAAAATAAAATACACATTCTGTTATATTAGTTGGGAGTTTTGACCAATAATTAAGAGGTCTCGAATTCACAGCTTATATATATGATGTGTATATGAATTTATTTTAATAGACTCAAAAGTTTTAAAAATATATATAAATATATTAAGAACCACCCTATAGGAGGTGCATGACGGTGTAACTAATTCCTCAACGAGCCTACCAGCAACCAGTTGCACAAGTGCAAGATGCACAGTTATTTATAAATATTTAACAACTTCAAGTTTCCATCACTGATTTGTATGAACAGTAATCGGCTAAGAAATCATTAGCAGTCGGACATTTTTCCTCCTTAAACATGTGTGGTGTCTCCGGTCAGGCTATTTTGCGCAGTACGGCAAGCAACGCAGATAGCATTCCATGTTGACTTGCTGAGCACAAAAAGGTCACGCGTCATGACTCCTAATTAAAATGTGTTGGTACGATATTATGATTTCAATTGATTTGTTCGTGGTGGAATGGAGCCTTTTTTTGCATAGATAGAAATTTTGTAGGCAGAACGTGAAGCTTAGCAGGGCTGTGGTGGGTCTCTTGCTTTTCCTTCAAATCTACAAATTTTTATATAATTTAAAATAAAAAATGTGTCAATATATTTTCATATTATTAAATTTATTTTAAAATTAAAAATTTATATTACACTAATTTTAAAGTAAATTAAATAACTAAAAGAGGAGAAAGAAGATAGTCTGAAATTATAATGGACCCTATGAGAATTAAGAGGGGATAATGGTGGAAAAGAGTTTAGTTTTGCTGTTTCCATTACCTGAATGGAAGAGGCCAAGACTCCTGAAGGTGAAGGGAGGATGGCGATGGCGATGTCGAGATAATGAAAACCACCCCTAATCATTACTAGCTCCCACTAATCTAGTTACAAAAAATGGGCACATGTGAACTTTGGCATTATTGAGAATACACTCATATTTATCTCATTATTTAGTTTAATAATAACAAGTATTATGTGATGAAATTGATAGATCGATAAGTAGTTATTTCAAATTTAATGATGATAATTCATTAAGCTAATTAAGAATTTGACTACTTGGAGGAGTATGTAGGTGTCGAAGAGGAGAGTGTCATGTGTGGAATCTGATTGTGTTGATCAATCAGATTGTTATGTTGTCTCGGACCTCAAGTTTTTCATACTCGCTGGGAGGTGCGGGTGGTTTACCATATCGAATTTTTTTTTCCCGTGCAACGCCTTGGCATTGTGTATTTGAGCGCATCGACGCTAAGTACCTGAGCGCCCCGGCGCTGTGTTCTTGACCGCCCCAGCGCTAAATGACAAAGAGCAGAGCACCGCAGTAGTATAAGTATGGCGCTGCAGCGGATCAAGACAGAAGTTTGAGCGTCGTAGCGCCCCAAACTGGCGCCGCAACGCTGCGAGATGGATTGTATAGTTTTCTTTCCTCTTGTATTTTGTGTGTATAGACATTTAAAACTGTACATGTGAGAAGAGAAGCAAGGAGAGAATGAGAGAGAAGAGAGATCTGTACTTATTTCTTCCAATTTTCATAGTGGATTTCTTGGTGTGGTGTGGTTTCGTGGCTTTTTCCCTATTTTGGATTTTTCCAAATTAAATCATGGTGTCCTTTACTTTTCCGCTGCTTTTACTTTCTTGCTTGTTTTGTCATTGAGGTGTTTACTCCTCATCTCCCCAACAAAGAGGATTATGAAGGCTTCAAGTCATTGGGTATTTGGGTATAACTTAGTGTTTGAATTCTTGGATTAATTGTATTTGATTGAGTCTAATTTTACCATATACCCTCAAAGAAAAAGAATATATCTAAAAATTTATTTATTCTATGTCATTATATATATATATATATATATTGTTTGGATGTCATTTGATATATTTAAAAGTACATGATAATTATATAATAATTAGGATGGTTAAAATAACTTCTTTTCAACCTCATGATTTTCCTTTCTATTTGGGATGAATTAAGTCAAATGCTCGTTGTCGCCTAACTCCCAATGTTCCACATCAATTAACTTCTGATGCCTAACAATGATAAAAGTTTCATGTTTATTAGTCATTGAACTTCAATGCCAACCTTTTTGATTGCCCAATCTCCCCTTATATTAGGAGAATGATTGAGTCAATTATTGATCATCGTCTGACTTCCAATATACTTTGTGGACCACTGCTTTATACTACTAAAGACTAACATTCAGCATCTATTAGCCACCGACACATTTCTTTCCAATTGTTTGATCTTCTCTCATACCTAGAGAATGATTAAGCTAACCATTAATTGACATTTGATGCTCCCTATGGAGCACTGTTTAGTTAATGTTAGTGATAGATACCTATTATCTCTATCATCTATCGATATGCAATGTCATTTCCCCAATCATTCAATCTCGCATCCTCTGAAGAGAACAACCAATCCAACTACTCACCTACATCTCGCTTATGACATTTCCCATTGATTGCCTATAAATGACTGTGTTTGTCTGCCATCAACATCTTTTTATTGGTTTCCTATTATTTTTTTTCTATCATATGAATGATCCAAGTTGACCACCCATCATCAAAGGACCGTTGATGTTCCTGCTAACAATGATCTAATAATTATTAATGAACAACAATGTATATCAACTATTGAAATCCAAGACCCATCTCATGCTTGACCAATCTCCCTTCCTATTAAAAAAAATGACCAAGATGATCATTTATTTTTAACATCTTACCTTTTCTATCACCAGAAGCGACTAATGACTATAATATAATGTCAATTAGCCATCGATGTCTAATGCCCTAATATTCTAGATCATTTATTTCTTTGCTTGTTATAAGAATGACCGAGTCAACTTCTCATCATCCTCTAATTCTTAATATTCCCCATTAATCATCATTCAAGACTATTGAGCAATGTGCATCTGTCTACATATGTCTTTCAATCACCTAGTCACCCCTATTATTAGGAAGATGACCAAGCTGATAGTCAAATATCATCCAACTTTCAACATTCTTTACCAGTCATATGGTTAGCCACTGTCATCCAATACCTATCTTTGTGATCGCTAGTCTCCATTCCACAATGGAAATGATTAAGCTTCTTGTTGATCATCATCTAAATTTCACCATTCCTTATAATCTACATCAAATGCCTACAATTATCCAACATTTTATATCCATCAAATAATGATGTTCGATACCCATCTTCATGAAGCCCAATCAAGAAGAATGTGAAAGTCAACCACCCACCATTTCTTCCAGATGTTTATTACCGATCGTAGTCTAACGACTACCAATTGCAGATATTTGATTTTCATCAGATAAATACTGGTGCTTGACATCCACTGACATCTATCCTCCTTATCACTTGGTCTCCCATCCTATTTAGAGAATGAAACAATTGATCATTAAGATATATCTTTATTAATATGTACTCTAGTTATATGATACTTATTGTATTCTTTTATTAGGATATGATTTAGGTTAAAAATATCTCACAATATTTTCTCTTATATATATATATATATATATATATATAATGAACCGTTAAATGTATATATTTATATATCATACAACCAAATCATTAAAATTTAACAAATCATTAAAAATTAAATTTCTAATTTGTAATTCTATTTTCAAGATTTGTATTGTATTATGTTAAATGAAAGCTAGCACTGAAATGTTATTTTCATAAATATATAAATTTTATAAATCACACATTAAATTGTTTTAAAAAATATACGTAAATGACAATTAATTTCGAAGGGCCTAGTTTTATTTGCAAAATAATATAAATTGCTGGAAAAGAACATTATTCAAGCTGTTTGAGTCAAATTCATATCAAGAGAAAAAAATATATCATTAAACTTTTCATCATAATAAATACATATATGATATGCTAAATTTAAATTTAATACTATTTTTTTGTTATATATACAAATTTTTTATGGTAAGCCGTCAGGTAGGGATATTCACGGTAAGTTGTCAACTAAAGGAGAAATTATTATGTGCGGTCATCGGATGCCGTCCGGAGGCGAATCAAAACGTGCCACGTCACTTTTTTGTTGTGTACCGGGTGACGTGGCGCATCCTGATTCGCCTTCAGACGATCCGGTGACTGCACAGAATAATTTCCCCAACTAAAGAATAAGAACCGAATAACTTTCTCACAAATTTATTGGTAATATTAGTACTACATTTATTTGTCTATAATTTGTTATTGATTTTCAAAAACTTTTATGGTGCAAAATTACTTTTACACTTAAATTTATTAATGTGTTGGAGTTAAAAAAAAATCATTTTTAAGTGTGTGTATATATATAGTATTTATTATACTTTTAATAATTTTAAAATCTTATTTTCTCGTAATAACTTTTAATTATCTTTATAAAAAAAATTATAATCATGCCAAACGGAACCAAATGATTGCTTGCCATGCGCCCCATCTCAACCACGAAGGAAGGCGTTCACGTGCACCCCATGCATGTCTTCACGTGCGAGTCGGACCGGTACTGGGCTTCTACCAGGCCTACACAACTGCGACCCTGTCGGAAATTGACCGTACACCAACTGGTTCGTACATGCAGCCCAACACAGCTGGACTCGTCCAACATTTGGGCCCATGTGTTGTATTTCCATAAATGAGCCTTGTAGTTGACATCTCAAGTGCTCAGTCCCTACCATGATGGCTTCCTATCAATAAAAGAAATGTAGCTTGTTTTATTGAGTTAAATTGAAGTATTAAAAATGGCTAAATTTTAACAGCTGTAATAATTAACTACTTTTATTTATAATAAGATCATCTAAATTTTACATTTTTAATAATTTTGTTGTGATGTGCAAAAAATGGAATGTTAAGGATGTAATTTTTGTCAAAGACGAAAAAGATTAGTTTTCATGCACCTCATTGATGAAAATAATCTAAAAATAGTTTAATAAATGTCACTAAAATAGTTACATTAAAAAAAACGAGGAATCAAGCTCGTAAAGAAGCTCAGTTCAAGCTTTATTATTAGCTTTGTGTGGAATCTAATTTTGTCAATCAATCGAGTTGTACTGCTGCATCAGAATTCCATCGATCGAGCTCGCTGGGATCTTCCGCCTACTTGGGTTCGGGTGCTTTACACCCGATTTTTTTTATGTACAACAGTAAAATGATGCAATGCTGATACCCGAGTGATGCTGCGTTGTATAAATTTTTTTGGAGACTAAGAGAGAGCAAAGCACTGTGGTGCTCCAAACCCTGACGTTGTCAAGGAGTATTGCACCATTCTAGATCCCGGCGCTGCAGTGCTATTAGGCAGACATGAGACTGAGAGTTGAGGGCCTCGATGCTCCAAATCTAGCGTTGCGAGACGGGCTAGCATTTTTTTTTCTTATTTTTCATTAGGGGTTGCATCCCTTTGTGGTTTTTGTGAGTTTATTTTTCTTTGTTGAAGTGATAGAATGGTGCAAGGGTGTAAAGAGAAAAACAGAAAAAGAGAAAGAAGAAGATATGTACTATATCTCCTAAATTTCAAAGTGAATTTCTTGATATGGTGTGGCTCTGTGATTTTTTTCTGATTTCGAATTTTTTCACATTAAATCATGATGTTCTTTCTTCTGCTGCTTTTTTTCTTTCTTGTTTTGTATTTGCTATATGTTTTACTTCCCCAACCTTTATATGGTGCGCATTATAAATCTTGATTGAGGCTAAGTATAATTCACACAATTAACATTTAATTAATTAACTTATCTGATTCAAAGCTTGATTAAATTCAAGAAAAATAAAAATTAAAATGAAATATTTATCAATTGAGTTCTAAGAATTTTTTTTCTAATTATTTCAGTTTTTCAGTATATCAAAACATATTTGAATCAATTTTTATGCTCAATGCAATGATTTATTTTATTTATAAAAATTATTTATCTATACTTAATTTATATAACTAAATATTGCTTAAGTTATATTATCATATTTTATAAAAAAAATATTTTCTATATTCATCTAATTTTTTAACAGCTCACATATAATTCCATCCATTTATATTCATTTAATTTTAAAAAAATAGCATATTTGGAATAGTTTTTAAGACCCACATTTGTTGGATGTTTTAAGTTCTAATGGTTACATGGTGAGAAGTAGAACCACAATGTAGTAAATATGCTTGTCTGAGGTCATGGTTTTGAAAATCGGATCGGCTAGTTATATCAGTTCAATCATGAGCAGGTCATATAATCATTTCGATTCATCTTAAAAGTGGGCCTGCATCAACTCAGTATGAGCTAGGTTCAATCGGTCCATTTAATCGCTTTCTTTAAAACGACAAGTGCAATTGCTATTCAATTTAAATAATTAAACTAATTAAATAAGTTTAGTATAGAGTATTAAATTTAATGAATTAATTTAAATTTAAAATAAAAATAAAAATTTTATAATAATCAATTACCAACTAAGCACCAACTAAACATACCTACATTGTCACCTATTATTTGTCCCGTGTTTGGAGATGGTACTAATAAGTTCTTTGCATTCTTCCATTCAAACACATACGATTTGGCTAGGTAGTTCTATCATGATCTCCCATATTGAACTACCGTGTTCTTACCAAAATTAGATGACAAACATCAATTTTTATGTCATCACGAAGGACCTCACAAACAAAATTCTTACTTATGGAGAGCATCACGTTGCACAACTCATACATAAAGACATTTACTCCTTTATAATTCAGTTGATTTTGTAAGGATGAGGGTGTTTAGAGATTTTAAGATGTAGAGTCTTCACCACCTTATTGGAAGGGACATTTTCTATGCGCCTACTAAATCCATAATGAATTCACATATGTTTCCTCCAATGGTGTACCTTATTCTGAAAATAATGTTTAGTTAGGTTACTACTTGTTATTTTGAAGCTAAGGGTATTTTCGCTAGTATATAGGCTAGGAATTTGCCCTCATTAGCTACTTTGCCCTCAAATTCCACCCTTGTTGCATATAAGAAGTATTTATTAATTTTGGGTTTGGCATTATTGTCAACCAACTAAAGTTGTTTGCAGTTGGGACATTCTTTTGATTGGTATTCTGGTTGAAAATATTTGAAGCATTTGGAAGGTTCATGTTTGTGATAAATATACCTATATTACTTGTGCTTTTGACATCTTCTCCCCTATGAAAGTAAATGAAAAATGAAACTAAATGTGGCTAAACTTATTGGTTGAGTTTGGTTCCATGATTGTCTCTGTTTGTTACACTACATAGGATCGCTAGTTATTAGCATATTTTGATCATAGATTTGGTTGGATATCAGCCTTATATACATAGTTTATTGCCCATGAAAAAGTGAATGACCATTCTTCTCTAACTTGTCATGAATGGATTCCTTTAGCCCTCTAATTTATCTAGCCACTATTTGTTGCTTGGATTCATTAATGCCATTTTGAGCACAAAGGCAATAAAACTCTTCTATGAAGATGCTAACCATGCAGTTCCCTTGAGTGCATTATTGATATTATGTAAAGGATCTTCTCATAATATGAGGGTAAGAAATGGATGTGTAGTTGTTTCATCCCAGCCAAACTTTTGATTGGTCTATAGCCTTCTTACAGACTAGATAATGCGAGCTGCTATCACGAGGCTCTAGCTCCACCCTTTAACTTCCATGTTACATACCTAACCTTTTTTATGTGGATGTGTCCATGCATTCAAAAAATGATTCTACTATTTGCTCCTAATCAAGATAAACCTTGATGTATAAATATCCCTCAAAGCAAGGTATGCCAATATTTACTTTGCAATTAATGTAAGCCCTGTTGACCAAGGGTCTGTGATAATGAATGGGTTTTTTTAATGAAATTTCTTTGTCAGATTCAGAATCAAAGAAATTGTTCGACAATCAGGAAGTATTTCCTCTTCAGATTCTTGGTGTTTGGATTGTACCAGTGGATCGAATCTTAGGTGATGCTTCCAATATAGATTCATCGCACTAGTATCAACTTTCACAAATCTCTACTATCACTTTTGATGGAGCACCAATGACAAGAAGCAAGCAAAAGGGTAAGCCAAGAAGATTTTTGTTAAAAAAATCAATAGTGATAATTACAACATATCAAAAGCTTTTGTTCATACCTTTTAGCTAGGTTTTATTCCCATAACTAATAACAAAAAGTTCCAAAAAGATTACTAGTACTTAATAAAATTATTAGTCTAATTAATAGATTGAAAAGCTTAAATGCCATTAAGTAAAGCCCCTAAGTCAAATAAGGTTGCTCGACTATCTTGGAGCAAGCTACATCATCAGTGCTAGTAGCACAATAGAGCTAGATTAATTTTATTACTAGTTGATTAACCCTAACTCATGGAACTTCATAGGAAGACATCAATGTTTATATTTAGGGCCTGTTTGGCAGGGGCACATCTTTATATAAAGTTGGTTGTATTGGTTCTGAAGTTGCTGTGAATAAAGCAACTTCGCTACTATGATTCATAAAGCAACTTTTCACTACAGAAGTTTTTTAAAAACAGTAAGAAAACAGCAGCCAAATAAAATTATAGTTATTGTCTAACAAAAAAGTTTTCAGAAAGTTGTCTCAAACAAACCCTTAATGGTGGTTGGAGACCCTGAATGATAGTTGGAGACTTAAGAGTTTAGTCCATGAAGAAGTAGAATATTACTAACATTTTATTATGTATTTGCTAGTTAATGTTACATATTCAACATTCTATCACATTTTATTTTTAAAATGGCTAAATATTAGAAGTTAATAATTATTTTAAAATTGCAATCAAAATCAATAATTTAGCACATTATCGACCTTTCATATTGAAATACTATATAGTTATTAGTTATGCAAGTAAAAGTTGTAGCCATAATTTTCATTAAAATTTACACAAACAATTACTTATAATTACAAATATTTTTTACCATATAAATATTAGCCATAATATTTTATTTTTAAAATAAATGTGATTATATTCAATCTTCCAGTATTGCCCTGATACCACGTTGAACCTGCAATGTATATAGCAAGTATACTACCTGCTGCTATTGCATACTTTCATACATGAAGATAGCTGAAAGCAAAGAACAGAAAACAGAGAAAACAGAGAGCAGGGAATGGAAAAACTGCACTGCATTCATTAACCTTTCTTCAATACAATACTAGCATATATAATCTCTTTAATTTTGCTACAAACAGTCGATATTTTATCCAAATTTGAAGAAATCTCCTTCTGTTTGATGAGAAGGAGATTCACAATGGGAACTCATTAGGGAAAGCAATGACGAAACTGATTACATGTGAGGAGAAGAGAAGGCTCATTGTAGATGACATCCCGGGACCGATGGCCTACAATGGGCTCACTAGGGAAGGCATCACGGGGCCGATGTGCTTGAACACATGTTCGAGTTTGAGTCATGCACTAACTTGATTCAGTTCAATTCAAAATTTTATGATATGAACTTCAATAAGCAGTCCACACATAAAAGCAGGGATATTTTGGTCAAAAACCAACTTCCGGCATATTTTTTAAATAAATATATAGTTGATATATCTCTCCAATTACACCAATTATTGCAGAAACGAGATCAATGTATTCTGGTAAATATTGAGTAAAGATGTTTTGATCAAATAAATGAAATAAATGTATTTTGATCAAATAAATGAAATAAATGTATATAAAAAATATGAATAATTAATTATATTTTATACGTCATCAAAAATCTTCTTGATCGAGAATGAATTTCAAGACATATTCAAGTTGAAATAATTAAATGCAAGACCATCTGAACACTGATTTCAGCAAACTTCTAATCAAATTGAACACCTCACTGAGACGAACCCCAACGATACTAAAATTCTTCTAATCTGAGTCCAAATGGGCTCAAATCAAGGGCTTAAAACATATTTGAAAGCTCCAAGCCATTAATTGGATGACCAAATCATATCCAAAATATGTCATGCTTATAATCGAATCGAGCGGCTCGATGAGACGAATCCAACAAGCCCAAGATCGCTTAATTTTGGCATCATTAATGCAATTAAATGCTGAACAAATGTTCTATGATCAATGTAATCGAACAAACTTCTTCCGGCAACCATCATTGGGCCTTTGTCCAATCTCTCGCCCACTAACTACTATCCCTCAAATCTCAATCGCCCGCCGACTAAGGTTCTTCCGACCACCATCGCTCCTCGACTAAGGTTATTTTGACTTCCGTGGCCCATCGAATACGGTCTCTTTGACCTCCGTCGCTCGCCGACTATGATCTCTCCGACTACCATCGCCTGCTGACTACAATCCCTCGGATCTCCATCGCCAGTTTACTACGATCCCTCTGACCTCCATCTCCCTCCCACTACGGTCCCTCTGACCTCCGTTGCCCGCCGACTATAGTCCCTCCGACCTCCGTCACCCATTGACTATGTTTCCTCCAACTTTCGTTGCTCTCAACTACGATCCCTTCGACCTCCGTCGTCTGCCGACTATTGTCCCTCCAAACTCTTCCATATTTTGACTATGGTCACTCCGACCTCTGTCGCCCGCATATTACAATTTCTCTGACCACCATCACCCATTGACTACGGTCCCTTCGACCTCTGTCACCCGCTAACTGTAGTCCCTCTGACCTCTGTTGCCAGCCGACGACGATCCCTTTGACTTCCGTGGCCCGGTGTCTGCGGTGCCTCCGACCTTTGTTGCTCGCCGACAATAATCTCTCTGATCACCGTTGCTCGTCGACTACGGTCCCTCCGACCACTATCGCCTGCCAACTACAGTCCCACCGCGAATGACCGACTACGGTCCCTTCGACCTTCGTCACCCACGGACTTTGGTCACCGGGTAACGGTCCTCTGATGTCCCTCCTTGCCGACTATGCTCTCTCAAACCTTTGTCACATGATGTGAAACCACTTAAGTAAAAGAAAGCTAAACTCTTAAACATCAAGGCGTCTTTTGGTGTAATGATTATAATTTTAGTAAGAAACTCCACAGTTATGCATGCTCATTTTAGAGCAATTTTGGGATGCGTGACCTACTGAGAAGCTACACCAGCAGGACAAAATCATGAGGCTCTTAGGCCAAAACGGATAATATCTCGATAGTTAAGAGTTTGGGCTGTCACACCCGACAACGGCCGCTCTGACCAACGTTGCTCAACTACGGTCCTTCTGTCCTTCGTAACTTGCCAGCTACGATCCCTCCGACCTCTGTCATCCAAATATAGTCCTACCAACCAAATGAGCAAATCAACACTCACTTGAAAATATCTCTTATGACATTGGGTTCTTCCAGCCCCAACCATATAAAGTGTTCTACGTGATGTATATTTGTTACATTGAGGCAACGTGTTCCCCCGAAGAAGGATATCATTTGTAATTAACAACAAATACTGGTGGATTCATTCAAATTAGGCAAGACCTCGTGAATTCATTTAAAAATTTTGATGTCTCTTATGACTCTTGTATCCCTTTCTCTTATTTGTATATATGCTGAATCTTCATATAAAAATTAAGACGCTAAATTTTATATCTCTCATGAATATTCGAGAACACAACAATATTCATCTTAAAATATATTTACTACTAAAACTAATTTTTATTAAAATGTTGAGTTGATATAAATGGCATCGGCTACTGTACATCTGACCGGAGCAAGATCATCTGTTCAACTAAAATTATTCATTCAAATTACGAATTTGAAATACATATTCGAAGATTTATTGCTTATTATTAAAAAATAATAATTTATTAATTGCTTCATGCCTTGTTTGATAGACGTGACATTTGCCTTTGTTCTGGCCGACAAATTTATCGTACAGTCCATTTCAAGGAATGCACAATCACTCACCTCTAATAATGAAACCTAACATTTCATTTAATATAGAGTATAAGATTAAGATAAAGCCTATTCGAATTAATATATAATCTAAAAGGGTTTAAATGATTTGGCAAACGATTAGGCTTTATTTGGGATAATTTTTTTACTGTTTTGTAAGACAGTTTTTTAATACAGAAATTTTTAGTTCATAAAATTAATATAGAAATTTTTAGTTCATAAAATTTTTGTACTAAAAGATTATTTTAAAAAATAATAAAAAAGCTATCTCAAACAAAGCCTACATATTCTCTAAATTCGGTGAAAGCGCCCATAAGTATTATGTAATGTAGATAATAGAAAAATGTAAGGTAGCATCAGAGTAATTGAAAAATATGCCTTCTTGACGACTATGATTGTGAATAACTCAATTTTGGACCAAATAATATTGAGTAAGAATTTGAAACCTTTTATATATAAATATATATATTTAAAATAAGAATATATATATTTATTTTTATTTTACTATATTTAATTTAAAATAAATTCATCAACTTCCAAACTTGATATGATTTCAAAAAATTCACTTGATTGGTATGAATTTTGAAGCATTACTTATATTTTTCTAGTTTTAGCAAATGTATAATCAAATTGAACGTCTCGACAAGATAAACCTAATGATGCCAAAAGTGATCTGATTCGATCCAAATCCAAAAAAACACAAATCAAGCATTTGAATTACAATTTGAATCTTCAAGATATTTATTGAATGATCCAATGGTCAAGTTTATAAATAATTTTACATTATTAAGAAGATATAATATCGAATCAATCAAACATACTACATTATAAAATTAAATATTCAGTGGGGGCCCCAATGCGTCGGCTGCATGTACAGTGGCGTGGGTGGTCTGGTAGGTCGTCCGGAGTTTACAGCCTGCCAAGCGTGTCTGACAAAGTCAGGCGTGACAGCGGACGGTTCCTCGTCATTAAAAAAAAAAAAAGATATTCCTTGACCTCTCAAGTCTCAACCCTGATGAAGGATGCCATTGCCAAGCTATGAATTGTTCTATCTTTTTCCTCTTACAATTCTTATATGTAATAGTTGAAACATACCTAAAGATAGTTGTAGCATAAGTGTTGGGTGCTGCACCATAGGCCACAAGAACTATAATGTAAGGCTTGTTATGGTGCAGGTCTTGCTATAGAGTCTGTCATGATATAGTGAAGGTATTTTTATAATTAAAGTACTATATAAGATAGTTTTGATGCAAATCTAACTTTGACTCACAGCTTGATGTAATAAAAGTTTTATAAGTGTTAGTTGTGGCGTAATCCTTATTACTATGCAAGATTTAGGCTTCGTTTGAGACGGCTTTTTTGTTGCTTCTTAAAGCAACTTTTTAGTGCAAAAATTAAAATTTTATACAAAAAAGTTATACTAAAAAATTGCTTTAAGAAGCAACAAGAAAGTCGTCACAAACGAATCCTTAGACTTTGTTTGAGACAACTTTCTTCTTATTGTTTTCTAAAGCAGATTTCTTGTAGAAATCTGCTTTAGAAAATAATAAGAAAACTGTCCCAAACGAGGCCTCAGTATGCTATAGACCTTATTATGATGTAATCTTAAAAAGAGATATGTATGACACATATGACTATATTACATGTTTTGGAGATAGAAAACACTAGGAAGGATTCATGTAACCTTTCAGTTTGAAAAAATATCTTAGAAATAATCGAAATAATTATTATTTATGATTTTTGTGAAGGACATTCCAATCCTTTTACAAGGTATTTATCATAACTATCAAATATAGATAATGCATGATTGTGCCTTCCCATAAGAAAATTTTTATATGATAATGCTTCCTCTAGAATAACATTATCGACTTGTCCAAATTAATGTTAATCGACATGGTTAGTGATGGTCTAGCTATAGTAGTTTGATGATGGCTATCCCTAATTATATCTTCTATCGATGGCATGAAAATAGCTTAACCTTGATCTCAATGATAAACACTCTTTTTTTTTTTTTTGCAATATATTGCTAAATTTTGTTATTTTATAAGGACTAGCTTCTTTCCTATGGAGGAGTATTTCATCATACAAATTTATTAATTATGGGTTATAAAAATAACAATGAGTGATAAAAAAAACTTTAACATTTTAACTGGATCTGCAAAATATTATGAGTGACGGCGCTTAGATACATTAAACTTTTGGGGGATTTAATTTCAGCAGGCGGTCACGAACTAGTGAAGGTGATAGCGCAAGTTTGTTTCCACCCAGGAATCTTCTCGAATGAGGACGCCTTTCACATGCAAGAGCGGCCAGTCAAATCGGTTCGTTCCACTCGAAGCTATTTAATTTAGTGATCTTTGAATAGCAAAATCGAATGAATTTGGGTTCAATGGAGTCAATCGAATGAATTTGGGTTCAATGGAGTCAATCAAATAAATCATATATTTTTTTGTTTTGATACCAAGACTTGATAATAACTTCTAATATTTTTACCAATTATGTTAACTAACCCACAATTATAGCTATTTTCAATATCATTTCAAACTCAGTCAATTTCTTATTTGACAAAAATTACAGATAAAACTAAGCATCATTTTAAATTAATAAAAGTTGAGGATAACTAATGAAAAGCCTCATGCTCAAATGACCCAAAGATTCTTGTAATGATTAAACAGCTAAGAAGGTACAGTGCCTCTAAACTAATTGCAGAACATGACAAGATAGGGCATACTATATAGCATCAAACCACTAGAAACTCATTTTATGGATCAGTGGTCCATCCTTAACCTCCCAACATACTATTTAGTAACCATCATTAGTTGTTCTTAATTATCATTCTATGACCTACCCATCCGCTATAAACAAAAAAATTAATAATAGGGGAATGATTTAGCCCTAAAAATTTTGAATGATCATCGTTTGAAATTTAAAATAGTGTTATAAGTGAATCAAGTTGGTTCGTGAGTTAGTTTGAGCTTAGCTCAATAAATGACTCATGAGTTTAACTCAATGAACTAGTGAGTTGAATTTGAGCCGATCTCGACTCGACTCGATAGCTCGCGAGTCAGCTCTTTTAAGAAATATTACTATAAAATGAACTTAAACTATATTAGAATTCAGAAATTCAAATATAAACCTATTTTATATACTTAAACATTATATTCTTTATTATTTAATTTCTAATTTCTTATTTTTTTTAATTTCATTATAATAATTGCTTGAATCATAATCTTTTGCTCTCTTTCGTGGTAAATGAGCCTGTTAAGAAGCATGCTTAAAATTGTAGAATTAAGCTCGAGCTCAAGCTCGATTAATCAATTAAGCTCAAGTTAAAGGTGACTCGAGCTCAGCTCGACTCATTTATACCCCTAATTTAAGGTATACTTATTTATTAAATAATAGTAATATTGTTATATTTTAAATTATATTTCTTAAATCATAGTTAATTATCTTTGGGTACACCATTTTTTTTGTTACTTGTGCTATTTGATATATCATAAAAATTATTGATATGAGCAATAATTGTTAGTCACACTAATAATAATATGACTTCACCAAATTTTAACAAATTTATTATGATAAATATGATAAATAAATGCAAAATGCATTATGATTTTAATGGTGCATTTATGAGAATTCATGGCATTCAGAGGGGTTCCTGAAAGCATTGGCCGACCAAGTATCCTTCCGAAAGGGTTATTGTATACAGACGCTTGAATTTCTTTACTTGAAAGAAGCACGAAAGATCTAAAAAGATATTTAGTTATGTTGGGTCTAAGTCACATTCATCAACTGAATAAGAGATTGTCGTTGGCTGTCTCGTTTGGTGCCAGAGCATTAATTTGGCGAATGTTACGCTTGGGCCCCTCCCATATAAATTTGGTCCCTACAGCAAGATATAGTTTTTTTTTTTTTTTTCTTTAGAGCATCAATGTATGATTACTTAAATACATTCGATTGCTGGCTAACAGTAAAGAGTGAGAGCTCCCTACCATCACTAACAAGGTGCATTCTCATTACTGATATCAATATCCGCCCTCGCTAGCAAGCACCAATAAGATCATGCCCGTCATCAATATTAGCCCCGATGTCTGTCAACAGTCGATACCAACGCAACTGGCATCAGCCGACATTAGCCCGTTGCATAATTTCACCAACAAGGTTGGTGCCCACCACTGACATCAATCCCAACATTTGCAGTTCACCATAAGGTGGATGTCCACCCTCATTACTAACTATGATGCTCGTTGTCGCCAGCAAAGTCAATGTCTATCATCTTAGTCTTAGGTTTGCTCTATTATAAGTAATATGTCATAATAGATTATCAAATGTCTATTTATGCAAATCCATAAAAGTTGTCTCAATTTTCACCTTGAATATTATCTCCTGCAATTGATGTCCATTGCATTATAAGGAATTGTCTTCTCTGTCATATATTGCAATAGAGCATATTTTAACCCAGTCAAATAATATTATAGGAGTTATTATAAATCTAATTTATAAACCGTCTTCGTCATAATATAGTTATCATTGTACTTTAATTATAATAATTTTATCCTAATTTTAGGGGCAATGTAGAAAATTGACACATGTCAATACACTAGTTGTCTGGAATCATTAGGTGTCCATTTTACAAATCTATTTCACCAGATCATTCTAGACATGCTTAACTAATTTATTAAAATTTTTCTGTAATTTTTAGAGCACCAGACTTGAAGATATGAAAGGATTTATAATAATTTTATGCTAAAAACTAAACAATTGTCATAATTACATTTGTATCCTTAAGATGTTTTTTTATAAAAAAATCCTAACCCACTTTACATAATTGAAATTTTCCCATTTCATTTGTTTTTCCCCAATTGATTTTTGACAGAGAAAAAAAGGGGAAAGTTAAGGGAAAAAGGGGAGTAAAACCTAAGTTTGGGAGCTGTAGAGCCAATTTTTTAGTCCCTCTAGTTGACAAATTTGTTCATCTCAAGGTAGACAACTATTACCCATTCTCTAATTTTAATGATTTTATATATTTTATATTTTATGAATTTAAGTTTGATCAAAACATGTAAAATTTGTGATATCTTGATTTTTAGCAAACTTCTATCATGTAACTTTTTATATATGATAGATATGATCCTCTTAAGTATTTTGATTGTAATATTATTGAATTCAACCAAATAAACTGAAAGCAGTGATTTTCTGAAGTAAATTCATAGTAGATAAATTTTATAGATTTCTCTGTAATTTATGAATTATTATATTTCATATATGATATTGAGTTACATTGCACAGAAAATATAGCATTTGCATATAAGCAAGGAAGGCTGATTGTTAATACTATAATTAATACGGGTTAGCTCTTAAACTATAATACCCTGCATTAGAAGGTGGGACGACAGACTTTCCTTTAAATAAAATATTGATGGTGTAATCCTAGTTGTAGCCTGTAACCGATTGATCGAATTATATAAATAGGTAGATGAGATGACTCTTAAATGATTATTAAAAACCACATTGGAAATAAATGATTAATAGAAATAAATAAAAGATAAGATTAAATTAATATATGGATAAATATGATATATAACAGATGAAAGGATAAAAACACTATATCAAAGTTGGATATCCTGTCTTGTTTTCCCAATTGTATTTATGAATGCATTTAAATGATAGTGTATTGAATTAATTGATAAATAGAATTATAGAACATGCATTGATAATGTTTAGCATACTGACATGACCAATTGATTAATAGTCCTTTTTATCGATATTTTTTTAATAGTTTAATATATCTTTTTTTACTTCACAAATTATATTGATTTTACTTTTAATTTTAGAGATTTTCTATTACACATATTAATTGATGATTGATATTATTAGAACTTGAGCAAGCATATTGAATATTTTATCTTGTATTAAAGGCTATGGCAAGTTTTGGTTACTTGTTGGACTTTGTAAGCTCATTATTTGATTTTTATATGATTTCGAATAAATGTAAGGAGCTTGCAATATGATGCTAGATAGATATGTTAGTTTTGTTCTATGTTCAACTTTTTGGTTTGACATAAGTTTTTTTGTAGCCTCTGGTGACTATTGTATACATGCTTTTGAGTTTTGGAGTTTGTCGTAGAATGTAAATATTGATAGTAGCAATGTAATTATATTTTTTATGTTGTTTTTTTTTAATGTAATTAATCAGCTATGAATATCAAATTGATCTAGTTATAAATAAACAAATATTGGAATATTCGTTGTTAATGAATTACAACAACAACAACAACATCAAGCCTTTGTTGCATTACGTGGGGTCAGCTACATGAATCCCTTTTCTCCATTGTGTCATGTTAAAAGTAAAATTCTCGTTTAAATCTAATAAAGAAAGATAATTTCTAATATTTTCCAACCAAGTCTTTTTAGGTTTACCTCTACCTTTTTTTAGCATAAGTCAAATCTAATACCTCTACTTTCCTAACCGGGTCATCAGAAGGCCGCCGTTTTATGTGACGAAATCATCTAAGGTGACTCTCTCTAATCTTATCTTCCACTGGAGCTACTCCAACCTTTTCACGTATATGCACATTTTGTATTCTATCTCTAAGGGTAAAGCCACTCATCCGCCTGAGCATCCTCATCTCTGCAACACTTAACTTAGTATTATGATTCTCTTTTAATGGCCAACATTCGGCACCATAAAGCATTGTATGTCTCACCACCATCTTATAGAATTTTCCCTTAAGTTTGAGGGGGATTTTTCTATCACACAACAAGCCAGATGCATTCCTCCACTTCAACCATCCAACTTGAATTCTGCTAATAATATCCCCATCTATTTCCCCATCACTCTGAACAATAGATCCAAGATATCTAAAACATGTACTCTTATTAATGACTTGATCGCGCAAAGTCACAATCCCCTCACTAGTTGTTAATGAATTGAAAGAGAGAAATATAATAGAAATGTAGTTCTTCTACTTTATATCTTGGGACATGACATATATGACTCAAACTAGTGAATTCATTTTAAGTGAGCTAAGCATTATGATTTTTGTCCTTGAGTTCTCAATGTAAGAAATCTTGTCTCTCATAAATTATTCTCAACTTATCTTATATATATATATATATATATATATATATATATATATATATATATATATATATGTGTGTGTGTGTGTGTGTGTGTGTGTGCGCGCGCGCGCGTGTGTGTGTGTGTGTGTGTGTGTGTGTGTGTGTGTGTTTAGGCTCCGTCACCTCGGGTTTGTTGGGGGAAATGTTGTGGATGTTGATAATGTGGAGGTGGCTAACGCCTCATACCATATGGGGGAAATTTTGTTGGTTGAGGAATCTGCGAGGGCTGGGGATCATGGCCCCATCAATGTTGATATCCCTTTGGCTGTCTCTTCTCCTGTGCCTAATTTGATTGTTGAGCAATATGAATTCAGGGAGGGTGTTGATGATGATTTGGGAGTTGATACTGGTATGGTGTCCTCTGCTGTGGCTATTGAGAATATCATCCCATCGGTGAGGGTTGATTGAAATTTGGGGCACGACAATGGCTTTGATAACTATAATACCCATAAGGATTTGGTAACACTTGTTTCTAATGCTGTTGTTGAGGCTAATAATTGTGATGGCCAAGAGGGTGCTAAGGAGGTTTTGGAAACTAATTATTATTTTCTTAACATCATAGCTAGTCCCATTTTATTTGAGGTTGGAAATAAATATGTTGCAATTGAGAATTCTGATGGTAATTCGGTGTCTTTGGAACCTGTTATGGTTCAACTGAGGTGCATGTGGAATGTAGTGAGAATGGTTTTGGTTCTTTGGACTTGACCTGTAACTTGGAAGGGAATTATAAGGTGTCGTTGGTTGAAGTGCCAATTGAGCTTATTTCATCTGATGAGTTGAAGGCTAAGTTGTCTTCAAATTTGATTGAAACATGTGTGGAGCAATCAGATTGGTTGGATGGGGATGGTACTTCGCCTTACAAGGAAACTAGAAATGGATTTGATGAGTCGTTGAATGATTTTCATGAGTTTTATGTCTTAAATGTGGGTAGTAACATTCATAAAGGCTTTTCTCATGGTGGAAGCAAACGTCATGGCTGAAAATCTAAGAAGATGTAATCCTTCTTCTGTTTTTTTTTTGTATCATTTGGTGTTTTGGTTCTCTGGTTGGTTGGGTATTATCCGTGGCAATCTTTGTTGGCTGGTGACTTCTCTATTAAGGGTCTTTTGTTTGTTAGCTTCCTAGTTGTTTCAACTGGCAATCTCTGTTGGCTGGTGGGTGTAGTTGATGTTATGGCTCTGTCTTATTTTTTTCTGTGTTTCTCTTATGGTTTTGCAGGTAGTAGACGGTAGGCTGCATGGCAGCTGGTAGGGGTGTCAATACGGGTCAACGGGTCGGGTTCGGGTCGAACCTGACTTGACCTGGTCGTAAACGGGTTGACACTAACCCGACCCGATTTTGCAAACATGTCAGGTTTGTCAACCCGGACCCAGACCTGACCCTAGCGGGTTACCAGGTTGACCCGACCCGACCTGCAAGAGCTAGGGCCTAACGCAAGACCGGAGCAATAGAGCGTATATGCAAGGCTTCGAGCGCGCTCAGCGCAGCGGTTCAACTCGAGCCCTGCGACTAAGGCGACTGCCGACTAAGCGAGATTGCGGTTGTGAGCCTGCGACTATGCGAGGCCGCGACTGGTGCAGCTCTGGGGTTCGATGCGAGGCGGTAGTGTGGTTGTGCGATGCGACCGGTGCGGCAGTGCGGCTTTGGGATGGACCAAGGCGATTGGTGCGGCAGTGCGGCTCCGCCGTTCCACAGTTCAACGGCCGACGCGAGAGCCTGTGACTAGGCGAGGTCGAGGTAGGTAACGCTGGTTGGCACTTGGCAGGCGGGTTAATCCCGGGTCAATTTCGGGTTACTGATTTGATCAAGACTCGACCCGTTTTTTTAAACGGGTCGAGAATTGAAACCCGAACCCAACCCGTTTGTTAAACAGGTCAACCCTAATCTAAATTTTCGAGTCAGGTTGTCGGGTTGTGTCAATAATTGACACCTAGGAGTTGGTGGCTTTTCTGGGACCTCTGCTGATTGAGTTTTTTGGCTGGTTTTATTTTTGATTTTGGTATGATTTTGTAATTAGGTTGATTTCGAGGCTCTTAGGTTTTGATTCGAATGCTGTATTTTAGCGAGCTTTGGAGTCATTAAGCACGTATAATTTTGATTTATATTAACGTGTAGGCCTCTTCCGTGGGGTTTTATCAAAATAATATATATATATGAGAATTTTGTATAATACTGAAATGATAAACTCTCTATACCTTTGTGAATATTCCATCACACAATATATAAGACTTTGTATATAATAACTTATCTAATAACACGATGTTTCAAAATATTCCTCATTTCTTTGAAGTTCTAATAAATAAAAAACTACAAAAAATTCTAAAAACTTTGAAGCAAATAATATTTCATTGTGAAGTTGGTATGAAGAAAGCATCTCAACTATTTTGATCGTAAAAATAATTTTTCATTACATAAATTTTTAAAAATAAAAAAATAGCAATCAAATAAAATTATGCTCATTATCTAAAAACAATAAAGCAGCCAAAAAAATATCTCAACCCTTAATGTGTCTAAATCAGTTCATTTTCAGAGCTAAAATGATCACAAAGTGCATGGCACAGGCAAGGGTGATATTCATTATAATAGTTGTATTTATTACAAGAAGGCATGGGCGTATAAATATGCTTCCAACTTCCAAGGGCCCTATTAGATCTGGCCGTGAACTTTGTCTACAGTACTCGGGACAATGATGTTGAAACCTTACTTCTTTTCCTATAAAAGTGTAAATAACGAACAAAGACGTGAGTTAGTGACAATATATATATTAGATATTAAATTTTTATATAAATAAAAATTTAAATTTAGATATTAAATATATAAAAATTACATGATACTTATATAAATCCCTTTTATTTTATATTTTAAGACTTATTAAATATTATGCTGGATCGAATAAATGTATTTTTTATAGTTTTTTTTTTCGTGGTGAGAATAAATCATCAAAAATTTTGGAGGATTATATTTTAGCGTGATTTGTATATATATCTTAAAACTAGTAAATATTTCTTAATTTAATACCTAAAACTTAATATTTATTGATATAAGATTTAAATATCTAAATAATATCAAAAGTATTATTAATATTAATAATATATAAATAATTATTAAAATTTAGATTATATATATATAACTGCATGATAAAATTTATGGTGTGTACGTAAATTCTTCAAAATTTTTTATAAACATTCAAATAATGAATAGGTTTATGATCCACTTAACACTAATCTTGTGAATTAGCATATAATCCAATAACCCAATTATTATAAGCCTTTTTTTGCAACAATTATAGAATTTTCTTGCAATTGTACCTTCACATCATTTGATATGCACTCCCTTTAGTTATTTATTTTATAAAAAAAGTTTTCTTAACATTTGTTGTAAGGATTACTATCTTATATTTGTTTAAATTAAAGCATTTAATTAGCACAAATTAAAATTTAAAATTATTAAAATCTAACTTCCAACGTGAACATTCTTAGATTAAAATTTTCATAATATAAATCTTTTAAGCTAAATTGTGATAATTTTCCATCTGAATTTTGAGGGGAAATATTTTGACTTATGTCTCATATGCCATAAAACTTAATTTCAAAATTAAAAATTGAAGTTTTTTTTTTTTTTGAGAAATTTCTGTAATAAAATTTCTATATAAATTTTTTTCTCATTTATTTCCTTAGCTGAATTTTGGTCTTTCTTCTTACTTCAATGAAAGAATAAAATTATTTTGTAGAAAAAAAATCAATATTATAAGGATTATAAGCTAATAAGTGCACCCAATGAATATTTGATATTTGTTTATATAAAATTTATTAATATAATAGAACAAATTAAAATAAAATGTTTAAATTTTATTTTATACTAGAACAATGTTGAAGGTTGACTCTGTTCTTTATTTATATTCGTGTATAAATATATAATTATCATTTAACATATAAATCATAAAATTTTTAATAAAATATCAATTTATTCCTATTCTAATTGTTTATTTTATGACTTAATTTATATTTTTATTGAAATTTTTAATTTTTTTATTTTTCAAATTATACATTTTTATTTGAAGTATAAATATGATACAATCATAAAATAAAAAATTTGACATGTAAAATATTAGAATAACAACCGCATGAAGTTTGATTAACAAACTGGAAGTGATATATTGGAGCAGAAATTACAAATTTCTTATTTTTCGAAATACTTAAATTTACACGATAAATCCATGAGCGATTGCGCGATTGGCGGCAAGATTGGTCGTCTCGTATACCGGAAGCTCGTCCCTGAACTGTCCGATGGCGGAAAGGCTCTCAAGTTCGAACAGCTCCGAGCTCGACACGCTCTCGCCATCGCTCTCCTCCACTTCCAGATCGACTCCTCTCAGCAACTCCTCCAACACCATCTTCCGATCCCTCGTCACCATCGGAACTTCTCCAAAACGCCGCTTCTCAAGACCGTCATCCACGGCGGCGATGCTCGCCGGCGAGAACCGAACCGATCTCTGCTTGCCGCACCTCGCGGACGCAGGATTCTTGCTAATGCACGATCTCGCCGATTCTTCCTGACATCCGGGGAACTTCGACTTCGTCGGGTTTCGGCCACCGCTGGCAAATATCGCGCTCAGGAAAGCGGCGAGGCGGGCTCGCGGCGACGCCGGGGTCCGCAGAATCCGCAGATCGCGGATCCGGCTACGGATCGAGCCTTGCCTCTGTTTTTCTGGTGGCGGATCCGAGCATAAGCGGTCGCATCGGTTAAGAGCTGGGCAAGGGCGAGCAGTGGAGTCAGCGTCGGAGGAGGAGAAGCCGCCGAAGCTGGAGCAGTCGGAGGAGCTCGAGGTGGAAAAGTGGCGGCGGAGATTCGCCGGAGGTTGAGGTATTGGGATCAATCTTTTGTCGATGGTAGGGATCTGTCTCTTTGAGGTGTAGGAGAGGGCTGGGCCCGGTGATGCGCCGTTGGATTCGTCGATAGAGCGGTAGATGGAGTCGAGTAGGGAAGAGGAGAAGGATGGCTTCTTCCGGCCGTGCCAATGGGCCGATTTCTCCATTGTGGATTCCAAGAGCAGAGCAGAGAAAGGAGGTAAACAGATCAAATCTGAATAATAAGTGAACTGAAGAGATGAATTTATTTGGGATTATGAGCTTTGATGTTCTATATTTTGAAGACAAGTTTTGACGATTTTGGAGGGAAGAATTTATGATAAGACGGCGATTGGTAGACGAGAGGGACAGATGGGCTTGGGAGGCTAAATGGAGTTGAGAAGGGAAGACGGGGATCGTGGGGGCTTTAAAGGGATAACGGGCGGAGTCGCGGAAAAATTTTACGTACGGACATCCGCATATAATAATAATAATAGGACGAATTTTAAAATTTTCACTCAAAAAATTAAAGAAGAAAAAAAATAAAACAAGCATACTCTACTATTTCTACAATGGAATATATATTTCTCAACTGCACAAAAATTTTGCTAAACTTTTCCTCGTAAATTAGAAAAATTGAATTACATTATCTCTGTGCTACACATATTGCTCTTCCTATAGTTCTACATTATTAGAATTTTATTGGATAGCTTAATTTACAGCATATCTATATTATTATTATTAATTTATCATTATAAAAAGGACGGATCATTATTTTAATATTAAAGTTTTGTTTGGAATAATTTTTTTTATAATTTTACTTTTCACATCGCAATCATAATTTTTGTGTGACTATTATATTCTTTTGATGCTTTCAAAAAAAAATTTGTATTAAAGAAGTTGCTTTCTGCAATAATTTTAAAAATTTAATTTTTCTATAGCAGCTTTATAAAGTAGTAAGAAAACCATCCAAAATGAAGCCTAAATCTTAGTCATACATATTATTATTATTTTTATCAAATTCTCTACTTTCCATTTTATATATTCAGTTTCTCCTTCATTCGACGTTTCAAAAATAGCTACCTTGATATGTCATCAAAAATCGACTTGACTGTGCATGATTTGTGATGCATATCTGAATCGAAAACTTTCAAAATTAAATTCAAGACCATCCAAATATTGATTTCAACAAACTTAAGTCGGACTAAACATTTTGATGAGTCAAACCAATCGACACCAAAGTAATCTGATTGGAGTCAAAATATTCATAAATCAACCACTTGAATTATAATTGAAAATTTTATGATATTAATTAAAGGTCAGTTGACAAGATGAATCTATTGAACCCAAAGTTGTCAAATTTTGATATCATTAAGACACTTAAATTCTAAAATAATAATCCATGATTAGGTGAATTAATATGGCCCTTCCAATGGAATCCTGAGCTTAAGATTCAAGAGAGCTGAGAGCTTGAAGAATCTGAAAGCTCCATCATAGCACCACCATTGAACCCCTACCATCAGACTACCACAAAATCGTTGTTTTTGGACCACCTCTCGATCATTGCCATCAAAACATCATCCAATAATTTCCTTTAGACAACCGCTGTCAAGCCATCCTCGTCTGACCTTTGTCATTGGTCCATCATAATTTGGCATTGCCATTTGATCTTCGTTTAACCATCGTTGTTGGACCACCATTGCCCAATTATGATCATTTGACCACTTATGCACAACTATGATCCATGAACCATCATAGCATATTTATAGTCCTCTGATCAATATCGCACAACTACAGTTATTCGCCATTATCGCCTAGCTACATTGAGCTAGCCATTATCTCTTGACTGCAATTCTTTGACACTATTGCTCGAATATAATCTCTCAACCACCATCATCCAGATTATCATTCTTTAACTACTATCGTCAAACTATAGTCCTATGGCTACCATTGTTCGATTACAGTGTTTCGACCAATATCACCCAACTACACTTCTCTAACCACCATTGCCAACTGCGGTCCTCTATCCATCGTTGCCCAACTACAATTCTCCGACCACCATCACCCTAATATGATCCTTTGACCACTGTCACCTGACTATGATTCTCAAATTACTTTTCCCTGACTATGATCATTTGACCACTATCACCCAACTGTGATCTCATGACCATTGTCGCCTAACTATAATCCTCCAACTACCTTTATGAGATTACAATCTCCTAAACGTTGTCGTTTGACTACATTCATTTGATCACCTTCATTTGACTATTATCCTCCAACCATTGTTGCTCGACTACAATTCTCTGACCACTTTCACTCGATTATAACCCTCTACTAGGCATTATCTAACTATGTCCATTCGATCACCGTCACCTACTATGGTTCTCGGACCATTATCGCCCAACTATGATATTTTGATCACTATCGTCTGATTAGGTCTTCCAACTACCATCCCTCAACTATAACCCTCTAACCATCGTTGTCCTATTAAAGTCTCCCAATCCCTTTTGCTTGACTACATTCTCCCGACCACCATCATCCGATTATGATTCTCCAACCATTGCCACACCACTACAATCTTTCTATCACTATAACCTAACTATGGTCTCTCGAGCACCGTCATCCAATTATGTCCCTACAACCATCGTCGCTAAACTATGATCGTTTGGCCTCTATCACCCAACTACAGTCTTCTAACCATTATCATCCGACTACGATCCTGTAACTATCATCACCGACTACGATTCTTCAATCACAGTCACCTAACTATGATCCTCCAACCATTATTGCTTGACTATAATACTTTGGTCACCATTGCCCGATTATAACCATCCACTCACAATCCTCAGACTACACCTACTAACTGTATTGCTTATTGTCACTAACAACACTGATGCATGCTATTACTTATAAGGCTAATGCTATCAATACCAACTCTAACTCCAGCATGTACACTTGACATCATTGTCTTGTTTCCTCTTCTCAAATGAACAAACTACAAATAATCTTTTGAAGATAACTCTGATGCATCAGTGCTCTTCCAACTTCGACCATTAAATATATTTATATCTATTATATCGTATCAACATATTCTCCAATCACTAAAAATCATATTATTTATATCCAATGATAAATATGATTCTCTATCCATCATTGCCCAACTGCGATCCTCTATCCATTATTGCCCAACTACAATCCTCCGATCACCATCACCCGAATATGATCCTTTGACCACTGTCACCTGACTATGATTCTTAAATTACTTTCACCTAGTTATGATCATTTGACCACTATCACCTAACTGTAATCTCATGACCATTGTCGTCTAATTATAATCTTCCAACCACCTTTATGAGACTATAATCTCCTAAACATTGTCGTTTGACTACATTCATTTGACCACCTTCATTTGAATATTATCCTCTAACCATTATTGCTCGACTACAATCCTTAGACCACTTTCACTCGATTACAACCCTCTACCAGGCATCATCTGACTATGGTCATTCGATCACTATCACTTAACTATGATTCTCAGACCATTATCGCCCAACTATGATGATTTGACCACTATCGTCTAATTAGGTCCTCCAACTACCATCCCTCAACTATAATTCTCTAACCATCATTGTCCTATTAAAGTCTTCCAATCCCTATTGCTTGACTACATTCTCCCGACCACCATCATCCAATTATGATTCTCCAACCATTGTCACACCACTACAATCTTCCTATCACTACAACCTAACTATGGGCTCTCGAGCATCGTCATCCAATTATGGCCCTACAACCATCGTCACTAAACTATGATCGTTTGGCCTCTATCACCCAACTACAGTCCTCTAACCATTATCATTCGACTACGATCCTGTAACTATTATCATCGACTACAATTCTTCAATCACAGTCATCTAACTATGATCCTCTAACCACTATTGCTTAACTATTATACTTTGATCACCATTGACCGATTATGACCATCCACTCAAAACCCTCAAACTACACCTACTAACTCTATTGCCTATCATCACTAACCACATTGATGCGCGCTATCACTTATAAGGCTGATGCTATCAATACCAACTCTAACATCAGCATTTACACATGACATTATGGTCTTTAAGTTCCTCTTCTCAAATGAACAAACTACAAATTTTCTTTTGAAGCTAACTCTGATGCCTCAGTGCTCTTCCAACTTTGACCAATAAATATGTTTATATCTATTATATCGTATATATCAACATATTCTCCAATCACTAAAAATGATATTATTTATATCCAATGATAAATATTAGTTAAATCATTTCAATTAGATCAAATCCAATCCAAAAAAAATTATTTTTTTTTGAATTTTTTATGTAAAAAATTTACTCTCTCTCTTATGATATGCTCGGTTTCGATTTCAGCCGCATTGGCCCAGACGCCGGCTGCTTGATTTATCTCCCATTCGACCCTGATGCCGCCATCTTCGTCTCTTCTCATCATCGCAGCAAACTTTGATCTATTCTCATTACCGAGCAGAAGCAGGATATCTTGCTTTTTACAATAGTGATTTTAGTTTGAATTTGCTTCGGCCTGATTCTTAACCTCTACTTCTGATTAAATCACCTTACACTAACTCCACATGAGCTAAATGTAAACAGTGCTGAAGATAACACAGGATGCCATACCTGTAGTTGACATAAGCTGATTCAACCTGCAAACATTCATTCATAACTAGAAGCAATAGAAACCTTCCTTCCAGTCCTGTAACAATACATGTATATATATGTATAAATAAAGAGCAAGGAAGTCATTACAGTATCAGAGGTGGTTATAATCCTGTGGTTAAGATTAAAGAGAAGGTTATAGATGAAGACAGCAGGAGTAGTGGCAGAGAGAAGATGGAGGCCCCCCTTCTATCGTTATCTTGATTATGTAAACACTAAATTCATGGTTTCTTTTGCTTTCAGGTGTATCTACAACCGTCGGAGAATCTTTAGGCGGTGAAGGTAGCAGCATTCTTTACTTTCACTAATATGCACGGTTTGTTATTTAGATTTAGGGCTGCAACTGCAAATGGATCGGGTCGAGCCGAGTAGTTGTTTGTTTATATTTGAGCTTGTTTATTATTAGCTAGTTTAAGCTTGGGTTGAGCTCGATTCGAGCTTTGTATTTGTGCTCAAGTTCGGTTAGCTTAAAATAATAGATATTCATGTTTGCTTCATGTTTGGCTCATTTTTCGCTTATCGAGCTCCAATAAAACGAGCCTTATCGAGCCTACTAACAAATAATTACCTAGAGTTTATTTAAGGGAATATCTAATGAGTGTTTTTGACCTACCATGAGATCGTTCATGAATATATCTAGTCAGAATTTTTGAGCTACTAAATGAGCCTGCTCATGAACAAATGAGCTCTTGAATTAGTTAGGAATATCTAAATAGCATTTTTTTTATTTAAAATTTTGGGAATTTGACTCTTCCAACTTATAGAGATTATCAAGATTTTTTCTTAAATTAGTCATGAATTTTGTAAGTTTAAAGGCTTATTATGGGATTTTTCACATATTGAAATTCGAGTTTGATTATTAAACCCCCTAATTGAACTCTAATTTTAAGAAAATTTAAATTATAGATCTTTGAGGGTATAGGAATCAATATCTAAAATTTGATCTTCAATAGCATTTTTATTAATTTTTAATGTTGTATTGATTTCAAAATTAGAATAATCTATAAAAACTAGGAAACCCTACTTTCAAAGTTCAGAATGATTTGGAATTATTTGTCCTTGATTGCATTTTTTATTAAGGCTATCTCAAAATTAATTATATATATATTTATTATATTTTAATTATTTATAAATTTTGCAGCCAAGGCCCATTAGGTTTCCTATGCTAACTTAGAATTAAGGTTTTAGAATTTTCTGCTCAAATGAACTCAAAATCTCTAGAAATTAAACAGAGAATGTGAACCATCCTCAAGCTCAATTTTGGAAATTTTGAATTCGTTTTATTTAGAAATGAACTTTAGGGAATTTTTAGAATTTTTAGGGTTAAGTTATTTAATGAATTATAAAAGGTATGTGGTGATTTAACTGTAGTTCTAAATTATTTCTCCTCTATTCTAGAAACCTAGAGGAGGAGTTTAAAAATGATTTCAAGATTTTAGAATTTATCTTGATTTAATTAGGATCTATTCAAATTAAGTGTCCAATTATGAGTCATTGATTTGAAAATTCAATTATGCTTGAAGCACGACTCCCATCCATATGAGAAACTTTAGAAATTCTTAAACATCTCAAAAAGTTTTTCATATGATTTTGAGGGTGTTTAGAGGTGATTAATGTAATACCCAGTGAAGCGACACACAATTGTACCCATTTTGACATGGAATGGTAAGAGTAACCTACAAAAAATTCATCATGCATGTTTTTTTGCATGTGTCTGTGAGTGTTCTATGTGTATGTGAGAGTCTGAATCTACTCTGAAGCGAGTCTCAGAGGTTTATATGCTTGCATGAAATTCTGAATTTTTTTTCCTGGGAGCACTACGACGCTAGGTTTGGCAGCGCAGTGGCATTGAACTCTTTATATTTTTGCCAAAATAATTAAAAGCCGCAGTTCTATGGCACCGCGCTTTCTAGTGAAGAAAGCTGTTGTAACGCTCCAGAATCTAAATTTAAAAGAATAATACATCTTATCTCTAAGTTAATTTGCCAGAATCACTAAATATCCATCAATATAAATAAATCTAAGGAAATCTGTGGCAAAGCCAGATTTTTTTTTTGTGGGGCACTAATTGTCGATTTTAAAAATATCTTCAATATTTTTCATTTGGGCTTCAGATTGACGTCGGCTCCTTAAACAACTTAGAGTTGTTAACATAAAACTATAAATTAAATAAAAAAAATTAATCAAGAGCATATAGTATAATTAAATAAAAACAAATATATTTTAATAATACAATGATACATTTAAAAAAAATTAAATTATTTGATTAAAAGTTTAAGTTAAAAAAATAAAATAAAGATAAAGAAATTGGAGCCGATTCGCTCTTTCCATCTTTGATGTTCGTTCCTCTTCTCCTTCGCGCATAGGTAGAGGTTTGAATGAGTCGCTAAATAACATCTTCGCTTCCTTCAACGGCATTCCTTCCTATTGGATCTGAATATCCACCTCCTTGTCATTCGCCTGTTCGACGATGCGGGCTTGCTTGTTGCGAAGGTAGCCATCTTTCTTCCATACGCACACTTCCCATCGATTTGTATGTGCTCCCACAGTATCTCAATAAGCAGAAGAAGTTTATCAATCTATAAATCGATAAATAGCATATAAATCAATAATAGGTGTTATACAATAAAACAAGAATCAGTTATCTATCAATTATATTCAGATCGATGATCCCATTATATGTGATATATCATCAACAAATTATCTTGATCAGGCACGAATCTCGAGGCAAAAATCAAGTTGGAAACTTCAAAAATTAAATTCGGGATCATTTGAACTCCAATTTCAACAAACTTACAGTCGAACTGAACGTCTTAGAAATATGAACCCAATGACACAAAATTTGACTCAATCCAAGCCCAAATGGGTCCAAATCAAAGACTCGAAGCATATTTGGAAGGGTCAAACCTAATTTGAATTACCAAACGGTTTCCAAACATGACATGCTTATAGTCGAATCGAGCGGCTTAGCGAGACGAATTCAATGAGCCCAAGATCGTCGAATTCTGATATCACTAAGGCACTCAAATACTTGATAAACAATCTAGGATCATAGGGGATCTGTATCGGCTGTCCATTCAAACCATTCCCAGTTTAACCTTGGTCAACCTCCTATTTACTAGTCATGCCACTCTCAGAAAATTGTAAACAAAGAAGCAAGGAGGACCAAAGCAAGAAGAGAAGGAAGAGAAGGAAGAGTTCTCTTGCCACAAAACTCCTCCTCGACCCTTCCAGATTTCTGCCCGACCACCAACTAACTCTGAATTTCTGCCCGACCACCAACTGATGCTGGATTTCTGCCCAACCACCGACTGATGCTGGACCTCTGCCCGTCGCCGAATTTCTACCCGATGCCAGACTTCCACCCGTAGCTAGATTTCTACCCGACGCCGGACTTCCACCCTTCGCCGAACTTCTACCAGTTGCTAGACTTTTGACGGACTTCTACTTAACGCAGAACTTCAGCCCGACGATGGACTTTTGCTCGTTACCAGATTTCTACCCAACGTTGGACTTCCATCTTACACCGGTCAGACTTTCGTCAGACTTTTACTCGACGCCGAACTTTGGCCTGACTCCGGCGAATTTCTACCCTACGCCGGACTTCCACTTATCGTCGGACTTTTCTCATACTTCTACCTGACTTCGGACTTCTGTTCGTCGTCAAATTTCTGTCTATCACTAGACTTTCACTCATCGTCGGACTTTTGCCCGTCACTAGACTTCTATCTGACGCCGGACTTTTGCCCATTGTCGACTACGATCCTTCTGACCTCCATAGCCAAACTATGGTCATTTTGACCTCCGTCACCAGACAACGATCTTTTCTGACCACTGTCTCCTGCCGACTACGGTCCCTCCGACCACCGTCACCAGACTACAGTCTTTCCGACCTCCGTCGCCCGCCGGTTATGGTTCTACTGACCAAACAAATATATTAATAGTGATTCTTTCAAGTCCTATCATATAATATATTTTATATGATGTATATTTATTATATCAAACCAAGGTCTTCCCCAAAGGAAGGGCCTTATTTGTAATCAACTGTGAATAATTGTGGATTCATTCAAATAGGGCCAGGCCCCGTGGTTTTTTTCCTTTTTCAAGGTTTTCCACGTAAAAACTTGGTGTCTTTTATGAATAGTACACACTCTCTCTTTCTTATTTTATAACGTGCTGGATCTTCATACAAAGTTAGGATGTTAAACTTTATATTTCTCTACCGCCGTGAATATTTCAAGACGCAACAATATATTTTCTATTAACTATTTTTCCATGTATATTTGTCTATCAATATATCATATTAGTATGCCATATTAATATATTTATCAAAGTGTTATATACCCGTACGTCTATCAATGCCTATCAATATACCTGTTATATATTATATCATGATATATCAATCTTAATGCTTCTATTAGCCCTATATATACTATCATGCAAATGCAAACATGGATATATATATACTAACAAGACATTTAATTTTAAAATGATGATTTCATTCTTCCATTTGTCATCTATGTCTATCAATCAGTCCACCATTACCGTTCAATCACATCTTTTATTGTTTATTTTAACATATGGCTTTAGATAAATTAATAAGGTGTCATCACTCTCAGACTGATAGTGTAATTAGTCAATTAGTTATAGGCTAACATTTAGGATTATACCACAAACTTTTATTTTAAGAAAAGCCAATCAGCCCACCCTTCTGTACATTATATTATTTTTTTAATAGCCAATCTATATTAATTATAGTATTTACAGCTAGCCTTACTTGCTTATATGCAAATGCCTCATTCATTATGTATCAATCATATCATTTTATATATGCAATAATGTCATATATGAAGTTCAATAACCTTCTTACAATCTATGCAATGCATAATAATATGTATATTGTTCATTAGTTTCAGAAAATTATAACTATTAATTTGCCCGCTGAAATTCTATACTTATTTTTGTATATATATATTTTTAATACTATTTTCCTTTTTTACTTATTTATAAAAGAAAAGTTATAATTTTTTGCTTTAAATTTTTTTTAAAAATCTCAAAAAATCCAGATGACAAGCTAAATGAAATATGAGGGGAAGTTATGGGGTGGTGAGGGATATTTAATACTAAATATTAAAAAAAAATGGTTTAGCTCCTAGCATCGTAGCACTACGAATCCCAATGTCATTGTGCTGCATATTGAATCCAAAGTTATTGTAGAACAGAGACTTCAATGTTGCGGCGGTGCTTGGTGTCACAACACTTGCTAATATAGCACCGCTGCACTGCTACTCAGATTTTCATATTTAGAAAATTTTGAGTTATTACATTCTTCGACCTTAGAAAAGTATAATCTTCTACATTTCTACCATCGCTACACAAATAAGATGAAAAAGTAAGAATAAAACATGATAAAAATAATTTTGTTAAAATTAAATCAATGATAAAATCAAATAAAAAACCAAACTGATACAATCATTAGAAAATTAAATAAACTGCTGATCCTTGATTCATCAATTGTATCAAACTCACTCATACATCTATGCATGTCATTCAATCATAGGTTATTCTGTATGTTATGCAATGGTATCAATCAACTATACACTAAGCATCAATCAACATCAAATAAAAAAAATTCTTTGAATAGAGAATTCTACGAGTGGATCTCTCGAACAAATTCTTGTTCTTTTATTGTATCAAACTATAGACTCTTGATCATATTAATGTTGTCATGGTAGAATGTGTAGGCTCTCTATGACTCTCATTCACACCTCCCCCTTCCATCCTATTTCCAAAAGCTTCAGTCTTATTCACTAATCCTTCATTGTATATCCTGGAACTAGCTATCCTCTATTTATCGGCCCATCTAGACTATTTTGCTCTTGCCACAGATCCTTCTTTCTGCCTATGATGTGGACAATTAATCATTCAATGCCTATAATGTCCACATATAAAGCACTGTCCAGTGATTAAGAAACACTCCCCAACATGTCTCTTTCCACATCTAATGCACTTAGGTATCCTGTCATCTATCACTTTCATCTTTTTGTTAGAATTCTCTTTCCTTCTTGCACTTAGTTCTTCATCTGTCTTCTTTCTCATTATACATTTTTTGAACAGTGATATAGCTAAATCATTATCTACTAATCTTGCTCTCTCAACCAATTATGAAAATTTTTGAATTCATAATGTATGGGTGTCTTAGTTCATCCTTTAGTCTTTTTATAAATTTATAGCATTTCTCTTATGTTGTACTAATTAATTATGGGGCATAATTTGCCAATGTAGTAAGTTTTGCTTCATATTACATCACTGTATTTTCTCCCCTCTCCAATCTCATAAAAGCCTATTATATTTATTATCGGATCGATGGAGGTACAAATTAGTTCCTTAAAATAGCATCAAACTCTACCCAAGTGATCTTTGTGTTCATCCTTCCCTGGAATTTCTCTCGCTCTTGTCTGATCCACCATCTCTCAGCTTCACCTTCAAATAAGAATACTGCTAGTGACGCTTCCCTGCTCTATGGGCATTATATGCTATCAAATATCTTCTATATTCTTAACTATCAGTCTTCTGTTACTAGTGTCTCCACAACACCCTTGAACAATGGTGGCTTAAATTTATGGAACATCTGTAAGTGCTTATCTTCATCGCTATCTATGATCCCTGATTGCCTACTCTGAGTGTCACTTATGATTTGAGTAACAATAATGGCAAGTTGTAATATACTATTATAAGGCACTGAAGCTACTACTACACTTTGCTCATTCTGTATATTTTGCTCAATCGAGTCCATCTATCCATTGATATAATTTTCTGTCATAATCAATCAAGCATACAAACTCAACATACAAACAAATGTAGATAAATAATTCAAATATGCAAATATTAAAATTTATACTACCCAACTTCTGCCCCACTCAAAATCAATTCTATAACCCTAGCTACAATTTAATTCTTCCAATAACCATTGCTCTAAAAAATAAATTTAAAATAAATTTAAAAAAAAACCATTGCTTTAATACCAACAGTAATGCCTCAGAATCTAAATTGGAAAGAATTGAAATAGCGAATAGGTTGTTAGACTAATTAATTATGTCCCAATGCTAACCAAGAGGGGGGTGTATTGGTTATGTTAAAATTCTCTTGATTATTTTGAAAACCCTTTTAACTAAAAACTATATATATCGTACTATATAATTTCGTTCGTACCGTACGATCAGAGCACTTTTAAAACTATTTTTCAACCACAAGAAAATTAAAGTGTAATGCAGAAATTAAAAAGCAATAAATAAAGACAAGCACAGAGAACACCAAATTTTATAGTGGTTCAGTCCAATAAGACCTACGTCCACTCCCCAGAGACTTCTTCTCCAGGTATTACACTATACTCAAGTGACTCTCCTTTAGCCACCACAACTAGACGGAGAAGCCCTTACAAACTCTCTTCCACCAAACTCTAGTGCGGCAGAGAACCGTCATCCTTTTTCACCCTCTTGGTGAAGGTAGAGAACTCAACATCCTTTCTCACCCTCTTAGTGATGGCAGAGTACCACGCATCCTTTCTCACCCTCCTGGTGATGACAGAGAACCAAGGGTCCTTTCTCACCCTCCTGGTGATGGCATAGTACCGAGCCTTCTTGAACAATCCTCTTGCAAGAGCCTTCAAGGAGATTGGAAAGAACTTTGAAGAACAAGTAAGAGAATCTCACCATTATATAACATTGTGAATCCCCTCACAATTTTCTTACACTAGATCTCTCACACTCCACTCTCAAAATACTCTCCTAAACACACTCCTCAAGAGCACTCAAGAGAAATTCATGGAAGGGCTGTTAAACAGTCAGTTTTTAGGAACCTTATATATAAAGGACAAGAAAATCGTCCAAAAATTGAAAATTTTAAATTTTACAGAATCAGATCGTACCGTACGATCGACATTCGTACGTACGAATAGTTCAAATCATTGAATGATTCATCCCGTATGATCATGTACGAACCAATGAATCCCAGTTTTCGTACTCTGGAAAATGATATATGAAATTCATTCGTACGGTATGAACAGTTCAAAAATTGAACAGTTCGTCCCGTACGATCCAGTACAAACCATGTAAGCTCCTATTACGTACTCTAGAAAATGATATACGAACTAATATCGTACTGTACGATCAGTACAAAAAATTGAACAGTTCGTCCCGTATAATACAGTATGAACCATGTAAGCTCACATTTCGTACTCTAAAAAATGATATACGAAAATATTTTGTACTATACGATTTATACTTAGAAAAAATTTTAACCAGGCATGTTCGTATTATAGGAGAAATAAAATCGACCCGTACGATCATACATCGTACAGTACGATTAGTTTAAAAAATTAAGTTTTATCTCACTCCAATAGGGGTGTCAAAATCGGGTTTCAGGTCGGGTTCGGGTCGAACCCGGAATTGACCCGGGCTCAAATGGGTCGACCCTAACCCGACCCGGGTATGTAAACGGGTCGGATTCTCAAACCCGCTCAAACCCGGACCCGACCCTTCAGGTTGCCGGGTTGACCCGACCCTACCCGATTGCGGCGGCGAGACGGTGAAAAGGCGGGCTCCGGGCGGCAGGCGGGACAGCGGATGACGGTTGGCGCGGATGCAAGCAGGCGTGGGCGGGCGGGCGCGGGCAGAAGCGAGGCAGGCGGGCGCACGCGGGAGGAGCTAGGCAACAGAGGGCACGCGTGGGCTGCTTCGGGCAGGCGCGAGCTGCCTTGGGACCGCGCGGGCAGGTGCAGGCAGCGCTTAGGAAACCTGGGGCAGCGTACGGGCAGCCTCGCGAGCAGGTCGGGCAGTGCGGTCAGCTCTTTGTAAACGAGTTTTCGGGTTGACCCGGCAACCCGCGGGTCAACCCGAAGCTGACTCATTTTTCAAACGGGTCAAATCCGGGAACCCGAACCCGACCCGTTTTGAAATCGGGTCGGGTCCGAGTCGGGTTTTCGTGTCGTGTCAAATATTGACACCCCTACTCCCTAGTGTGTGTGTGCATAGTTATCAAACTTACAATCACACTCTCTCAGACTCAAGAAAAGTAAAAATTATAGACTTCACTTACAATAAACTCTAACAAAATAACTTGAAGTCTTCAGCAGTCTAGAGAGTGAATTTCTTGAAAGACATATTAGTACACACAAAATAGAATTTCCAATATTTGTTAGGAGAAATAATAAATAAGCAATAAGATCAAACAATAAGAATTTGTAATCATCAAATACTCACATCAAAAACTCACTTAAATAATCAGATTTGTACTATTCTCAATAAGAATTACCCATCTTATCTCTCAATTGATTTGCGAGAGTCACTAAATATTCATCAATATAAATAAATATAATAAAAGTAACTATAACTCATATATATCAATACACTCCTATATTCATTCCTTCAGAATTCAATTTATAATATCTATGAGATCACATTATATATATATATATATATATATATATATATATATATATATATATATATATATAAAGGTCTTGACTACAAAAGAATAAACTAAAATAAAGAAATAAAAGAGAACCTAAAAATATTAATCAGCTCACTCTAGAGGATCTTGACCCTTTCCGAGGTCTGAAATTAATCAAAACTACATAATTAGCTTATAAAGCCTAGCAGATTATCAAAACCTACAATTGTATTCAGTGCAAGGTAAAAGAATTGATATGCTTACTCCCGTTCTAAATAATATCAATAAACAAGCTATTAGTATGAATGATAAACAATATATGCAATCAATATCAATCACATGTAGGAATCAATGTGATCAATAAGAGCATCTCAATAAGTAGAAGAAGTTTATCAATCTATAAGAAAATTAGTAAATAGTCTATTAATCAATAATAGATGTTGTATATTAAAATAAGCATAAATTATTTATCAGTTATATTCATATTGATGATTATATTCTATATATATTTTTATCATCTGTTATATCATTTATAGTTGTCTATTAATATGCCATGTAATTGTCATATTAATATATTTATCAATGTGTTATATACATGTACGTCTATCAATACATTTGTCATATGTTGTGTCATGATATATCCGTCTCAATGTTTTTATTAATCATATATATGTTATTAGGTAGATGCGAACATGGATATAATTATGAATAGTAAGGTAGGACATCCAACTTTAAAGTGATATTTTCATTCTTTCATCTATCATCTATATTAATCAATCAATTTATCACTAACGATCAATCACATCTTTCAATTATTTACTCTTATAGGTAGCTTTTAATAAATTAATAAAGAGTCATCAATCTTTGCTCGGTGGTGTAATCAATCAACTAGTTACAGGATAACATCTAGGATTATACCATAACTTTTATTTTAAGGAAAGCCCATCAGTCCACCCTCCTGTACAGAGTATTACTATTTTAATGACAAACATGCATTAATTGTAGTGTTCACAACTAACCTTTCTTTCTTACATGTAAATACCTCATTCATCTTGTATCAATCATATCATTTTATATATACAATACAATGTCATATATGAAGTTTAATAACCCTGTTATAATCTAAGCAATACATAACAATATAGGCAATATTCATTAGTTTTAAAAAATCATAACTATTAATTAATATGGTGGAACTCTATAATGTTACTATCAAATTGCCCACAAAACTCTTGTCTATCACATATAAGAAATTATACAGTAAAAGTTTGTTAAATCAAATATATATATATATATATATATATATATATATATATATATATATATCAATTTTAGGAGAGATAAAATTTGAAAAATTAAAAAAAAATCAAAAACATGAATAAGATTTGGGTTACCTATCATGATCAGAAGAAATCTCAGCATAGAATTGACGGACAAAAATGCCCGAACAACCATTTATCTCTCCTCTTTCTCTCTTCCCCTCTCCCCCTTTCCTCTCCTTTCTTCCATGACAAGCTGCAAAAAATGAGAGGGGAAGGTATAGGGTGGTGAAGGATATTTAATATTAAATATTTTTAAAAACCTGATTTAGTGCCTAGTGCCACAAATTCTAGCACTGCTACGTATAATGCTGAATCCAAAGTCACTGTAAAACAAAGACTTCGATGCCATGATGGTGCTCCCTAGCGCCACAGTACACTCACACCACTATATGTTAAGTGTAAATTTTATACTATTTCAATTCCCCTAGCTTTTTTTTCTCAAAAAAAAAATACTATTTCATACCTTTAAATTCAATAAAAATGTATTATTTTAATTGATGTTATGCAAAAAATGCTAATAAAAAGGAAAAAAATTTTACAATGTTGAACCAGCACCACAATGCTCCAACTACCAAAGCCGCAGCGTATGCAATGCCTCGATGCCAGATCAGGGAATTGGAGCCTCAAAATCATGGGAAAATATCAAATAATTTTGTGCATCAGTGGAGTCAAGGTTAGTATTGTAGCATCAGAAATCCACGTCACAGCTCCTGAGCCTTAGAAATTTGAGTGCCAGAGTGCCAAGCATTACAATGTTGTAGTGCCAAATTGCACGGTCAAGTGCCAAAGAGCTTGAATTTTTCAACACCATGCTGGATCAGTTGATGAAAGATACAACCTCATGTTATAAGCCGAGTGACACATTGGTTCATCCATTAGATGCATCGAGTCAATGCAATGTCATAGCAGAGCTAGCACAACAGCGCTAAGGTGCTAATTCATCTCATTTTGTTGTGATGCCACCATTTCAAGCATCGCGGTGCTTGATGCCATTTATGTACTTACTATAAATAAATTTTCAGTTATTTTATTTAGTAGTTCTATCACTTTCAATATAGTCCTATAATTTTTAGTCTAGTTCTTTAGTGCTCCTTAAGAATAAAGTCTAAGGGAGGCTAAGAAAGTGCAATATACTTTCATTAAAGATCTTAGCCTATTTTGTGCAAGTAGTCCTACCATTGGAGGAGAAAGGAGTGTGGAGAAGTCATTTGTACTGTCTTGGTGAATTTTTTCCTTATTATTTCTCATGTATCTTTTCTTCTATGAGTGAAATGAAGATGTGTTCACTTTTTAATTTTTATATGTCTGGCTAATTTTTGAGTTTTGGGCTAATAATATAAATACAATACAAGCATTAATATAGATTCTCATGTCTTGAATGAAATTATGAATGTTTTCAATATCTCTTATTCTTAATTTAATACATGTAATGATCATATGTGTAGTTAGTATTTAGTGTGATATATTATCTTGACGGAGGAATATTGGAATAAATAGGAGTATTGAAATGAAATGTTGGTATGCTTGGAAATATGATGTTAAACTTTTTAGGTTCTATGGAGATAAAAGAATTGTAGGAAGGCCACATATCTCTTTTTAGGTTCTTATAGCTATAAGCTCGATAGAGATCTAGGGATGCATATGTTCTGATCCACTTTAATTTTTGAGAGTCATATTAGGAAAACATTATTATTTTACAAGAATTAGTACTACAAAACATATTTTATATATTAGTATCTCATCATCTCTTACAATCTATGTAATTGGAAAAAACTCAAAACCTATCATTTTATTGAGTGGGATAAACCTTGTATCTATAGTAGATTATACTAGTTTGATTGCAATCTAGTAGAATACCTCCTCATGGGATTGACACTTAATCACTTTATTATTTGATTGACACATATACTTATGTATCTAGTGGAAAATATATATTAAAGAAAACTTATGAATTAATTAACCTCAAGACACATTATTTCATACATGTAATCTATAATTCACGTGCCCACTAATAAGTGTAAATTATGTACTATTTATTATGTTTGAATTTTAGTAAATATGTATAGTTTTAGTTATTTTTTATACAAAAAAACTCAAAAATGTTGAAAAATATAAAGGAATATTCAGCATCGCGGTGCTAGAAGAAGCACCGCCGCTTCAATATATTTAACACCGCCGAAGAGCTACTTTTAGACGTTACAGCACCATGTTCTCTATTTACGAGCACTGCAACAACATCACATCCAACACCACAGTGTTGAAGGTACCACTGCGTCAAAAAATTAGCTTGGCAGCGCTTATGAAAATGAATGTCGCAGTGCCACACATTCCAATGCCTCAGCACCATTTTGTCCACTAAGGGATCGTAATGCTCTAATTTCCACAGCGTAGCCGCGTTGCAATTATAACTCCAAAGGGACACATCATTTCAGTGAAAGTTTATGATTGTTTACTTAATAATCATTCCACATCATCAAGTGCCATGATATAACAAACATTTCAGCTTCGATGTGCTATTTCACTATTTCGGCATCGCTGCGCCGTAGTGGTAGATGTCTTTTTAATGTTTTCCTATAAATAGATGTTTTATTTTGTTTGTAAATGAGTTCAGTCACTTATGTAAAATTTAATACTTTTTAGTGCGCTTCTCTAGTACCTTCTTAGAGTAAAATCTAAGAGAGACTAGGAAAGTACAAAATATAATCTTTTAGAGTATTTAGCTTATGTTTATTGCAGTAACTCTACAGGTGAAGGAAGAAGGAAGGAGTGTAGAGGGGATACTTTGATCCTACCTCGTGAAAATATATTATTTCTCTTATACTTTGATTCTTCTATGAATATAATAATAATGAGTTTGCTTGTCAATCATTCTATATCTAGCTAATTCTCTTATTTTAGATTGATGATATGAAGAGGATATTAAGTACTAATGAAGTCTCTTACCCTTTAAAGATTCAATGATGTTCTCAATTATCTTATATTCTTCATTTAATATATATAGTGGCCATGTGTAGTTAGAACATAGTGTGATGTATAGCCTTAACAGAGAAATGCAAGAATAATCAAGAATATTGAGATAAAATGTTGGCATGCCTAGATATAGGATGCTTGAATATTCTAGGTTCTCAAGGAGATATTATAACTAAATGATATCAGCATATATCATTTTCACCCCGGATATTATAACTATATGAGATCAGCATATATCATTTTCACCCCTGCAAGCTCAATAGAGATCTAACGATGTACATGATATGAATCATATCTACATTTAAGAGTCTCATTAAAAAAATTATGATATTTACATTCATCAATATAAAATATTTTATTAAATATTGTATCAACTATTTTATTTTATCTAGTGATAGAAACTCCAAAAATATTAATTTTATTTTAATAGGATAAATTAGACATGGAGAGTAAGTAGTAGTAGTTTTATTACAAGTAAGCATAACACTTCCTCGTGATTTCAACACTCTACTTTATCACTTTATTACTTATTTCGGCACATATACTTGCATACATTTAAGTGGACTTTCAACATTAACATATCAAGAAAAACCTAAGCATTACTAAGCATTGTCAGCACAAGCATATATTACACAATCTGTAATAAAGCCTTGCTTGCCTATAGGCATAAGTCCATAGCCCCCATCAAGTTTTTAGCGTCATTGCAGGGGAAGTAATTTACTTTTTATAATTTTAACTATATTATTGAAATAAGTACAAATTTAGACCTAGTCGTATCTTATATCCTATTTTTCTTTTTTTATTTTTATTTTTTTTTGTGTATTCATTATTGCATGCTTTTTACATCTTGAAAAGAATATTTATTATTTGATTCTGAGATAAAAATAATCCTTTCAAAAATAAAAAAAAATAAAAAAAATATGAAAATGTTTGAACCAGTAGTAGATCAAGATCATTTTAGACCTCGTAAGGATTATACTAACCCTGTAGTAGATAAAATTCATCAGAGTATTAATAGACCTACTTTCAAGGCTAATAATTTTGAATTAAAATTTGTCATAATTCAAAAGGTTCAAAATTCCTAATTTGGGGGATGTCCTATTGAAGATCCTAATTTATACTTTGTCAATTTTCTAAAAATATGCATAATATTTAAGTATAATGGTGTCAGCGATGATGCTATTAGGCTTATATTATTTTCATTTTCTCTAAGTGATAAGGCTAATATATGGTTGAATTCTTTACCCCCAGACTCTATAATCATTTGAAATGAGTTGGCTCATAAATTTCTTGCCCATCTTCAAAGGCTGTTAAATTTAGAAATGATATCATATCTTTTGTCCAGTTTGAAGGAGAATTTATTTATGAAAGTTGAGAGAGATTTAAGAAAATGCTTAAGAAATGCTCTCATCATGTCTTACTTGATGGGTTGGTTATTCAAATCTTTTATAATGGATTAGTAGGATCTCTTAGACCAATCATAGATGCCACAATTGGAGGATCTTTAATGTCCAAGCTATTTGAGGAAGCATTTGAATTAATAGAGGAAATGACTACTAATAATTTTTAGTGGTCTGCTGATAGGGTAAATCCTAAGAGAATAATTAGAATTTATGAATCAGATTCTTTATCAATTTTGACTGCACAAGTTATTATAATTTTTAAGAAATTAAACACAATAAGAATCAATTTATGATTAATATTTGAATCATCTATAAAATTAGTGGATCAAGATTTAAATTCTATTGGAGATAATGGTGTGTAAGGGATTGAAAATTTGAATTTAATTGAAAGACTAAATAATTCCTACTCTAATACATATAATCTAAGTTAGAGGAACCATCCTAATTTCAATTGGTTAAATAATATTGTGGTAATAATTAATGAAATTCAAGTCAAAATAATCAAGATAGAATTTGAAATAATCCTCAGCAACCTATTGTTAATCCTATACCATCTTATCCTTTGGGATTCAATCAAAACAATCAATTTGGAAATAGAAAGTCACATTTGGAAGAGATAATGATGTAGTTGAAACTCAATTATAAAATCAAGCTACTTTTATTAAAAATTTGGAAAATCAATTAGGTCAGCTTATAATTTTAGCTAGTAGTAGGCCTCTTGGATCCTTCTCTAGCAATTTTGAAATTAATCCAAAGGATAAAGGAAAAGATTCTAGTGAAAATCACTTGAGGAGTGGTAGTATGAATCCCATCCAAATTGATAAATCTCGATAAGTCTGGCTGAAGACTATAAACTTAATGCCGTTTGGGAGGCAACCCATCTTTTTGTTTAGTTTTGCCATGATAGTTGTTATAGTTTCATGTTTTAGGTTACAAATTTAAAAAAAAAATGCCGCAACACTGGGATCAATGCTGGTGTTGATCTCATTTTCGTATGAGGTCATCATCATGAACTACCCAAACTCTTGTCTTTCAATTCTATGGGTGATAATTAGCCAGCTATCAACCATCCAGTCTACAGTCATTCAATTTACACTTCGGTCATCATCAATCAAGTAATCAATCAATCTACATCCCAGCACATTACAATCATCCTGGATTTTTAATTGCCTTAAGCAATTGATATTCCTGAGCATTGATCAATCATACAATTTATAATCAATCAACACTTTTATTAACCCATATTTCAAGCAATCAATTAAGTCCACAATCAACCTGCATACATTCAATCAAGCTTCAATCATCCCTGGATATTTAAATATATTGATCAATCATCATTTCTACAGTCCACAATCTCTAAATTATAATTACCTGAACAATCAACCAACCCCTTTGACCTCAATCAAGACCCAAATCACTTCACTAGGAGTCTCATGCAATGAATCATCCATCATTAAATTCCCCTAGCTATCAATTGACCCATCAGACCCAATTGGACTAGCTCAAGCTAGCCCAATTGATCATGAACATCATATTCCTTCAATTAAACTTCAAATCACCTATGATCTTCATCAAACTCCTATGATCACCACTCATAGTAAAATGGACATGACTAGTTATCCTAGCCTAGTCAACAGTTGACTTGGTCAACTGGACCAAAGTTTGATCAAACTTGACCTATATTGATCAAATCACCACATTCAATCAAATCAAAGTTCTCCAATCATATCAATTATTCAAAATCATTTTAATGCACAGTTCAAATGCATTTAAATCAATGGTGAGTCACTCCTTGATGGGTTTGACTTAACCAACCCATCAAAACTAGTCAAACCATTCACTTGCTCAAACCCCAAGTCCATTGCTTCAAGCCCCCTCCATTCCACTTCATCAAGGCTTAAAATCTTTCCCATGTCCCCCTATGCTAACATTCACCAGTTGATTGGTCAAACAATTAACTCCAAGGCATGAAATGGGCTTAAGTGGTCAACTCACCTAGCCCAAACAATTCTCCATAAGCCAGGCCCATCCAACTACTCAAGTATATTTTAAAACCTTCCTGGACTCCATCCTGACCCAACCCAGCTCTTGGTTCAGCTCAACCAGCCAAGTGGTCTCCTATATGTGTAAATGAACCCAGGTCATCTTCTCCTAAACGAGCTCATCTCCCTACACTCTAATGACCTGAGATAGATGTAGCTCATCCAGGAAGTCACTCTTATCGATTAGAGATCCATGGAAGCCCCAACACCTAAATTGGGCAAGAGACCTCTAAACCATTCATTCGAACAGAACTCTTACCCTAGCCACTCTCTAGACTTCCTTTATATTTTTTTCATCTCCCTAGAGCTCCCTACACACTTCCCAGACATTTTCCTACTATTTGAAGCTTGCTTTCGATGAAATCGATGGTGAAACGAAGGCACTTTCATCCCAGTCAGCCTAGCTTCTCGTCCAATCATCCTTAGGCCTCGATTCTTCTACAAAGTCGTAGAGGAGCCCATGATAAAAAAAATAAGACCTAATACATTCTCTGAGGTCTAGTCTACATAGGTATTTTTGTAACCTAGATCTTACCAAAGTTTTTAAATAGGCTTCCATAGAGGGCATTTTAGGCCTTAAAAATCATCTCCCATTGCTTCTCCAGTCATCTTCCATCATAATATAAGTTTTTATATTATTTAATCCACTGTGTGGGTAGTTAGAGAAGTTTTTTTTTAAACTAGGGCTTTCGGGTGGCTGGAGGTAGAAAATGAGCACACGATCATTCGATCCACTCTATTTGGATTGAATGGTCGTGATCTCATTATATCTGCGGCTCAATCTGAATGGTCAAAGTTGTGGGATGGATGGGTCTTTATCTGACTGAATCAGAGCCATCCCCTTGAAACCATATAGATTGGATGGCTATGATTCTTGCCGCATTGGTTAAATGATCCAAGTCATCAGGCTGCCACCGCCTGAAATGGCCCAATTGCTTACTGCCACACATAGAGTCCCCTATACAGTCAGCACCGATTGGATAATTGAGATTAAATAATTATTTTTAAAACTAGAAACTTTAAAAAATTCTAATAAATTCATTTCTAATCCAAAATAGGCATATAATACCTCTATGGATTCAATTTGAAGAGCACTATTTAATAAAATTAAAAGGAATATAATTTGATGAATGGTTAGACCTTAATTTTAGTTATTATGCTTTCTATATTTATTTGATTATATTTAAACCATTCATCAAAATGGGTTCAAATTTGGCAGAGAAAAACTATAGGATATTACATGCATCCTGTAATTTTTTTAGTCACAATTGAATTACTTATGGAGGTTAATCAAAATTTCTAAGTGCTTGGGTCACTATTCAACCTAAGTAATTAGAAATTTAGCATACTTAATCCATATAGATTTAAGATGCATGGTTGCATATAAATATTCATTAGAATCAATGGATTATCATTTTTTAAATAAAAACAAACTTAGATATATTCATTGGCTATGCATGCAAAGAGTAATTACATTAATAATATTTTCAATTTACTCTTAAATTACTCTTTGGATAGTCAATGGGTTGGTTTCAAATTTGGCTAGATGATGTTATGGTATACTCTTAATCTAGCATGACATTATTATGCTACTTTAATCCATTATTGTTCAATAATTGAATTTCCAAATGCTTAGGTCATTATTTGACCTAAATGTTTGGAAGTCCATTATTTTCATTTCACATAGAATTATAATACAATGTGAGTATGGCTAATCCCCTAGATTTAGAGCACTATTTTGTTGTGACTTGATTGTGTATCAGTAAGGGTTAGTCACAATGATTTGTAAACCTATGTCAACATTAGTGGCACTTAAGGACAACAATCAAGGACTTTGTCTAGTTAACTTAGGAAATTTTTAGGGATTTATACATACACCCAATAGGGGTAAAATTTTAAACTTAATTAACTTAAAAACATCATACCCCTCAAGATTTAAATATACCCCCATTTGACACTAATTGATCTTCAAACAAAACTAATCAAAATAAATCCTTCATTAAGGGTTAAAATTCTAATAATTCATAATAAATCAAATAAAACTCATAAAAATATTAAATCACTTTCAATCAACTTCAAATTAAACCTACAATCATTGAAAAATATAATTTACATTTAAAATGATTACATTTTAATCAATATTTAATTAATCAATTAAATAAATTCATTAAAGAATATATAATTCAAAAATATAAAATAAATTCAAATAACATAAAATAAAATTCAGAGGTAATTAATTTCAATTTAAATAAAATTTTTAAATTAAAATTTAATAATAATTCATTAAATAATTCATTTCAAATATAATTAAATAAATATACTAAATATAATTTAAAAATACAAAAATAATTAAATAAAAAAATAAAATTTAGAGACTAATTATTTGAATTTAAATAAAATTTTTGAACAAAAATCAATTATAATTCATTAATAATTAACTAAAAATTTAATAACTAATTAAAAATTCCTAATAATTCAAATAAAATAAAAAGAATTGTAATTAAATTTTAAATTATTTAAACCAATTTAATTTGACAATTTATTTGATTAAATTTTATTTTAGTTAAATAAATTTGATAATTAATTTTAATTAAATGTATATAGGTCTTTATGCTTAATGCCTGACTTCATTCGGATGGCATTTTAGCATTTAATTTCAAGATTTTTAATACATTTTAAATAAAAAAAGACCCTATGTATTGTGCACAACTCTTTTTAGGAAGGTACCAACACATTGGATTGAGGGATCTTCAACTCCTTAATAAATCATTTGACCTTATGCATCATGCTTGATTCCACTTGAAGGGCATATATATTGGATTGAAGAGTGTCTTCTCTATCCATTAATAAATCTTCAAAGGCTTTATGTGATCATCTATCCTATATGGGCGATGATTGTATTTCATTTGTAAGCCCTAGGATTTATACATTAGTAGCCCTTGCACTTGGGGTTATTTAATTCATAAGTTCTTTACAATTAAATAATGAACTTCAATCATTCAAAACATAAATAATAAAACCCAAATACATACAAGTTAAACTTTAACTAAAATCCTCGTTTGACCTTAACGAATAAATATTTTTAATAAATGCAACTTAAACACTAAACTCCTTCAGGACATACCAAAACCACATAATATACTTCATGCTCATAGATGATTTGCCAGGACAACCAACTCTAGCCTAGGTTAGGTCGGTAGTGTGATTTGCTTGCCAGGTGCTTTACTTGGAGAGCACCCTGTATTTATTTATTTATTTTTCATGCAATATATATTTCACGCATTTTAATATATGTTGGTACACTTAGGCTCTTTAAGGACTACGTTAGAAGCATTAGGTGATTACATAATAGCTCTACACACTTTATTTTAAATGCTAATGATTCTTCTACATATCTTTATATTTCTACAAGTGTCAAAGTAGAATGTATCTAGGAACTGTTATATACATGTATAAGTGTTTGTAAATTATAGTTTATATATATATTGAGTTGTACAACGTTCTGAGTTGTAGAAGAATTAAATACACTTGCTTATATATACAAGTGGGGTTCCAAAAGATGATATCCTCTCCCTTGGAGGATCCTCTCTTTTAAAATTCCATAGAAGACCTAAAGCTCAAAGATTTTAAGCTGATATATTTAATTCTATACATATGATAGAGTTAGAAACCCAAGTTTGTTGTGGTGGAGCCTAGCCACCTTACTTTCTTACAGAGTCTAAATCTTATATATATATATATATATATATATATATATATATATATATATATATATATATATATATATATATATATCTCAATAAGGAATAAAAAAAATTTCTTTTATTTATATAGTTCTCTTCTTTGCATCATTTCATATACAACATATATGTGAGTAGTAGTTTGCATTAGCGGGTAGTAGCTTTTCTTATAATTCTCTCGGTGCGTATGTTCCAAATTTTACATGAACATGTATACTAATTCTAGGACGATATTGCCTTGGTTACTATAGATACCAACCTCTTTACCTATTCATACATACACACATGCTTATTTTACTTCTACTATGTACATAGAGCCTAGGTGTATGCCTCTCATTGGCAAGGTAGCGGGGTCCCCATTACACAAGGGGGATGGTATACTTTTCCTGTTGGTATAGGGCCGTTATGCTGTCAAAATTTTGAAGAAATTTTGGTAGTTAGAAAGTTTAGCTAGGTAATCTAAATAAGATAAAATTTGGAGTTTTAGCCAGTCATCTCATTAATATCACTTAAACATAAAGTCAAATTACTCATCTTGAGTCATCGATTTAGAGTCTGATATATTCCTTCGATCTCTTAGGATAGAGCTAACTTTATTATGCATTATATCTAGGACAATTGCGTGTGTATTAGGTTGAGTTGGTAGCTCATTCCAAGTAGGCGTAAGCCCAGAGATATTTGCAAATCTCAACTATATGATAAAAATAATATTATGTATTAAAATATATTTTCTGCAAAAAAAAAAAAAAAAAAAACCTTTTGAAGGAATGATTAGTATTTTCAAAATATATACATATAAGGCAACTTTCTTATATGTTAAAGTTAAAATGAGTCTAATCTCCACTTTATTCGAAAGTTTTATCTTCAGAGATGTAATTAACCGTAGGGGCTTGCCTCGATAGGAACCCATGATCCCATTATAAAATAAATCGTCTTAGTTTGTTGAGATAGGGGAAAAATCTTTGGACGTCGACTAAAGCCTATCATGGGTTAATTTCATATTTAAAATGATAGATGAATATGAATTTTATCCTTCAGGATAATTTTAACATTCCTTTCGCTGAGTTTGAATATCACAATAAAATTACTTCTTTCCTCAAATTGATAATGGAGTGTTAGTTTATTCCTTGGGGTAATTAACACTAATTATACAAATTTGTCTAAAAAAAATTAAATATCAAATCAGTGGTACATTATCATTTAATTTGTCCACAGCCGTGACACTCGTATGTATCAACAACTACCAGGCTTGTAGAGCTGCAAACGAACCGAGCCAAACCGAGTACGTGCGTGTTCATGTTTGAGTTCGTTTATTATCAACTTGTTCAAGTTCGGTTCGTGTTTGATTCAAGCTTTTGTGTTTGTGTTCAAGCTTGGTTCATTTAAATTAATAGGTGTTCATATTCGGTTCATATTTGATTCATTTCATGCTTATCGAGCTTTAAACAAATGAGCCTTATCGAGCTATAAACGAGCTCTACTTCTAGATGTACATTAACTTAACAAAGGAGCCTTGTCTAGCCTTCTAACAAATAATTACGGCAAGCCTATTCGTGATTATATCTAGCGAAGTTTTTTAAACTATCAAACAAATTCATTCACGAACATACCTAATGAGTATTCTTGAGCTATCAAATGAGCTCATTCACAAACAAACAATATATGATTCATCTTATATTTATTCAAAGAGCGGGTTGTTCTTGATTTTAGACGGATGCGAGAAATAAACATAAATTATTAAACAATTTTAGACAGGATTAGTAAAAATAAATTATTAAATTATTAAATTTAATAATATGTATCTTTTTAAACTCTAATATAGTTCTAATCGAGCTTGTTCACAAGCATTAAATGATATTGCTCATAAACATAAACGAACCAAACGCCAAATTTTTCAAGCTCATTTATTTAGCTATCGAGTATTTATCAAAAGGGTTCAAGCTCGTTCATTTACATTATCAAACGAAAATGAACGAACTCTTATCGAGCCGAGCCACGAGTAGCTCGTCGAACGCTCGATTCATTTGCAGCCCTTAGGCTTGTTTAGTTATAAAAAGCTAACTCTAATCAATTTTCTTTGTCACTTTTCTTTTTCTCTCTAACTTTTCATGAATTCTTCCTGGGTGAGTGTTCTTGCTTGTTCTTCATTGTTTTGGGATTTCAAAGAGAATGGAGGAAATAAGAGAAAGCATTATGCATTAAAGAAGAAAGAACTTCTCTATGAGAATGAAGAATCAGTTTCTGCTTTGAGCTTTCAGAGTTCTTCCATTGCTAGCACACTAAAAGAATTTAGATATGAAGTTATTAAAGATACAAATGTTTACAATGTAGAAATGAAGAGATTGCATGGGTGTAAGGTTCTCAATTATAAATTTTCTCTTGGTCAAGTTGTTTGGCTTTTTGATTCCCGAAAGAAATTTTATCATGGGAAAATTAAGTCTGGATGGATCAGGTCATTTACTATTATTCAAATACATTCATATGGTGTAGTAAAAATTCAGGATAATTTTTTTTTCACATTTTCAAGGTTAATGGTCGTAGATTGAAATCTTATAAATGATAATGATGATGAGGATGAGAAAGATTATGATTAGGAAATTTTTTAATATTATGCTAGAGAAAGTAGAGTGAGAGTGAATGCTACCCTTATTTTGTAGCATATTTTTCTTTTATTTCTTGTATATTTCTTTGCCTTAGGGAGATCCTAGTGATGTGATAGTTGATCATGATGTACTTCTCCAACCAAATCTTGGGATCAGTCTTGCCACAATTGGACACAGTATGACATGCGTGGTATTGGATCATATTGGGTTAGGTTGTGAGACTACAGTCCTACTGACCAAACAAATAGGGCAATGTCCATTTGAGAATAGATCTATTGTCATCAAATTCCTCCAACTCCAAACAAGTAATGCACGGCTACGATCCTTCCGACCTCCGTCCGACAATGTAATGTGCTCTATATGATATATATTGAGTCAACGCCTTCCCCCGAGGAAAGGTATCATTTGTAATCAACAAAAAACTCCAATGGATTCATTTTAACTAGGTTAGATCACGTGATTTTTCCCTTTTTTAGGGTTTTCCACATATAAATTATGATCTCTTATAATTCTTGCACCCTTTCTTTTTATGTATATATGTATTGGATCTTCATTCAAAACTAGGACTTTAAGCTTTTTATCTCTCTACAGCTGTGAATGTTCTAAGATGCAACAAACTTAAAATTATTTATGATCCAGCGGTTATAGAAAAAAAGTTATTTTTTTCATATTACTAATGCGAGTCACATGCTTTATGATTTATTCCTCATTACCCTAAACCCTAAACTATTCTCTCTTATAGAAACAAATTATTGTGATTTTTATGAAATTGCAAAGACTGTCTCAACATAAAAAATATAGTTAAATTATGGCCCATTTCATTAAAATGATCAAATAAAAATGATAAACACTATAATATATTGTACTATTGAGCATAAATTTTTTTATTTAAAAATTGTAAGATTCAGTCAACTAAACAAGTTCATCCCAATAAAAAATTTTCATGGATTTTGTTCGAGTTAAAGACGCACTCTTTGCCAAAAGAAAACTTCACTGCCACTAACCGCGCGCTTAAGACCTCCGCGAAATACCCTCTCGACCAAACCACCTCTTTTGTCCCTGTTAATGGAATCAGCGGCGGCAGTGAATCGAAACCCTCGAGCACAGATTGAGGAAGGGCTTGAAGAAGCCCCAAATGACTATGAAGATGAACCGGGGGAGGACGAGGAAGAGGAGGAATTTGACGAGGAAGAACTCGGCGACCACGAAGGTGGTCGATCCTCGGAGAGGGAAAGGATGAACGACCTCCTTCGCCGATTGGCCACCGGCCCCGTAAGGGTTCGTGTCCACGATGTTCTTATCAAAGGAAATACGAAGACTAAAGATTCCCTAATCGAAGCCGAGGTACTACCGGTCTTCCGATCCGCCTCTACGATGCAGGAGCTCCTCCAGGCCGCCACCGCAGCCAATGCTCGTCTCCAGAGGCTGGAAATCTTCGATTCTGTCAATATCGTCCTTGACGCCGGGCCTTCTGAGCTTCCCGGCACCGTTAATGTTATCATAGATTTGGTTGAGCCCAAGAACCCCCTAAGCGGTGATATCGGCTTTTACACTAGGCCGGAGGTAAGCACAATCTGTAGCTGGCCTTTTTTACTTTCTTCCTTTTTTTTGTATCAACTGTCAATCATCTTTAAAGGGGTTGCTTGAGATAGGAAACTAAAGAAGAATGTTTACTGGTTAATATTTAGCATAAATACTTATTAACATCAGTAAATCGGTATCATATGTTGAATTTGCTGCTTATATATAGTTTCACTAGCTGCTTGCCAGGGATATAAAATATGTAAACATTTTATGCGATTTTTCCTATTGTAAATGTCTTTCTGTTTAAGAAATTTTTAGGGAATATAAAATGAATTCTATAGAAGCAGTGAAAAGCTTAGTTTGTTAAGCGTTGAGACACATGAGAGGAAAAAAATCCTACATCGAAAGTGAAGACATGCCTTAAGTTCTTAATGTGCTTGTAGTGGCCCTTATTAAATAATTTTATCTTTGAGTTGATGGTTGTCCATCCACTAGTATACTAGGCTTACTTTGGCCCTTGGTGTTCTACATTCCCAATAAAGTTACCAGAGCTGATGGTTTGGCTTAAGTGCCCATTTATGAGTCTTGACGGTTTCTATAATTGTCGAGACATATCTAAGAGTTAATGGCTTGCAAGCAGGCTCTATGTGGTTAAGTGGGCTAGCAAGGCATGAGTCTTGATGGTATTTAAGAACATTTGTATGCGATGGAGTAATGGTTGTTGTGGAGGAATTTGTGCAATGGAGAGATTGTTAAAACATGTATAGTAGAAAATAGTCTCACATCAAATCTAAAAAAAAAAGAGTTGACCTCTTAATGAATTAACACGCTTTCTTGCCAATTGTCTTAGGCTTTTGGGTTATTGTGTATCCATCCACTAGTGGATTTGGCCTAATTTGAGGTTGTGTTCCATCACCCAAACAATTCAATATATATTTTTTGTTATTGAAAGCTTACTTTGCAGTGTAGGGCCTGCATGTATGTGTGCATATATATTTATGTATCCATTCATATATCTATCTATCTATATGCTTATATAATATATTATAATAATAAAATGTGAAGCATTATTGTCCTTTTTGTGACCCTTTGTCTTATACAGATTCAAGTATTTAATATTTATTCATGGTTCAATGCTATTTAATGAATAACTCTTTGGTTATCACATTATAATTAGTGTTGTTCATCTAGCTTGATTTTCCTGAGGATCTCACATACGATAAGATAACTGGCTCAAATTTGTCTTGCCTGTTAAGCAAATGAGTTGTGTTTGAAGATGGTCCATAAACTTTTTTAATGACCAATAAACACACAAATTAGCCAACTCTAGCATGCTTGGCTTGATTAGAACACTCTTTATCATTATCCTTACCTAGACTACTTGGGGATTAATTTTATGATTCTTCATCCTCTATTTAGTCACATTGATTGTTTTGCGAGTTGTTAATTCTATTTTCTGCAAATATTTAGCCATCTAATGTTTGGTGTCATTTTTTTCCCCAATACTCTATCTCATTTGTGTCATCCATTATGCTTGCCCAAACGACTCGTTTTTATTTTTCACTGTCTTTTCATTGATAGATAGTAATCTCATTGTTTCCCAACTTTTCAAATTTATATTAAATAGTGTGGTGAACAAAACAAAAGCCATAACATTTGATGATTTATATAATATGTTTGGTGCTAAGGAAGCTAAAAGAAGGCATAGAGAATTTCAATGATAAGAGATATGATATTTATAGAGTTAGATCAAGCTAAATGCATTAGAAGTGATTTTCACTGGATCTAGGTTACTGATGAAAACATCAATTGAAAATGAAAATATTACTTTGAGAAATATTTAATGAGAAATTTAAGGATGAACATTATGAATAAAATAATAAGATATATTATAAACTGAACAAAAAAAGCTAAGTTAACTTAAAAGAAGGTGCATAAAGGTAAAAGATTGGGTCTAGAGTAGATACTTCTTGTGATTTTGAGAATTATTAGGGATAATATATTGGTTTAGTTAACAATTTTTTTCTTTAGAATTTTAAAAACTAAGATGTCAAATAATTCTTGAATAAGTATTATGGTACTAATATTTAAGGATAAATGAGATCTTCAAAATTGTGTTTACTATAGAGAAATTAAATTTATGAGTCATACATTGAAGTTATAAGAGCGAGCAATTGAATTTAAAAAGATTATGCTAGTTTCAAAGAATGATTTTGGTTTCTTTGCAAGTAGAATTATCATTGAAGTGATTTTTTGTTGAGACAACTGTAAAGTATAGAGAGTAGAGACTTGATTGATCTTCTAATACTTTTTATTTATCTTGAGAAGGGAGGTGATCGAGTACTACAAATGTGGTGTGGATTAAGAAAGAAGTTTGTGTATGAAAGGCATGCTAAATTTATCAAAGATATGAATGATAAAGCACTGCATGAATTAAGTTCTTTCTTATCCACGGAATGAACTTATGAGGAAAATGTCTTTTAGGAATAGTACAACAACAACAACATCAAGCCTTTATCCCACTACGTGGGGTCGGCTACATGAATCCTTTTTCTCCATTGTGTCCTGTTAAAAGTCAAATTCTCATTTAAATCTAATAAAGAAAGATCATTTCTAATATTTTCTAACCAAGTCTTTTTAGGTCTACCTCTACCTTTCTTAACATAAGTCAAATTCTCATTATGATTAGAGAGAGTCGCCTTAGATGGTTTGGTCACGTAAAACGGCGGCCTCCCGATGACCCGGTTAGGAATAGTGAAGAGAATAAAATTCCAATCATAATAATCATACGCTTTCTCAAAATTCACCTTGAAAATAAATATTTCTTCTTTCTTTTATGACATTGGTGAATTAATTCATGTGTTGTAGTGATGTAACAATGGATAAGTCTTCCTTAAATGAAAGCTCCCTTACGGAAATCCACTAAATTGAAAAATAATTTTGACATTACTTTAGCAAGCACCTTGGTGAAAGTTTTATAAGTGCCAATTAGGAAGCTAAGTCGTGTGAAGTTCTTAGAATGTTCACAATGGTCATGCTTTGGAATGAGTCAAATTGTAAGCCTTGCCAAATTGTAGATCATTAAACATAATCACATTTTCTTTTTTGAACATAATCACAAAATCTTTTTTCATTTTCTCCGTCATAACTCTAATTAAATTAATAGGACAATCATATGAATGCCAACTTGAAGACTTGTTAACCCCAAGAGAGAAATAATCTCAATCTCCTCAAGAATGAAAGGAGAGTTTGAATCTTTTAACTATAAATAATCATAAGGATAAAGTTCATTAATATCATTAATGTACTTTTAAGATTTTTTTTGTTGAAGAGCTTCTTGTAGAAATTAGTACAAGCTGCAGAGATATATTTTGGGAGTGTATGCAAGTCTCGCCATTCTTAATATAATGAATATAATTATTTTTGTCTTACCATTATCTACATATGATAGAAGGATATATTGTTATCCCCCTACAACGGCCTATTAACCTTAGATCTTTGATACCAGTAAATTTTCCTTTTTATTTTTTCATCTTTTCTTGTACAACCAAAGCTTAACTTTACCCTATTACTCCAAATCCTCCTGAGCGCACTTGTTTCTTCAGCCTTTTCTTCAATAGATTCCAAAATTTTGAAGATTTAATTATAGGGAACATTTAATATTGAAAATCATTGAACAATGATTAAAGTAAATCTTGTTTAGAGCTTTTTGACCAACACTAGTGAAATAATTCCTTCAAGAAGGAAGAAATGAGGACCTAATCTAATTTGGTAAATAATTCATCCTCTCTATTATTAGACCAGGTATATTTTATAACAAACAGAGGAAGACAATCAAATTCAAGCGGCTGACCATATCAATAAGAAAATTTGAAATCTCTCCTCAATAGAAATAATATCATTGAAATCCTACACAAGGTCTAAGGAAGAGATCATATAGTGCTAATAGAATAGAGTTTAGTCTAAAATAGTAAATTTTCCTCATTGTCACAAGGAGCATAAAAAGTGGTGAGAATAAAATTCATGTGCTATTTGCACAATTTAAAATGAATTAAAATAGGTATTCTATCAATAGGATGGCTAATTAGCCTCACAACATTAGAGTATTAACTATTAACCTACAAATAATACTTTTGGACTGAACATTTGAATTAATGTATTTCCAACTCTAAATCTTCTCTCCTATTATAGATTTAAGGGTAAAAAGTGTAGGATTGGTTAACCAGGTTTCTTGGAAACAAATAATGTCAAACCTTTCTCTTACAAACCCTCTATTTGTCCCCACCCCCACCAAAAAAAAAAAACAAAATCCCTTAGGCTTCTTTTAAGACACCTTTTAAATTGCTTTTGTGTGGAAAATTAACCAACAAAAATTAGCATTTGGTAAGTTGATTTAGAAAGGTTATATTTTTTATAGTATAATAAAAAAAGTGGTCGAGAAATTAGCTTTGAAAATTTTCTAACACCAAAAATAGAAATGCATAAGACACACTAAATAAATAAATAATATTAGAACCAAAACCACTTAGATTTCATGTTCCAATAATTATTTCAAAATGAAGGGCTACTAGTACTACCATGAGGTCTGATTGTAATAGTGATCACTAGTTTTTTACCTTATTTAACCCCCTCCTTTCTACATTAATGAAGTTTCCCGTAATTGTTTAGAAGAGAATTAAATTCTAGTTCAGATCAATTTTATTTTTCATTATTAACTTTTCTCCATTATTATCATTCTCTTCTCATTTTCAGAATTTATTTCCACCCTTTTCTTTTTAATATAGTTGATATTAAAACCGTCCTGATGTAAGATTGTCAACCTCCACTACCATAGCACTCTATGGTGGTTCAACCTAGCCAAAATGGCATAGTGAGCTCAAATGGATTTCTACCACCATAGGGTATATTATCCAGCTCATAATCCATTTCAATCTAAACTCCCAGATGACCTCATATTACTAGGCCTAACTTATCATATTGATTATTTCATTTCAGCATGCACCACTATAACACTACATGGTGGACCGACCTGATAGTATAGGTCATAAGATCATTGCCTCATAATCACATGGCTTGTCAGCCCATGCTCAAGCCATCTTGACCCCATACCTGGCTAACTATGCATCTAAGTATATCATTACATTATTGCGAGCATGTTTTTCTTTTTCTATCTTGCTTATCATGTTATATCTACTCTTGTAAAGCATCATCATATAACTAGCATGCTTACAAAAAAAATTTCATGAGTAAGCATAATTAAACATACTTCACCATTTCATCATAACATTAGGTTCATCAATCATAGAAATATTCATGTTTTATCATGATGTCTTATCATTTGTATCACTATAGCATGATATATGAAGTCCTAAGAAAAAGTTAAGCTGGTAGCATGATTCATGTTATCGCATGTACTAACTCATGATAGCATACAAAGGCAAGCAAAGTTATAAATAAAGGATAAATTATCTACTTTGTGGCATAAGGGTTTCATAAGATAAGGTCATATAATATACATAACAGATCATCCTAATGTTATGATCTCTGGATTATCTTTCTACCACATAATTCCATACAGGTTCATTAAGCTACATATTACTTGCACATGAACACATGGCATTTTCCGTATGAAATATTACGAGCCACCTACCTCAAGCCTTTAAAGAACTTAACTTGAATCACTTTCACACTTAACTCTTTAACTCAGCCCTACTCCATTCTTTTATCACCAACACTTATACAGGTTAATTTTTAATCATAAACCGGAACTTCTTAGGCCCTCATGTCAATAACCCAATCAATTGCTTAGGGATACAGAACACTTAGTCAAACTATACATAACCCTTAGGTTAATAGATTTCTTTAACAATTATGTTGTTAACCCTTAGTCTTATAAATATACTTTCTTATGACGCAAGATTAATTAATCAACATAAATTTAATTCAGGTTTTTATGCTAATGATTATGCCTTTTAGAAGCGTCATCAGAAATTTGTTTTCCACTAATTGTCCTTGAATGGAATCTTAATATTCTAGATGATGCAATACGGAAGTCTCCTTATTTGGAAGGGTGCAGATGCAATGTTAAATAATTTTCCACCCAAAGATCGGTGGATGATGCTATCAATCAGTTTAAAAAGGTTTGATGTTGCAAATGTCAAGGCAAGGTTGCCAATGGTTGTTTGGGGTGCGAACAACAAAAGCATGAGTGATGCTCGGTGAATGGTGTATGATTTTGCAGGGATAATGATTGAATGTACTCAAAACAATAGTTCAATATAGAAATGCAAGGTAGAAATCACAGCAGAGGCATGTGGAAGAAAGATAGGACTCCATGTGGAACTTATCTGGAAATATTATGCCTCTGATACTAAATTGGTGCAACGTGCAAGTAGGAGGAATCACAATGATGATATAAATGCTATTGGGTATTGTTTTTAGGTTTTGGCAATGTTACAAATGGGAAATTTTCATGTAACAAAGAGTGAAATGAGGCTTGAACTACATCAATATAGCCGACCAAAATTAGATGTGTACTTCAAAATTTTGAATTATGGTTTATCAGGATTGGTGGGAGTTTTATGTGAAGGAAATGAAGAGAATTTGCATGAATGATAATATAGTAAGAGGGGGAGCGATGAGATAGAAGAAGATGGGAGAGAATAAATTCTAGAAAGAGAGAAGTAGAGTGGGAAGAAAGTTATGAGAGGGACAAAAGGTGATATAGAGCACTAAAGAGAGCGGAGTGAGGAGCGATAGAGGGAAGAGTAGATAGAAATTGCATGAGAGATGGAGCTTCGTGAGTGGCATAATTCGAGAGAGGTGATAGGGGAGGGAGTTTGAGTAAGATCGAGAGTGTCAAAGGATTCTTAAAGAGACTTGTAAAGCACATGAAAACAATCCAATATGCATTCAATCCATCATAATAAATTTAAGAATCCTGTTTTTTTTACTGAACAAAGGGCCCTAGGACACTACATAAAATTTCCCTAGTCAAGGTAAGTTTTGAATAATTTAAATGATGAAAAATTTTAGGAAAATATTTACATGACCTTAAAAACATAAACTAAATGTTTTCTTATCACATCAACTAATTAAATCAAAATTATAACCAATCATGTTATTGATGCTGCACATGCATTTTAATCAGATGGTCACCATCAAGGTGCAGTGATTTCAACATGTTAAATTAATTTTATTTAAGCTCTTAAAGCTCCATAGTATGCCTCTTTTATTATGTTTGCAGAATTTAATTTAATTCATTCTTAGCTTTTTACCAAAAGCTTTTAATGAAATAAATATTGATAATAGAATAATCTAAAGATCAATAATATTTGGCTACAAATTCTAACCTTAGAAAATATTCAAATACATTACTGTTACCTTGGTTAAAATTTTAAATTACTAATGTAGTTGGTCTCTTTAATTGAAGAATGTAAAATATTATTCTTTTAAGTATATGTTTTATATCAAATATTGTAGAATGTCTTAGGTCTAGGTTCTCTAATGTAGAGTTACAATGAGATGCACAAAATCATATATATAAATTAAATTTGCTGTTCATAAATTCTTAATTTTTATCAGTCACATCCCATGTTGGTAAGAATCAACAGCCACATCCCAAGTTGGTAAGAATCATTGAAATTTAATAGAAGGTAATCATTGTAGAAAGCCAATTGTTGCAAGTCTAATCACAACATCAAAGTCCATATAAGTCAAACATAGATTTTCATTATTAGAACTAATATTGTATTATAGATCCATCATCAGATACTTACACATAGAGACACTAAATCTTTGTGACTTTTATGTTAACATCCAAAAACATGTGGAAGTCTAATAATGCTTCCAAAAACACATCTTTTATTGCATAAATTTGTATAATGTAGAAGCCAAACAATATCGTAATACCTCTATCTTCAATACATATTATATTACTCTACTGCTCTACTCTTCTACAACACTTTTAACATGCTTTGAAGCAACAAATGCAAATACATATATTGGTGAGCAATAAGTCAAGTAGAACATCAATACTTTAGCATCTTATTCATATAAACGCAAGCAAAGTAGCATGCATGCCAGGGAACCATATTCACCCACTCTTATCACATGATATAGGCAAAGTATAAATTGATGAATTATAAGTAGAGTGTCATTGGTGTTATTTACTATACTATGATATGGCATGTTATGTCTATCTTAGTCTTGGTATTATGTCACTGTGATAATGCCATGCTTGATTTTTCTATTACAATCACAAGTTCTTTCATTTTAAATCATATAATATGTAGGAATCAAAATTATGTAATCATTTCAGCTCATATAGCCATCCAAGTATGGCGTGTAAGGGAATTTATATTAACTCATAAATTTTCTTTCATTCCATTTGCATTTATGAATTATTTCATTTAATATTTGAACATTAAATAACATATGGTCACTCATATTATTTAATGTCCAACAACCCATTTTATTTGCAAAATTTGAACCAAAATCGTCATCGCGGTAACCGATAGTCACTCTCCTCTAGAAAAAGTGCAATTATATAATTCATATTTAAGCACCCTCTCTAAAAAGAGAGTTTAATTTCTTTGTACCACCCTCCCTTAAAAGATAAGTTGATCATATCTTATCATATGACCATTGCATGATACTATACTATCAGTGCTCTTGCCACTTGTGCTTTCTCTCTCAATCACTTAAGATCATCAACTTCCCTCGTTTAGAGCATTTCAAATTCAACACCCTCAGACTCCACTTATGGATACGCATATAGCTTTCTTTCCATATATAGTGGAGAACATGATCACAGGAGCCCCCAGCATTCCACATGGAGCCAATTGGAGTCTTGACGCTTGAACTGGTTGAAATTCCTTGGGAGGTATAGAAGCTTTCTTGGGGAGATGCATGCAAGATGCAACTCTGATAACATAGAAAGATTCCCTAATTATCATCTTCATCAACCAATCCACCTATACAGAGCCACCTTTTTACCATCTGGTTAACATTGTTCCACATAAAGTGTGAGCTATTTTAACTTCGAAAAAGTCTATATATTAAATCTTATATTTTAATTAATTAATATTTACATAAGGAGTGGTTTGGCTTATTCTGGATGTGTTTTACTATCTGAATTTGTTAGTTGATATGATTTTGCAGACAAGAGGTTGGTCAGTTGAAGGATTACTTAAGTTAAGGAACGTGTTTGGCTATGGTGACATCTGGAATGCTGCAGGGGCATACAGTTTGGACCATACAACTGAGATGAGTGCTGGGCTGTCCTTACCCAGATTTAAGGCACTATCTACTCCCATAACTGCCCGTGTGACACTCCTTACTCAAGATTGGTTGAAGTTTTCATCCTATAAAGAGCGTCTGCTTGGCCTTTCATTTGGGTTGGTTTCTACAATACGTCATGAATTGGCTTATAATCTCACATGGCGTCACTTAACGGACCCCTTACGCATGTCATCTGTATCAGTAAGAAGGCAGCTAGGACATAGTCTTCTTTCCTCGCTAAAGTATTCATATAAGCTCGACAGGAGAAATTCAAGTATCAGGCCTATGAAAGGATATGCTTTTCTCTCTACATCCCAAATTGGTGGTCTTGGACATGATAGTAATCTTTTGAGATTTATAAGACAGGTATGACCACTTTCCAGTTGGCATGTGCTTGACTCTTTATTCTGTAAAAGCAGTTTAAATGTGTTTTTTATTTCAATAACCCCTTACGTTGCAGTAAAATAAGAGCTTACCATGCTAAAAATTGCAAGTTGTGACAATCTAGCATTAATTTTGATAATGGAGAGCTGAGGAGCTTTTGAAACATATATGTTTTGTAACCAATTTGTTCTTTATATTCTGTGATTTCTTAAATTTAGAAACTACTTATGATCCTTTTATGTGCTGATAACTCTACTTAAATTATAACCTATTGATCCTTAAATATTAAACTTCTTAGAATTCTCTGAATAGTTTTATAATGATGAAAGGAAGTGCTTTTTATTAAAAAAAATTGTTGAGTGGCCTTAGCAAGGGTTGTATATGAAGTTAATGACGATGAATAACGAGAGACTTTGATATCCAACAAATGCAAGGTTTTGGGAGAAAATGTTACCGAATGGAATGTGACAGAATAACATTCTACAAATGAACCTCGACTTCTGTAAAGTCTTTTTCAAAGGCTGATATATAACGCCAGTTTTTAGGCCCATCCACCTCCTCACTTGAATGTTGTGGAATCTTCTTCAAAGGCATGCCGTAGAATTGTATTTGGTCAGGCTTCCTCCCATTGAATAGCCGGCCTGTGGTTGCAGCATGTTGAGCCACAACCCTGGTCAGAAGCCCCCAAACTTCTTTTGTTAACGCCTGGTAGAATTTCCTATGTGATAACTTTATGGGCTTTATGGATACCTGAACATAAGAACATATATATGACGTATAGGTTTTATGAGTTCTAATGATTAAGTGCCCTAACTCATCTGTTTTGCACCACGCTGCAGGTTGCTGGATTATATGAGCAGAGCATTTGTATACTATCGGTTTTTACAGTTAGGAACAATTGGCATTAAAAATGATCAAACATTTAATTTCAAGCGATTTTGGATAAATACATGTCTTATGGGATTGATGTAATAATAGTCAGTTTTTGTTAGTAGGTGTATGTAAGTTAGTGGCCTTACACCATAATTATTCTTAAAGTCTCAGTTTTTATTCTAACAACAATACTACTTTTAGTTTTATCCTTAATCATACTGAGTTTAAGAAATTTTATCCATCTTCCCATTTGGGTCTTTTAAGTTTATGGAATACATATATATGAGGGGACATTTTCCTCCTAGGAACATAGTCACCATTCTCCTCCTAATTTTATTGGTACACGTTTCACTCCATGTGCTCTTCAAACACATGATCACATTCTTTATTGTTACCTGTAACATAAAATTACTTAGAAATTTAGCTTCATTAATTTTCATAATAGTTTAATCATTCATCAAGCTGTGAATAAAATGATTGGATGACGTATATATCCGCTTTTAAAAGTTTAGTTTTATCTTATATTTCACGAATGAAAATCACCAGAAGCACTCGAAGTATTGCCAACAACCCACATATTTAGTTATAAGAATGGAATTCTATGCTTTAAAATCTCATTTATCTTCTCATGCAATCATGAACTTTTTAATGCATTCAATTGTATATTAGAGGGAAGGAGGGAGGGAGAGTTCTTGGCATCCTTGAGTGAGTCATTATTTTCTTTAGCGTAAGATCTAACTAAAAATCATCATATTTTTGAAAGTTACGTTCTCCATTTTTATGTTGTAGATGAAAATCAATAGTTGATAACATTTTATGGCCAAATTAAATTCTTATCGGGTGGAAAAGGAACTTTTAAATTCTTATAGGATTGGATGCATTCAAATCTATATATTTGTCCGTCTGTGCCTTAAGAAACAAATTTATTCTGCCGTGCTGTTCATTTCTAACAGGAGTTTGATCTCCGTGCTGCTATTCCCTTGGGCTTTTTTCATACTGCTCTAAATATTGGAGTTGCTGCTGGTGCAATAATGCCATGGGGGAATGGATTCATGACTTTGCCCACGCCTTTGACAGAGAGGTTCCACATGGGTGGAAGCTCTTCTCCCCTGTGCTTGTTGGGCAGCCCCACATCATTGTTAGGGTTCAAGATGAGAGGGCTTGGCCCCACTGACTTAAGGAGGATGATTCCAAGCCAAATTGATGGGACCAGTGATCCCCCAGCAAGTCCTGGATGGGATGCACTAGGGGGAGACTTAGCTGTAACTGCGTTTGCTGATATTTCCTTTGACTTACCTCTCAAGGTGCTTAGAGATTCTGGGATTTATGGTCACGCATTTATTTCTGCGGGGAATCTGGCAAAACTATCAGAGGGTTCTATCAAAGATTTTTCAATTCGGCAGTTTGCTAAGAACTTTCGGAGCTCTGCTGGGATTGGTGTAATAATTCCTACCAAGCTATTCCGCATGGAGGTCTTCTCAACCTACATCTCTGCAATTTCCTTTTCTAATATATGAAAATGTGTATCTTTAATAGCCATGGTAACGACTACGATTTATTTTGACATGTGTTTCTTCTTTCAGGTAAACTATTGTTACATCCTGCGGCAATTTGAGCATGACAGAGCAAAGACAGGTATTCAGTTCAGCATCTCTGCTCTTACCTAGAGGCTCTATCCGAGTGTTTTAGATCAAAATCATTTCTTGGTTGATGAGATCATCAAAATACCTTCTATTTCTTAGGATGGTTACTCAGAAAAAAAAGCCTGCACATATGTGCTTGAAAATAGGATGGATTAACCATCAAGTTCTTTCCATTTGACATGCCTGGAGCAGTAAACTATTCAGTTTTTGTTCAAAATTCTCGTGGATATTTTTCTCCACCTATTGTACCGCTGATTGTTGATCTAAGCTGCTTCTGTTTCACCAATTATATTGGCGTTACTAGAAGCTTGGAGAGATTATTAATAACACGGTTATTATTTTTGAGATTTTTAAGAAAATTTGTAAAATTTAAAATCAATATTGACCTCTAATTATAATATATAGGTTTCATAAATTTCGCTCTTTCAAATTATGATTTTATTTTCAAGAAATTGAATGAGCACCCAAATAGATTTTAAAAGTGCATTCAATATGGAAAGCTTCAAACATTCTTAATATCTTAAAATTGTATCAAAATGTAGAGTTATGGCCTTACGCTTATAGCATCTCAGAACCTCAAAATAATAATAGAATTTATTAAGAAGCTTTGGTTCGGAGTTTAGAGCTGCATGTTCAAATGGGAATTAAAAAAAATCTGTATGATAGGTGATTCATAGCTCATCATTAATCAGGTTATGTGAACTTATAAAGCTCTTGAACGTGAATTGCTCTAATACCACCAATTAGTTATGCACTTGCTTTAGCGCATTGCTGAAGCCATTTTATATAGGACTGCTCCGACGAAATGATCTTCATATAGTTACGCTTCTCATGATTGCTAAGGAATTAGCAAACGCTGGGGGGCGAACTCTTCATTGAATACGTGTATTTGGTAAACTCTCTTGTGAGTAGTCTGGGCTTTTTAAATTTCATAAGACAGCTTGTATCAAGGATGTGTTCCCTGTTCTTTACTTCACATTTTACCACGTAGTTCCCTGGTTTTCATCCTTTGCAGGATTTAGGAATTCAACATGGTATCAGAGCGCTCAGGTTGATTTTTTCCTTTCCTTTTTTTTTTCTTTTCTATGTCTCTGTTTGACATCCATGGTTGGCTCTTCTTCAACTACTTCTCCTTTGATTCAAACCCTTATCACTATGAGTGATATACCCATCCCTCCCTCCCCAACTCAAATTCTTCATGCCTAATGTCAAAAATATTGTCAATGTTTAGTTAACTGCAAATAATCTTCTCATTTGGAAGTCTCAACGTCTCAAATTACTTTCTGTCAATGGGTTTGAAGGGTATCTCATAGGTGCAACCTCAAAACCTCCAAAACTGATGTTATTTGATGATGGCTCTGTCACTGTTATTCCTTTCTATCAAACCTGGATATTAATCGATCAAAATCTCTCTATTGTTATCTACTCTACAATTTCACCCTCTCTATTACATTATGTGTTGAATCTAGATTCCAGCCTAGCTAACGATTGAACGTCGACTACAGTCGACGAACATATCTTGTCTTCTCCAGCTAAAGAGTGAACTTCATCAGCTTCAACTCAAAGACAAAAACATGGTGATGTACTTATCTGAAATCAAACAAAAAGTGGATTCCATTGTAGCAGCTCGGTCCTCTATTGATGCGGAAGACATCATTTTATACACTTTAGCTGGACTACCCTCTACCTACCAGTCCTTTAAAATCGCTATTTCGTTCAAAACTGCATCGGATCATGAAGAGCTCGAGAGATGACATGACTAAGAGAGAGAGTAGTGAAAAGAGGAGTAGATTTTCATATAGCAGGAGAGGATTTGAGTCAAGTATGGTAAGAGATATAGTGGATCGTGTTTTCTGATGACCCGACAGTGTTTCAGATGTGGACAGCGAGGACACTGGATGGTTGACTATCCATTACAACGACATGGAGCAGGATTAGGATTTAGAAGAGAGCAATCCATATAGGGCTATAAATAGAGAACTATGAGATCTAGGGAATAAAATGAAGGATCTGTGAGCAGAACAATTGACAGAGGAGTTACTGAAAGTCAAAGAGAGCTTGCACAGTCTATTACACCAGCACTAACACATGTAAGACCTAGAATTTACAGTTTGATCCAACAGCATGATAGAGATACACCTAGAGCATCCACTTGAAGAATTTTTAATCATGTGCATTTAATTTTACTTGATTAGTATTGCATTCGAAACTTCTATTTCACCTAGTAAAATTTGATAATATTACAGTCAAAATATTCATAATATATATATATATATATATATATATATATAGTATATAAAAAGTTACACAATAAAAATGTGATAAATCAAGAGAAAATATATTTTCTATCAATTTAGGAGAGAAGAAATCCGTCAAACTCAAAATCATTGAAAACTAAAATGAGATTTGGGTTACTTATAACGATCAGAAGAAATCTTTGAACAAAATCGACGGACAAAAACGATCAAATCTTGGTTTTCTCTCTCCTCTTTCTCTCCCTTTTGCTCACCTTCTCCCTGCCTTTCCGAGCAAGTCATGGCAGTGAGGGTGGCTAGCTGGGTTTTAGTGCTTAGGATAGGATTAAATATATATAAAAACTTAATTAGTGGCCTAGCGCCATAGCACTCAGACCCACTGCCGCAATGTTGCATGTTAAATTCATAATTACTGTAGATAGAGACTCAAGAGTCACAGTGATATTTTCTGGTGCCATTGTGCTCCAGAGCACAATGCCACTGTGCTTTAGTTCAAACAATAATTCAATTTTTTAACACCTTTGATATTTTTGAGTTATTGCATTTAGTTTAGTAAATCTTTACTCAGTTTTAATCTAATAAGCCTTAGGATACACCTCTAAATCTTTTCCAAAACAAAATTGGGAATGCCATAAATCATTTCACCTAATAAGCTCTAAATTGCACTATGAACCTCATAGTTTCGTAAGTCACTGAACTCACCCATTACCCTTACATAGCCCAATTGGTTAAGTTTTTGTCTTCACAGTGTGCCTTTAGATGGTTTCACCTTACACTAACCTTAACTAAACCCTAAGTCAATTCAAGATGATTTTGGTGAACCCAAGGGAAAGTGATCTAACTTTGACCAAAATACAATATATACAATATTATAATAATTTCATATCATTTGTGTGTTCAAACCTAAAATGACCTCCAATAATTTAAAGTTTGATGGGAGAATGCAAATTTTATCTTATCTTCAACAAATCTCAAATAATTTTAATGGTTTCAATATCAATGTTGGTACTTTGTACTATCAATATTAACACTATACATTGATATAAAGCTAAAAGCCAAACTTTATGAATTGAAGTACTTTCATCAATAGCATTTTTACATCATTATCGTTATAATAAATTTGATAATAATTTCCTCCTCATATAAAGAGAATTGGAGTTTCAAAATAAGGTTAAAATGTTTTGGTTGTATTCTCTTGAAATGGAGATAATCAACCCTCTTTAAAGAGCAAGACCATAGCTACATTATAAAAATTGAAAATCTTGGGTCTCACTCACAACTCTACCTGTAAGATGATTTGATACTACTGGCAAAAAAAAATACTAATGCTTGTAAATAAAAGAATACTTTACCCATGCATGACAATGTTGAATCTCTTATAGGACAAACCAAAACTTATAAAAAAGAAATTGAGATATAAGAAATTTTTCCACAAATCTCAAGGAAAAAATTCATTACTCTTGGGGGAGGAACACTAGAACATGTATGAGGGGTATGCAACATATATCAAGGATATTATTTTGCTAGAGACTGTGAAGGGAAAATTATATGCAATATATACACAAGATAGTAAAAAGTTTCTCATAAAGAAAGAATTGGAACTTACAAGGAGGAGAGGATCAAAAAAGTTTTCCCCTATGAGGGGCATTTATACTGGAAGGGGAGAGAGGAAAGTTACAAAATTTTGTAAATTTTCTTAAAAAAAAAAGGAAAAAAATCATTAAAAAACATGAAAAACTAGAAAAAAAATGTTTAAAAAAATCTAAAAATATTATAAATTTTATTTTATTTATAAGAAAAGAGTCATGTGCCTTTGAAAGAGGTGCAAAGGGCACCTTTGTTTTTGAGGCACTGCACCCACTACTCCAACAGGCGCTCATGAGCTTAGTGTCACTAACGGTTGCTGGTTGGTTAGTCAAGCTAGCTCGGCCTAATATTAGCCAAATTTTGAGCTTGAACAAGTTTATTTAAACATTTTTGGGGTCGTTGAGACTAGTTTTTGGCATCTTAGACTAAATTTAAATACTTTTGAATCTTAAACAAATATCTCTACAATCAATATTAAGCAGATTTGAAAAATTTAGAACTAAATTTTTTCAATAATTTTTGCACCAATAGAGCTTCTTGAACTATTGAAATAATAATTAATGAGATTTTACATAATTTATATCATCAATTAGAGGTTCTTGTTGACGTCTAGAGAGTGATTGAGTTTCATGATTTTTTCAAAACGATACTTTTTGGCTGTAATGTCTTTCGAATATTGAATGTATATTTTTGGATGATGAAAACTCTAATATCTAAAAATAGTGAGAGAGGGGGGGGGGGGGGGGGGGGGGTTGCAAATAATATGTTTTTAGAAAAAATTGCTTGATCAGCATGAATCTAGAAGCAATATTTGAATTGGAAACTTCAAGAATTAAAATCACGAACATCCAAATGAACCCAAATCAAGCATTCGAAGCATATTTAAAAGTTTCAAGGCATTAATTAGACCAAACGATATCCAAATCTAAATCAAGCATTTGAAGCATATTTAGAAGCTTCAAGGCATTAATTAGACCTAATAATATCTAAATCTCGCGTGCTTATAATCAAATAGTGGCTTGATGAGACAAGCTTAACAAGTCTAAGATCATTCGATTATGATATTATTAAAACACTCAAATATTGGATAAATAATATACGATGGAGAGTATTTTGGATTATAAGAAAATTTATCAAAATACTCCTGTCAAGAAAAATTAATTAGGGCTCCATTTTCTACTTGAGGGGGAATTTGACAGTTGAAAGAGCCAAAAAACTCTATTATATTTTCTAGCGATAACCATCAATAATCACTGCTATTGTCTCCATGCTTCCTTTATCCTACTCTTGTCACTTGACTACTAACATATAACCACATTATTGGACTTCCATTGTCTTCCCATGGCCATTCAATTTATATAATCCCTACAACAAAAATAAGAGAATTATTTTTAATTTGTGCAAGCTCGTGTTCTTTAATTATGGAGAAGACTAGATTCTTGTACCTATAATTATATAGTGGATTATTACAATTGGCTAGACCCTCTGATTTTTCCCCTTCTTAAATTTTCCACGTAAAAAAATATTATCTTTAAAATTTCTAATGTGTGCATGTTTCCATTCATTAAAAAAACCTATTATAAACACAAAATTGATGACCTCTAATATCCATATTCTATAATTGTAAGAAACACTATATATAGATTTTATTATGAAAGTGTTCTAACAAATTGCTACTATAAATAACAAACCAAAAAAATTATTCCCAATCTTAAACACTTAAATCATTCTATCCCATCTATTATAAATTCCATATGGAAAATTAAAACACTAAAAATTAATCTATAAATTATAAAATTTTGACCCAAAAGCCAAAGCACTTTAATCAAAAAGATGCTTTACTTTTGCAATACCCTTATTAGAAACTTATGATTTTATTTTATTTAATTAAACCAAATAAATGTTTGACTGTTCTACTTATTCTTTGTAAAATAGAAAGCAAATTTGAAAATAAAAAAAATAAAATAAAATAAAGTAATATATCCAATTCAATATTAGCATGAATTAATATTTAATTCACAATTAATCTATTCAAGTCGATATTAGCCTAATAACATATTATTTAAACACTAATTATTGTTACTATCATAATCACTAATTATATGTTAACTTAGGTTAAATATAATATATGTGATATATATAATTGATCAAAATCAAATTTTGTTAATATTTTAAATCATAATGATCTTAGTTTGAAATTATAATTAATAATTAGGTAAACATAATAAATACATATCCTTAATTTAATATGCTATAATTTAAATATTCATGAATGATCATAATTAAATCTTCATTACTTTTGTATTGGGCATTTATCATTTTAATACTGAGAATAATAACTAAATAAGAAGTAAATATTAAATGAATGGTTTTTTTAAAATGAACAATAAAAATTCTATTTTGTTGAAATATGATTTTATTATTCACTTATTATTATTGATTAACTAAAAATCATCGAACAACTATATCTCATTTCATCATGTCCGTCCAATTATTCCAAAATGAGACATCCACCGTAGAAGCCCTAGTCCTTCGTCATTTGCGTTTCCGTTTCCGAATGAGCTCATTTACTCCCTTCGTCTCCCACCCTTTGCAATCCGTTCAAATCAAATCCAGCTCTCTTCTTTTTTCACTCTTTTTGCTCCTCTTGTCAGTTTCTGCCTCTCTGCTTCATTCGATTCTTTGAGCAGCCGTGGAATGCGGGAGTAGTCAGATTTTAAACTGCTTACTTTCATGGTGAGTTTGACAATGAATTCTCCAATACCTTTACATTAGATGAATATTTTCTCCAGGGCAATCATGATATGTGTCATTCTAAGGTTTACTATGTTGAATTTGACTTTGTGAATTAAGTTTAAGTTGGTTGAGAGTGATTGCTCGGGGGAATGGAATTAGGGTTTCTCTTTATAATCAAGTGTTTGGCCGACTGACTCTTTTGGCGATTTTGAAATGAATTCTCAACTGCGTTTCCTTTTTCTTGTGATTCTATCGTGGTTCTTCTCTTCTCGGGAAATCTATTTTCAGTTTGAAGTTGCGAATCGATTTCAAGTTGGTTGAGAGCGTATTGTTCTGGGGAGAGGTTGTAAGTTTTCTTTTTCGTAGATATTATTATAGTAGAACTAACCTTGCCCTTGGTTTTTTGACATGTTCCTTGGTGGGAAGTGCTGGTGCTGGACTTCTGAATGGGAGCGTTAGTGGATGAGGATGGGGTGGGTAAGAGGTCAACTGAGAATGGTGAGCCGGATGGGATTGTAGCTTCCAATCCTGTGGTTTACCAGCTTGTTCGGGTAAGTTGTTGCTTAAATTGCTTAGCTTGATTTATATTTGTGTAGTTTGCTTGGGGATAGTTCACCTCATCAACTGCAATTTGGTCTTACTATTCTTGCTTGAAAACAATGACGGAGTTTGTGAGTACACCTTACATATTAGTATAAATGCACGTGCACATGGTGCACGTGAATAAAATTTTAAAAATAAAAAATATATAGCATAAGAAAAAATTTTATGATATGTTATATCCAAGATATAACATTTTATATCAATATGAAATATAAAATTTATATAAATATAAATGATTTATACTTTTATTATATTTGAATTAAGATAAATTGAAATAAAACTATATATATAATTTAGGTTTATAATAAAATTTAGATTTATTTCATTTATATTTGCTCAAAATGCTAATAAATTTCCTCTTGAAGAAAAAAAGTCATGTTCTAAAAGAACTTATAATGTCATAAATAAAGAAAATAATAATAATACTAATTGCAATAAATTTCAATGGCAGTAAGAAATTTAAAATAATGCTAGAACGCATTGATGAACATGAACATGAATAACTTATATAAAAGGATAATTGCTGAGTACCTAATGAAGCCAAAGAGGAGTAGTTTAATGGCTTTTAAAAATGATTAAAGTTTCATATGCCTATGAAAAAACATAGAATAAACAAAACAATATATATGATAATGAAAGTCATATCCATCGCTTCCCTGCTCATTTCAAGAAGACGATAAATTTGTTTTGAATAAATATATGGTGAATATATTCCAATTAGTTATCCCAAGCCAAATTCAAAACGTAAATGAAAAAAATAAACCAAGCATTTTCTTAGTGGAGAAAAGAAAAAAAAAAACATAAGCATAACTAATATAATTAACCAATACATGAAAACCAATTACACAATTCAAATAGATCATAGAATAATTACAAGCTCAATCGAGTGCAACAAAAGAAAAAAAAATCAGATAGTAAGTAGTTTGGCCTACACTAATTGCCAGAATTCTTTGCCGAGAAGACTTCTTTGCCCACATCCATCCATGATGCGGGAACCTTTGCCTATTTAACACTGCACGCGAGCGCCAATGCAGCAGCCCTTGCACACTTCTCACAGTACTGAGTCCATACAGCGTGTCGCTTCCAGGAAACACCCTAGAAACTATCATGCTAAAATTTTTTCAACTTTAAACCTCACTATTTACTTAATCTGGATTGATAAGATTTACTATATCCTATTAAGTTAAATTTAACTTGCAGATAAATATTGAGCCCTTTATGAATTATAAGATTTATAAGAATAAAGGAAAAACATAAGACATTATAAATTAGATTTGACTATTTAAACATTGGTTATCGACTATTTTTACTATTATAAAATGAAGAATAAATGACATGAAATTATACCAATTTGCTAGAAAAAAATAAATTTGATTCAACTTACTTCAGAATGAAGAGGAGATGTACATCGAAATGCAGTAGAGGTATATATTGGAAATGAGATGTTTCTGAAAAACATATTGTAAAACTTATTTTAAGAAAAAAATATAGAACAAAGTATATATATATATATATATATATATATATCAATGAGAATTTGTAATAAATATTTGATAATTATTGTGGCAATCTTCAATGTGATGTAAGACCTAGATAAGAGTGGCATATAGAAAGAAAAAAAAAACTTCATCCAAAAGAATGTTTTTAATTAGCCACATGGAACAAGTGCAGTTAAAAGCACTTTTCTCTTCATCAAACTTGCATAATATACAAATATAAGAAAAAATAAATTAATCCTCTTATACACAAATTTGCAGCAATTTTGAATCCATTTATGCATGCTTTCCATATAAAAACATGGTCTCTGTGGAGTATGGGCTATGTATTATTACACCAAAATGGGCTATGTATTAACAAGGCTTAATAGCATGCAGTGGAAATGATAAAATTAGTAAATCAAGTTAACTCATGTTATTAAAGTTTAATAACTTTACACAATTACTATAAATAAGAATGTTTCACACTAATGAACAGGATTAATGTGAGCTGAAAAGAGAAACAAAGTGAGTGCAACACTTATGCATGACATAAGATCATATCTAAAAATTTATATTGGTTAATTTAACTTTGCACTATTTTTCTTAAGATAAAAATCTAAGTCTAGTTTCTAGAATGAATCATTTATACAAATTAGTTAAGACCAAAGTAATTCATGAAAAATAAATGAGATATACCTTCAGAGGTTATAGAAGGGGCTGCATAAGGTAGCGGCATCAATCATATAAATAAATGGATCCTAGAAAATGAACCTAATATACTACTTTTACTGGACGTGGGATATAAGATGGTAAAAAGAATTGGCGTAATTGATTATAGTGATGGATGAGGTTGCGTGGTTTGGTTTGATTCGAGGCTGGGTTCGGTTCGCAGTCATTATATCATGTCTCAAAGTGCTATTTGTATCTTCTTATCTACAATATTCTATTGTATTATATCATTCTTTTTATCCCCCACTATGTTCTTTCTCTTAGGGTTAGGACCTTCTCTAAATTCCCATTTTATCTGCCATTCCTCTTCTCAATATTGTTCTCTCTTATCCTCTTCCATCCTTTAATTGATGCAGCCATCTTTTCCTCCTTTATTTGCACCCACCCATCTTTTATTCAATATGTTGCCAATATCCCCATTTCACATAAACCTGGTGATTTCGGTAAATTTACCTAGCTCTTTTTTTTTTTGTGGACGCAATTGATAGTTTTTTAGTGTTTTGTGCGCATGTTTAAGCTCAAGTTCTGCTAGTGCTAAAACTTGGATCCAGAAAACAAAACTGGTCTTTTTCTGCTTTATAGAGTTTTTGCTTAGGATTTGATGTCACATTTTTCTATTGGAAAGTTCCATATGGTGTCTTCCAATTAACTTTGTCTCTAGCAATTATATTTTTTATAATTTTCTGTTTGTTTTGCACTATTCATGATAGCAGCTGGCTGATGTTACTAGTTTGGTTCCATGTGTTTTAAGCTCCAGGAGAAAAGTGAAACTCATGGAGTTTTCATGCTGCTAAGTGCAAATTGCGAATGAGTGATGCTCCAATAAAGTCGAGAGCCCCACTTTATATAATTTTACCTGTTTTGTTGTTAATTCAGAACCTTTTCTTTTTGTTAGATACTCGATTTAATATGATAAATCACATGCATAACTACTAAGAGGAATTATTTAGATAAATCATCAATTAATTTTATGAAAATTAAATATGAAGTTAATAAAACAAAATGTACACCAAATAATCGTACCTGAAAGTTTTAGCTGACTTATTTATTTTGTTGCTACTGGAAGGAGAAAAAATGGGAGCAGCATGAATTTTTCAAATTCCTAACAATAGAAATTGTAACAAGCTTTAGTATGGATGAACTGTAACAGGATTTTAGGAGAAAAACAACAAAATACCAACCACACTGAAACTTAATTGCTAGAAAAAACTAGAAGAAAGAAAATGAGCGGTGCTATTATTCAAAAACATAGTGAGGAGGAAACAACGGAACTGAAGTGCACTAGGCTCTTATGCTCTAGGAGCAAAGCACATGCTTTGCAACTCCAGAGCACGCTCTTGCTCCAAACAAGGCTTTTTGATAATCGTTTCTCCCATTGCAATGATGCTGCTGATTTTCTCTGGAAGATTGAACATTGCTAAAGTAATATCTTTTTTGAAGTTAATATTACCTTTTTTTCATAATTCTCATGTTTATTCTGATTAGTGAAGTTTGTTTACTTGCTTAGGTTGATGGTGATGGAAGGCTGATTCCTGCCACAGATGATGAGCTCATTGAGGTTAAGCATTTTGTCGAGGATGATGGTAAACTAGTTTACACTCAATCTGTTCAACAACCTGAACTTTGTATCTCAAGTGAAAAAGATGATGACACAAGTTTATTTAAGTCACATATCAGTTTTCTTTATCTGATATCTACATGCGCTTATCAACTTATATGGTTGATCATGCAATCGAAGTGCTCTGGTTTCTCTGTATATTTTAATATCTTATGTGAGCATATCACATTATCTGTGCATTTTCAAAATCTGAGGCATGTGTTTGTCCAAAGTAAAAGGGCGCACACGGTGCATGAAACTCCCGCTAGTTGTGGGTTTGTGGGTCTACTGACATGCATGCCTAACCTCTATATTTAAAGAGGTTTTTTGGCTCAAACCTATGACCTCCAGATCACAATTGGGACATCTTAATCACTTCTCTAGTCCGATCCTATATTTTTATCTCATAATTGTTAACCCTAAATCTCTTGAATTCATAACCTTTTCCAGCCCAAACTTTTTGATTCAGGCAGAAATTTTATCAGTTCACAAATCCATTTGGAAGATTTATTTACTTTGTCTCCTTTTTTTTTTAGTTTCTGAGTAACCGTTGGCAATACTAAGTTGCAATCTTACCTAAAAACAAGCAAGCGCTATTTCATGCCTTCTATTTAAATTATGCTTCAAAAAATACATATTTGTGGAAAGCTGTAGAATTTAAGGTATATTTTGTTTAACTTTCTTTTCTTTTAGGAAACTTTTTTTTTTCAAGGAGAAAAGATGTGTTGTGTGCTGGAATTAGTTGATAATGGAACCGAGGTAAGATTAGAGGAACATTGTCTACAATGATTGAGGACATTTTTACTTGGACATACATGATCAACTCTTCAAAGTGTGATGCAACAGTAATTATGGCTATGCATTCTACACGTTTTAAAAATGATTTTCACAATCCATGGTACCTGGATGCTCTTTTTAACTGAGAAGTTTTTGTTATAGCACAAAATAGCCAGTGTCAACTGTGAATGCTCAATTCATTCATGTTAGGTTACTTTATTTGGGAGAATTCAGTTCTGAACATTTTTGAGGTTTTATAAAGCGTTTTCTGTTTCATTTCATTATCTGATGACTAATTAGGGATAATGTCAGGGACCAGGCAATCTGAAAATGAGGTTGATTCCAAAAAAGTTATGTTTAAGGTATGTTGATTACTTCACTTGTATGGCATGGTGTTTCTTTAATTTCAAGCCTCTAGAATGCAATTTATTCTTTGACAAATTTTAAAAAGGAGCATGTTTAATGCATAATTAAGCAAAAAAGCGTGATTATTAAATAATTTAAAAAGGAGCAAAAATGCTAAATAATTTGACGTTTTGCATAGAAAACGTAATTAATTAAGAAAACATCAAATTATTTGACGTTTTCTATAAAAAAAACTCAAAATTATTTGGAGTTTTCTAGAAAATGCCAAATAATTTGTCGTTTTGCACTAATTTTGAGAGAAGAGAGAGAGCCGAGGGGAGAGAGAGAGACAGGAGGAGAGAGAGAGACAGGAAAAGAGAGATGGTGGGATGGGAAGAGAGAGAGGCGGGATGAGGGAAGAGAGAGAGGACAATAACTTAATTTATTAATTATTTGGATAACTTTATAACTTAATTTAATTAAAACTTTATAACTAAATTTAACTTTATAATTTATAACTGATAAATTATTATTTATAACTTACTCTAATTATAAATTAAAATTAATAACTTTATAACTTAATTTAATTAAAATTAATAACTTAAAATTATAATTAAATTTATAATTATATTAAGTTATAAAGTTATTAATTTATAAATTAATATAATTATAAATTAAAATTAATAACTTTATAACTTAATTTAATTAAAATTTGTAACTTAAAATTATAATTAAATTTATAATTATATTAAGTTATAAAGTTATTAATTTATAAATTAATATAATTATAAATTAAAATTAGTAACTTTATAACTTATAACTTATAAATTATAATTTATAACTTAATATAATTATAAATTAAAATTAATAACTTTATAACTTAATTTAATTAAAATTTGTAACTTAAAATTATAATTAAATTTATAATTATATTAAGTTATAAATTTGTTAATTTATAAATTAATATAAATATAAATAAAAATAGTAACTTTATAACTTAATTTAATTAAAATTTATAACTTAATTAAATTAAATTAATAAATTAATAAATTTATAACTTAATTTTAATTTATAATTATATTAAGTTATAAAGTTATTAATTTTAATTAAATTAAGTTATAAACTTTAATTAAAGTATGTTATAACGTTATTAATTTTAATTAAATTAAGTTATAAATTAAGTTATATTTTTGTGTGTCTCTCTCTCCCCCCGGCTCTCTCTCATCCCAAAATTAGTGCAAAATGCCTCTCTCTCTTCCCGCCCCACCATCTCGCTCTTCTTGTCTCTCTTTCTCCCCTCGGCTCTCTCTCTCTTTCCAAAATTAGTACAAAACGCCAAAATATGTGACGTTTTTCATAGAAAATGCCAAATAATTTGGCGTTTTTATAGAGAACGCCAAATAATTTGGCGTTTTCTTAATTAATTACGTTTTCTATACAAAACATCAAATTTGGCATTTTTGTTCCTTTTTAAATTATTTAATAATCACGCTTCTTTTGCTTAATTATGAATTAAACATACTCCTTTTTTCTTAATATGATTCCCTACTTTGATATTCATGCTTTTCAATGTTTGAGCTCTGCCTTTCGTTTTCCACTTCAAGCTCCTTGTGATTATCTTTATTAAAATGGATGCTTGTTGATATTTTCAAAAGGGAAACCAAAGGATAAGGGTACTAGCGGTGAATATATGTTGTGATTGTCTAAATACACAATTCAACCTCATTCATGAACATTTGATTGAATCTATTATCACCTTTTTTTATGTGTGGTCATATTCAATTTGAGAAAAGGACTAAAATGATTCCTCGATTCTTCATGAAAGATCGAAATAGTCTCCAACTATATTAATTGATCATTTTGATTCCTCAACTCCTTAAAAAGGAACCAAAATAGTCCAACCATGAAACTATTTTGATTCCTTTTTAAAGACTTGAGGGACTATAATGATCCTTTAATTTAGTTGTGGACCATTTTGGTCCTTAATAAAGAGTCAAAGGACCATTTTGATCATTTTTTCTATTCAATTTATTTAGATATGTTTCTACTTAATGAAACATGCAAGCACTATACAATGACAAGGGGCACTTTATTAGGTCAAATCTTTTGCTCAAATTGCATCATTGTATCTAATACATTTGCTGACGATTCATTGTCAATGTTTTAGAGAACATGAGACAAGAAGTTGCTAAGAGATGGTACACCCTCATTCTAGTTAGCCTGGACATCACAGGAAGCATTTTTTTTAATCTTATTCTGCATTAAACCTTCATTATATGTCATAGCTTATTTTGGAAACGGAGCTTTGGACCCTAGGGTCCCCCCTCTTTTTTATGTAGATTGTATGCATCCATTATAAACAAAGTTAAAACCCATGTTATAGCCATAATCTTGTTCTCAACATTAACCTTCTGGATTGCAAGGCTCATTGAAGTTGACAAGGCAATCTCAGAGAGAAAGTTTGTTAGGATTAAATTAAACCAAACCACGTGATTGGAAATACTTGAGTTCGCAAGTAATCCAAGAGGAAATATTTGAGTTCGCAAGCAACCCTAGCAATAATTGGTCAAAACAACGAGATAATACAAAAATCTGGATGAAATCAATCCAAAAATGATAGATTGCAATAGTGGAATCAAAGCAAAACAAACACCAAATAAGATACAATTGATCCTCAATTCGAGAGGAGGATTGTTCTCTCCCAATTAGTAGATTATAGATCTCGAGCCCAAGACGCCAAGGAAGACTCCAAGAGAACAATTCAAATCATGCATAACCCTAACCCTAATTCCCCCTCCTACTTAAAACATACCACTAGTTAATCAAACCCAAATTACTAAACAACCCTTGCCCCCCCTCCTTTCCCTCCAAGGGATTTGAATTTGACTCTTAGTGGACCCCACTCCCCTCCCTCTCTCTTTGCCGCCGTCCCTTCCTGGAGTAAACCAGGACCGACCCACTAGGGGCTGGTTGTAGTGGGACCGGTCCACTAGGAACCGGTCTAACAATACCGCCCTCCTCAAAGAATCACCTTGTTTTTAAGGTGAAAACAAGTAAACTGATATTTTACCCTCTCGTACGACTCAACGTGGCATCGTAGTTAGGAAGATTCTTCCACTTGATTAGCACTTCCTTAGCTCCATCCCCTTTCTGGCGAACCCCCATCAACTCTAAGGGTTCCAGAATCACCCTTAATTCCTTAGTAAGTGTCACCAGTAACTCCGAGCTGGTTGTAAATCTCCAATGGCCATTCTCAGCTGAGATACATGGAAAATCGGATGTATAGTCGCCATTGGTGGTAGTTTCAGCCGATATGCTACCGCCCCAATCTTTTCCAATACTTCATAAGGTCCAAAGTACCTTGGAGAAAGCTTCTCATTCCTCTTGTTGGCGACTGTCTTCTGTCTGTATGGTCGGAGCTTCAAGAACACCATCTCCCCAACTTCGAACTGGATGTCCTTTCTATGCCCATCAGATTATTTCTTCATAATCTGTTGAGCTTTCAGTAGATGTCTCTTCAATTCCTCTAAGACTCTGCCCCTCTCCTCCAAATACCCCTCCACTGAAGAAACTGAAGTACTGTTACTCCCAAAGTGCACCAAGTGAGGCGGATCCTTTCCGTACAACACATTGAATGGGGTCATCTGAGAAGCAGAATGATATGAGGTGTTTTACCAATACTCGGCTCAAGATAGCCACTTGACCCATAGCATGGGTGTCTTCGACACAAAACATCTCAGATAGGTCTCCAAGCTCTTGTTGGCTACTTGTGTTTGACCATCTGTCTGTGGGTGGTAGGCGGTGCTTCTCTTTAGAATTGTCCCCTGTAATCTAAATAACTCCCTCCAAAAATGGTTGAGGAACACCTTATCTCTATCTGATACTATCGCCTTTGGTATTCCATGCAATCTGACTACCTCTCTAATGAAAGCTGAAGACACTGTCACCGCGGTGTATGGATGACAAAGGGGAATGAAATGAGCGTACTTGCTCAATTTGTTCACCACCACCAGATTCATCGTGAAACCTTCCGAATGGGGCAGCCCATCTATGAAGTCCATGGATATCTCATCCCATACTCGTCCCAGTAAAGCCAACGACTATAGTAGTCCTCCTGGCGACATAGCCAGGTATTTGTTCCTCTGGCAAACCTCACATCTGGCCACCATCTCCTCCACATCTTTGTGTATCCCCTTCCAGTATAGCTCCGAGGCTAACCTCTTGTATGTTTTCTGCACCCCTGAATGACCCCCCACCGCGCTCCCATGAAACTCTTGGATTAAGTTTGGAATGTGGATTGAGGTCTGGGGTATCACAAACCTCCCATGATATAGCAGTCTGGCCCCCTCCAATGAGTACCATGGGTGGCTATCCCCTTCCCTCAATAAATCTATCATGATCTTTCCCAACTCCTCATCCTTAGCACTCTCCTCCCTGATGGCCTCCCAATCTAGCATCAAAGGAATCAATACTGCCACTGTCTATAGCTCCCCCATACATCTGGACAAGGCATCTATTGCCCTGTTCTCCACTCCTGGCCTGTATTGGATTTCAAAATCATATCCCAACAATTTGGACAGCCACCTCTGATGCTCCTCCGTCACCATCTGTTGCTCCAACAAGTACTTCAGGCTCCTCTGGTCGGTTCTGGCAATGAAATGCCTACCTAACAGGTAGGGTCGTCACTTCTGGATGGCTAAAACGATGGCCATCAACTCCCTCTCATAGACTGATTTCAACTTGGCTCTAGCTATCAACACCTGGCTAAAGTAGGCAATGGGTCGACGATTCTGCATGAGTATTGTCCCCAGTCCGTACCCTAAAGCATCTGTCTCCATTATGAAGGCCTGAGTGAAGTCTGGTAAAGTTAAGACTGGTACAGTAGTCATAGCCTTCTTCAGTCTCTCAAATGCTACTATGGTTGCCTCTCCCTATAAGAACCTATATTTCTTCAGCTGCTCTGTCAGTGGCCATGTTATAGTGCTGTACCCTTTTACAAACCTCCTGTAGTACCCTGTCAGTCCTAAGAATCTTTTCAACTCCTTTAGATTCTTAGGTAAGGGCCACCTCAACTTAGTCTCAATCTTTGACTGATCGGTTGTCACCTCTTCTTTGGAAGTAATATGACCCAAATACTCCACACTGGTCTGGGAAAAACAACACTTCTTCAGGTTAGCCCTCAGTTGATGTTCCTGTAGGACTCCCAAGACCATCTTCAAGTGCTCCAGATGCTCCTCCTCAGTTTTGCTGTACACCAGTATGTCATCAAAAAACACCAAAACAAACTTTCGGAGGTACTCCCTGAACACCCTGCTCATCAGTGACTAGAAAATAGCAGGGGCGTTGGTAAGCCCAATGACATTACCAGAAACTCATAATGCCCCTCGTGTGTCCTGAAAGCTATTTTGGAGATGTCTGCCTCCCTCATTCTGATCTAATGGTACCAAAACTTCAAATCCAGTTTGGAGAACATCACTGCCCCATACAGGTCATCCAAGAGATCATCAATCATAGGAATAGGAAACTTATCTGGCACTGTCCCCTTGTTCAAAGCTCTATAGTCTACACAAAATCGTCAGCTCGCATCCTTCTTCTTGACCAGTAGGACTGGACTAGAGAAAGGACTCACACTCGGCCTAATGATCCCAGCCTCCAACATCTCATGGATCAGTTTCTCAATCTCATCTTTTTGAAATTGAGGATATCAGTAGGGCCTGATGCTGATGGGTGACACACCTTCCCTCAAGGCGATGGTGTGCTCTTGCTTCCTCAGTGGTGGCAATCTCTGAGGTGGCTAAAACACCTCCTGGAATTAGCGAATCAACGGCTGTATAGGGAGGGGTATGTCCCCTCCCTCCTCCAATCTAGCTCCCTTCAAACTGTGCAGCTCCACCAAATATCCTCCACCCACCATCTATATACTCCTCACCATAGTTTTAAGAGAAACCATGGATTTGGATAGCCCTGCATCTCCCCTGATCACCACCTTCCTCCCATCCAACATCAGCTCCATCGTCAGTGCTCCCCAATTAACCTTGGTGTCTCTTAAGGTCTGTAGCCACTTCATCCCCAGGATGACATCTGTACTCCCTAACTCTAGTGGAAGAAAATCTTCCCTCACCTGAATCCCCTGGATAGTCAGTAGCACTCCTCTACAGATTCCCTGACCTTTCTCCACCTTCCCCGTACCCATCATCAGCCCATAACAACCGGTATCCACCAATTTCACTCCCAATTGGTCGACGACCTGAGTGGAAATGAAATTATGGATAGCCCCACTATCAATTAGCACCACCACCTCCCTGTCCTCTATCTCCCTCTTCACCTTTATGGTATGATTCTTAGTGAATCCTACCACCGAGTTTAGGGAAACTTCGGCCAGATCCAAATGTAGCTTCTCCTCCATCTCCTCCATCTCCTCCTCTAACTCTCCCTCACCTCCCTTAGTTTCCTCGTCATCACAGACAGTGAGAACCTGAAGAGTTCGGTCCTTGCACTTATGGCCTGGAGTATACTTCTCATTACACATGAAGTACAATCCCTTTGCCCTCTTCTCCTGCATCTCCTTCTCTGTCAGTCTCTTGAAGTTTCCCCCACTCCCTCCTCCTACTGTCTTCTCCCTAGCGGTCTCTCGAATTCCTCCTGTTGCCGGACCCTTAGATGCTAAATGAGTGGTCGACATCCTGTAAGTACCTCCTGAGCTGCTACTCCTGGCTCCCCTCTCTAGATTCTGATTTTCAACTAGCTGTGCCAACTTCATGGCCTCCCCCAAGTCACGAGGCATCATGACTTTCACTGCCGCTCGGATCTCTTCCTTCAACCCTTCATGAAGTTCCCATCCAATACAATATCTGATAATCGCTCCACCCTACTAGCCAGGTGCTCAAACCGCTCACGATAGTCTGTTACTAATCCCTCCTGCACCAGAGCAAAGAACTGCTCATAGAAATCTCCTCCCCGGTCGGTTGGAAATGTTTTATTATGCAGTCCTTGAATTCTCCTCAGCTTCTGATGGGTCTCCTCTGGTCTCTCAATTGGTGCCATGACAGCGCCTTCCCCTCCAAACATAAGTCTGCCGCTGTCAGCTTCTCCTCCTCCGTTAACCCATTGACGACGAAGTACCTCTCCACTTCATAAATCCACCCATATGCATCCTCCTCTTCGAATATGGGCATCTTCAGCTTCCTCACCTTCTGATCTCCCTCATTTCTCCTTATTCCTCTATAGCTTCCCCTTTCCCAAGTGCTTGGCCCTCCCCACGTCTCCCGATCTTCCCTTGCCCTATCATAACCCAAAACCCCCTCGAATTCCCCTCTCCTTCCTTTAAATTCAGCACCTCGGCGGCCATAAATGTCCCACCCGCGTTCCCAATCAGCACCTCTTTGCTCCGCCCCTCCATACCCATGCCTTTCCCCATACCTATCTCCTCTATCCTCCCTCTGGAAAGGCTCCAGATAGGGTTTTCTTCTTTCTCCCTCCACGATCTCCACCTCATCTTACTCCCTATAATTTTCAGAATTCGTGTTATTCTCTTCTAACCCTTTTGTCACTGAAGTCACCGTTTGGTTGTGGATTTCTAACATTTTCTTCATCATATCCAGAAGATCGGCTACTTGTCCTTCCATGGAGGAAATCCTATCCTCCACCGTTGTCTTGATTTGGTTTATCTCTTCTTCAAGTCTTTCTTCTAGCACATCCATTTTCTTGGCCGCCATTTCTAACCGGACCTTTGTAGATTCACAAATTCTGGATTTGGATCACAAAAACAGCAACTTTCTCCTTCACCGGCCAAAATTCAGCCGGCGAAATTTGCCAAAATCAGCCCACAACGGTCCAAAGACTTGCTCTGATACCAATTTGATAGAAAATACTTGAGTTCGCAAGTAATCTAAGAGGAAATACTTGAGTTCGCAAGCAACCCTAGCAATAATTGGTCAAAACAGCGAGATAATACGAAAATCTGGATGAAATCAATCCAAAAACGATATATTGCAATAGTGGAATCAAAGCAAAACAAACATCAAGCACGATACAATTGATCCTCAATTCGAGAGGAGCATCGTTCTCTCCCAATCTCTAGATTATAGATCTAGAGCCCAAGATTCCAAGGAAGACTCAAAGAGAATAATTCAAATCATGCATAACCCTAACCCTAATTCTCCCTTCTACTTAAAGCATACCACTAATTAATCAAACCCAAATTACTAAACAGCCCTTACCTCCCCCTCCTTTCCCTCCAAAGGATTTGAATTTGACTCTTAGTGGACCCCACTCCCCTCTCTCTCTCTTTGCCGCCGTCCCTTCCTGTAGTAAACCAGGACCGGCCCACTAGGGGCCGGTTCTTGTGGGACTGGACCGGTCTAACACAACGCTCCCAATTATCTCCTTAAGGGGACATTATGTGTGACTGCTTACTTTGTATCTTCTTAGGAATCCAACCAACAGACTCAATGATACTCTCATGGCTGCAGTTCCATTCATAATGTTCATATTACCATAAGCTGATACCTAGCTTCCTTCTGTTGATTGTAGATGCTAATATCTTCTTTCTTTACCGTGGAAGACATTTCTTGTTTGGAAATCCTTTCTCTAAGGTCCTTTTCGCCTCATTCAGCCTGTGCGAAGTGCATACCGATGTCTTCTATAGCTAACGCAACTGCTTCAGTCTTTGTTACCTCAACAGGCTCATGATTTTGTGTTTAATTTCCTCCTATCTTTTCTAGCATCTGGTACTTCTGTGATGCTCCTCCCGTACTCTTCCTAGTTATCAACTGTCTTTCAGTACAAAGCATTATTATTGTCATTGATTTTTGTTATCTTTTTTAGTATATTGATGTTATATGTTTTTCTAATATCTTGTTTGCTTGCCAGGTCTCTCATTTTAATTCTTTTAAAATGAAAACATGTTTTACAAGGTTCAGATTTAGTATAATCCACCGTTTGACTATATAATTTAAAATTAACTTGAATATAGACTCCACGATCCTGCCAAATCTAGGGATTTTTCTTTCACGCACAAGGGGAGTGAAAATGAATTCGCAATATGGTGAACAATCCATGCTTTTGCTTGTTTCTGTGAATCTTTGGTGAGATATGGCTGGTTTACCACAATGTTTGGTGGAGCTTCGATGAGCTCTAATGATTGTTGTTTTCTCAAACAATCTTAATACAAGTAGAAGGCTAGTGGGTTTGTCAAATCCGGTTTGAACTTCGGCAAATTGAATTGAGGCTTGGACAATGTATTACTGTACATTAAAACCGCATTGCTCGAAACAAAGTAGTTTTTTTTAGTGCATCTTTCAAAATTTAAGTTTTGCCATGCCCCAATAGTTTAGAAATTCATCTAATCAGGTGAACTTGATATTTATTATGTTTGTGATAATTTCCTTTATTTATCTTGATAATTATTGTTGACTAAGAGAGAGAGAGAGAGAGAGAGAGAGAGAGAGAGAGAGAGAGAGAGAGAGAGAGAGAGAGAACGGCAAATTGGTCTCACTGCCAACAATGAATTATCAAATGATGCAACTCTTTGGCATCATAACTACTCTTCAGCAATGCAATCAGTAAAAAGGGGAAGAAAACCGAACAAAAGAAAAAACTTACGCTCATTCTGTTCACTCGCCTTGCTTCGTTAATCTCCCACAATCCTTCAAAACTCCAATCCAGCCCTCCGGCTCTGCCTTGCGTGAAATAACCGTACATGTACGCCATCTGCCTCCTACTGTTCTGACTCAAGCCCGTCTTCTTCCAGTTTAGCAAATCCCGATGCAAACCGGCCGCACACCTTCAGCTGGCCACCCAAACTCCCACTCCAACCGACCTTTACGTGCACGACCACCCACGCCCGAACTGATTCCACTGAACCCCCTCTGTCTGTGCCGACCGAACTCGATCGAAAGCCCAGACCCTGCCTCCCGTTCGCGTGAAGCCTCCTCTTGTGCCTGGACGTTGGTCCCAAAGCCGCTTCTGCCTTTGTCAATCAGACCCGTCTCCAAGCCTCACTTGCACGAACAGTCAGTTCGTGAACCCCTTTACGCGAACGTCTCCGCCCCTGAACCCCATGCCGATTGCACGTCTTCTGCGTGCCCTTTCTTGTTCGTGTGTAAGCTGCCCAGCAAACGACGCCTATGACTTGTCGTTCAGCTACCCAAATCAAATGCACCACACTTGCTTATGACCTCTCTCACAAGTTTAATTCTCTAATTCGTTTCATGAATATTCCGTCAGTTATAACAATTCAAATTGTTTGTCTCCTACATCAAGCACTCACGACTACTCCAACCGAATTATGTGGATTCATGAATATATAGTAAAATAAATTTTTTTATTCTTGAAAACAAATAGACATTTTGTTTCTCAATTTGAAGCCTCGCACCGTTGATTTTAAATCCGACCGGGATGATTTTAAATTCAAGACCCTAAGCCATCGATTTTAGATTTGGCTAGGATGGTTTCCAATCGAAGCCCTCGCATCGTTGATTTTAAATCCAATCGAGAAAAATTAAATTGAAGACCTAGTGCCGTCGACCTTAGGTCCGGCCGAGATGGTTTTAAATTCAAGGCCTCGCGTCGTCGACCTTAGGTTCGGTTGGGAAGAAAATCAAGGCAATTGCCGTCGTGATTTCCCCCGGTGGGGAGCGGACGTTGGGAGGTTGCCAAAATTGCCCGAGAAACTACCAACCTTTTAGGAATTATTGGAGAGCGATTATTGACTAATTAAAATCCTAATTTAATTTACTTAATCTTTTAATTAATTAAAACATAACTTAATTAAAAATATACAAATAATTGAAATTTAAAACATTAACCTAATTAACTAAATAATTTAATTAAAACATAATTACAACAACAACAACAACATCATCAAGCCTTTATCTCACTACGTGGGATCGGCTACATGAATCCTTTTTCTCCATTGTGTCCTGTTAAAAATTAAATTCTCGTTTAAATCTAATAAAGAAAGACCATTTCTAATATTTTCTAACCAAGTCTTTTTAGGTCTACCTCTACCTTTCTTAACATAAGTCAAATCTAAGACCTCTACTTTCCTAACCGGGTCATCGGGAGGCCACCGTTTTATGTGACCAAACCATCTAAGGTGGCTCTCTCTAATCTTATCTTCCACTGGAGCTACTCCAACCTTTTCACGAATATGCTCATTTTGTATCCTATCTCTAAGGGTAAAGCCACTTATCCACCTGAGCATCCTCATCTCTGCAACACTTAACTTAGAATTATGCTTCTCTTTTAATGGCCAACATTCAGCACCATAATGCATTGCAGGTCTCACCACCATCTTATAGAATTTTCCCTTAAGTTTGAGGGGTACTTTTCTATCACACAATAAGCCTGGTGCATTCCTCCACTTCAACCATCCAACTTGGATTCTGCTGATAATATCCCCATCTATTTCACCATCACTCTGAACAATAGATCCAAGATATCTAAAATGTGTACTCTTATTAATGACTTGATCGCCCAAAGTCACAATCCCCTCACTAGGTCTATTATTACTAAAATTACACTCCATATATTCTGTTGTAGATCTACTCAAGCGAAAACCTTTAGACTCTAAGGTTGACCTCCACAATTCTAGTTTACCTTCAACTCCCTCTCTAGTCTTATCAATAAGAAGAATATCATCAGCAAAAAGTATACACTAAGGTACATCCTCTTGCAAATGTCTAGTGAGAACATCCATGACTAAAGCAAAAAGATATGGGCTTAAGGCTGATCCTTGATGTAATCCAATCGAAATAGAGAAATACTTGGTCAAACCACCTTGTGTTTGAACACAAGTAATAGCTCCTGCATACATATCTTTAATGATTTGAATATAAGTGTTATTAACTCATTTCTTTTCAAGAACTCTCCAAAGCACTTCTCTGATTTAAATGATTTGAATATAAGTGTTAAAACATAATTAAATTAAAAAAAATACAAATCTGATTTAAATTTAAAATAATCAAAACCTAAAACTTTAATTATCAAACTTTAAAATTAAAATTTATTTAACTAATTGAAAAATTAATTAATCACTTTAAAATAAATCTAAAATTTAACCCTTACTCAACTAATTTGAAAATCTCAAACAATTTAATTAGAGTAAAACTTCATTTCATTAATAAAACAAAATTTAAATCAATCTACTTTAAAATTTGATTAATTCAAATTAAAATTTAATTAATTAACTAACTAATTTAAAATGTACCAACCAATTTAAAATTCACTCAACCAATTTAAAATAAATCCAATCAATCAACCAATTAATCAACTAATTTAAAATTCTAATAATCAATTTTAAAAATTCATTTAGCTAATATTGAAATCTAAACTAATTAACTTAAATTTAAAATCTAATTAAATTAAGTTAAAACTTAAAATCAACCAGCCAACCAAATTAAAATCCAATCAACCAATTCAATTAAAATACTAAATGAAATAAAAAGCATAAAATCAACAACGTTCATACTAACAAACTCCAAACACAACTCAACAACTCAAATAACTCTCTCAAAACAAATCAACCAAAACAAACTTGCAACAACAAACATAACTCTCAACAAATACAACTCTCAACTCTGCTCTCCAAAATTCTGTACAAAACTCTCCACAAAATACTTTGCAAGCTCTCCAAAGTCTTTCATGTATGAGCTCCTGTAACAAACAAATAAAATTTATTAGCATCGAAATTAAAATTAATATCAAAATAAATGCTAAAGTAGGAAAAAGATCAAATGGTATACTAAGCTACAAACAGAAAGTAGAACAGACTAAAAGTAGAACAAATTACTGGTAAAGTAACTACTAGTATAGTCTACGACACTGAAAAGAAAAAAAGAGCAAACTATTGTAGCAGATTTTGAAGTTAAAAATAAAATACTTTTATTCGTGGGTTCATTATGAATCTGCAGCTACTTGAGATTTTGAATCCTCTTTCATTCCTTCACTTAAATTTTCCAGCATCCAAGTAGAACCTTTTAAGTTTTAAGTAAAACCATATGGGCCAACATAAACCATTTTAGCTCTTTTTCACAGAATGTATGAAAATTATGCAAGCTGAAACTATGGAAATACTTCTACTAAGTCCTCTTTCCTCTTCTGCCTTTCCGTGTTTACTAACCCCTTCTAGTTTATGGATGGCATGTTGGAAAATGGTTAAAAAAAGAATAAATTTTTTTTTTTTCAAATTGATGTCCTTAACAGATGGATGTAGATGGTCCCTCGTTTGGCCAGCCAAATATATCTACTTGAGATTTTGAATCCTCTTTCATTCCTTCACTTAAATTTTCCAGCATCCAAGTAGAACCTTTTAACTAAAACCATATGGGCCAACATAAACCATTTGAGCTCTTTTTCACAGAATGTATGAAAATTATGCAAGCTGAAACTATGGAAAAACTTCTACTAAGTCCTCTTTCCTCTTCTGCCTCTCCGTTTTTACTAACCCCTTCTAGTTTATGGATGTCATGTGGGAATATGGTTAAAAAAAGAATAATTTTTTTTTTCAAATTGATGTCCTTAACAGATGGATGTAGATGGTCCCTCGTTTGGCCAGCCAAATATATCTGATACCCTTGCTAAAAACCGATCTACTGAAGCTTGCTCAGAAATTAGAAAGAATGCAGTAAATGAAGCTGCTGAAGGATCTTTCTCTGAAAAATTTTCAAGTTTGAAGCCTGACTTTTCTCTGCTAGAGGGAGAGATCTGTCTGGATAATTTCTCAATCAGAGAGCTTCAAGAGGCTTTCAGAGCCACCTTTGGGCGTTATACTTCTGTTAAGGATAAATTGTGGCTTAAGCGACGTATTGCAATGGGCTTAACAAACTCTTGCAATATTCCATCTGCAAATTTCATTATCAAGGACAACAAAATAGTTCTTTGTAATGTGAAAGAAGAGACAACAAGCAGAACACAGCGCAACATGTCTTATCCTGGGTATATAATGATGAATAAATCCACTGATCCGCTAAATGAGACTTTGCAGGGAACCTTGAGTGGTACAAGCAGCCGAATTTTGGAACAGAAAGCATCATTTACTAAGGCACTTGATAAATCACTCGAGAAATGCAATGTGGAGAATTTGAATACTCAAATGGAGCAATGTGGTGCCAAAAGGATTAGAAGACCTACAAAACGTTACATAGAAGAGCACACAGAAGTTGAGGTCATGGCGTGTAGTGGAAGGGTAGCTTCTTTGGGTAAAACTGCAATACATGATCAACATTGCCTTAAATCCAAGGTCAGGACACCTTGTTTGGTTGATACCAGCCAAGACTTGCTTGGAGGATATGATGCCCGGATACCATCTGTTCTTAGGGTGAGAAGACGACCACCTAGGAAGAATTTTTTGACGCTAGTGGTATGCATTGTCATCAGTTTACTTTCACTCCATTTAAACGGAATTACTTATTTAATAAATACAGCATTATCTTATCATTTGTTTGTCAAGGCTTTTTACATGGTACAAAATCAACTATTTTGTGCATGCATTTGTCAAACAACTTTGGCATGAGTGTCGTACGTTCTCAGAACCTCTTCTACTTGTTCTACCCCTTGTGTGTTCATTATTCTCTTTGTTGTAATTTTTTTTACTGGACTTTTCCATGCTTTGATCATGATAACAGATGTTCTTATGTGGTCGTTAGCATGCTTTTGATTTGATTAAAGTATAAAAAATGTCAATCTTAACATTCTTAGTTTCACCAGAAATACATTCTGCAGTTATTTTTATATTGTAAATGTATGAGGTAAGAATATATGCCAGCTCCTCAGAACTTCAAATATTTTTATGACTTAGTCACATGCATCTCTTGCTATAAAAGCATTTTTCTTCTATTTTGTTTGTTGCTGATTAAGTTCATTTTGGTGAAGCATTACTCGATGAAATTCTAGAGGTCTAACATCAAGAAAGAAGAGAGAAGGAGAAGTAAAATGCAGGCAACTTTTACAGTTACTAAAGTCCTATTGTTGACGAAGCACTCCCCAAAAGTATATTTGCAATACAACATCTTTTGTGAAGTTGTAAATTATTACGTAAACAAATATTAAGGCATTTTCTATTTGTGGGTGAGGTGTAAGCCTCAAAATTAAATCATTAAGTTAATAAAAAATATTAAATAATAAGTAACGTAGTAACATTAAAATAAGATATCAAAGTAAGATAATAACAATTAAAAGTAACATCATGAAAATAAGTCACACTATTCCCAGTTTAACACAAACAAATAGTTTGAGTTATCATGGTCATAATTTATGAATTTAAAAGTCTCTCATACTCTCATTATTTAGAGGGTCTTTATTATAATTATCATTTTATTGATTACTTTCTCTCATCCCTCATCCTCTATTGTGTCAAAATCCTCCTAATCTTCCTTCTTATCTTCAATCTCAACCATCTTCCTCTTCCGTAATCAATAAAAATTAATAAGAAAATTAATTAAATTTTAAAATAATGATTACATTGATGATTATAATTCTATTAAAATAAATTCTATTACTAGACATTTGCAGAAGGATGTTTGTTGGTGTATGGTTTTTGCTGATGATATTTTTCATGTTGATAAGAGTAGAGAGGGAGTTGAAGGAAAATTTGAATTATGGAGGTCAATCTTAGATTCTGAAAGTTTTTGTTTGAGTAGATCTAAAATTGAATACACGGAGTATAATTTTAGTAGTGATAAATCTAGTGGTGGGATTGTGACATTGGATAATCAAGCATTAGAAAGAGCGCACGTTTTAGATATGTTTGGTCTATTATTCAAAACGATGGTGAAATAGATGAGGATATTATTAGTAGAATTCAAGTTGGATGGTTGAAGTGGAGGAATGCATCGGGCCTATTGTGTGATAGAAAAGTACCTCTCAAACTTGAGGGAAAATTTTATTAGATGGTGCTGAGATCGACTTGCAATGCTTTATGGCGTAGAATGTTGGCCATTAAAAAGAAGCATAAAATTAAGTGTTGTAGAGATGAGAATGCTTAGGTGGATGAGCGGCTTTATATTTAGAGGTAGAATGCGAAACGAGTATATATGTGATAAGGTTGGAGTAGCTCCAGTGATAGATAAGATTAGAGAGAGTCGCCATAGATGGTTTGATCACATAAAGCATCGGTCTTCTATGATCCAATAGGAGAGTAGATGTATTAGATCCAACCTATGTTAGGAAAGGAAGATGTTGATTGAAAAAGACTTGGTTATAAAGTATTAGAAATGATCTATTTTTATTAGATTTAAATGAGAATTTAACTTTTAATAGGACATAATGGAGAAAAAGGATTCATGTAGCTGACCTTATGTAGTGGGATAAAGGTTTGTTGTTGTTGTAAAGTTTATATGAACCTTTTTGTTAATTTCTTGTTGACTTGTATTGGTATTGTTCCTTCCTCCATCAAACATGTCTGCATTTGAGATCTCCCCCTTGCAATTGTGTTGGTGCTATTTTATTTTCATCATCCATTAATTATTTATCATTTGATGACTTATCATTACAAACTAATGGACCGTTATCCTTCAAAACTATATTCTTCAAATCTCTATCTTTTAATCTCTCATTTTATATGATATAAACCAAAGAGTTCATCCTCAAGGTAGTTGTTGATGAATTTAAAAAAAAAAAGAAAGAAAAAAAAACTTTAGGAAGCAAGAGTTAAATGAGTAGAGCTGATGCTTCATGAAATAATGCATCCGTTTGACATAATATAGTTATGCGATCAAACAAACTTAAAAAAAAGAGAGGTGCATCTCTTCGGGGAGCAATCGACATGTTGTCGATCTGGCCCCACCTTGCCAAATGAAGTCTCTTTTCATCTCAATAACTATCTTAAGTAATTCAATCAATAAAAGGGACATAAAGCTGAAGAAAGGCACAAATACTTGCATTCTGTTTTGTGAATTTTCCAAATCCTGTTCAATCCCTCCACTTGCCGACTATAGTCCTGTCTGTGTGCCCATTTCCCGTCCCAGTCCGCTACTATTGTTCTTCCCCACACAGGTAATGTTTTATATATACATAAGTCTCTAATCCCATGCTTCCTGTACTGATTGAGCTTGCCCGTGCCTTTCTCTTGCACGGCCAAATCCCTACACTGTCGCCTCTAATTAGTCTGCATGACCCGACCACTCGCTGACCAGTCGCCGCTTGCGTCCGCCTCTCCCATTCGCAGGCAAATCCCACTCCAAATCTGCTCTCGCCTCTCAGGGCCAAACCCGCACCGGATCCACCATCCGCCATTAAGCTTGCCTCCCTCCTGTGAACAAGTCCCGCCTTCGATTCGCACAATCTGTCGCTATTCTGCTCCAACTTGCGTCCCCTACACGCGAACACCAGACCTTTATGTCGATTCCGCCTCCTCTATGCACGAGCCGCAAACACCACATGGAACCACTCCGTGTCCTCCTACACTCAGTACAAGTCACGCGACCCAAGCCTCATTGGCTTTTAATTTCCTCAAGCGGATACCCGAGTGCACATTCAACTTATGATGATTAAATAATTGCAACCTATTTCTTTTACTGTTCATGACAAACATATCTGCCTTGTTTTAAATAGCAATCATCGCTGATGAGTAATTTTTCTCAATGGTTATAAATCACTTAAAAGAGAACAAATGCCTTGCCTAATTTATTTTATGGCTGTTTCAGAAAAAAATATATAGTAATTGAAATTGTCCAAATAATTATATTAATTATATATAGTTTATTAAATATTACAACAAATGAGCATGTAATTTTGATCAAGACTTCGCATTGTTGATTTTAAATCCGGTCGGATGGTTTTAAATTCGAGACCCCGCGCCGTCGACTTTAGGTCCGGCCGAGATGATTTTAAATTCAAGACCTCGCGCTGTCGACCTTAGGTCCGGTCGAGATGGTTTTAAATTCAAGACCTCACGCCATCGACCTTAGGTCTGGCCGGGAAGAAATCAACGACAAGTGCCATCCCGATCTCCCCTGCAGGGATGGGACACCAAGAGGTTGTCGAAATCTCTTGAAGGCTGCAGGAAATTTCTTTTGTAGCCATTGGAGAGGAATTTTGAGATGTTTAAATCTATTTTTATAATTAATACAATTAATTCATTTAAAAATAATTAATGTAAATATTAAAAAATAATTCATTTATTTCAATTAATTATTCAAATAATGAACTAATTAATTTTAAAATAAAGTTAATATTAATTCATTTAAAATATTCATTTAATTAATTGATTAAATTCAAACCAAAATTACATAATTTAAATTAATTCATTTAATTGATTGATTCAAAAATAATATTAAAATTTAATTAAATAACTAAGTCATTTAAAAATAATTAATTTGTTTTAATTAATTGAAATGTTATTTGTAATTAAATTCATTAATTAAAAAAATGAAATTAAATTCATTAAAAAATGAAAATGAAAAAAATGAAATTGATTGAAATGTTAATCTATAATTAAATTCATTAATTTAACAAAATGAAAAAACTGAAAAAAAAATGAAATGATATAAAAATGAATAGGGCTGCAAACGAATCGATCCAAGCTGAGTATGTGAGTGGTCATGTCTGAGTTCATTTGTTATCAAGTTGTTCAAGTTTGGTTCGTGTTTGATTCGAGGTTTATTATTTATGTTCATGTTTGGTTCGTTTAAATCAATAGTGTTCATGTTCGGTTCATGTACGGTTCGTTTAGTGCTTATCGAGTTTTAAACAAACAAACTTTAACGAGCTATAAACGAGCTCTACTTCTAGATGTTCATTAACTTAACGAATGAGCTTTATCGAGCCTCATAACAAACAATTATATCGACCATGTTCGTGAACATATTTAGCGAATTTTTTTAAACTAGGGCAAAATGGCGTGGGAAAAATGACGAGGGAAGGGTTCGGCGTTTGCCGCGCTGTTTTTGTCTTTCCTATTTAGTAAAATTTAATAAATATGTAAATTTTATTTTAGTTAGCATATGTTATAATATTTAATTACTTTAAATTTTAATATTTAACAATAATTATATCAATATATTATTATAAATATAAAATATTTATATTATGTATATTTATTAATTTTATAATCAAATATTAATTGAGTTTTTATTGAGCTTATTAACGGGTTCTTAATCGGACATGAATTGAGCTTTTATCGAGCTTAATGTCGAGCTTGTTCACGAGTTTTAAATGATGTTGTTCATGAGCATAAATGAGCTGAACACATTAGTGTTCAAGCTTGTTTAAGGATCGAGTATTTAAAATATTATTCAAATTTATTTGTTTAGTTAATTAAATGATCACAAATAAGTTTTAATCGAATCAATCGAGCAGCGAGTAGGTCGTCGAATGTTTGGTTTGCTTGTAGCCCTAAAAATGAATCACTTTGAAATTTTATTAAGCGAACAACTTAATAATACATTACACATTTAATTAATTCATTTAGAATAAAATTTAAATTAATAATTCATTTAGTAATTTATTAATCAATTGAACTCTTATTTAATTACTTAAATTAATTAATCTAATTTAAAATTCATTTAATTAATAAATTAACCAATATAAAGCTTTTTAAATGAAATAAAATGCATAATAAAAATATTCACACTAATCAACCCTAAAGTACAAGCTATACTAAAGCCACACTCCTAAATCTACAACTCAAATAAAAGAAAAACAACATCTTCAATGCTTCTTCAAGCTCTCCAACTCTTCTGTGTAGGCTACAAAATAGCATGAGCTCTTACAACAAGCAAATAAAATTCGTTAGCATCGAAATTAAATTAATATCAAAATAAATGCTAAAGTAGGAAAAAGAACAAGTGTTATACTAAGCTACAGACAAAAAGTAGAACAGATTGCTGAAAGTAGAACACGTTTCTAGTAAAGTAACTACTAGTACATTCTACAGCATTGAAAAGAAAAAAGAAAAACTATTGTAGCAAAAAGCACTAAAATCATACAACAACAATTACTGGCTAGTAAGTGTCAAGCTAGTAAACAACTGAAACTACAATCTAGTGTTAAGCTAACAAACAACTGCTGTCTACTCAAACAAACAAACAAAATTAACGGGCATCTTAATCCAAAAGATTCGATTTTAAGACCCACTTTTAGGCAACATCCAAAGTGAAGCTGTAAGACTTGCCCAAATAATTAAATATCCCAGCAGCCTTGCTGTAAAGCTAGGTTGTAAGACCCATCTTTGGGCAACTCATAAGTAGAGCCGTAAGTCCCACTCTAAATTAAACCTACAGGCAACTTATAAGGGAGTCATAAGACCTGTCAACCAAATTCAAAATTAATAGGCAGGTTAGCCTATAGGGTTAGGTTGTAAGACGCACTAATGAGCTATTTTTAATGGAAGCCGTAAGACCCACCTTACGGGCTACTTTCAATGAAAGCTGTAAGTCCCAACCCAAATTCAAAGATCCGGGCTACTGCCACGAGAAACCGTAAGATCCGCTTTAATTCAAAATTATGGGGTAGCTTCTAAATGAAGTCATAAATCCCAAACCAAATTAACTACTGAGTATTCTAATAGATGTAAATCCAAAAAATTCGATAAAGCTACAACTCACATCTAACTACCTCAGTCTACTTGGGATCTCTCGGAGGGGGCAACCCATGACTGCTAGTCAGATTCTATAGACATTATGGTCCATGATTGTTAGTGTTGGTATACTGAAATCTAAGGTATACCCGGGACGACGGAATCATGAGATCTTGATCGGATTTACCTTCATTTTTACCACAATTGAGACTAAAACATTTAAAATTTATTCATCCTTAATTGAGAGTTCTCTCTTATGTGTTAAGATGGGTAATTAACTATGAGTGTTTGGGCTCATGGGAAGTAAGGACCCAGATTTAATTAAACCCTGACACTACCCTCAGGAGAAATCTGATTAATTACAATCCGACTGAAGGGGAATAGAATCCTATGTCTACAAAGCGGGATTCATGCCGACGTGCCGTTTTTCTTGAACCAACAGCAATCAAACAATTTCTCCTTGGTATGAACTTGGTTGCGGCATTAGGTGCGATTGCATGTTGTGGTTGGGATTCAAGGTGTTTGTAGTTCTCAATTCTGTTTGTTTTACATTGTGTTGAGAAATAATAAAATTGGATTAATTTTATATGTTAAATTTATAAATTAAAAATTTTAAATTATCTAAGCCCAAAATTTATACTTTCGCCTCGTACAAATTGCATAAAGATGCACCTCGAGACTTACTTATTTATTGCATAAAGATGCACCTGGAGACGTAATTATTTATTTATTATTTATTTTTACCTGGAGACGTGCTTCTCATCATGCCAAGATGGGTGTAGGCCTCAAAATTGCGTTGAGGCTTGCTTTTAATTGTACAATTTTAAACATGTTATGAAATCTCTAGAATTTAACCTTAAAGGGATGTTTATGTTCACTATCATATGCAACTACTTTCATGGCAAAATTTAAAGAAGTGAATGAGAGAAATCACTTATAGCTATATTGAATTGAGTGAACTTCTAAACTCACTTGGATGGTTATAATGGAGAAATTTCTCATCTGTACTATAGAATGAAAAAATACCTTGAAGATTAAATGATGAATTTTATAAAATTGCTAGTGGGTTACTATATATGTGGAACACTTGTGGGCAATGAAATTCACATAGACTGGTTACAATTCCAAAATATGTGAATGTTAAGATGGATGCCAGGTAAAAATTGGAAGGATGGTCTGAGAATTAATTATTTAGAGAGATAGTAGAAGCAATTCATTGAAGATAAAGAGGTGAAAAATAGGGTTGTGTTTGGGCATGTACAATAATGGCAAAAAAATGCACCAATAAGATAGAATTGAAGTGGAAAGATTATGATGGAAAAATGGGTTAGCCAAATATAACAGGGCTAAAAGTAGTGCAAAAAGGTTTGCACAAGATATTGTTAACATCTCATGTTGTAATCAATAAGAATGAACAAAGGATGATTCATAAACTCAACTCCAAATAGTTGCTTCATAGAAAAATAGTCCATTTAGTCAAAAAAATGGGTTCGTTTGTGTTGTAAATACGAGTGTTTGGTGGATTTCCTGCGTAGATTTGTTCATTTCCCGGAAAAAATCATCAAAATTGATTTCAAACAATGCAACATCCATCATCAAACTTTGGACATGTGCGATCAAATTGCTTTCATACTTGTATTTTTAATAAACTTTTATGGTAAGTTAAAATTATAGGCATGTATAATTCAAAATACAAAAAGAACTATTAAAAATTCAAAGAAAAACTCATTTTATGGTTTGCTCAGTGTTGCACAAATTTTTTGCACTCTCGATGGCCATAGACTTTGAGATTCTCCTCACGTGGAGATGCCTTAGAGGTGGAGCTAAATCAAGTTAGATCTATCTTAATTCTTGGGTGCTTGGTTCCTAGCTTCAAATCAGGACATGTTTGTATAAAACTTGAATTTGAGAAAGTTATTGGACTAAGAGAAAATTAATCATACTTGACTGGTGTTATAGTCTATCTCAAAACATGCACGATCTTGATTTCGATGTTACAAAGGACACTTTAAATTATTTTTCTTTAGTTTTGATGAAGAGTTGTTTACATTTTTTTTTGGGAGCACCTTTGTTTAACTAGAATCTTATAAATTTGATTGATTATGTTAAGAATTATGCTTCCTTTGAAGAACTTGCTTGAGCCACACTCAATCCTAATTTTTAAGGAAAAAAGATGGTAATGATGGATAGGACCTAAGGTTCTTAAAATTCAAGTATTGACTGACTTACTCGCTGCTTCATTCTTTTGCAAGGAAAAAATTCTTCTATTTTGATTAGCAAGAATAAGAAATTCCAAGTCTTCCTGTTGTTGATCATGCAACACATAGTGGAATGCTTGAAGTATCCCATGATTTAAGAATAGGATCTACGGGCATCACAATAGATGACTTTTTTCCCCTTGCTTCAGCTATATTTGATATCTTCCTAGTCAGGAGCCATTTGTCCTAGCCTAATTTCAACATTGGAATTTTCATATCATAAGTCATTTAAAGCTCATTTCTCATCAGGGAGGCTCCAATAAAGAAAATAATGAATGAGAAAATACTTTCATGATGAACCCCTTCCCCATGCAATTATCAAGAAATCTTGTTGCTACAAGAAAATAATTTTTCCATGATTCTCAAGTCAAAGAAATTCCTAATGCTACTCTATAAATATCATCTGTATTTGGTGATACATTAACCATGCATGCCTCTTTTGATAAGAAAGTTATTTACAATATCATATTGTGAAAAAGTCCAAAAAAGTTACCCGACTATTAGTAGGTGCCCAATTTAGTCTCTAAGTTTCACATCGCTTCAATATAGTCCCTCGCCTATTGAAAATTGATCCAATTTAGTTCCAGGGCTGAAAATGACAGTTAAAGTTAGCTCCAAAGTTGAATGTGGGGGTATTTTAGATAGTGTAGGTGCATGTGAAATTGTATTTATGTTGCTCTATTTTGTCATGTAATGAATTATAATAAATAGAAAAACATGAAAGAAAGTTAAGCTACTAAATAATTATGGTGAATAATTGGTAAAAGAAATATTTGTTAGGAGTATTAAGCTAATAAGTTACTATAACACAAATTATATAGACAATTCTTATTTACCTCCTAGAAAATTTAACTAGCAATTATATAACCCACTAAAATTTGAAAAAATAATTAAATATTTGCCTTATGTTATATTTTTTGTATTCAACGTCTATTAATTCAAGTAAATTATGTATTCTAATTATTGGTATGGGTATGCAGTTTTGATAAATGAGTTTAACAAAATATAAATTATAAAGTTTTTATTAAAATATCCTCAAATGATGAAGTAGCAGGATAGCATCGACACCTTCTATCAATTTGAACAGTTTTGTTAACCGTGGGATCAAATTGGATCTATTTTTAATAGTTGAGAGGCTAAATTGGGGCAACGCAAAATTATAGGATTAACACATACTAATAATTGGAGGACTATTTTGGACCTTTTCTTGTACCATATTCAACTCGACTATTGATAATAAACTCACTTCTTTTTCAAGCTAATTGTGTATTAACATCTTTCCTTATTTTGGTCATAGAATAATAAGAAAAAGCAAACAATATTTTATTAAATTAAAACTAATTTTATTTTAACTGTCTTTATCTTGCTCAGTGGCAGATAAGATTAGAGAGAGTCGCCTTAGTTGGTTTTGTCTTATAAAACTTTGGCTTGGCCTTCTGATGATTCGGTTAGGAGAGTAGATGTATTAGATTTGACCTATGTTAAGAGAGATAGAGGTAGACCTAATAAGACTTGGTTAGAAAATATTAGAAATGTCCGTTCTTTGTTAGATTTAAATGAGAAGTTGACTCTTAACAGGACACAATGGAAAAAAAAAGATTCATGTAGCCGACCCCACGTAGTGGGATAAATACTTGTTATTTTTGTTGTTGTTGTTGTCTTTGTCTTGTCCATCCTTCAAAGTTACATTAAGTCATTGATAGTATGCCATTTAAAACTTAAAGTACTTTATTTTATTTTGAGACTTTACTTTGAGTATAGAAGGGATCTTCGTATGTTTTTTTTGGACTTGAAAATGCTTCTAATCAAGTACATCAACAATTGATTTAGTGTGCATAGGGAGAATGGTGCACTGAAGTTATGAAAAATATATATGATGGAGCTTTGGTTAGTATTAGTAGTTGTAGAGTGATCTAGGAGGTTTTAGTAACAGTAGAGTTACATAAAAAATCGACATACTTTATCACTTTTTGAATTTGTTATATAGATTCTTACAAATGATATTGAAAGTAAGGTTTAGGGATGTAATTGTGTCAAGCTGACTCGTGAGCTAGCTTGAGCTCAACTCGATAAAGCTTGTGGGGCAAGCTCAATGAGCCAATGAGCTAAGCTTGTGCTTGTCTCGATTGGACTCATTTTTTCGCAAGCCAAATTGTTTAAAAATAGTAATATTAATAAATATTAAAATTCAAAGGTTTATTGTAAAGGTTTTTAAAAAATTAAAAATCATAGTTATATTCATTATTTTAATAGATTTCTTATTATTTCTATTTTAATTTTCTCATTAGTTTTTATGATTTCATTACTGCAACTCATTATATTGCCCTCATTTTTTATTTTTCCTAATAAGCAAATGTGTTAGAATTTCATTAAATTATGCTTGAACTCGAATTCAAACTCAATTAATTAGTCAAGTTCAAGCTCAAATTGAGGTGACTTAGCATGAGCTTAACTTTCTTACACTCTAGTGAGGTTCCATAATGCATATTTTTTTCAAATGACAATTTTAATCAATGAGGCATCTCTTGAAAAGCTTGAAAAGTTTGAATAGAAAGGAAAATATTTATGGGTTTATTATTAGTTGAAGAAAACCTAAGTATATGATATTGATGCAGACTAAAATGACTAGATGATGTTAATTAAAGATTTTTACACGCTTTAGTTTAGAGAACAATATTAATTAAAATATTTGTTGTGATTTAAACGATGAAATAAAACAAGAAAGGGGTGAAACAAGTTTAGGCTAAGTCACACAACTAGAAGTTGAAACCATATAATAATCAATTACTCAAACGTTGCATACATGAAAGGTTTTCAACGATAAATCTCTATGTTAACAATAAGACTAGTCACTATGAAAAGATCCCTCACTCAACTCTCTAAATCACTAGGTTTTAGTGGAGGAAAATTAACACTATCTTCATGAATTAAATAAAACCAAAATTGAAGGCAACTAAGAAGATACAAGATTTGGAAGATTAGTTCACCATCGTCAGGGTTTGGAAACAATCTGCCACTGGACAGAAGAAAATTGTTCGTTGATGACTTCGGCAAGGCAGGAGACAATCCTCTCGACGCAAAATTATAGGATTAACACATACTAATAATTGGAGGACTATTTTGGACCTTTTCTTGTACCATATTCAACTCGACTATTGATAATAAACTCACTTCTTTTTCAAGCTAATTGTGTATTAACATCTTTCCTTATTTTGGTCATAGAATAATAAGAAAAAGCAAACAATATTTTATTAAATTAAAACTAATTTTATTTTAACTGTCTTTATCTTGCTCAGTGGCAGATAAGATTAGAGAGAGTCGCCTTAGTTGGTTTTGTCTTATAAAACTTTGGCTTGGCCTTCTGATGATTCGGTTAGGAGAGTAGATGTATTAGATTTGACCTATGTTAAGAGAGATAGAGGTAGACCTAATAAGACTTGGTTAGAAAATATTAGAAATGTCCGTTCTTTGTTAGATTTAAATGAGAAGTTGACTCTTAACAGGACACAATGGAAAAAAAAAGATTCATGTAGCCGACCCCACGTAGTGGGATAAATACTTGTTATTTTTGTTGTTGTTGTTGTCTTTGTCTTGTCCATCCTTCAAAGTTACATTAAGTCATTGATAGTATGCCATTTAAAACTTAAAGTACTTTATTTTATTTTGAGACTTTACTTTGAGTATAGAAGGGATCTTCGTATGTTTTTTTTGGACTTGAAAATGCTTCTAATCAAGTACATCAACAATTGATTTAGTGTGCATAGGGAGAATGGTGCACTGAAGTTATGAAAAATATATATGATGGAGCTTTGGTTAGTATTAGTAGTTGTAGAGTGATCTAGGAGGTTTTAGTAACAGTAGAGTTACATAAAAAATCGACATACTTTATCACTTTTTGAATTTGTTATATAGATTCTTACAAATGATATTGAAAGTAAGGTTTAGGGATGTAATTGTGTCAAGCTGACTCGTGAGCTAGCTTGAGCTCAACTCGATAAAGCTTGTGGGGCAAGCTCAATGAGCCAATGAGCTAAGCTTGTGCTTGTCTCGATTGGACTCATTTTTTCGCAAGCCAAATTGTTTAAAAATAGTAATATTAATAAATATTAAAATTCAAAGGTTTATTGTAAAGGTTTTTAAAAAATTAAAAATCATAGTTATATTCATTATTTTAATAGATTTCTTATTATTTCTATTTTAATTTTCTCATTAGTTTTTATGATTTCATTACTGCAACTCATTATATTGCCCTCATTTTTTATTTTTCCTAATAAGCAAATGTGTTAGAATTTCATTAAATTATGCTTGAACTCGAATTCAAACTCAATTAATTAGTCAAGTTCAAGCTCAAATTGAGGTGACTTAGCATGAGCTTAACTTTCTTACACTCTAGTGAGGTTCCATAATGCATATTTTTTTCAAATGACAATTTTAATCAATGAGGCATCTCTTGAAAAGCTTGAAAAGTTTGAATAGAAAGGAAAATATTTATGGGTTTATTATTAGTTGAAGAAAACCTAAGTATATGATATTGATGCAGACTAAAATGACTAGATGATGTTAATTAAAGATTTTTACACGCTTTAGTTTAGAGAACAATATTAATTAAAATATTTGTTGTGATTTAAACGATGAAATAAAACAAGAAAGGGGTGAAACAAGTTTAGGCTAAGTCACACAACTAGAAGTTGAAACCATATAATAATCAATTACTCAAACGTTGCATACATGAAAGGTTTTCAACGATAAATCTCTATGTTAACAATAAGACTAGTCACTATGAAAAGATCCCTCACTCAACTCTCTAAATCACTAGGTTTTAGTGGAGGAAAATTAACACTATCTTCATGAATTAAATAAAACCAAAATTGAAGGCAACTAAGAAGATACAAGATTTGGAAGATTAGTTCACCATCGTCAGGGTTTGGAAACAATCTGCCACTGGACAGAAGAAAATTGTTCGTTGATGACTTCGGCAAGGCAGGAGACAATCCTCTCGACGTATCCTTCTACGGTTTGATCAACTTCCAGATTGACGTCGAAGAATGGAGAATTGTGGATATCCACTTGTCCTTGTTCATTGTAGACGAAGCCGTGATCAAGCTTCGGATTCGCCATGCATGGGTATGAAAATTTGTGAAGTGAGAGGAAGGAGGTGGTGTGGCTTTGCCTCTTCTTTCTTCCTTAGGTGAGGTGTCAATCAAGAACCAAAGATGGGAAGAGGGGGTGGGAGGGATTGGCCAAGACTAGGGGGGAAGTGGTTCTTCAAAAATCTGAAATTAAATTTCAGATTTTCGTAGGAGGGAAATAGGGTTTGAAATTTGAATTCCAAGTAAAGGGAGGGAAAGAGAATTATTCCTAATTGAAGGACTTGATTGAAGTAATTAAGGGAGGGAGAGTTAATGTGGGGAGAGAGAGAGATAGGGAGAGAGGGGGCCGGCGGCTTGAAGAGGGGGGAAGGGGCTTGTGGGAAAGAAATCAAGGCTTGCTTGATTTGAAATCTTAAATTAGGAAGTATTAATTTAAGTCCAATCTAATTTAAAATTCAAATAGGGCTGATTTTGGAAATTTTCCTAAAATAGAGATTCTTATTTTAGGAATGAATTCAAATTCAAAATTATTTGAATATGAATCACAAATTGTTTCCTAAATAGAAATCTAAAATAGGGAAGACTTTGAATGCAAGATTTGATTGACGGAGCTAAGGGGTAGGGGTATGGCCGGCGGCTAGGGTTAGGGTTTAGTGGTTGGGGCTGGCGGTTAGGTGGAAGAAAGGGGCCTTGGGGCGGTAGCTTGGAGGTGGCCGGCCGGAATTGGGGTGTTGGTGGGGGTTCGGCCGAGGGAGGGAGAAGGGGTTAGGCCCGGCGGGTTAAGGAGGAGGGAGGGGAAAGATTGGAGGAGGATAAAGACCACGAACCCGAACACTTCCTGCGGTTGGTGGGTACTACGCCGCCCTCACCTAAGGACTTCTTTTCACAAGATCTCTAAGCTCTCAAACACCATTGCTGAAATTTTCATAATATTCATTCATTAGCCTCTCCAAAGAGGAAGAGGGGATATAAATAGCTAGGGTTTACAATGGAAAATAAAGACACATATGCCCCTAAGGGTCACAAACAACAATTCCCTCAAGTGAGGGTAGAAACGGAAAATGCATAAAATAAATAAAATACATATGATAACTCAAAAATAAATCGGGGCGATCGTGGCCGTAGATCGTCAGCCCTGCCTCTGGTAAACTCTCCAAGGCTGGATATCCTCATCAGATATGCACTTTTAGTGGCGTAATACTAACGCTTAATAATCAATATTACTAGATAAATTGATATCTAAGTGATAGGTTAAGTATTTTGGATTTCTAAATAAATAAGGAGGGTATGAATAGTAAGGATATAAATTTGGACTTAAAGTTGGGTGATTAAAATGATAGTATTTTAGGATTATTATGCAAGAAAATATCATGGATACTTAAAGGTAAATATCAGAAAAAATGAAACTAAGCCAATTATATTGTATGGATCAGAGTGTTGGTAAAGTCACTAAAAGTTAAGTTGAGCCTGACATAAATGAGAATTTTAATATGAATGTATGGCAAAACTAAAAGGATGGATTGGGGATTGATTATATTAGGTAGACAGTAGAATTAGGATATATGGAAGATAAGGTAGTAGGAAATAGATTTAGCTGTTTTGGATATATACAATAAATAGTAGAAAATACACCCATTTAGCAGATAAATGAAATTAGTGTTAAAAGATTTGGAAGGAAAAGGGGCCAAACTAACATGGATAGAAATTGTGCAAAAAGATTTGCATAGAGTAGTGTTAATAGCTCATGTAACTGGCAACATAAATGAGTGAAGAATGAGGATTTATAAAGCCAATCCTAAATAATTTGGATAGGGCTAATGATGAAGATGAGCTAGATCTATGAAATCTAAACTTTGTTTGATAATGCAGTGCTTATTTTACTATTTTTTGCAAAACAACCGTTTTAAAATTTGTTTATTTGGGGTGCACAAAGGAAACTCCTTCCTGACACGTGCACTTTCCATAGTATTGTGACAACAAAGAATGCACTCTTGGAGCAACTCGTGTATCCCTTTTTCGTGTTGGAGTGACTTTATTTTGCAAACATAAAAAGCACCTGTTTAATTTGATTTTTTATATTTTTTATGGTTTAATCAAGTATATAAAATTTATGGTGTATGCGATAATTTTTTTTTGTTCGTCCTCAAAATTATATATTCTCTTTAGTTTTAGCTATTACTCAGTTTAGCTAAAAACATTTAAGAATTCGTTATCATATTCCTCCTGCTATAGAACTTAGTGTAAAAGAGGCGTAATTCATGAGTGGATTTGAATACTTTAGTTTGAATTCAACAGCCTTTAATGCTTACAGAAATAGCTTTGTTTCAGGTTGATTTCATTGGAACCAAGAACTGGCTTTGAAAGATAAGTTGCATTAATTATATTAGTGGCTCTCCTTGTAGACTTGTATTTGTGGTTGTGAAAATTGGATTAGACTGCCTGATGGTGAACCTTTTTTCGAACCGATTAGTTTTGATTAAAAAATCACCTCAACTGTTTCAAATGTCCGATCTGGTTCAAAAATCACTGCTTGTAGTGATGCGTTAATGTAAATCCAAAATAATTCAGAGATTGGAGTAGCTAAAACTAGAAATTTTGATCAACTTTTGTTTGTTTATCAATTCTGGATTATCTATGGGCTAATCTTTCAGAGCTGTAGCTTTAACAATTAAATCCCTGTCAGCAAAGTTTATTTGTTTCAATTTAGCTAATGATTAAAATTGCTCCTAGCGTTTTTTTTTTGTTTTGATTGTGCTCGTAGAACTTTTTCCACACGGAAAGAGAAAAAATGAACCCAGAAGTGTTGAATAGTGAACAGTCGCCACAGCAAAAGCATGAAAAGTTTATTTCTTCTGTTGGTGCTGCATTTCATGAAAAATCTGATACTGTACATCCAGTGGAAGCGAGTGTCAAGAGGAAGCATCACCGAGCCTGGACTCTTGGTGAGGTCCTGAAGCTGGTTGAAGGAGTGTCTAGGTATGGAGCTGGAAGGTGGTCTCAAATCAGACAAGTAGCTTTTGCATCAGGTTCTCATCGAACATCCGTTGATCTCAAGGTACGCTTTTAGCTGAAGCTTAATAACCTACGTGCTTGCTTGCATGTTGAGTTATCATTTCCAGTTTACTTATAAGATGAGCTAGATTTTGGTCTATGACTTCGTATTTTCCCAAATCAAGTTGACTTTGGGAGTCACCATCTGCTTCATGGAGCAAACCTAGTAGTTGAAATTTGTTTCTAGATCACATTGCTTCTACAAGTTACTGCAGCTTCTGATTTTTTTCAAAATTTTCCCTGGTAGGTTGTTGTAAATTGAAGCTAGCAGTGAGTTCAATTTAGTATTTATAAGAATGAAATTTTGTGTAGCGTCCTCCAAAATATTCTAGAAGTTCATGACTACTTTGTGAGGTGGATTTGTTGTTGCATTCTTCATTCCCAGCTTTCTGTATACTATGTTGTCTGAGTCTTCTTCATCCTCAGGATAAATGGCGAAATCTGTTGAAAGCTAGCTTTGCACAAGTGCCAACTGATAAAGGGGTAAGAATCAGCAGCCTTGCTTTTCTGTATTTCCTCTAGTAAATTTATAACCAATGCCTCTACTACCAAGGGTTTCATCATAACTTTTTGTTCATTGAGACAGATTCATCACTCCCATTTGAGTAGAATGCTATATTATCATTTCCATTAAGATATGATTGTCACCTGCGTCATTAGGTGACCAATACTCTCAACTAGGAAGATACTAGAGCTCAAATAAAATCTGACAATTGCACTGTTGGAAGCAATATTGTCCAGCTTTCACATGCCAATTCGGTCTTGAAGATTTTTCTGATTCTCTTGTTATTTCGGTTGCAGATTGGGAACTCCAGGAAACCAGCTTCCTTGCCGATTCCCACACCAATACTGCTGCGGGTGAGGGAATTAGCAGACAAACGTTCAGATTCCGGAATAGAGTTTGGTTCCAGCCAGTTTGTAGGCCATGGTGGAATTGTACAGGAAAAGGAGACGGGGTTCTTGTGAATAACCCCTGTATGTAATGTAAAAGAAATAAAATTGATAATAAATAAATGAAAGTAACTAGTTTATTTGCTGCCCCCGCCTCACATGTCTTTTTAACGAAAAATTATTCTGTTCGGATACCGAACGCATTCGGATGTTCGGTATGCTCGGCATTTTAGTTGTACCGAGCGGTATCGACCGCGGCTCGGTATCAACTTGGTATTGGACGTGGCGCATTTTTATTGGAGTCCGAATGCGTCAGGTGTCCGCATAGAATAATTTTTCCTTTTTAACATCATTTTGGTACATTAATGCCCTTGATCTTTTGTTTCTAATTTTGAGATTAATATTAATGGTACATGCTTTCTTATGATTGATTGTTTGCTTTTCTTTGTTTCTAGGTTGAATTAATCAAGTGTTATAAATTCCTTTTGCATTGAAAGTTTATTTGTGCTTAGAACCATTATGTGGTAAGAGAAATTCATCAACATTATCATACTCATCTTTATACCAATTATCAAGGCCGTAAAAATAGGATTAGACATTGAACCAGAGGAAAGAGAGGTTCAACGTTCAATAGTTCGGCCAGATCTGAAACGGATGAAATAATAAATAGTAAAATTATTTAAATTTTATTTAAATGAAATAATAATGATATAATAATCTTGTAATAATATAAATTCATGATTAAAAATTAAAAAAATAATATATAAACAATAGCTTCTATAATTTTAAAATTAAATACATTTAATTTATAAATTTGATTCATATTTAATATAAATTTAATTCCTATATAAATTTATAAATTTAAAATAAATTATTATTAATTTATGTTATATGTTTAAATATATTTTACATCTATAAATTTATATTTTAAATTTACATCTAAAAGTTAGTTATGTTAATAACTAATCATTAATAAATAGATAAAAATTTAATTTTTTTATAGTATATAAATAAATAAATAAAAATTATTATTATTAATAAAAATAAATATTATTCATATTATAAAGAATTAATTAAAAATCTATTTAAACATATTAATATATATGTTGTGAGCTTTATAAACTTCAACTCATCTATTTAGTCTTACATCATTTGAAAATTTTTTCTAGCTATTATTTATATAGCTTTTTGGGTTTTCACGTGTTAAGAATTCATATGGAGTGGTGGAGTAATGTGTTGATTTTTTATGGTGCTTTGGGGCAAAAAATATAATAAGAATTTTATGCAAATTTTAAATTCAGTATTTTAAATATAAATTAAATTGTTAAATTCAAATATTAGTTAATATTTAATCTGTAATGTAATAAATTTATTTGTTTAATTATTTAAATAATGTAGCAATTGAACTAGCTAGTTCAACGGAATCAAGATTAGTTTGTTGGTTGAATCGGAGGTTCTGATCGGTTCTATCCAGTTTGATGCACAAGTGATTTTCAAAGTGTACTGGATTGGCCTTGTGTGACTGGTTCAGGTTGAATTGGTTGGCTCGATCCGATTTTTAAAATCGCTAATTATGTGATGTCATAATTCATTTATTTTTTTGAGTATTATGCGAGGTCAGGAGTCTTAAAGCCTTTCATGCTCATTTTTTTATCATACATTCTTATTTAAAATTACCTAATAGAAGTTCTGCACTAGCAAGCTAAATAAAACAATGTCTACACAGCTTATATCTGGACTCCAATCAAAACAGGCAACGTTGCTTGTATACAGCTTGTGTACAAACTTTGATTGGAGTTTGAACATATCGGGACTCCGCACGTAATAATTCCTCTAAGACCACACAAGCTCCATAAAAGTAAATTCAGCTCATTGTATTTTTTGAATGATATGAAATATGAAAGAACTGGATAACCAAAAAAGTTGGAATGTTTATTTAGTGCTATCCCTGCTCTTACCTTACCTCTCTCTCTCCCAACACATTCTTACAGAGGGTTGCCAAAGATCTAATCTCAAGTTTATAAATCATGGCTTAAAATCGACCAAAAATTTATTTGTTGATCTCATTAATTATGATCAAATTTAGTTATATATTGATTTAATTTGATCCTTATTTGATCTTAATTTCATTGGCTTAGTTTTTAATCAGGCATACATGCTTTTAATATAATCTGATTTTTTTAAGCACTATTGGAGCCAAAAAATTAATATGATTTTTTTAATCAAAGCCAAAAAAAAAAAAAAAAAAAAATCCCATTCGCACTATTATCCACATATTGTGAAGACCATCTTGCACTAATATAGTCTTCCTTTCAAGCACATTCTATCTTCTCTTGATGCATTAATGCATCAAAAGCCTCATTTGAAGAAACACATGAAGGAACCATCCAATTCGGCGAAGCCAGACATTTGACATCATTATCATTAAAGGAGTAGATTGTAACTAAGGCTTCGTTTGGGACGGCTTTTTTTACTGTTTTTTAAAGCAGCTTTCTAGTACAAAAATTATACTAAAAAGCTGCTTTAAGAAGTAATAAGAAAGTCGTTCCAAACAAAGCCTAAATTGTTGGTGACCACACCAAAAATAATGATGGCGTACACTTAAGTGGATGATATGTAGCTATGTCCATCGAAATTAGATTGATCAAATCATCATAAGAGTCTGAATTAAGTCTAGTAAATTGTTGGTCATGGATTAACTCATAACAAATCAAATTCTTTACTCATACGAAGTCATACGAAGTCACTTACTTAGCATGGCTAGTTGCCCGAAGAACTCATGAAGTTCCCTTCTAATGGATTGTTGCCGGCTAGTCTCACATGCGACGTGATTAGTTATACCAAGTATAATTATGCACACTTCTTGTAATTTTATCTTGTACTACAACCTATACCATCAACCTTAGCTTTCACCATTAAATAAATGGTCTCTACTCAAACATATGCAAGAAATTATTATATACTTTTGGCCAACCTTTTATTCTATTAAAATCTCGAAAGGTCCAAGACCACTCTACCAGACTCCTTTCTCAAATTCTCTCTCTCTCTCTCTCTCTCTCTCTCTCTCTCTCTCTCTCTTTCTCTCTCTCTCTCTCTCTCTCTCTCTCTCTCTCTCTCTCTCTCTCTTCCTTAGTTTCCTACGCTTTAGAGATTGATCCATATCTATACAATAGTTTTGATAGTTTCACTTACAATATTGAATCCAACATCTTTAAAGGTGAAATAAGCATAAGTATTTCCATTGAAGACCAAGGATTAGATTACCCTGATAATATTTAAAGGTCATTACAATGTGAGTGACCTAATTATTACATTACTTATAAGAGTTTTGATAATTTTCACATACAATATTGAATCCAATATCCTTAAAGGTGTAATAAGCATGAGTATTTACATTGAAGATCAATAATTAGGTCACCCTGATAATATTAAAGGTCCTGACAATGTGGGTAACTTAATTATTATATTACTTTTGATCATGTAGATAAATAAAAGGATGAATATCTTATAAGAATGATATAGAGATATCCAATAATAACCATTATGGAAATCACAACTTTCATGGATAACACAATCAACTGTATCAATTGTAATATGTTGTTTCCCATTGGCATCACATCATTTCAACCTCCACAACTTCTCTTAACCAACCTCCTAAAGACATTTTCACTAGCTCACTCACCAATAGTACCACCAATGTCACCATCATTTAGCTATAATTGCTCTATCTATAAATTTTAATAGTGTCTCACCTATCAACTAATGTGATTCATAATAGCCTTAGCTCTCTAAAAAACAACTTCCTTTGACACAATACTAAATATTTTCAAGACAACCAACATTGGCTACACATTTGAATCTTGGTTCTCATTGGCTTCCAAATCATTGGGTCTAACCACTAGCTTCTCATAAAATGGCTTGGGACTGGCAAACATTCCTTGCTCATCTAGCTGCCTTAGTACCTATCAACTACCTAATGGACAAGTCTGATTGACACCTTTCCATTGATTGACCCCAAGCCGACAAACCTAAGATGCTTACACCAAACCTTTGACACAATGTTGCATATTAATGGTGAAGTTAGATTGTCTTATAATCAATATATACTAGAAAGCTCAACATGTCCTCAAGACATAACCACTTTTCACTAAAGGATATGAAAGGGATCACACAACACTCTCAATTAGTTATAAAAACTAATTAGATCGATCCTCCCTTATTATTTGCATTTTTTTTTTCATATAGTTAACTCCTCATACTTATTATGCTATGAACACAGGCTACAAATTTGAACCTAATTGTATGATTAACATTAGCTTAAAATTCAAACCTAAGTATACCATGATCATTGTATATAGATTCAAATCACATAAACTATCATCTTGTTATGATACCTTCTATTTTGTCTTCTTTCTTCTCTATATGGAAATCAATCATTCATCTAAGGTTGGTAGACTGCCCTCTTTCCCTAAGTTAGTAGGAGGCATCAATATTCACCATTCAATATCAAAACATTCATAAATTTTAATGATTGTAAATAAAAAAATCTTAATTTTAAATTATTTATTGATCATTCATATTTTTTTATTTTTCTTTAATATCTAAGTTATTTAATTAATTTCTCCATCCCACTCTCTTATGTTTTAAACACCTGAATAATGAAGATCCATATTAATAGATCTGATTTGTAGTTTCATAAAAGTTATGATTGCTAAATGGGTTTCTCAAATCTATTTAACCTCTCATGATAAGGTTCTCCAAAACTAATCATGATCCTTGGCTAGCCTAAATTGATAATAGCTTTAATGGAAGATCTATGATTGCTTAACCAAAATTCATTTGAACTAGCTCTGAAGTATTTTTATATATATAACCATTGGCCCAAAGTTTCTCCAGAAAAGTAATATGTGCTAAACTTCATGGAACTTGAAGATATTTGAACATGTATTAAGCATATAAAAGTTTCATTTTAATGGATAATTTAGATAGTAAGATAGATGATTCAATAATTTTATGGTGTATGAGTATTCAAATCTAATAAAATTTTTTGACCATGCATCAAAAAACATCTAAAATAATTTGATGACTTTGATGTAAGAAAAAAATGTGGAAGTGATATATTTTGTGTGGGGTATATTATTAGCTATTTATTTCTAAGATCAAATTTAATTTACGATCAAATCATCATAAAAATTATCAAAGTAGATCACTAAGATGTTCTTAGACTCTCTCTCTCTCTCTCTCTCTCCCTCCCTCTCTGTATCTATCTATCCATATATATAGTTTTTTTATTTTAATTTTAAGACATTTGTGATAGTGTACCAAATGATAAATAAGCCAGTAGGCGATTTAAGCATTGGAATCATGAATTTACTTTCAATCAGCCCATTTCACACAACTGGTTGGAATGCCTTAGCTAGACTGTTTAAACATTTTTATACACCAGTGTAATTAGTTCCAAAAAGTCTAAGTAAGATAAATTTTAATGGGGTCTAATGGTTTTGCAAAATTACCTCCTGACTCCTAGTCTTCGAAAATTTTGTCTCTACTGAGCACTTAACATCGATATTGTCACATAAAAGGTTGGTGAACAGACAATAGATGAGAGTTGTTCTTAGAATCCACCTCCTATATATCGAATAAAGAGGTTAACATTTGCATTTGATCATCATCAGGAAGGTAATCTGCATCCTCATCATTAAACATCCAGCTGTCAAAGTCCTGTAATCCTTCAAATTCCATTACAGCCTGATCATCAAACTCCATATTCTCCTCCACTGCGTGAAACAGTTCTTCTTCTATCATGGGACAAACTTTGCTGCTTTCAGGAATCTCACTAGTCACCTTAGCCATTGACTCTTCTGCTAATTGCATGGTTTGGGGACTCTGCTTGCTTGCTGAAGAAGATGGAAGCGATAATGGAAATACTAATTTACTGCATCTCATGGCCTTTGTTTGGTTCAAAGTAGCATTGTTTGTGGTTTGTGGAGGTGGTGGTGATGATGATGGAAGTAGATGATTAGAAGCTGTTGGCCTTCGAATGTTGCTGGGCTTATGCATGTGTTGAATTTGACGTTGAAAGCTCGCTTTCTTGCCTAATGTTGTGTTCCAATAGTTCTTTATTTCATTATCAGTTCGGCCTGGTAGTCTTCCAGCAATCAGAGACCATCTATAAATTCATCAGACAAACATGTTAGTAAAGTTTGAAGAGAGTTCGCTGAAAACATTCGGCCTGGTTATCTTCCAGCAATCAGGTGGCTCTGATTTTTGCATCTTATGCTCAAACTTAGCTGATTCAGCAACCTAAGACAATAGTCTACCACTTGTACAGTTCAAATCAATCCCTGAAACGGGTAGAGTAGTTACCAACACAAAACTTGCCATTTGGTTTGATGTGTCTGCATTTATGAGAGAAAATTTTTTTTGATGAAAATGAAGCTTCCTCGTGATTCAAATTTGGTTTTGAATATCAAATCAAATCGGCTGATTTAACCAGTCAAATTATGTGTATTGATCGCTTCAATTAGTCCAAAAACTGCCTTGCAGCCAAGTAGGACAGAACTGGACAAATCATCCATCGAACCGTTGGTGATTTAATTGAATTTTCTTGCTCATTTCGACTGTTTCCTTCTTTTATCTACTTCTATATCTTTTTAGTTGATACTTAGGCTTTATTTTGGACCACTTTATTACCGCTTCTTAAAACATTTTTTTAACACAAAAATATTCAAAATAATATTTTTGTACTAAAAAGTTGATTTAAAAAATAATAAGAAAGCAACAGCTTTCTTATAAGATTGAGTGGAACTTATGAACTTTTGCTTAACATCTTGGAGCATGTCTGCAATGGCTTAGGTGTAATAGTTGTTCGGGAGTGTGCCCTAAAATAAGATTATTATAATATATTTTCTATTGAAATTAATATTTAAAGACAAGTTTAGCATGTACGAATATTATCATTTGATATCAGATTTTACTATTATATTTATTCCATGATTATTTATGTAACCATAATTCAGAATATATATATATATATATATATATATATATATATATATATATATATATATATATATATATATATATATATATATATATATTAAAACCCACATAGGGGTCTACGCATTAATAATTAAAAAGGGGTACAAGTCCTTAAATGATTAAGAGCTCTCTAAAAATATAACCTTTGAAGCAAAACCTAATTATAAACCTATGATCATATCTATTACAATAATCAAAAGAAAAAAAAATCAGGGAGGTGAGAAGTCAGCCCTCTAAAGAGGAACCCAATCCAAATATACAATGAAGCACTAAAAGCCAACCAACAAATAGCTTCCGACATAAGGAATGATAGCCAAAAAATAACAGATTTGGAAACAACATTGAGTACGAATAGAAACAGATCTCTGCAAAAAGAAAAAGGAAGCCTGCAACAAAAAAAATACCTAAATTAATTAGACTCAAAGAAATAGTAAAGGATCACAATAGAATGATATCCATATAGCATATCCGTCTATAAGATGCAGGAAATCAGTTCAGAGACTCCCATGCTATTATGGATGCAGCAACACCTAAGAAGGGAACAATCACGAAGCCGGATCGTAGAGTAGGATTGAGCAAGAATAACAGGATTACATAACAACAAAGGCAGACCATCAATGACAGCCACAACATAATAGAAAGAGCCAAAAAAAGAGACTAGCCACGAACGAACCACCCAAAGATAACCACATGAAACAGTAAGACAACCACATGAAGCCAAAAGCCCCCAAAAAATACCATACACTAAAAAAGGGCTAAAAAGGCCAACCAAGAAGCTAACCAAATAGCCACTGTAGAGAAATAATAAGACACAGCCTAGAAACAACATAAACAGCTACAGAAGGGAAATAATAAGACCCAACCCAAAAATACAACATAATAGCAGAAGGAGGTACTCATAGATGCTAAAAACTGCCAACAAATGGAAACCTGTACCTCAACCTGGACCAAACGAAACAAAGACCAAAAACCAGAAGTCCAAGACATTCAGATAATAGGAGCCAATAGAGCAACAACAAGAAAGACCTATCAACCAAAGAAAAAGGTCAAATTTTACGAAAATAAGGTAAACCAAGTTCGTTCAGTCTTATAACCCCTTTCAGAACATGGAACCCATTCTTGTTGTAAAAGATTTCAGTAGCAGTATAACCAATACCTTTTTTGGTGAGCCAGTTAGCATACATGTTTCCCTCACGCCAATTATGAGAGATAACATAATCAAAATGCTTAAGAAGTACCTTGATTTTCTTGAATAAGTAAAACAGACAAGCATTGAAGCAGTTGTTAGTAGAAACTAATTTAACTAACTTAAGAGAATCCGACTCAATCCATATATTATAGATATTATGATCCTTGCATAATTGCAACCCAACCAAAAGAGCCGTGGCCTTAGCCATAATAACTTTGTTAACATGAATGCAAGAAGTAAAGGAAAACACCAGAGGACCAAAGTAATCTCTAACCAGACCCCCACAACCAGCCCCAATTAGCCCCATCAATATTAAGTTTGAATTGGCCCTCATGCGATTTATGCCAGTACACCACCTTAGTAATGCCAAAATTGTAAGGGGTATGAAAAGTGATGTGAAAAATTCAATCCAACTTTGATTACCTCTAAAATGTTTAGGAAGAAAAACTTTGGCAGAGATAAGTTGTTGAACTTTATCCTTTAAGGCCAAAATAATATGCTCCGTGCTCATCTTAATACCTTGGTGTTTATGATTGTTCCAATCCTTCCATAAAGACCAAAACATCATAAGAGGAATGAGGGAGAGAATATGGCCAGCACCCCTTTTATGAAACCAATGCTCCAAAATGTTAAGACAAGAAGTATTATGATAAGTGAAGTTAACCCCCATCACAAGAACCATCATATACCAAACTTCCATTAAAAACATAATCAATGGTGTCAATATGACAACAACATTAACATTTAGAGATAATGTAGAAGCCTTTCATTCTTAATTTATCATCCACTGGAATCAAATTATGAAGTAATCTCCAAGTGAAAATAGAAATATTCATAGGAGTAACAGAGTTCCATTCCACATTCTTTTAAAAATAATATTATAATCATTCCTAGCACGAAAATGATTCCAAACATTTTTATTGTTAAATTTACCATCAGTAAAAAATTTAAATATAGGTTGATCCGAAACATAAATATTAATAAGAATGACTCTAATAATAGTAATCAATGTTGTAGGAAGATTTTCACTAAGCAAATTAATATTCCACTTACCATCCACAATGAAATTAGCCACACGTAAATTGGAGATAGAATGCAAAGAGCCATTACCCATCCAGTCATCTTGCCAAAAGAAAGAAGACCCCTCACCAATGCCTCATTGGATAAATTGCTCTCCTTGCCACTTGATTTTACAAAGCCTAGACCATGTAGATGATTGACCTTTCTTAAAGATACCTTGAGAAGGGTGAATATTCTTATAATACTTGAAATTCATGAAATTATCCCATAAAGAGTTGTTAGTGCGGAAAATCCACCAAAGTTTAATAGAGAAACACTTAACCATGTCAGTAATGAATTTACAACCCACACCACCTTCACCATACGAGCTAGTACTAGAATTCGAAGCTCTCCAATAAATCTTATTACTTTTAGAAGAGGAGCCCCAAAAAAAATATTGATTATCTTTTTCAATCTATTAAATACTTCCAAAGAAGGATTAATAGTTTGGAAAAGATAAATGGGAATAGAGCACATGACACTTTTAATGAGGAAAAGTCTGCCACCAATAGATAGAAGTTTAAATTCCCAAGAAGAGAGTTTAGCTCTAATATTTTGAAACATTTTGTCAAAAAAAAAAAAAAGGATTTTTGTTTACCTTTGTAGAGAGGAGTTCCTAGATAAAAAAAGGGAGGGTTTGATTCATAAAATCAATAATTTGAGCTACAGAGTTGATGCATCTTTGGTTCATGCTTTTGCTATAGATAAAGGAGCAATTGTTCTTATTAAAAGAGAGACCACTTTCTTTTTCAAAAATCTCAAGAAGATTGGAAATTATTTTGACATTTTTTTGAACCATTACTAAACACTATAAATTCATCAGCAAAGCTTAAATGAGATATGATCATACCACTAGGACTAGTAAAACCTAGAGACCTATATTTAGAAAAAATATCCTTTAAACCACAACAAAGATATTCAACAACAATGATATAGAGAGCAGGGGAAAGAGGATCCCCCTGCCTAACACCTTGAATGCCTTTGAAAAAAATCATGCACTTGACCATTAATGATAATAGAACACCACACGTTTTCAATGATATTTCTAATAAGAGGAATAAAATTATCATCAAAATTAAAAAGGTTCAAGATATTATATATAAACATCCAATTGATATTATCATAAGCTTTGGAAATATCCAATTTCAAAATAATATTATACCCCCTCATTTTAAAATTAATATCATCAATCATCTCCATAGCAAGCAAAACATTATCAAAAATATTTCTACCTTTCATAAAACCAGTGTGATTAATGGAAATAATTTTGGGAAGAAGGAGAGCCATTATATAAGCCATAATTTTAGAGATTAATTTGTTAAAAGTAGTACATAAGCTAATGGGTCTGAAGTTGTTCTAGCAATTCAGATTATCACACTTGGGGACCAGAACTAAGGAAGTGCTCATGAAAAATTTAGGAATAGGTAACCCATTAAAGAAAAATTTGATAGCGTTGCATAAGTCATTTTTAATAATATGCCAACGAATCCTTATTCATCTCCACAAGACTATTATGAATCTCCAGATCAGTATGGAAAGCAGAGAAAAGAATGTTGTCTTCTGTAAAAATCATAGAAGGGATGATATGAGGGTTGGAGATATTGGAAACCTATTTAGACACCCCCAGAAGTTGATGGAAATGGTTCACAGTAGAAGTGGAGATGACCTATCTTTCCTCTATCCAAGTCCCACTATCAATTTTAATTTTACTAATAAAGGATTTAGCCTTCCTACTGTTATCCATTGCATGAAAGTATTAAGTATTCTTATCACCATTCAACAGGAATTTAACACAAGATTTTTGACGCCAATATTCTTCTTCCCTACAATGAAGATCGAAAAGATGAATCTTAACATTAGAAAGCAACAACTTGTTAGCTTCAGACCCATCAATAAAGAACGTGTCCTCTAACAAAATGACCTCTTTCTCAGCTTTAAAGATATTCTCAAAAATTTTCCCCAAAAAATAGTTTTATTCCACCAATTAAGGACTTGTTTAAGCTTTTTAAGTTTAACCGAAAATATAAAAATGTCATTAGAACCATCATAATAAGGAAGAGGGGCCAACCAATTACTTTCCACAACTTGAAAGAAATGATTAGAAAGAAGCCACATGTTTTGAAAATGAAATGATCTTTTACTTACTTGAGAAGGAAGATTAATACAAGTTAAAATTGGAGCATGGTCAGAGCAAGTTCTATTGAGGTGTTCCACAGAAGTATTAGAAAATATAGAGATCCAATGAAGATTAAAGAGGATGCAATCTAATCTCTACCAAAGTCTTAAGTTAGACCAGGTGAAATTAGGACCAATAATACCAATATCAGAAAGACCGCAATCCAGAATCATATTCTTAAAATCTTCCATCGCAGCCAAGTTAAGGGGGAACCTCCCATTCTTTCAGAAGCATTAGCAATGATATTAAAGTCCACCCCCTCCCCCAAGGACCCTTAAAGAAAGAGAGAAATTATATAAATTTCTCCATCAAAGAATTCTACCTGCTTTAGAACAACTAGCATAACAAATAGATCCCATAACCAAAAATATTATGAATAGATAACTTACAGTGAACAACTTGATCAAAGTCCTAAATAATAGATAACTTTAAACTATCATTCCAAAACAACCAAATCTTGCTATTAGAATTAGAAAAATAAAAGTCAAAACCCAACTAGCAAGTTTAGAAGAATTCACCATTGGTTTAAGAATAGCCAAAAAATCAATTTTGTGAAGACGACAGAGATTATGAATAGTAGCACGAGAGGTGAGGTTTCCAACACCCCTAATATTCCAAATAATTGTCTTAAACATGAGTATATCTTGAGACAATTCTTGATCTAGTAAGCCTAGAGTCTATAGCCAAATTATTTTTCTTTTTCTTTTTCCCTTTTTTCTATTTATTTTTATTATCTGAAACCATTTTAAAATCATCCAAGGAGCCATGAATAGAAGAGAGTTTAGAAGCATTAAAATGCGAATGACTAAAATCAAGATTCGGATGGATCTCACTTTCCTCCCAACTAGAGACTGAATGTCAAATTGGCATTCATCCTCTGAGGTTTCAGGTAGCATATTAAATTGAGCACCAATATCCATGTCAACCACACCATAATCCTTAGTAACTATAGAAGACAAAGGTAGAGTAGGATTGGATGAGGGAGGAGGAAGGTTAGAAATCACATTAGATTTAGCACACAAAACATTAAAATCCCCCTTCAGATTAGATGAATCAAAAGGGAGAACAACCACCAAATCAATCCCATCAAATTTAGAAACATCAATATTGCCCACCATATCATCCTTGCCAATAGGACTAAATTGTGGTCAATTTAAGGGATAAAAGGATCAGCTGATTCACATAGCCTCTTGTTGAGCTCATTTTTATATGAGGTCATAAGGATACATCTAGACTCCTACCTGTTGATCTGATGGTTGATAATCATCAAATTATCAATTGTTTAGAGCTCAATCAAATTCTAACCCAACCTATAATTTAACCTTCAATTCAGATCTCTATCTAGACCTCAATCTAGACTTCAATCTAGACTTCAATCCAGACCTCAATCCAGACTTCAATCTAGACTTCAATCTAGACCTCAATCCAGATTTCAATCTAGGCTTCAATCTGGACCTCAATCCAGACTTTAATCCCGACTTCAATCCAGACCTCGATCCTGACTTCAATCTAGACCTCAATCCAGACTTCAATCGAGGCTTCAATCTAGACCTCAATCTAGACTTCAAACTAGACTTTAATCTAGGCCTTAATCTAGACTTCAATCAAACCTCAATCCAATCTTCAATCAAACCTCAATCAAGTTTTCAATCAAACTCTAATCCTGCCCTTAATCAATTTTAAATTATTCTTCAATCAAGCTTCAATCATATTCAATCATCAACAATCATCCAATTGATTCTCATTGATGTGGATAATTGAAATTCAATCAATCAAATCCAGAACTCAGCTCAAATTCAGAATTCCAGACCAAAATTCAAGGTTAAGGGCCCTTGTCTAAAAACCCTTTTTGAGTGATTTTTTAATCACTTCAAAACCCAGTTAAATTACTCCCAATTTATGATCTATCAATTGCATATTGATTAGGCATGCCCCTAGGGTCAACCCTCTAAATTTTAGTCCAATCTCAGACCTCTAACCTTAAAAACTCAATTGAAATCTAAAGGCTACAAAATCTTTAAATATTTACGACCTATGCTACTAGACTTGCCACCTTGTGGAATTTGACATTGGAACCTTTCCTAAAACCCTTGACCATATCAATAACTCTTATTATGACATGTTGAACATTAAACTATATTTTGCTGGACCCAATTTGACCCTTAGTTGACTAGGGGTCCAAATGATAAAAATGCCATTTAAGGGCAAAATTAAAGTTTCTTACAAACTTCAATATGCCCAATCAAATCAAGCATTACAACCTCCTCTAATGCATCCTAAACATCATTAGGAATGCATTGGACTCAAACCCAAGCTTTGGTTTGACCTGGTTACCCAAGTCAACCATGTTTGACAAAATTGCCCCTTAAGGGTCCAAATGGTCATTTCAACTCAAATAGCCATTCCATTGCATGAGACCACCTTCATTTGTCTCAAAATACTCATTTAAATTTATTGGACCCAAGCCGAGCCCATGGTATGACCAGGTTGACCAAATTAACCCTTAACTTACACCAATATAAAATTCAATCCTTTAAGCCACTTTAAACTAATTTAGCCCATCAACATCATTCAATTGGACATCTCACACATGTCCAAAATTTTCTCAAGTCAAATCCCCCTTGATTTGACTTGGTCAACTCAATTGGAGAGGTCAAAACCCTCTCCATTCTCATGCATTTGGTCAAAATTCTAAACATATGTCTTCAAATACTTAAAAAATCATTCAACCAACCAAATGCACCCTCTTGAATGCCACATCATCCCCATTGACTGGTTTGACTAATCAAATGGTCAAATTAAACTTCAAATGGGCTTAGGTGGCCACGCCACCTTGGCAATCCAAACCCATCCACCAAACCTGCTTTAACCTACTATAGAATAGCTCTTTCCCCTCCAAAGAGGGCCTAAGCCAACCCCTAACTAATGTTTAAGCTTTGGTTCACCCAAATGAGGGAAAAGGGGTGTGGTACCCTCTCCACATGAGCCAAGGAGTCCCTCTCAACACTAGCCCTCTGCCTAGCTTTGAGCAGCTTTGGGAACACATGGGATCAATCTAAACCTCTCCTAGATGAATCTAAGCCATTCAATCAAAAAGCCATAGGTTAAGTGAGGCCAAATCTGACCTAATGGCTCATTCAATCTCATTTTCAAAAAACCCACCTCCAGTAGCCTCCAACTCTCCAAGCTCTCCCCCAAGATTTCTCAAACATTTTTCCACCTTTCCCAAGCTTGTCTCCACTATACCCAAGCCTCAAATCACCATTTTGGTGAAGAGAGAGCATTATAGTGAGAGAAAGAGGGTTTTCATTCACATATTTTAATCCAACCATCATTTGGTCTTGGGGTCTTCAATAAAGTAGCAGACTCACAGGAGTAAAAAGAGCCTAAGAACTCAACAATCCACCCACTGGATTGTAAGTTATATCAACTTTTAGGTAGAATTTAATTTGAAACTGTAGAAAATCTACAATACATAGAGCCTCCAAACTCCAGACATTGAAAGATTAGACTACTATGAGTCCACTTTTCAAATTTCATTAAATTTGGACGGGCATTTTGAAGTTATGAGCAATTAAAGTTTCAGTTCAATTTGAACTAAAATCTAATGTTCAATCTGAGCCGTCTGATCTTTTGATATTTAGCTTTATTTGAAATAAATATAATTTTATCAATTTTCTCATAATCTAGTGGTCAAATTGGACACAACTTTTGGTGAAAATTTTTTGGGCATCTTAGGCATCCCCTACATTTTTCTTAGGTCTGCATGCTCAATAGATTTCTCTGGGGTGAATTTTCAAAATGATGGGTCTATTTTGGACTCAAAATTTTAAAAATTCATAACTCTTCAAATTGGTAGAACTAGGCTATGTATTTTCTATGGTGTGCTTGTATTTGTGTCAGGGTTAGTTGGACAAAAATTCAAATCCACTAGAACACTAGTGGCACCTAGAAAAAATAATTAAGGTCAAGATCTAGACAACTCAGAAAATTTTTAAAAACTTTTACACATAACTAATAGGGGTGAAACTTTATAACATTAAACTTAGTAGCATTTTACACCTTAGGTTCAAATTTCACTGAATTTGGAGCCCATTAGGTCAAAAAATTAGCTAAGTAAAAATTTAGCCTTTTTGAAGAACCTGAAACTTCAAAAAATTACACTTAATTCAAATTAAATCTAAAAAATATAAATAATATATTAAACTCTCATAAATTAAACCCTTAACTTAAGAAAATTAAAATATCCTTGACTGGACCCTTAATTTGACCTTAATTTAATTTTTAGTGAAAATTAATTTTTAATTAAATTAAATATTTAAAAATAATTAAAAATTCCAAATAAATCTTAAATACTTAAAAGCACTCCCATGGGTCACTCTGGAGCCTTGGGAGTAATTTCATGAAGTTTGGAATCAGTTTGGATCAAAATCATTAAAAGTCCTTTTAATTAATCAATTTATTAATTCAATTAATTACTCAAATTTCAAAAATTTATAATTAATTCTAGCAAATTTTAAATTGAACAAACTCAAAGCCATTAGACTCCATTAAGGGTCTAGTATTTATTAAAAATCTCAAGCCACCAGAAATAAGTCAAAGTCAAAATGTCAATATTTTGATCAACCGTATTTCAAATTTGTATCAAAACTTCCAAAATTCATAACTTAATTTAAAAAAATCTAAATCCAGAAAACTTATAGTCTAATTACTCATCTTAGGGTCTAATATTTAAAAAAAATATCAAAATTCTAGATTTTAATTTAATTTAAAAAGTTAAATTTTGACCCTTTAATTTAATGCATTAAATAATTCATAAAAATTTCAAAAATTTAATAATTAATTAAAATTCCAAAAAACATTAATTTAAATAATAAAGTCAATCAACCAATCCCTTAATATATAACAAGCACTCCAAAGATGAAGTTTTTGGGATGGATTACCTTGAGCTGTAGGGCTAAGTGTCTTAAGGATATCTTAAGGATCTGTGAATTAATGTGATGGGCTTTAGATTACCCCTAGGTTAGGAATGATCTGGATTCTCATAAGATTTTTTACAGGTGGTCATGCTCATGCAGGGCTAAATCAGGGGGGGGGGGCAAATTAAGTTTTAAACTGACAAATTTCTTGTAGGTGCTAAAAAAAATACAAAGTTCCCCATAAAATTAAAAAAGCATGGCAAAGTGTGATTTTATTTTAATTTGAGCATATATATATATAACTGCTTGGGATGTTGAGCTTGATTATAAGTACATAGGATTACCCTGCAAGTTATTTTAGAGTCTAGTCTTTTTTTAAATTTTTATATGTAATTCAATTAAGTCAAGTGTAGTGAAAGTTGAGTTTTGAGGTGGGATATTATCATCCTACTTCAAATCCAAAGAGAAGGGTAACATCCCTTATGGGAGAGTTCCTCTTCATTTTTAGATTCAAATTAAAATGATTTGAAAATTCAAAGTAAAAAAAAACACCCCTTCAGGGAGGAGTTTTTTTTATTTGGATATTTAGACCCGACAAATCTAAGGAGCTCGAAGAAGGAGAGAAGACAACGAAGTGAAGACAGATAATATTTGACTCAAAATCACTTGCGTCATTTTTAGGATTAGAATCCGGGCTATTATAAGTGTTACCCGACCACTTTTAATTTCTACAGAATATGAATTATAAATTAAGTGGCATTTGCCACATGGACATTTAATTAATTTATTTATTTGATTGATTTGATTTATTTACATTGATTACATGGTAGAAATTTCATGCTTTCCTAAGTTTCTTTATTGTATGTTGATTTTTATTTTAACCTAGAATACACGGAGGCTTGTGAGAGTACAATTAAAACTTTTTCTACTCAAATTAAATAAAATTTTTAGTCTCACATAATAACTCTAATGATTTAAGAAGTAAGCTCGGGATCACTGAGAGTTTGCATATATGCATATTGAATTATTCTCTTCCTTATTAGGCACCTCCCCGCCTATGGGTTCTCGCAGACCACCTGACCTATTAGGATATAGTTCTATCAAGGGGATGTTGTGCAATCTCTAAGAAAAAATTATTTTTAAGCCTGATTTTAAAACTGTTTCATTCTGATTTATGCATACAAAATAAACTAGCATGCATTATATTAGAAAAAATTTGAGACATTAATCACTTTATTAATCACTTTACATAAGTTAAGGGGCCAATTAAGATTTGCTCTAGACATCGACCCTAATTTGTCAAAACTTAAATAATAACGTCCCTACATAATATTTCATAAAAAGATCAGATTCATAATTTTAAAGTGCCTATATGGTTAGCTGGCTCCCCAATCCAGGCCAGGGTAAGTCCATATTTGCACTGCATTAGCTAGGTTCAGGTCTCTATTATTTAGTGCCCAATTTAGACTTAGGATCTGGGGAAGAATCAAAATATTAAGTCCCTAACTTTCAGGAATATAATCCCAACTTTCTAATAAATCGATAACTCAAATTAAAATATCTCAAAACCAAAATTTAAAGTCAAACATATAGGGTAGACTAAGACATTTCTGAATTATTTTTAGAATCCCAGAGTGCCTCCCACTTCTTCTCCTTTGACCTCTAGAAATAAGTGTTCAAAATTTGATCCAATCCTAGTTAAAATTCTAACCTCACTTCTTTGATATCACTCTTTAAAAATCTCTAAATAAAATTTTTATAGTTATTTTAATCGAGAATTTTTATAGGAAACTTAGGTTTTTTATTATGTAATTAACTAAGAGGGCTTGCGCTCAGAGGAGATTTAAAGACCCCATATCAATTTTCAAAATTCAATTAATTTTCTTTGAAAAAAATCAAGATTAATGACGATCATTATCGTCATATTCAAATAACTAATAAGGGATGATATCTTCTTCCTTTGGGAAGACATATCATTCATTATCGTGACTTTGAGTATGAGATTAACGATAGCATATCCAGATCATCATAGCTAAATACTTAATTGAACATCATTTTGATCCTTCGGGGTCATATGTACTTCTTTCCTGAATTTGGCTACGATATTCAGAATAGAATTTGCAATTCTAAATCTGAACCCATCAGAGAATCTCATTTCCACCTCTCGAGATTGTATATCATTTTCAATGGATGTTCAATTTTAGAATTAAAATTTAAAAGTCAATTTTAAATTTCTCAAATAAATATAATTTTAATTAATTTGCACTCTTTCCAAAGCAAAGCTCCTTTTCAAACTCAACCAATACCTCTCCACCACCGAAGGCACATAATTATTAGGATCCTTATTAACCTCATCGGTAGTTTTAGGAGGATTAGATTTTTTAAGATGGGGTGCAGAGGAAAATATTCTGCCTTTTTATGCCCAAGAGATTTACTGTGATCGCAAAAGTTGGGAAAATCCTAAAAAATAACTTTTTCTATATAGCCAAAATTTTCGAAACCAACCCAAATCGTATCTGAATAAGTTTTAGTGACATCCAATTCAACCAGAATGCAAGTTACAGACAGCCTTGATTTAGAAGCTGTAGCCCCATCTGTTTGAAGGGAATGCCCAAATAAAGAGGCAAGTCCATGCAAATTACAATGCGAAAAGAGATGAGGGTGAAGATCTGGAAAAGAAATCCATATGAAAATAATAGGGGATTTGACTGAGATATCAAAAAGTGGAGACCACTTAATAAGTTTCATATAGCAGTTTCTTACAAAATAAACTCTACGCGTACAGATTCGACCATAATCCAAATCGTTTGATAGCTTGATCAAAAAATGATGAAGATCCAAAGCAGTAACAAAAAACTCACCAGTTAGCTTTAGAGTAAAGAAAAAATTTCTAATAGTATCCAGAAGAGGTCTACGGAAGGTAAACTTTCCTATAAGCACAAATTCAAAGGGGACTATAAGGGCAATAATTTCTTCTTCTAAAATCCACAAAGCTGGTAAATCACAGTGAGACATTCTCTTAAGATCTAGAAAGCTGCAAGAAGAGCTAGATCCAGCCAAAGCATCTTAAAAAAACTTAGATTGATTTTTTGAATCGTGGAAACCAGGATCTAACCTCTTATTAGAGGGATCAGTAGCCATCCTAAGTGAGGATGTTCTCGAAGGAAGTATCAGCACTAGAGGAAAATCAAAATCACCAACAAAAGAAAATTGAGATGCATACGAAAGCAAAACCTAACAAAAAATACAGAAAAAAGCAAGTGTGAAGAAAATAAGCTTCCCTCAGACAGCTCAGAGTGCCGACAGTCATGACGTAGCAAGAACTCACAAACAACGAGCGAAAGATGGTAGAATAGGACACTTCAGGGCACAGTTAGGTAAAACCCTAGCAGAGCCAAAAGCTTAGTTGAAAGAGAGAAAATGATCGATTTGTGTCATTTTTTATTTGATCATAATTCAGTATATAATTATATATAAGAGAATTGAATTATGGATAATTATCTAAACAAGTTCATAGTTATTAATTATAATTGAAATTTATAATTAAATATTATTAGTACAGTCCATTAACATTAAGAATAGAATAGTATTATCCGGATTATTCGATATAGAGATATTAAGGATGGATGTACTTTATATAATATGATAATATAGAACTGGACTAGATAAAATTTGAATTCTCGAATAAATTTTATTTTAACTAGAGAGATTTTAAAATTAATCATCAAAATGATCATATGTAAAACAATCTTAATCCTGAGTTATTAATAAACTCTTATTTGTGATATTTGGTTTCTTGACTTACTCAAAAATAGTTTAGAAGATATAAACTCAATCATTGTATCTTAAAAACACAATAAAATAAATAATTGGGAATGTTAATATATATATATATATATATATATATATATATATATATATATATATATATATATATATATATATATATATATGAAATCCATTCCCTTCAATTTTTTAAAGTTAGAAAATTAGATCCCTTGAATAATTAATTCAGAACTTGAATAATTGAGCGCTCATATTTTATGATAAGATCACAAAGTTTATTATTTATTAGAGAATTAATTGGAATTCAAAGATCAAGATATAATTAGTGAGGTGACAGAATTACCTAACTCTAATTATAAATGAAGGATTATTTTATATGTAAAGATTAAATCAATGGATAATTCAATATTTTAAATTTAGTAATTATACTATAAATTTAAGAGTATAATTTCATTTTTATAGTAGAATAATATTGAAATTAATAATTTTGATTTATTAGTTTAAGAGTTAAATTAATGGTCAAATTTATTAGAGCTTGAATTATAGGTCCATAGGTCCATTTTTCATCACCTTAGCACTATTATATATATTAATTTAATAATATTATTAAGAATGTAATATAATATAAAAGTTAAATTATGATTATATTAGTGACACCTTTATGTTATAAGAACATTTTTTATATTGTATAAAACTTCATGAGATGATGATGTGTCATGATAAATATATTTTAATATTAAAAGATAAAGATGATGATATGTTATTGAAAGATAGAGATGATGATGTATCATGATATTTATCTTGTTAATGTAAAAAGATATTTTATGAATTATAAAAAGGTGCATATGAAAATAGGTATCTAAATTGAGAAGAAGTGAACTTTTCTTATAAAAGAATGAATCAAGTTCAACATGAGAGCATTGAAGAAGTTAGATGAAAAAAATTAGTCTCTTAGTCTTTTCATTTTAAAGGATGAAATTGTATTGACAACACAAATTACATTTAAAAGAAAGAGTGCTCATTAATAATTAATTGAAGGTGCTCACTCACTAAAATATATTTGGTGAGGTGATTAGAAGAAGAAGATTTACGGTCTCAATTAAAATTTCGAAGAAGAAAATTTATGATCTCAATCAACATTTTGGTAAGTTTTCTTCATTCCATATTTTAAGAATAGATATTTATTTAGAAAATTAAAATTGATAAAGTCTCAATTTAATTTACTAAATCTTGATTTTTATTTTTACTTTTATAAATGGATATAAAGATCCAACAATTGGTATCAGAGCCAGAGTTTATTTTTTATATACTTATTTAAATTTTATGGTTTATTAAAATTATTATTCTATATGATAAAATTAAGTCAACATAGTAATCATTTTATTCAAATGATAAAAAATAATTAAATGTTATATATATGATAGCTATTTAATTACTACAATGAATAATTATTTAAAATTTTGGAATAGAGAATTTCTCAAGTATTATTTTAAATAAAATGGAAGCGTTGTTTATATAAAAGTTATTTGAAAAGAAGTAATGAATCAATTTTTTGCAAGCCAAGAAAATTTGAAGTAGATCTTGAATTTACTTTAGTAATTTCAATCATAATTTTTTTATCTTATAAATTAAATAGTAATTAGATATTTACTATTTAATTTAAAAGTTTCATGATATTAGTATTAGGCATGAAATATTATTTTATGTTTTATAAGATAAAATAAATAATGAGTGGGAGCGGGTATTATGACAATAAAATCCTTGGTCTTCATTATTAATTTAACATCGTAAGTTTTAAGTAGCGCCTAATAATGCATAGATTTTATTCCCCTACGGAAGGTGTCCATTTAATTCAATAACAAGGTTAATTTTTTTTATAGATAAGTTTTCTATGATATATTTTAAAATTGACCTACCCTACGATGGTAATTTTAATTTAAATTTTAGAAAAATAAAATAATTGGTCACACTCATGAAGATATATATTAAATGTGTTAATTATATCTTGACCAAATAAATGGTTATTAATAAGTAAAGATAATATAAAATATTTATGATTTTATTTATTATTTGATAAATTATCAATTTAATTTTATAATGATGTGACTTACCTTATGGCAACATATTATTGATAAAATTAGTATAATCATGACATTAATAAATAGTTTCTTAATTTATTTGAGACATAGATCATTTACTTATGAATCATGCTGATACATGCCAAATATAAATGATATGTCATGCTTTTTTTTTAAATATATATTTATTTATTTTAGTTATCATGACGAATCTCATTCTCACAATCTTATCAAATGAAAAGTTAACCGGAGAAAATTTTGTGAAATATAAAAGCAATATGAAGATTATACTGATATGTGAAAATCACAAATTTGTTTTGACTAAGGAATATTCTCCACCTCTTGCTACCAGTGCTTCTTATACTGTACGAGATGCCTATGATAAATGGATTTAATTAAATAATAAAGCAAGGTATTATCTCCTTACTAGCATGTCTGATGTGCTAAGATCTCAACATGAAAATATGATGACTATATATGAGATTATTGAAATCTCTCCAATCCATGTTTGGGCAACCTTCTGAACAAGCTTGTCATAAAGCTATCAAAGTAGTTATGAATTCCAAAATGAAGGTGAATATCTTAGTTCGAGAACATGTTCTCAAAATGATAAATTATATTCATGAAGCTGAGATTAATGGAGCAATCATTGATGAGTGAACTCAAGTGGGGATGATTTTAAAAACTCTATCCTCATGAATTTTGCAATTCAAGAGTAATTATTTTATGAATCGTTTGAAGTATAATTTTACTGAATTGCTAAATGAGCTTCACACCTTTGAATCAATTTTAAAAAAAGAGAGCCAGAATCAAATGTTGTTGAAGTTTATTCTTCTTCTAGTTATATGAACAATAAGAGAAAGAAGAAAGATGGAAATATAAAATTTTTGAAAGGAGGCAAAGGCAGCAAGAATAAAAGCAGTAAAAAGAATAAAAGCTCTAAAAAGGAACCCAAAGGAAAATATTTTTATTGAGGGATTGAAGGGCATTGGAAATGCAATTGCAATAAGTATCTTGTGGAGATAAAAGAGAGAAAGAAGGAAAAAAAGTAAATTTGATTCACTAGTTCTTAAAATATGTTTAGTTGAAAATGATACGTCATCCTGAATTGTTGATTCAAGTGCAACTAATCATGTTTGTTCTTCATTGTTGATGCTTAGTTCTTAGAGGAGGCTTGCTAATGGGGAACATATTATGAGAGTGGGGATATGAAGTATAATATCAGCTCAAGCAGTGGGAGCCATTAAGCTTGAATTAGAAAATAAATATCTAGTATTAAATAATATTTATTTTATTCTAGGGTTTTCAAGAAATATTGTATCTATTTCGAAGTTGTTTGAACAATATTTTGGACTATCTTTTTATAATAATGAGATTATTAATTCTAAGAATAGTTTGAATATTTGTTCTACAATAATAAAAAATTAACTTTTTATGTTAAAGCCCACTGGAAACATATTGCTAAACACTGAAATGTTCAAAGTTAAAAAACCTAAACAAAAAGGGCAAAAGATTTCATATGAAGATAACACATATCTATGGCGTCTTAGACTTAGTCATATCAACTTAAAAGGATTGAAAGACTAGTAAATAATGGTCCTTTAAGAGAACTGACAGTCTGAACTCTACGAGCCTATGAATCTTATTTAGAAGGAAAAATGACTAAGAGAACCTTTTATAAAAAAGTGAAAGAGCAAGCAAAAGAAACCCTCGAACTTGTGCATTCAGATACTTGTGGTCTATTTAATATACAAGCATGAGGTGGTTATGAATATTTTATTATTTTTATAGATGATTATTCAAGATATGGTTATGTTTATTTAATGACAAAAAAATCTGAAACTTTTAGAAAGTTTAAGGAATTTTGTGCTGAAGTTGAAAATCAATTAAGCAAGTTATTAAAAATACTTTGATCAGATCATGGGGGTGAGTACTTATATATAGAATTTAGAGACTATTTAATTAAGAATAAAATTATATCACAACTCACTGCACTTGTAACTCCACAACAAAATGGTGTTACTGAAAGAAGAAATCAAACATTGCTCGATATGGTTAGGTCTATGTTAAGTTACTCGTTCTTTCCAAATTCATTTTGGGGATATGCAATACAAACTATAATTTATATTTTGAACATTATACCTTTAAAATTGATACATAAGACACCTTTAGAGTAGTGGAGTGTGCATAAACCTAGTTTATGACACTTCTGTATATAGGGATGTCCAACACATGTATTGAAGGCAAAAATAGATAAGATGGAATCACATTTAGAAGTATATATTTGTTGGATATTCTAAAGGTATAAGAGGAGGTTTGTTATATAGTTCTAAAGAAATAAAGTATTTGTATCGATAAATGCTACTTTTTTTAGCATGAATACATGAAAGATTTCAAACCTCAAAGTAAGGTGTTACTCAAAGAATTTCTAAATGAGCCAATCACAAAAGAAACACAAATTATTGTTGAGAGTCAACAAAAAGAAACAACCACCCCAAATTAGGAACCTTTAATGCCTCATTGCAGTGGGAGAGTTATTAGATTACCCTCTTGTTATAAAATTAATGGAGTAGCATATATTCTTGCATCTAATGATAACAATGATGATCCATTGACATATAAATAAGCATTAGAGGATCTTGATAAAGAGAAATGGCTAGAAGCCATGGAACTTAAAATAGATTCAATGTATTTCAATTCCATTTGGGAACTTATGGACCTTCCTAGCGAGGTAAGACTTATAGGAAGTAAATAAATCTATAATAGAAAAAGCGGTGATAATGGAAATGTTGGGACTTATAAAGCCATGCTAGTGGAAAAAGTATACACTTTAAAGGAGGGAATTGATTATAATGAAACTTTCTCTTGAGTTTCCATGCTTAAATCCATATGTATAATTTTATCCATTGCTGCATATTATGACTATGAGATTTGGCAAATGGATGTTAAGACAGCTTTTTTGAATGGCTATCTTGAAAAAAGAATTTATATGAAACAACTAGAGGGTTTCATAATAGAAGGTCAAACAAAAAAAGTTTGCAAACTACAAAGATCAGTATATGGACTTAAGCAAGCTTCAAAGTCATGGAATATAATATTTGATAAAACAATTAAATCTTATGGATTTGATCAAAGCAAAAATGAACCTTGTGTTTACAAGTATTTCAAAAATAAGATAGTGGTGTTCTTAATTCTTTACGTAAATGATATTATACTTATTCAGAATAATACTGAATTATTATTTGACATAGAGAAATAGGTAGCTAAACAAATCCAAATGAAAGATTTGGGAGAGGCAAGGTTTGTACATAGGATAGAGTTAATAAGAGATCGCAAGAACAAAATATTAGCACTGTCTCAAGCATCATATATAAAGAAAATTCTTATAAGATTTTGGATGCAAAACTCCAAGAAAGAAAATATGCCTTCACATCATGGAGTTTATCTTTCTAAAAAGTAGTGTCCTTAAACATAACAAGAGAAAGATGATATGCTACGGGTGCTTTATATATCTGCAGTTGGTAGTCTAATGTATGCAATATTGTATAGTAGACCTAACATTTGTTATGCTGTAGGCATTGTTAGTAGATATCAATCCAACCCAGGAAGGTTTCATTGGGTTACGATTAACCATATACTTAAATATCTCAGAAGGACTAAAGAAATATGCTTGTGCATTCTAGAAGTGATTTGATCCCTAAAGGATACATTGATGCTGACTTTCAATCATACAGAGATGAAATCAAATCCACATCTCGGTCAATATTTATTTTAGGAGGAGCCAAAGTTTGGAGAAGTATAAAATAATCATGTATTTCTGACTCAATTATGGAAGCTAAATATATGGGAATTGAAGAAGCAGCTAAAGAAGTAGTTTGGCTCCATAATTTTCTAATAGAATTGAAAGTTGTTCCACATTTAGAAAAATCTCTAACACTATTTTGTAATAATAGTGCAACTATATCAAATACAAAAGAAGACTGAAACCATAAAAGAGCAAAGCATATAGAGAAAAAATATCATTTGATAAGAGAGAATGTAAAAGAGGGTAAGGTATCAGTACAGAAGATAACATCACAAGAGAATATTCTTGATCCATTTACCAAGACGTTGCTTGAAAGAATTTTTCAAAAATATGTACAAGCAATGGGATTAAGGAAGGGCAACTGGGAGTTTGTTAGGGATTGTGCCCTAAAGCAATATTATTGTAATATATTTTCTTTTGAAATAAATATTTAAAGACAAGTTTAGTATGCATGGATATTATCATTTGATATAATATTTTATTATTATATTTATTCCATGATTATTTATGTAACCATAATTCAGTATATAATTATATACAAGATGATTGAATTATGGATAATAATCTAAAAAAGTTTGTAATTGTTAATTATAGTTGGAATCTATAATTAAATATTATTAGGATAGTTCATTAATATTAAGAATGGAATTGTCTTCTACGGATTATTCGATATTGAGATATTAAGGATGAAGATACTTTATATAATATGATTATATAGAGCTGGACTAGAGAAATTTTGAATTATCTAATAAACTCTATTTTAACTAGAGAGATTTTAAAATTAATCATCAAGATGATCATATATAAAATAATCTTATTCCTGAGTTATTAATAAACTTCTATCTGTGATATTTGATATCTTGGCTTACTCGAAAATAGTTTAGAAGATATAAACTCAATCATTGTATCTTAGATCACAATGAAACAAATAGTTGGGAATGTTATATACAGATATGGAATCCATTCCTTTTAATTTTGAAAGTTAAAAAATTAGTTTCCTTGAATAATTAATTCAGAACATGAAAAATTGAGCACTCAAATTTTATGATAAGGTCACTAAGTTTATTATTCATTAGAGAATTAATGAGAAATCAAGGATCAAGATGTAATTAGTAAGGTGGCAGAATTACATAGCTCTAATTATGAACTTTTTATGGAATATTATTTTATATGTAATGATTAAATCAATGGACAATTCAAATTTTTAAATTGAGTAAATTATACTATAAATTCAAGATTAAAATTTCATATTTATAATAGAATAATATTGAAGTTAATAATTGTAATTTATTAGTTTAAGTATTAAATTAATGATTAAATTTACTCGAGATTAAATTATAAGTCCATATGTCTATTCTTCATCACCTAAGCACTATTACATATTAATTGAACACTATTATTAAGAATGTAACATAATATAAAAGTTAAATTATGATTAAATTAGTGACACCTTTATGTTATAAGATTATTTTTTATATTGTATAAAACTTCATGAGATGATGATGTATCATGATAAATATCTTTTAATATTAAAAGATTAAGATGATAATGTGTCACTGAAAGATAGAGATGATGATGTCTCATGATAATCATCATTTTAATATAAAAAGATGTTTCGTAATTTATAAATGGTGCTTATGAAAAGAGGTGTCCAAATTAAAAAGATGTAAACTTTTCTTATAAAAGAATGAATCAAGTTCTACATGACAACATGAAAGATGATAGATGAAAAAAATTAGTCTCTTAGTCTTTTTTTTTTTTAAGGATGAAATTATGTTTAGAACACAAATTGCATTCAAAAGAAAGAGTGTTCATCAATAATTGATTGAAGGTGCCTACTCACTAAAATATATTTTGTGAGCTGATTAGAAGAAGAAGACCTACATTCTCAATTAAAGTTTTGAAGAAGAAGATTTTTGGTCTCAATCAATATTTCAATAAGTTTTCTTCATTCCAATTTTAAGAATAATTATTTATTAAGAAAATTAAAATTCAGAAAGTCTCAATTTAATTTTATAAATCCTAATTTTTGTTTCTACTTTTATAAATGTATACAGAGATCCAACAATAGCAAGGCCAGTCATGGAATTATAGACAAACTCAACTTTTCCTAAGACTTTGTCCCATTTCTTAGAATGTTATCCCGCATAATGGGCAATGAAGCATATTTCTAAGAGTGTAGTTGGTGATTTCTTTTTGAACATCTGATTGAGAGTGCCAAACATAACTCATATATAGCTTTGTTTGCAAGCGGTTTCACAAATCAAGCTAAAAATAATTGTAACTTAAGATCACAATTGAATGTTAGTGTAGACTGTGCGATCAAACAATCTTAATGGAAAAATATTTTAACAATATTGACTACATCATATGTTTTCTTATAAGGTAAAAAGTGAGATATTTTTTAAAAATGGCTGACAACGATCATAATAGAACCCATGCCACAATGGGTTTGTGATTGATAAGCAAAAGTGGTAAGCAGTTGTATTTGTTCTACTACAATAGCCAATTGCCTACCTTTTTAGTCACCACTTCTGATTTGCAGTAACACTTTTCAGACAAAATCACCATTGAGGTGTAATTAATTTACATCTTACAGTTCATTATTTTACTTAGTCTAGTTATATATTTTGTAAATGGAGCTCATTACTAGGGATAGAAAATATTATTCCTGTTGTTATGTTTCTTCTCATGCTGTCTTTATTTTCCATTAGTTCCTTTGTTAATATGTTGTTATAGTTTCTTATGGTATCAGAGCAACCAGGTTTCGGTTGTAGAGCTCAGGCTTCATTCGTATCTTCTTCCTGAGCTCCAACTTCAATCGTGAGTTAATATCTATCTCTTTCAGCTATGAGTGCTGATTCTTCTACCAATAACTCTTTTCTTCCTTCTCAATCTCCCATTAAAATGAGTGAGATTATCATACCTCCTCAACTAAAATTTCTTATGCTAAATGTCAAGTTTGTAATCAATATTCAACTCAATGTGGATAATTATCTCCTTTAGAAGTCGCAAGTTCTGAAGTTGTTCATAGCCAATTGTAATAATCTAAAATTTTCTAAAATGATTTTTTTTAAATAAAAAAACTGAATTTCAGTACCATGCCTTACCGAAGAAGAGAGAGAATAATATTCGGTGTTTTTTTATCCATCAATTTTGTAGATTGTAATAATCCAAATTTTTTTGAAATGATTTTTTTGCATCGTGCCTTGCCAAGGAAGAGAGAGAATGTTGTTCGATGCTTTTTCATCTTTCAATTTTATTCAGAGATTTCTTCTATTTGTTGTAAGTAACTCAAATCTCATTTTAGTTTTTAATAATTTTGATTATTATATAGATTTTCTTATATTAAATAGAATTGATTATTTCCTACTGTATTTTAATTGTGGCATTTGCATAATAAATGATGGCTGTTAACACTATAAATGGGTTGGCTATTAAAATATAACACCCTGAACAGGAGGGTGGGTCGACATGCTTTCTTTTAAAGATAATTTGTGGTGTCATCTCAGTTGTAGCATGTAACAAATGACCAATTATGCCGGCAAGTAGAGATTGAAGACTCTTTATTGATTTAATGAAGCCACCCGCAATGATAATTGATTAGTTGAATATGATAATTGATTAATTGGATAAGTGATAATTGATATGATTAATGACCAATTGGGAATCTGTTGGGATAAAAGATGTTAAAAATATTACATTAAACCTGGATATCCTGTCTTGCTAAATTATACATTGATGCATGCATATATTGATAACACTGATGATATTGACAGATATATTAATATAAATGAAGTATTAGATGTATTGATAATACATAAATAGTTGATGCATATGAATAGATAAGATAGATTTTTTTAGTGATTTATGAATAATTTTTGCATCATTATTTTACCGATTTATTAAATTTTATATAAATTATTAATTCTTAGATTCATTGTAATGATTTTCTATTTTTATTATTGATCATTTTGAGTTTTATTAATAATATTTGGTCATTAATTTTATTGACTGCTATTGATTATATTAGACTGAGCATATCATATTGATTCTTTAGTCCTTGCATTGAAAGCTTTAGTGTGTTTTGGATTACTGTTGGGCTTTTGAGCTCAATATGTGAATTTTAATGATTTCAGATCAGGGAAGGGATCATGACCAGTTGGAGTGAGATTTGTCAGAGATTCTTAGGTTTTTTAAAATTTTATTTAATATTTTTATTTATTCTTTTGTAGTAAGGAGCTTGTGCTAGATTAGTGATTATAATGATCTCCTGGCTTATATAAATAATATTTTGGGTGAATAAATAGTAAAATATCTTGATGTATATAATTTTAGTTACTTTCACTGGTTATTATTTATATTGATGATTTATAGAAGCTCTGGTTATTCTTAAAATGATAATAGATAATTCTTCTAAATTTTTTTTGGGGCATTACACTAACAATTTTGATGGTTACCTAGATGGTTCTTCACCTAAACTAGCGAAGCAAATCATTATTAAACTTGGATGCTTATGGATCAAACCATGCATCAGGTCTTTATTCTATAATTTCTCAAATCTTTTACCCTACATTTTAAATTTAGAATCTTACGTAGAAATCTGGCAAACAATTAAAAGGATGCTTTAATGTACCCATCAATATCATTTAATTCAATTGAAGAATGAATAACATCACATATCCATGAAGGATAAGGAAATACTTCAATATATTTTCGACATTAAGAGTAAATTCAATGCAATTGCTATTTTCGGTTCCTCATTGGATGTTGAAGATGTGTTTCTATATACGCTAAATGATTTACCTTCTTAGTATCAATCCTTTAAGTCTGTAATTTGTACTAACCTTCAGTTATTAAGTTTAGATGACTTTTATGCATTATTATGTAGTGAAGAACTCAATCTTACGACTGAGTCTACTCGTGAAGGCTCTACGAGCACATCTTTTGACCCACAACTCGCTCTCGCTGCTTCCCGTGGACTAGCTCTCGCTGCTTCCCATGGACTCACTCTCGTTACTTCTCGTGGACGAGGATGTTTGCATCTCTATTCCAATTGAGGATGCTCTTGGCTTGTTACACCACCTGCAGGTTATACTCAAAACTCTAGTTTGCATAGTGGCTGAGTAAATTCTTCCTACATTGAATGTTAAATATGCAAAAAATATGGTCACTCTAGTTTTAAATATTGGCATAGAGCAAAATTGCAGTATTAACCACCTACTTCCTCTACTTTGGTTGCTAGTTCTGCTTTAGACACCTTTAATTGGATACACGACTCAGGAGAAACTTTGCATCTCATGCCTAACATCAATCTCTTACAATAATCACAACCGTATCCCGATTCTTAGCAAATTGGAAATGAAGACATACTACCAATAACATTTTCTAGTCAAGGTCTTCTTCCAACTCCACATCGTAAGCTTCGTCTTCACCCCTTGTTGCATGTGCCTACCCTTTCTCATAATCTTATCTCAATAAATAAATTCGTTTATGATAATCCTTGCTCAATTATTTTTGAAAAATCTAATTTTTTTATCAAGGATTCGATGAACAATCATACTCTTCTCCAAACTCCACCTCATCAACTTCCAAACTACCTTACCAACTTCCATTTCCTTGCTTAGTACTCTTTGGCATCATCGTTTGGGCCACCCATCTCTGTCTGCACAAGTTGATCTTCCTAAAATTTTTCAAGCTTCTTCTACCAAGTTTCATTATACTGCATGTGCTCTAGCAAAGAGTCACATATTATCTTTTTCTCGTTGTCTTAATCGTAGCAAAGAAAAGAACCTTTAGAATTGATACATACCGATGTATAGGGTCCTTCCCCAAATTTGTTAAGTGAGACTTAAATCTTCTCAAATGGTAGCTAGAAGCAATAATAGGGTATACAATCCTGTGTTCTGTAATCTACGTATGTATGTTTGTTAAGTGTAGCAATTTTTTTGATATATCGCAAAACATCCCATCTAAAGTTTTGCTAATAAAATAAGGATTACATTAGGGAGAGTGTTTTATCCCATCTTAAATGGCTTGCTAAACCACTTACATGCAAATCTTGAATCAAGTGCTGATGAAGGAGGTGCTTGGAATACAAAGTTGATTACCTTTGAATAGGTAAACGTGTTGTATGGAGAAGTAGTCATTTTGTTCATGTGCTAAATAGTTAGTTTATTGTTTGTGAAAATTTAAGTTAGTTGAGTATAATTTATATAATATCCATTGAAACAATGTTTCGAACTATCTTGGATCTGATCTGATAAGTTGTGTGTGTTTGCATTTTTTTTTCATTTTGTGCAATGTGAATATCTCTTTGTGATTCTAAATGCATCAATTTATCTTAGAGCGTGTCTTGAGAGTTATGTGTGTGAAAATATACACTTTTAATTTTTACCTTGGAAGAGCATGATGCTCAACTCACTATATTTTCTGTTATGAAGAAAGGAAAGAAAAGATGGATTTTGGGGGAATGCAGTGGTGCTGTAATGCAGTGCTCTTTGTATTTTGTGACACTGGTGTTTAAGCATCATGGTGTTGTGAAATATATTTTATATGAATATTGAATCCACTAAATCTTATTTTTACCAAAACATTCCCCCCTAAGCACCTGGTGAGAGAGAGAGAGAGAGAGAGAGAGAGAGAGAGAGAGAGAGAGAGAGAGAGGTCCATTTCGGGCAGCTCTAGGCTATTTTGTCCATTGGGCCACTGCATAAAATTATCTGGATCAAGTTATGTTATATTTACCCTATCTTAGTTTCTAATAATTCAAAGTTTTTGGAATTTTTTGATCTAAATTCTAAAATTTCAACACAAAAATGGGTAGATTCCAACATCTAGTAATCTTTCACCTCATAACTTTTGAGAAGTTATAGATTATAATATTTTGCTCATTTTGGTATATTATTTATAAATTCTCACTGGACAGTTTTGATTCCAAGCTAATTTAAATATTTTGAAAAATATTCTGACACTGAAAAATAACACTGTAGTGTAGTAAAAGCTATAAAATATAGTTGTGAATAATGTGTGATAATTTGGTTGTCATCTAAAAATGTGAAAATTTGTGTGCAGGTTTACTATGATTTTTTATTTTTTTTACTACCAGTAGGGCATTCAGTGAAATTATATGATAAGTTTGAATTGTTTATAATATTTGAAAATGTAATTATTTCTATGCTTATATGTTTATAATGTTTGAATTAGAGAAGTTTTGACGATTGACTGGGAGTTCGTATGTATTGTGTTAGGAGTTGTAAAGGTCTAAAATTTTGAATATTCATGGTGTAAAGCTGTAATAACCCCTACTATAATATTGAGTTCACTTATAATGATCTGAATAACATTTGATAAGATTTGCAAGCTTAACATATATTTGTTAAATCCTTGTGAGTCATATTAAGTTATTTCATGTTAAAAATTTGTCATAGAAATTTGCAAATTTAGTTTAGAAGTTTAGAAATTAAGTCTAAAAAAATTTTCTTTGTAGCGCTGCGACATTTGGGAAATTGGCACAACGGTGCTAAGCTTTCCATTTTTAGAGTTAGAAATTCCTCTTGAGAGTGTTGCTGCACTGAAATCTCTATCTACTAGAATAAACTCAGAGTCAGTCTAGAGCACCGTGGCACTGTAAAGTTTAGCACCACAATGCTGCAGGAAAATTCTGCAACATTAAGACTTATGTTCATTAGAAACTCCTATAATCAATATTTTTTGGGAGCACTACGCCATTGTGAATGGTAGCACTGTGGTGTTAGGTCAATTTTAGAGTTTTTATATAAATATCTCAAAGCATTAAATAAAAATCATTTTCATTTTCTAAGTCAAGAGAGCATCCAAGGAGAAGGGAGAAGAGAAGTGAAAGAGAAAAAGCTTAAATTTGGGGGTCATGGAGCTGGATTCATTCGTTGAGCTACTTAAGAAAATTATTTATCTTGAGGTAGGTGACAGATGCCCTACTTTATATTTCTTTCAATGCTTATGTGAGTATTTTGGAGTTATATTTGATTTGGGTCGATATAAATAGGATTTTACATAGATATAGAAAGCTTTCACCGTGTAACTTTTGGTATGTTGTAGAATAGAATATTCTGGTCATAATAATACAAAAAAATATATAAATTTTCATTAGGTGTTTTGGTTTGTACATTTTTTGAGGTAAATCTATATGTATGCTATCATTTCTAGTAATTATTACAATTCAATATTATGAATGTCCTTCATGAATGATTGTTTGATTTGTCACAATTGCTATGTGTGTATGTTTTACCAATGTGAACTACTGAAATAGTCATATATGTGTAACTTTCATGTATTCATATCTTAAGTTGAATGTGGATCATCTATATTAAAAATATTGATATTTTCATATTCAAGTGATGAACTTCATATATTCATGTACCATATAAAAGGCAACTCGTACAAGTAAAAAAATGTTAAAGTTACAAAGTTCATGTAATCAAACACCATATTAAATGTGATTTGTATATGTGAAAATTATGAAAGTTTTCATGTTCATGTGATGCCATTTATATGTCATATTCATGTGCTGGTGGATATGTGGGGAGAAGAAAAGTATAATTAGTGGTACCTATGTTATGTTCACCCATGTATATGTATATGTCCTTGTATTCCTCCATCTATCTTGAGAAGATGCTAGATGGTCAAGTGGAGATATAAGTGGAAGTGGAGTTATAAGGGGAATCAAGCATGATATTCCTCAATCTCTCTTGGGCAGATGTGGGATGATCAAGTGGTGGTATAAGTATAAGTAGAGATATAAGAAGGCTATGGGACATGTGCATGTGCATTGTGCATTGCATTCTACATTATATATATATGTGTTAAGCCGTTTATTCACAAGTTTTGCTCAAGTTCAAATGAAAGTCATGTAAATATTATATATATATATATATATATATATATATATATATATATATATATATATATATATATATGTTACTACTTAACATATTTTTGCAGTTAACATTATTTATACTATTGTTTCTAGTTGCACTATAGATGTAAGGTTAAGAATCAAATCCTATATCACCACTACATTACTTTTATTGAAACTATATAAAATCCTTGCTTAGATACTAATTTACTTTTGAGTAATTATATTTAGATGTTGAATATTAAATTCTCAAGTAGGTCCCGTGTAGCCTATTGGGCAATATGTGCTCACCTTATATTTCTTAAATGTTTTTAAGAAAAGAAAAGGCCTTAGTAGATTAGATAGAAGAGAAACTCAAGAGTTAGGTATGTTTACATTATGAATGTATTCTTTTGGCAATCCAAATAATGATCTTAATGGATGTTGGAAAAAGGAAAACTATCATAGATTATTGTATATGAACATTTTGGTATGAAATTATGATGATACATGTTTATATTTACTATACTTAAAAGTTTTAGTTGGCTCTAGAATATGGTGTGTTTATATATCTAGTTAAGTTTAAATATAATTCTTTAAATTAAATCTTGAGGTGTGACATAAGCATTATGAGTTATAAGGGTCTGTTATTTGACATGCTAGCATAGGGAGTTATAAAGGCCTGAATTTTAATATTTTTTTAGGAGGTATAAGGGCATGAGGGGAAACAAATATGATTTATTCTAATCAGTTGATGTGATGTGTTTAATTTATGTTATCTATAATTTAGTGTGTAATGATTACTATTTTTTTACTATGTTATCTATTTTTTGTTCTAAGTTGTTTAGTCTATTTAAAAATACTATAGATTATAACATTATTTTGAGTAATCTATCATTATTCTATTCTATTACTGTTCTGTTGAAGGTTCTATTGAATAGTTTATATTAGCATTAAATTATATTATTTCATTTATTAAAAAATTAGGTAGGTTTAGTGTAGCTTATTGAGTCCTTGTTTGCTCATGCCCACTATTTTGCATCTATTTTAGGTTAGGGCAAGGAATAAGTGTAGGTTGAGTAGAGAGAGAGAGAGAGAGAGAGAGAGAGAGAGAGAGAGAGAGGCTGCATATTCTAATTTATTTGTGGGTATGTTGTTAGAGATTTTGACAGTCATAGCTTTTCTATTATGTATCGTATCCTTCTATGCCATATACTATTTGTAAATAATTATTTTGACTATATATATTCTGAGATAAATGAAAAAAGATATTTGATGATCATTATTTTTAATAATTATCAGAAGTAAATTAGTGACTATGTAGTCCATAAATAATTAGAAATTTCTGAAATTCTCTCTAAGTAGGTCTTTAGAAATCTGTCTTGTTACAATATAACACAATATGATATGTTTTGTATGTCAGGTTAGATTGTGACAAAAAATCTTGGTATCAAAGTAATGCTTTGGAGAAATTGATTATAACATAGCCATATGATTGATCTATAGATAGTTCAGAGAGTTTTGGGTAGTGTCAGGTTCCCATTTCATCTTTATTTTTATGTTCTTATATCATTCAATAGTGTGTATTTTGTGATTGTATCCGATTAATTGGTAAGAGATAGATATGACTGATGGGTAGAGTTCTAGTTAGACTTTATTGGTACAGAGTTCATTAAGAGCTATCAGTTTTGGTTTTATTTCTCAATTTGTAGGATTGGTAGCATAGCTGATGGGCGAGGCCTCGAGCATGATATATGTGGTTAGATTAGATGATACTAACAAATATCTGTAAATAGTTTTAAGACCAAAACCCTTGAGGTTTGAGGGTATTGTTGAGCCCATGTCTGCTGAGGATTGGCTTATGAGATTTTAAAATATCTTTGATGGTATTTAGGGTTTGGCTAACATGAAGTACCTCTAGCTATTTTTTTATTAGATGGAGAGGCTGAGTGCTGGTGGTTGGGCCAATAGAAAGGCAATTTTCAAGGAAGGTGGAATGACCTGATCTCCTAGGAGGAGTCTACTAATACTTTTTGAGAGTGGTTTTACCTCCCTCTACTTTGTAGTAAATGTAGAAGTCATTTATGAGGTTAGTCCAAGGAAGTTGGACTGTGATGCAATATGAGTAGAGTCCACTTCCTTAGCCAAGTATGCTCCTAAGCTTGTAAGTACATCTGAGAAAAAGTGTTACATATTTTTGAGATGGCTCCAAGATAGTTTGAGCCAATCATTAGTGTCATTATGTATTTTGATTTTTTTTGAGCTCATGGAGGGGCCCTATCTGATATAGAATGATATGATAGCTACTAAGCAATGGATCTTTCCAATATTTGGATAGTATAACTTGTATACTTTTAAGTTGTTTTCATAACTTATGAAAATGAACTTCTCGCCTATGTTATCTAGCTTACTTCTTATCATGTTAGACACATGAACATGAGTTATACTTCCAAAAAACTTTTAAATGAGAGATGTCGTGCTTCCTGTTGTTCTATGCTTCTTATAGGGTCTATCCCCACACAATTCTTATTGATGATTGATTAGCAAAATAAAAACCACATGCAACTACTTCTACCCAAAATTCTTTTAGCAAACTCTTGATTTTAAGCATGCTCCTCACCATGTTAAGGATGGTTCTTTTATTCCTTACTTCTACATTTTGTTGAGGGGATCTTGAAATAGTTAGAGATTAATGTATCCCACTAGCTTCATAGAATTCTTGAAATTCCTTTGACGTGAATTATCCTCTTTAATCAGATTGCATAGCTTGAGTCCACTTTTCTTTCTTGATAGCAACCATAAATTTCTTAAATACAACGAAGACCTCTGATTTTTGCTTGAAGAAATACACCAATATTTTGAATGAAAAATCATCAATGAAGAGAAGATAATAGTTACTCTTATCGAGTGAGCTTGGCTTTATTAGTACATAAATATCTATATTTATGAGCTCTAATAGCTTTCGGGATCTTGAACTTGATTCCCTTAGAAAGCCTTGTCCAAAATACTTTTTGAGTAAACATGCTTCACATAATTGATCAGGATGTTTAATGAAAGGTAGACCTCTCACCTTCTCTTTCTTTGAAAGAAACTCTAGTCCTCTAACATTGAGATGCCCAAATCGAAGGTGTTATAACTAGGAAACATCTTTATAAAAAGTTGGCAACATAATTTTGAATAGTTGGTAAGAATATTCTATTTCTTGACATTGGTACCTTTACAATCAAATTGCCAATATTATCTTTTAAGAAGAGAAAAATATATTTTAAATGAAAATCATATCCTTTCTCCAAAAGTTTCCCTAAACTCAAGATATTACTCTCCATATTTTTCACAAAATAAATATTGGAAATAAATTGGTGCTTCCCATTCTTCAAGCAGATAAGAATAATACCTTTGGTTTTTTAGTTTTATGTTTGAATCATCTCCGAAGGACACATTGCCACTCACCAATTCATCAAGTTCTATGAATATGCTTCTTATATCACACATATCATTACTTGGATCAATATCTAGGTACCATATTCCATCATTACATTTTTCATAACCCTTGTAAACTAGCAATAATGTGTTATCTTCTTCTCTTCTTTCTTCTATATAGTTAACTCTTTCATGTACGTTTTTTGGGTGCTCTACATTTTTTAGAATAATGTCAAATTTATCATAATTATACCACTTAACTTGAGATCTATCATATCTTGAGTTTGAGCGTCCTCTACCATATGCTCTTAATGAGTTTTCTCCTCTTTCATGATTATTGTTGCTGTAACTCTTTTCCGTTCATTTGCACTACCTTATCCTTATCCACAACCTCTTCCATGAAAGTTTCTATTATTATTATTGAAGCTTTCCACTTTCTTGGTTGATTAGAGATCCATCTTGAAGGATTATTCGATAATCCCTTCATTCATCTTCTTTCTTTCTTCATGAACTTACAATGAACCGAAGAGTCTCTCTATTATCATGTCTTATAGATCCTTGATCTCCTCGATAATAGTTGTGATATTATCAAATATCTCTTCTAAAGATTGAAGAATCATCTCAATGATAGTCACATATTCTAACTTCTCACCATTTCTTTTTGGTTAATTAGACATGACAATGACTTAAAAAAAAAAGGAGACCATCTCACCTTCTTTCATATGCAAAGCATCAAATTATCTTCTTAATTTTTGAAGTCGTACCTTTTTAACATTCTGTCCTCCTTTGTATGAGACTTGGAGCTTCTCTCACACTTTCTTGGGTGATGTAGAACTTAAGATATTTTTAAAGCCATCATCATCTAATGCATGATAGATGAGGAAGAGAGACTTCTTATCTTTCCTTATCTCTCTTTGTTAAATCTCTTAAGCTATTCTTCTGTGTATAGCATAGAGCTAAATCGTTGCTTGTCTCATCATATATGTTCTCTATAATCTCCCAAGCATCATGTGCTTGAAGAAGTACCTTCATCTTGATAGTCCAATTATTATAATATGATGTCTTGAGCATTGGGACTGGGAAGGAAGTTATGCTGCCATTGACCATCTTTAGAAAGAAACCTGGCTCTAATACCACTTTATTAGAATGAGAAGGCTTTTTAGAATTAGTGAAGGCTAAAGAGAAAAGAGAACATGGAAGAGGCTACTTAGGCTAAGAAGAAGATGAGAGAAGACGAAAGAGACTACTTATTTTATTTCTCACTTTATTTGATAAAAACTCAAAGACATCAATATTATTTATACGAGTAGTATCTCTATTAGGATTGTGTCAGCATATTTCAATCTAATCATTATAAATGACCCTCTAAAAAACTCATCTTCTATCTTTTATCATAAAGATATTAAATGTTATTCTAGAATTTTCTAAGAACCACTCTATAATAGCCTTCTAGCATCTTCAACAAAAGATTATTCTAAAATATGAGCTTCATTTAGATAACAAAAACCCAAATAATAATATGTCAAAATTAAGTTTAGCATCCAACACAAGCAACCTAACCATCACTCCTCTTCTTTTAAGATGTAATTTGTAAGAGGCTTTTTGACGAGAGCAGCTGTCACGCCCAAGATCTAAAGTAGAAACATTTTCTTTTCTTTTCTCTTTATTATCTTTTAAACTTATTCTATTCATTTTTCTTATAGTTATTAACCAATAATCATTCATTTATAATTAGATCAATTTGATATTCAAAGCTGATTAATTATATTAAAAAAATAAACAATAGAAAAATTATAATTACATTACTACTGTTAATATTTACATTCTACAACCAGAATTTAAAATAATATATACAATAACTATCAGCTACAAAAGAATACATATAAATAAAAAAACTTAAAATAAAATTCAAAACATCATTATTGCTAAGCCTCAATCTGTAGGCTCCTTATCTTTACTTGAAATTATATAGAAGCACGTAAATAGCATAAAAACACAGCAAATAACTAAAATCTTACAACTAAAATCAATCCAAGACAAAACAGAAATAATATGTTGTAAATCATGTAAGGAAATTAATAAATCTATATATGTTATTTTTACTGTCACATATATCAATTTATAAGTCTATTGCATATCACATCTCAGTCGATCGATCTTCAGTCCTAATGCTGAGTTACTATTATTTAGTCAATCAATCAATCAGTCTATCTTTATCATTTAATCATTCAATCATTCATTCAATCTCAGTCAATCAATTATATATGTAACTCAATTACACATAAATAACAATACTATAAGTATTTTCCTTGTGTATCAGATATTTAGATGAGGATATCTTGATCTTGATCATGCACTTATGACTTCTGATCAGTCTCCAGCTCCACTACAGAAAAATCTCTGCTTAACGGCAGCATATCCGATGGAATTTCATTCGTCGGTAGAAGCGGCGGTTTAACCAGTACATCCTCTCCCTTGCCCCCCCTTTTGAAGCGGAGGTTTAAATAGTATATCCCCTCCCACCACTCCTTATAACTCTCAATAAGTGAACTCATTATGATTCCCAATCAATGAATCATGTGAATCAGTCGCCCCGACTCCTTATGACTCCCAATCACGTAGATCTTAAGGGTATCATGTGGGGTATCATATCATATATCTGATATCAATCAGTACATCATATCAATTATTTCAGTACATATTATCAAATCATAGTACATCACTTTTCACCCATTCTCAATTACCTTTTTCCTACTTATTTCACGTAGAAATTCCTATACACATATTTAATTGATGAAAATGCAATAATATCATATCAGATTATTCAGAATGATCAACTCTATAACATATCCAAAGTTACATGGTGAAAGCATACAAAATCAGGAGATAATACATATTTGGCAGATTTAGGAGAGATAAAATATGTAGAAATCAAAACCACTAAAAAGAAGAAGTATGAGAATATTTACTTATAATGAGTAGAATGTTTTAACACAGGAACGATAGACTTTCTCTCTCCTCTCTCTATCTCTCCTCCTTCTCTTACCCTCCCTTGCCCCCCTTTCCTTTCCTTCTCAGCCAAGCAAACACGAGTGAGGGAGTGAAGGTGACAGGGACATTTAGAGAAAATTATTAAAAAATATATTTTTAGTGTCTGACGCTGCAGCGCTCTGACCCAGTGCTGTATGTCATACAAGAGTTACTATAGAACAAAGCATTTAATGCCACGACAGCGATTTCTAGAGTCGTTGTGCTCCGTCGGAGCGCTCACAAGCACAACACCGCTACACTTCAGTTAAGACATAAATTAAATTCTTTCATTAAAAATTCAATTTGAAATTTTAGGTTGTTGCAGCAACTACTCACAAGGACAATACGTACGTCCCCTCCATGAAGGTACCTAAAACTTTAAGCGACATCATTTTGGATCATTGTTAATTAATTAATTTTAGTTTAGATATACTTAAATATGAGATTAAAATATTTTTGATATTTTAAATATTTTTTTAAATGTATATTGCATAAGGTGGTGATAATGGCTTATAGCGGCTGTAATTAGCGGTTGGTATTGGCGTTTATGTCAAGGGTGATTTTCATTCAAAAAACTTATTTTAAAAATATTTAAAAATTATTTAAAGTATTTTAAAAATATTTTTATTTTATTTTAAAAAATTAAAAATAAAAATAGCAAACAAACACAATTCAATTATGTTTTTTAGAGAAAAAAAAGGTGATTTGTCCCAAACGGGTACATAGGCTTCGTTTGGGACGGCTTTCTTGCTGGTTTCTAAAATAACTTTTCAGTACAAAAATTTCTTGAATCAGAAAATTTTTTATTAAAAAATTATTTTTGAAAGCAATAAAGAAGCTGTCCCAAACGAAGCCTTAGTTGATAAAATTAACTGAGTCAAGATATGTAACAAAATAAATAGTAATATAAGGAATAGCTTTTTTTTACTTACATAAAATTTAAATATATTATATTTTTTGAGTTTTCCTCTTTTATATTTATATATTTTACCTTCATACGCTTATATAAATTATATAATTTTTTTTTAATTTATTAGAAGTCCATTTAAAATATACTGGTGTCAAATATGGACAAAAATAAAAGAAATGCTACATTTATATCAAATTATACATGGACAAAGAAAAAAAAGGCTTATAGGGAACTAAGGCTTCATTTGGAACAACTTTACTACTGGTTTATAATGATGTTATAAAGAAAATAACTTTTAAAGTTATTGTAGAAAAAAATTTCCTAATACTAAATATTTTTGAAAGCAACAAAAATATAGTTGTCAAATAAAAATTATAATTACGATCTGAAAAACAAAGCAGTAATAAAGCTGTCACAAACGAAGCCTAAATTTAAGGCTACCTTTGATACGTCTTTGTACTTTGGGAGGTAGATAGACTGCTAGGCCTGGCATGGCCATCACTTACCTTTGGTTAAATCTGTACAACAACTAGTTAATGATAGCAAGCCACTGTATTTGAGGTTGCAAGAGTAGAGGTGTAACTGAGTCAAGTTGGCTTAGGAGTCTCAACGCAATAAATAATTCATCAGTCAAATTTGATGAGCTAATAAGTTAAAGTTAAGCCATCCCGACTCATCTTGTTAGTTTGTGACCTAAGTCCTTTAAAATATTTAATTGTTATATTTTCCTCCTTATTTCAAGTGATTTCTAATTCTCTTTCATTTAATTTATTATTTTTTTATCTTGTTATTATAATAATTTGTTGAATAAGAATATTTTTCTTGTTAGTTGATTTAAACTTACAGAATTAAATTCAAGCTCAAGCTCAAATTCGGTTAATTGATCAAATTTAAACTCAAGCCAATGATGACTTACGTTTCCTTTGGCACAACTTTCTTACTACAATTTTTTAGTACAAAATTTTTTAATAATTTATCCCAAACAAAACTTTAAACTCAACTCGATTAATTTACACCCCTACCCACTTGTATTAAGCAAAGCTAAATTAATGAAGTTCACTGAGTTTATTAATGTCGGGGCTAACTTGTACGCTAGTGGCCTATTCAAAAACCTCACCTTGTGACCAGTACTGTGCCTGCGCTCAATCTGAAAATTAATTGGGACCCGAATATCAGTCTGGAAAGTACAAACAACCTTTCAAGAGGATAATTATGCAGTTAATGCATTATTTTATTATAGAATTATCCTGAGATCTCCCAAAAGTATTTGATTATTTTAAGCCTTTTAAATCGCTAAAATATCATTAAAAAACTATAAAAATGTATATTGGATATTGGTCCTAGATTTAGGATGTATACTTTCATTAGTTTTTTTAATGACTTGTATTGCCATCAGTGTAGCATTTTGAGCTTATAAATATAGGCTATAGACTGTATTAGTGAGCATGGTTAAGCAATAAGAATTTAGTTTGCTGCTCTCCCTCTCTCCTTCCCTCTCTCCCTCCTCTCCTAAGAAGCTCATAAAGGAAGTGCTTCTTCCTCTCATTGAAAGATCCTAACATTTGGTATCGGAGACTGGTAGAGGAAATCGAGCAAGGTGGAGGAGGCGGAGGCGATTTTCTTGTCTAAAGAAACCGATTCAGCATTGAGGCGACCTCGAAGGCAAGAGGAGGCTGTTCGGTCGTAGTTGAGTTCGAGTATAGACGAAGCGGCGGCCTGGTGCTGCGATCTGAAGTTTGCAAGGTAGGTTGTGTGGGCTGGGCACTGGGCAGAGGCAAGCAGGCGGAAGAATGCGGGTCACGTGGATCGTGGGAGAGCGGACACGACAGGTGGTGACAGGGCTTGGTGTCGCGTCTTGGTTGAATCCCTGGAAGAAGTCGCACGGTTCTGTGCGGCAGGCCGGGCTATAGCTGAACGAAGAAGAGCGGGGTTAGCGTAGGTGAAGGCCACATACGAGTTGCTGCTGTAGATTATGGGAATTTGGAAATTCTGCACAAGGTCCAGGGCAAAATGATGGGTGATGATAGCGGTGGGTTGAGCGCCAAGAAGGCTGCGGGATAAGAAGGAAGCAAATACGGTTTTATGGTCACGGTAGGTGGATCTCCTATCTATAAATTGACAGGAGGTTGAAAAAGGAGGATTTGGCTGAAGATACTTCTTGTGGAGAAAAGAAAGACTTGGCTGAAGCTTGTGAAGAGGAAAAGCATGAAGAAACTTCTTGCAGTGAGAAGAAAGAAAGAATCAGTGACAAAAGCACAAGCCCGGGATCAGTTTGAGGCAGATTGGAAGCCGTAGATTTAAGATATTATTCTTGATTAAAAGATCTGATTAGATCTTTTTTGAGGTGGAGTTTTGGACTTCAGGTGGAGTTCGGGAGACAATGAAGTGGAGTCGGCCTGTTCTAGAGGAGTAGCGCTGGGAGTGGAAGCTCGGGAGGAGCGTTGGCGTGCTATGTGCAAGGAGATCGCACAGGAGCATGAAGGACACGTAGGGCGCAGGTGAATATGCAGGGCATGGGATTGAGACGAGCAGGGCGCAGGGCTCGGTGCGCGGGTGGATAAGCACAGGATGTGGTCGGAGTCAGACCGCATGAGTGCAAGGCGCGGGCACAGGGCTTGAGGTGTAGAGCACATGCACGAGGCACAGGGTGGGGGTGGACGCACAAGGTGCAAAAGCAAGATGCACGGGGTGTGTGGTATTAACCGTCCGGTGGAAGCTATTGGCGGGGAAGACCGGCAGGGATGTTCTTTGTTGATAGTAGTTATTTTTTGTTGTGTAAATCTAGGATCAAGGTGGAGATTGTTGGATATTGGTCCTAGATTTAGGATGTGTACTTTATTTAGTTTTCTTGAAGGGCTTGTATTGCCATTAGTGTAGCATTTTGAGCCTATAAATAGAGGCTATAGGTTGTATTAGTGAGCATGGTTAAAATAAGAATTTAGTTTGCTACTGCTGCTCTCTCTCCTTCCCTCTCTCTCTTCTCCTCTCTCAAGAAGCTCATGAAGGAAGGACTTCTTCCTCTCATCCAAAATCTTAACAATGTATCTATGAATTTAGAAATACTTTGTTCGATTGAGATGAGACATACTATGTAAAAAATAAATATTATTTTGATTTAAGTGATTTTTTAATGATTAATATGTCTATGAGATAGACATTGCATCGATATGTAAGATACTATTGAACCTTGAGGGACACAAAGATTAACCTTACCGAGTGATAGAGTTGCAACACATCAATATGTACTCTAGAAGAATATAAATGCATGATATTTATGTATGTACATACTAAGACATTGATATATTATAAATCTGATCATTCTTAGACCTCAAATATTATAACATGACCAAGCTTTTATCGTTATTGGCTTGGAGACAAGGTTCAATGCTATTAGAGAAACATATGATTTTGTGGCCTTTGCTTTATCAAAAGCTTATATTTTTTTTATTGTGGTAAAAATTCACATAGGGGCCTACACGTTATTAAATAAAAAAGGTACAGGTCTTTAGAGGATCAGAAGCTCTCTAAAAGTACATCATTTGAAGTAAAACCTTATACTAGTAAGTCGTGGAACTCTATTTAGGTTAAAAGATCAGGCCTTACATGAAATCTTCAGTAATATGATTGCATCATGACAAATTAAGAACTTACATGCTTTACATTATAACATAATAATATATGATAACTAAAACTCACAACTTGGCCTTAATGTTTACATCAATTAAAATATCCAGGAAGTTCATGACTTGCATTATTGCGAAGTTGATTAATGTTGTACAATCGAGGTCAAATAAAGTTGACATGGATGAAATACATGTCAGATATATAGTAGAAAAATGTAGAAAGGATTTTCATTCTTTTTATCGTTTTAACTGAGAATGATATAATGGAGTAGATCAAATATTGGTTGAATCAAACTTGCTAGGCATGACACCCCATTTTTAATGAGATAAAAATTTAATAAATGCATAATTAATATATTTCAAATGTAATTTACAAAGTGAATTTATGTCATTTATTATGCCTTAATTTTAATAAGATGTTTAAGATTAAATTTCTCATTAGGTTAATTTTGACTTAATCATATTTCTTTAAGATCGATTGAACATAATTTTAAGGTGAAGAAATTAACCCCACAATGCACAACTAGAATGTGGTATGTTTGGAACGTGCTTCATCTAATAGATATTCAGTTCTAAACTTGAGAATAATTGTTTAACTTCACTCGATACTTAGAACACTTAAAGTTAGAGTTTAAAAAATAAATGAGGTTTAGGTTAAATATTAGGTTTGTTGAATATAAATGTTGCACTTTATTTCTAACAATTATCAATAGGAGACATTTTAAAATTGAAGAATAACCTTTGAATTGAGTAGCTTAGATGCATGAAATATAACAAATCATGATTCAGAGGTTCTAAACATGACTATGATGGCCAATCAATCTTATGAGAATAACCTTTGTTTTACGAAAATAATGTAAATTTCTTAGCATATTTTTCCTGTGTTTAGAGCATTTGTTTAGCTCAAACTAATTTAAAATGATTGAGCCTTTTGACTCCACATTAGTGTCAATTAGGGGTGTCAAAATTGGGTTTCGGGTCGAACCTGAACTGACCCGGGTTCAAACGGGTCAATCCTAACCCAATCTAGTTACATAAACAGGTTGAAAATTCAGACCTGGACCTGACCCATCGTGTACCGGGTTGACCCAACCTGACACGGTTGATGGCTGGATGGCAGACGGCGGGGCAAGCGACGCAACACGGGCAGCCTCGGGCGAGGGCATCCTTGGGCGTGCGCTAGCAGGAGCTGGTAGGTGCGGGCAGCTCATATGTGATGCAGGCGGGGGCAAGCAGGCTCGGGCAGTGCGGTCAGCTCATTTCAAACGGGTTTCCGGGTTGACCCGTCGGGTTTCCGGGTTGACCTGTTGGGTTTCCGGGTCAACCCGAACCCGACCTGTTTTTTCAAATGATTCGAAACTTGGAACTCAAACCCAACCCGTTTTGAAATCGGGTCGGGTCTAACCCGAAATTTTCGGGTTAGGTTTGAGTCGGGTTTTTGTGTTGTGTCAAATATTGACACCCCTAATATCAATATCTTAATTGAGTCATCATCTTAATAATCATGCTCTAAAATCATGATGACTTAATTGAATAAGAAAATTAGCCAAGGATCCCAGATTAATCTCACTAACTCATAATCAATCTAAAGATCATAATTGAGTAATCACTTGGATTTATGTGCAAATTAGTCATCTAATATTCAAATTAAGTTGTTGATTTACTCTCAAACATAGAAATCTTCAGCTCATTGGTTGATATCATTATTTCATTACCACAATATTTTTGTAATGGTGTTGATGTACCCCAAAAGGACATGTATTGTGGCAATATACATGCTAATGAAGTTTAAACTCACAATTAGCCTTAAGTTATGATCTTATCTTAAATAAAGTAATGTAATAAAATTTCAAACTTTATTAGTTTAGTGCAAAGGGTTTATGTTCTATTTAGAGCTGACAAATACTATGCTCTAAGAATGAAACCATCTACACTAGTTAGAGCTATGCTTTTAAACCTACAACAAATGTGCGAAGGCATCACCTCCTTAGAGAACCAATGTTTATGCTCATAAAATTGATCGACTATAGCATGCCCCTAAAATATCACAATCATGTCAACTATCTTTGAACCATATTTAATTATGTTTTATGCGTTTAAGATAATCAGCTCATTATATATATTAATCTTCACCTATCCTCTTAAAATTAAGGTTTTATAGTATGAAAAACTCCAGAGTTAGTTAAGGTCATGATCTAATATCCATAGGCACTATATCCTAAACTCCAAACGGACAAGGTTAAAGTCATGATAGATATATTAGGGCTATAGCTCTAGGTTACAAAATTTCTCTATCTAGCTAATGCTTACTCACCAAACGATTCACCTTTAGCTTTCTATTTTTGGGAGGCTCCTTTGATAATTAGACAACCTATGATTGATAATAATAATACTGTCTTCACATCATATCAAAGACTTATGTCCATATTTTGAATTTCAAAGCTAAAAATTTACACATAATGGTCATAGTAAACTCCATGATCTAATTCCCATAGTTTTAATATGACACACCCTAACTTAAAAGTTATACTATCACAACAAAGGCTACTTAATAATCAATGATTATTAATTAGTAGAACCTTGATGATATAACCTTTAGATCTTACATATGTTAGCCATACGCAGCCCCATATAAATTCTTTCATGATTTGGAAACATCTAATAAATCTTCTTCTTATATGCTAGAGCCCAATAGTATTTTTAAAAAATAGAAGACTCTCATGATTGGGGCAAGTAATTATAGGGATTTGTATATGTAAGAAATCTAGCTTGATCATAAATCTAAATAAACTAGGAACTAATATATAGGAAAAATTACTTAATTCAAATTTCATATTTATTAATGAATATATGTTATGCTATGTATAGCACATGAAAATCTATTAAGTTTACATTGTAGTAAAGTTTAATAAGATTCAAATGAAATTTGAAATAATAACAAAATTAATAATAATAAATTGAATTATAAGAATATAACACATAAAATGCATTATAGATAATTAAAATATAATAATATGCTTATATTTTCTCAGTTTAATAAAATATAAAAAATATTACCTTTTTTTCAAATAATTGAGAACATACTATGATTATGATTAAATGCTTCAACTTGCCATGGCTTGAAATGCTGTTGGACCTAATATGAACATAGGACGAAGCCTTATAATGATCTTCAATGCAATCATATATATATATATATATATATATAAGAGTAGGAATTCATGCCATCTCTCTGTGAAATGTTTTTATTCCAAAATTGTTTGGCTCAGTTTGGTACGTACGATGCTAAAAATAGAATGAGAGGAAATGAAAAGGAAATATAAATAGGAATAATAAAAAATTCTATTGAAATTAATTTTCACTGAATTATTTGTTTGAAAAGAAATTAACTGAATAAATATTTTCTTTTATGATAAATTTTTGCAAATTTATGGACCTAATAATCTCTTCTCATTTTAATCATCAATAAATTTGATAAAAAATAATTTACTTTTTTTGTTATTTTAAATCATGCAAGTCCTACTGATGAGTTTGGGACGGCTTTCTTTCTACGTTTTAGCGAATGCGTATATGAAAGCAATCTATCTATGCAAGTAATAATTAAGACAGGAATAGATATTTCATGAGAAAGTATAGGGAAGAGAGAGCTAGCCTATTGCCGAGGAGCTTATGAAGCCTGATGATGAGGTCGTCTTCTTCCTCTGAAAAGTTTCCACGTTTGATTTTGGGGCTTAAATAGTTCAGCCATCGGAGCCGGCAGCTCTTTCCGGACCTTTTGAGCCCTAAATATATGAAAGATTAATGACAAAACATGCATCAGGGAGAGAAAGTTGGCTGAAAAGAAATTAAAAACGTTCAGTACACAATAATCTAACGGTAAAATAATTATTTTGGACAAACAAAACTAAATGTTAGATAAAATACGATAAAACATGTGAGAGTATTGAATATATGAATTTTGTTTATATCAGAGAAATAAAAATTTGTGTTGGATAGAACTATTAGTGATTATTGGTCTTATTTAGGAAGTTAAGCTTTTTGAGCTATAAGTAAATATTATTTAAATGTAGATTAAAATATTGTTTAACGTTTTTTTATTAGATTATGAAAAAGCTGTGGAAACGAAGAACCTGCACCAATGTAAAACGCCCAAGAGAGGAAGAAGGCAAACGAACAGAGAAAGAGGAAGAAGGATTATCTTGATTGATCGTTCTCGGTTACAGCCAGAGGACCTATATATAGAGTATTGAGTCCGGCACTTAACTATTACAATCAATCAAATAGTGCCGGCACTTAACAGCATTTAGCACACTTTGTTTATATAGTAGAAGTTGTTGAAGAAGGCTGATTACTCTTTAAATAAAGGATTTAATAATAACTTTAAATAAACAGATCCATGATGCTCAATTAATATACATAATTTGTTTTGCATGGAACATTTCTTTATATTTTTCTAGCAAAATCTCACCTGCGTTGTATGGAACGGTCGTCCATTTGCCTTCGCCATGAGTATTGACGTACGTGATCAAGAGACTGTCTTCATTAGCAGTCCATGCTCCTTTGTTGAGCCCTTCCTTCGAACCACATGAATTCCTTCCCATCTCTCTCTCTCTCTCTCTCTCTCTCTCTCTCTCTAACTCTCTTTTTTGCTAGATTCAATTTGCTTGAGAGTTAGCAGGGCCGGGGAAGGGAGCTATTTATGAAGAGCAAAGCATGCAGGTTTCAACAATAACTCGAGTGCAGTAAATAAAGTTTGGAAAGTAGAGTTGGTGGGAATTTATGAAGCCTTACAATTTTGATGCAGTCATCATTACACACAATGAAAAATTTTCCTATAAAGATCCATAATCCATTCTTAGCTTGTTCTTAGTACAACAAAGTCGAAAGCCTCTTCTTTCTTCCTTTTGCCTCATCCTCCAACTACCACTCCATGAGTTATCGATCCATCATAATATAGTACTCTTTCTAATTCCTGTTTTTCTATCCGCCTGAACTTGTTACACGCACACTTTCCTCTCTATCGCTTCCCTTCTCACCATGACAACCACCGTCAGTCTTCTGTAGTTTTCTGCTTTTCCACTTTTACCTTTCGATCAATCTTTATAAAACTCGGGTCAAGTTGAGGTAAGCCTGAAAAGGATGATTGAATATATTTTTAATGAAAAACTGATTAAATTGTTATTTTTTTGGTGTTATTTTTCAAGTTGTTATGTTCAAATTGGGTGATTGTGTCAATTTTGGGTTGAGTTGATAAACTCTTCATGGCTTAATTAAATGTTTTTCATGTCGGGTTAGGTCGCATATTGGATTAAGTCAGTTTTGATTTGAGATTTTTAATATGTTTAATGAGCCAGTTGTGCTCAGATAGACTATCTTCATGTCGGGTCATTTTTTGGATTAGATCCAAGCCTGATCTGTTAATATTTCATAGAGATAATAACTTTCCATTTGTTGAACTTAAACTAAGGTTTCGTTTGGGACAGTTTTTTAACTGCTTTGTAAAACTGCTATAGGCAAGGTAACTTTATAAAGCTGTTCTAGAAAACAGTTTTCATGTACTATTTTTTTTTAAAGCAGCGAAAAAAAGTGGTTAAATAAAAATTATGATTATGATCTAAAAAACAAAACAGTGAGAAGCTTTCCCAAATGAAGCCCAAGATTACAATGACATTATGCATCATTTTAACTGAAAAGTTTAGAAAAAACAAGCTCCAATTTGCTAAATATACGCCTTTGATTCAGTGGGTTTCAATCATATGCTCTTTCAACAGTCCCAAAACACAGGGAAAGTGCGAAATAGGATTTTGCTTCCTGACTCAGAAACTTGATTCAATAGTTAACACAAAATAAATCAAAGTATAGTCAAAGCTTTTTAACATAGAAATTGAATAGTCTATGTTAAAATGGAGGACTATACAAAAACACAGTAAGGAGAAAAGACAGTTTTGGGCTTTCTAACTCGAGATATTAACTCCATGGTCAGTCAACACATAATAAATCAATGAACAATTGAAGATTTTGTGTCTTATGAATTGACTAGTCCAGTTGAAAAGACTACCAAAAACACAAAAGGGAAGAACAACTAAGGTTATCTGTCAAAGGAATTGAGTACGCTGTCCATTTTAAATTGAGAACGCAAGGCTTTTCATTTTTCTTTAGTTTGTTCTTTGATTTAATATGTTTTAATCCTATATGGAGTCAACATCGTAAATCAGAAGCTAGAAAGGCAAAAACTATGGCTACATTTGGGACGGTTTTCTTATTGCTTCTTAAAGCAGTTTTTTGATATAAAAATTAAAATTTTTGTACCAAAAGCTTTTTTAAGAAGCAGTAAGAAAGTCGTCCCAAATGAAGCATATGCATTTAACCCCTTCCTATATTTCCAAACACAAGTAATCATATTTCTTATTTTTAATGAGATAAAAATTTAATAAATGCATAATATATTTCAAATATAATTTACATAGTGAATTTATGTACATGCCTTAAATTTAATAAGAATTTTAAGATTAAATTTCCTATTAGGTTAATTTTGACATAATTATACTAATTTAAGATGGATTGATCATAATTTTAAGGTGAAAAAATTAACCCCTAATGAACACAGTGCATGACTAGAATGTGGTATGTTTGGTTAATTCAGGCATTGATGTTTCAAATATGGTTCCTGTTATCTCATTGCCTTTCTCTCCTATTTCTAAAAATGTTTGTAATGGTGGAGATGACGGGATTGAGCTTTTGGAGGACCCTGTAGATCATTCTAATTGGTTGTCTCTCTAATGGAAATTGCGATGTTGGGAGGTTTGCTGCTGAGTCCTTTAATGACTTACGGGATGAATGTGACTTTAATGTGGTTAAGCTGGATCATAAGGGATTCTTTTAACCTCTGGCAAGAGTGGGAAGAAAAATACTCGTACAAGTGTTAATTTCAATCTTAATAGCGGTTCTTCCTCTTGAATCATTGTGGGCTGACGTTGGTTTCTTATTTTGCTTTGTTTCTGGTATCTGTTGTTAGATGTGCTGTTTTTGGCTTTGCTATGGTTGGCTATGCGATTGGTTTTTTTCCTTTTTAGCCAGGGCTATGATGAGGAGGTTTTCTGCTTTCTCCCTGGCGGTCTGGGTTTGTTGGCAACCACTGGTGGGGCTTACTCATGGATGTGGGAAGATGATCTGTGTGGGTTGTTGTTTGCTTTCTCCTCTGGATGGTCCTTCCTTGGCTTCTGGACAGTTGCAGGAAGCCTCCATTACTGAGCCCGACTGTCTAATTCATTCTCTTCACTGTTTGTTTTCTTCCTTTGGATGATTGTGGACTTGTAACTTTTGATTTGTTCTTATTTAGGCTTGGTTGTATCTTCCTTTTATGGTATGAATGAAGCATAATTTAATTAAAAAAAAAGTGGTATGTTTGGTACGTGCTTCATCTAATAGATATTCAGATAATAAATGTTAGGTTTGTTGATAATAAATGTTGGCCTTTATTTCTAATGAATATCAAAAGGAGACATTCTTAAATATAAGAATAAACTTTGAATTGAGTAGCTTAGATGCATGAAATATAATAAATCATGATTAAGAGATTCTAAACATGACTATGATGGCCAAGGAGTATGACATGGCCAATCAATCTTATGAGAAGAAACTTTGTTTCACGCAAAGAATGTAATTTCTTAGCATATTTTGCCTACCTTTAGAGCATGAGTTTTTTTAGCTCAAACTAAAATGATTGAGCTTTTTGACTTCACATTGTTGGAAAAGTCTTAATTGAGTCATCTTCTGAATAATCATGCTATAAAATCATGGTGACTTAATTGATTAAGAAAATTAGCCAAGGATCCCAGATTAATCTCGCTAACTCACAATCAATCTAAAGATCATAATTGAGTAATCACTTTGACTTATGTGCAAAGTCATCTAATTAATATTCAAATTAAGTTGTTGATTTACTCTCGAACATAGAAATCTTCACTTCATTGGTTGACATTATTATTTCATTACAACAATATTTTTGTAATGGTGTTGATGTACCCCAAAAGGACATATTGTAGCAATATACATGCTAATGAAGTTAAAACTCACAATTAGGCTTAAGTTATGACCTTATCTTAAATAAAGTAATGTAATAAAATTTCTAACTTTATTAATTTAGTGCAAAGGGTTTATGTTTGGAGAACCAATGTTTATTCTCATAAAATTGATCGACTATAGCTTGCTTCTGGAATATCACAATCATGTCAAGTACCTTTGAACCATATTTAATTATATTTTATGCCTTTAAGATAATTAGCTCATTATGTAAATTAATCTTCAATTGACCTCTTAAAATTAAGGATCCATAGTATGAAAAACTCCAAAGTTAGTTAAGGTCATGATCTAATATCCATAAAGACTATATTTGAAACCCCAAACGAACAAGGTTTTTTTTTTGGATAAAATACACACAGAAGCCTACACGTTAATTTAAATAAAAGATTACAATTCCTTAATGAATCACAAGCTCTCTAAAAATACACCATTTAAAACAAAATTTATGAGCAATTGATTCAATCTATTACAAGAAACAAGCAAAAAGAAAGGGAGGCAATAAGGCCAACACCCAAAAGACCGAACAGAAGGTCCAACCAAATATCCCTTCAAAAGGAGCCCAAGCCAGATCAAGGAAGAAGCAAGAAGAGCCTCAGCAACCTGAAATAGAGCCAAACGAACCCCCAACCTGAGACTTGCAAGACAAGGAAAGCTAGCAAAACCCAAGAACAAGCCAAGAGCACGTATCGACAAAGAGAAATAAACTCGTCCAAACCCAATAACAGCCATCAAAAGCAAAGACAACATAACAACAACAACCACCAAAATAAAAAATAGAGAAAACACACAGAGCAACCAAACCACTGAAAAAGCCAGAAAGACATCAAGAAGTTTTGGATCGAGAGGAATTAGCTAAGTAATATTTGAAGTTGAGCACAACTTTATTCCGTTTAGCTTTTTATTTATTTATTTTTCCTACCCAAAGAGATAAACCGTTCATTATCCACCTGAACAACATCCAAAAAAAGCATCCTCCATCAAGACATGGCAATGATCAACTCTCACTTCCCTAACATCCTAGCAATAGCAAACGGATCATGCAATGAGTCGTTATCATCAATAGAGGTACCATAATTTAAACAAAGAACTTATCCCCACCTAATGAGACCGCAACCCCATTAGGAATAGGAGAGTAACTAATATCAATAATTGACACCATATTAGAAACATCACAATAAACAACAAGACTATCCTCCCTTTAACCACAAACGAATAAGGTTAAAGTCATGATAGATATAATAGGGATAAAGATCTAGGTTACAAAATTTCTCAAGCTAGCTAATGCTTACTCACCAAACGATTCACCTTTAGCTTTCTATTTTTGGGAGGCTCCTTTGATAAGATAACATATGATTGGTAATAATAATATTGTCTTCACATCATATCAAAGACCTATGTCCATATTTTGAATCTCAAAGTTAAAAAAACACATAATGGTCATAGTAAACTCCATGATCTAATTCCCATTATTTTAATATGACACTCCCTAACTTAAATGGTATACTATCACAACAAAGCCTCCTTAATAATCATGGATTATTAATTAGTAGAACAATTTTAATATGATACTTTCTAACTTAAAAGTTAGTAGAACCTTGATGATATAACCATTAGATCTTAAATAGGTTAGCCATACGCAGCCCCATATAAATTCCTTCATGATTTAGAAACATCTAATAAATCTTCTTCTTATATGCTAGAGCCAAATAATATTTTTAAACAAGAGAAGACTCTCATGATTGGGGTAAGTAATTATAGGGATTTGTATATGTAAGAAATCTTGATCGTAAATCTAAATAAACTATGAACTAATATATAGGAAAAAACTACTTAATTCAAATTTCATATTTATTAATGAATAGTTAAAGTTCTTGTATCTCAAGCAACTTAAGGGAAAGGCTTTTTTTAAGAGATATGTTTCACTCTTTTACAATTTTCATTCTGAAAATAAAAATAAAAATATATGGTGTGCTATATATAGCACAAGAAAATCTTTTAAATTTACATAGTAGTAAAGTTTAATAAGATTCAAATGAAATTTGAAATAATAACAAAATTAATAATAATAATAATAATTTGAATTATAAGAATATAAGTTAATTATAACACATAAAATACTTTATCAATTTTTAAAATATAATAATATGCATTTATTTTCTCAGTTTTAATGAAATATAAAAACTATTAGCTTTTTTTCAAATAATTGAGAACATACTATTTTTTTTGGATAAAATTCAGATGGGCCTACGCGTTAATAATAAAAAAAGAATATATGTCATTAAATGATCAAATAATCTCTGCATCAAAATATTACAATCATTCAAAATAGAAAACCTAGTGAGCCAATGATTCTATCTATTACAAGGAAAAAAAAAAAAGATAGGGAGGCAAGAAGCCAGCCCTTAAAAAGAGCCCATGCTAGATCTTCAATGTAGTCCTAGACAAAGCTTAAAGGAGAATGGATAGATCCGCACCCTACAAGCCCACTTAAAACCTTCTGCCAGCATACACCCTGCAAACAACAAGAAAAAAAAATAAGAGAAGTGAACATAAATATTAAAAACTAGGAGAAAAGCCAAGCACCCCCAATAGCAACATGGGTGCCTCAACAAACCAAACCAAAACAACAAACCAGCATACAAACAAGACCCAAACAGCCACCCAAGAAGTAGCCGCCAGAAAACCACACAAGAGCACAAACACCCCACCGCCAAAGCACAACAACAGAAGCCTAACACCCCCACGAAGATCCCAAGACCAACAACAACCAAACAAACCCACCAGAGAGGGCAAACCCCACCACCAGGACAAAAGAAACAACAGAGCAAAGAACAGAAGCCCAACATCAGAATCAACCCACAAACAATAAAGGAAAAACCAACAACACAATAGGCACCACCAAAGATCTAATCAAAGGACTTAGATCTAGTAGAACAACCAACATAATATTTAAAATTTTGCTCTAGATTTTTATTTTTATTTGTTTTATTTTTCTTCCCAAACACCGAAGAAAAGCCGACATTATCCATTTTCACCACATTCGAATCAAGATCCTCCAACAACACATAAGAACAACCATCGTTGATTTCCCCATCACAACAATTATTACCCAAAAATTCATAAACCCAATCAGAATGATCAATAGGGTCAACAAGACCGAGTGTTGTAATCCACCATTTAAACTTTCCAACACATTATTAGAAATAGGGGAGACTGGTAAGTTAATGCAATTATTACCCGAAATTGAGAACAACCTCTTATTATGTATAAATGCTTCAACATGCCAAGGCTTGAAATGGTGTTGGACCTAATATGAACATAGGACGAAGCCTTACAATGATCTTCAACGCAATCATATAAAGAGTATGAATTCATGGCATCTCTCTTTGAAATGTCTTTATTCCAAAATTGTTTGGCTCAGTTTGGTACGATGCTAAAAATAGAATGAGAGGAAATGAAAAGGGAGTATAAATAGGAATAATAAAAAACTCTATTGATATTAATTTTCACTTAATTATTTGTTTGAAAAAAATTTAACTGAGAATAAATGTTTTCTTTTTTGATAAATTTTTGTAAATTTATGGACCTACTAATCTCTTCTTATTTTAATCATCAATAAATTTGATAAAAATTAATTTAGTTTTTTTGTTAGTTTAAATCCTACAAGTCCTACTGATAAGTTTGGGACGGCATTTTTACTGTTTTTAAAAGTAGATTTTTAGCACAAAAATTTCTTGAATTAAAAATTTTTATGCTAGAAAGTTATTTTAGAAAGCAGTAAGAAAGTCGTCCCAAAGGAAGCCTTAATCAAGAAGACTTTACTAAGAAGTTTAATTCAAATGGACTTTTGAAACTAACTGCGAATGCATATATGAAAGCAATTGATTTATGTAAGTAAATAATTGTGGTACTCCATTATTATTAACGGTCAAAGTAGGGGTTTCTTCCAAGCTTGTAGAGGTATTTGTCAGGGTGATCCTCTGTCGCCTGCCATTTTTATTATTGCTGCTGATTATCTGTCTAAAGGCTTGCAAAATTTAATTTTCGCATTATAATAGTTTGCTTTACATTAATAAAGGAGGCTTGCCTATCTCTCATCTTTATTTTGAGGATGATTTTGTTATTTTCTGTAATCGCTCTTTCAAGAATGTTAAGAAGATTTATAATTTTCTTTTGGATTTTAGTCAAGAAAGCGGCTTAAATTTTAACCTTACCAAGTGCTCTTTTATTTCTGGTAAAGGTATGTCTCAAAGGAATATCAATCATTTTTGCCTTTATACGGGGTTTCCTATGCAAAAGCTTCCTATTTTTTATTTAGGGACCCCTATTTATAAAGGGCATAAGAAAAGCTTTCTTTTTGATAAAGTTTTTAAATCTATTGATACTCGCTTGGCTTCTTGGGAGTTTAAACTACTCTCCTTGGGGGGTCGGTTGGTTCTTATAAAGAGCGTTCTTTCTTCTCTTCTTTTATATTTATTTCAATCTCTAAATCCTTCTTTGGAGGTTTGTGATAGAATGGAGAAGATCTTTAATAAAATTTTTTGGGGTTCCACTTCTGTGTCCAAGAAGACTCATTGGAGTTCTTGGGTCTCTTGTATCGATCTGATCATTGAAGGTGGGCTTGGTTGTAAATCTATCAAAGATATGGTTAACTATTTTTCTATTAAACTTTGGTGAAAATTTAGATTAAATAATTCCTTTTGGGCCAATTATATGAATAAGAAGTATTGCAAATCGAACCATCCTTCTTGTTATTTCTTTAAGAATGGTCAATCTCCTATTTGGCATAGACTTTGTAAGATCAAGTGGTTGGGTGAATCATTTTTGCAATATGGCCTTGGCAAAGGAAATTGCTTCTTTTGGCAAGACAATTGGTTGAGTTTTGGGTCTTTAGATGAGATTATTCACACTCATTCTATTTCTAATTTGAAAGTTTCTAACTTCTTTAGTAATGGGAACTGGGATTATAATCGTTTGATTGATGTTCTCCCTATTATGATGGCTGACAATATTTTGAGCATACCTTTGGAGATCAATTATCCTGATATTATGATTTTTAAGAATTCTAAAGACCGTAATTTTTGCTCCAAAATGTGTGGAACACCATAAGAGTTAAAATTGATAATTCTATGGTATTTGGTGAAATTTGGAGTATTAATACTCCCACTGGTTACTCGGTTTTCACTTGGCTGGTTCTTAAAGGCTTCATTCCGGTTGACCAGAGGCTTTTATCTAAATGTTTCAATATTGTTTCTAGATGTCAATGTTGCTTTCAAGTTGAAACCATTAATCATGTTTTTCTATATGGGCTTGTTGCTTACAAAGTTTGGAACATTTTAAACGGCACTTTGGATGGCTCCTTTGACTCTAATATGATTAATTGCTTCTGCTTTTTAGAGAAATGCTATGTTAAATGTTGTGTTGGCCATATTGCTATTCTTATCCCTATAATTATTTTTTGTCTTTTATGGGTGGAGAGAAACAATAGTAAACATATGAGTGTTAATATGAGTTGTGACAGAATCATTATGTGTCTTAAGATTAAAATTCATCAGATGGTTAATGAGATTTTATTGAAGCCTAAGCATTTTAAAGGTGTGATTTCTTGGACTAAGTTTTTTCAGATTTCTTTTCTGAAGGACAACATTATAAATTTTTTTAGTATTGCGTATTGGATTAAACTGGTTATTAACCAGTTCAAGCTTAATGTTGATGGCTCGCTCTCTATGGTTGGCGGTGGCTAGGGTGGTATCTTAGAGATTCTAATGGTGATATGATTTTTGCTTTTGCTGATAAAGTTTATAGTGGTAATGTTCTTTTTACTGAAGCTTCTAGCCTTCTAATTGGCCTGAAACTATGTTTATAATTTGGGATTAGGAATCATTGGATTGATTCTGATTCCTTAATCTTGGTTAATCTCATTAACAACAAAGTTTGTAACAATGCTTCTTTGTTTTATATTTTTAGAAGTATTTTGACTCTTTTACATCAGATTGAATTTTCTATCACCCATATCTCCCGTAGTGGCAACTTTTGTGCTGAACTGTTGGCTAGGAAAGGTTCGTATCTTCATAGCAGGGAGGTTTTTACTTCCCTCTCTGATTTTCATATGCTTAAAGGCTTGGTGAGAATGGATAAGCTTGGTTTTCCCAATTTCATTGTCAAACATTAATTGGTTTTTGGTTCTTTTGCGTGTCTCATTTGTTTACTCTCAATTAGTTTGATCTGTATATTGGTATGCTTTGGTTGTTTGGATCTGGGAGTTTGTTCGGGGTCCTTTATGGTATTGGGTGTTGCTTTATCTTTTATCTGCTCTATTTTGTTAGATTCTATTTTTGGGGGTCTTTGCTTTCGGTATTACTGCCTGTTAAGGGTGTTCATTTTTCGATGGAGCTGTGGTTTCTTTTTCGGATTCTCTCAGGTGTTTTCTTTAGTAGCTTTCCTGCAAATCTTTTGTCGCCTGTTCTTTGTATTTTCTGGCAAGTTTTGGTGCTCTATTTTTTGGTCTGGGATGATGATGGGGTGCGAACTATATTATCGTTGGAGTTGCTGCTTATCTAGATTCAACTTTGGGCTCATTCAGGGGTTCTGGCTTGATTGGAGGGCTTTGGTGCTCTATTTTTTCTGGGATTGTCGATGGGTTATAGATCGTTCCCTATAATTTTTGTTGTGCTGATTGTCTATCTAAGCTTTGGGCTTCTTTTAGGTTGGGCTTCTTGTAGACCTTGCATTTGGATTTCTTTTTTGGCTTTTTGTTGTTATTGTATCTAGATAGGGATCTTTAGCTCTTAGGACCTTTTTAAATTTTTGATTGTGCTCTTTGAGCATTAGTGAGCTATCGATCCCTCTAAGGCCTTATAACATTTTTTTAATATCAATGTGTGGGCCCTTTTTGGGTTTAAAAAAAAGAGCGGAATAGATATTTCATGAGAAAGTATAGGGAAGAGAGAGCTAGCCTATTGCCGAGGAGCTTATGAAGCCTAATGATGAGGTCGTCTTCTTCCTTTGAAAAGTATGGCTTTAGGAGTTAGTTTACAAGAAATTTATCTATCCTAGTGTATCTCCGTGGGGAGCACCTATTTTAATTATAAAAAAGAAGGATGATACATGCATATGTGTATCAAATATTAAATAAGATTACTATTAAGAATAAGTACTCAATCAAGGATTGACAATCTATTTGATTAACAAATAAGATCCTATGTGTTTATTAAGATTGATCTAAGATCTGGATATTATCAGGTGAAGGTGAGAGAAGCAAATGTTGTGAAGACTAGCTTTAGTGCCCGATACAGACGCTATGAGTTCTTTGTCATGCATTTTGGGGTGACTAATACACCTACAATTTTTATGGATTTGATGAACAAGATATTCTGAGAGTATTTGGATCTGTTTATGATTATTTTTATAGATGATATTTTAGTTTATTTTACTTTACAGAAGATCATGCCATACATCAAGAAATTTTGCAGTTAAGCATGCTCATCCTATAGCAATTCTCGGATGGATGACCTATTGGAAAATTACACCAACAAGATAAAACTGTGAGGCTCTTAAGCCAAAGCTTACAATATCTCAAAAATTAAGAGTTTGAGTTGTTACAAATGGTATCGAGCAATACACTAGCTGGAAGATGAGAACTAAGTGCCATACAAGACAAAGTACTACATCATGGAAGCCACCTCTTGAACCCTATATGGAATAAAGTGTTACGTGACAAGAGCCACCACTTGAACTTATAGGGGCCACCTTTAGAATCCTATCTGCTTAGGGGATGATTCTGGGATAAAGTTGCTGACTAGGACGTCAGTTACTTAAGTGGGGGAGATTATAAAACTCTTATATAAAAAAATCTAAACTCTTAAATATTGAGGCACCTTTTAGGGTAATGGTTAAAATTTTATTAAGAAACTCTACAGTTAAACGTGCTCATCCGGAGCAATTTTAGGATGGGCGACCTACTAAGATGTTACACTAACAAGATAAAACCGTGAGGCTTTTAGGCCAAAAAGGATAATATCTTGATACTTAAGAGTTTGGGCTATTATAGAAAGGATTATGATGTGTTTTGATGTAGGGCGAAAAGTCATAGCTTATACTTCTAAGTGGTTGAAGCCACACGAGAGGACCTATCTGACATACGATTTTGAGCTTGCTACTATTGTGTTTGCATTAAAAATTTAGAGACACTATCTGTATGGAATCCATTGTGAGATTTTCACTGATTATCAAAGTCAGAAGTATATATTGAATATAAAGGATCTGAATTTGGGCAAAGGAGTCTAAAGTATATATTCACTTAGAAGGATTTGAATATGAGGCAAAGGAGATGGCTTGAGCTGATTAAAGATTATGATTTGACTATTCAGTATTAGCCTGATAAGACGAATTTGGTGGTAAATGCTTTGAGCAAGATGCCTTCTAGGATATCAATCATGTTGCTTACTTTTGATGAATATATTATTTTGAATATGGAAAGACTACAGTTAGAAGTGATTCATTCTATTGATTGAGATTCTAATATTTTGGCTCAGATAATTATTCAACTATCTCTACAAGAAAGGATTCAGGAAGCCTAGAAGTCATATTCAAAGTATCTAAAATTGATTGATATAATTAAGTTTGATAAGAAATCTAAACTAATAGTATCTATTAAAGTATTGGAAGATCTTCTTAGATTGTGTATTTTGAATTTTGGCGATGGATAGGAGGATCATATCGCTCTGATTGAATTTCCCTATAATAATAGGTTCCAATCAAGCACAATTATGGTCACTTATGAAGTACTACACGATAGGAAATGCCGAACCCCTCTATCTTGTGTAAATATGGGTGGAAGAAATATGATTAGGCTAGCTTTGGTTGATGATGCTACTAAAAAGATCCGTTCTATTTCAGGGTCTATAAAAGAGAAGGAGACAGTTGAGTAGAGGAGTCAGGATCTGATCAGACTGTGTCTATATATGTATTTCTCTTTCGTATTTTTGTATAGCTATAACTAGTTATTTAAATTACTCTATTTTGTAACTCAGTCCGTAGCTATGGATTGTAGTGTTGTTATTATAGATACATTTTGATGAGAAATAAAAATTATTAGTACTGGGTTATTTTTTGTATATTGATAGCTATTAACAACTCTGTGGTCTGTTGTTTGTTTAAATTTAATTGGAAGAAAAAAAATCTGAAAATTTTTTCAAAACTTTGATATTAGGTTGGCTTGCTGCAAGCCAACATAATAAAGCTTGGTCCATATATGGGTCTTATCGGGTTAGGTTGTGACATATGACTCCCTATCTTGTATCTTATATTTTGTATTGGGATTACACCACAACCCATAATTTAAAGGAAAACTCGTTTGCCCACCCTCCTATATAAGATATCTTGCTCCAACCATCTTGAATTATTTTACAACTAGCTAGTCATTTTTGTAATACCACATTTATCTTATATCACTCATGTCATTTTCTATGCAAATTCAATGTCATATATGAAATACAATAATCTATAAAATGCAAGAAAATTTATATACTATATATTTAATTCAAAAAATCACAAATATCAATTTACCCTATAAAATTTAATAAAATTACAGTCAAAATACTCATAAGAATCATATATATCATATATAAAAAGTTACACAGTAAAAGTTTGATAAATAAGAAGAAAATATATTTTAATCAATTTGGGGAAGATTAAAATCATAAAACTTAAAATCATTGAAAGTAAAAGTATGATTCAGATTACCTATCACAAGCAGAAGAAATATTAGAACATAATTGATGGATGAAAACGACTTGGACAACTGTCTATATCTTCTCTTTCTCTCCTCTCCCTCTCTTCTCTTGCTCTCTTTTCCTTACTCAACAATCCAAATGAAAATGGAGATGGAGGGAATGATGTGGTGATAAAGTGGATATTTATATAATAAAAAGTATTTTTAGTGACCAGCATCGCAACACTCTCAATTTCACGTTGTAGTGCTTCATGCTGCTCTCAAAGTTATTGTAGAACAGAGAGTTCAGCACTGCAATGGCACTTTCCAGGTGCTTCCTAGTGCCACTGCGCTCGTAAGCACAGTGCCACAGTGCTTTAGCTCAAATTTTTTAGATTTTCATTTTAAAACTATTTACATAAATTTCAGGTCATTACATAAACCCTCTATCTCTTTACCGTTATATGTGTTCTGACACTCAAGAATATTTTTTATTCAAAATGACAAATTTTCTTCTTTTGATTGATATATTTATTTGTATTCATTTACATTGACGAATTAAACACAAACACATAAATATCAAATATATCAAATGCTAAAACATGTATATAGAAAATTTTAATTAATAATACTTGTAAAAAACTCATGTTTATTTATATATTGCTCCTTCATTTTTTTTTTGGGAAAGCCCCAGAGGGGCCTACATGTTAATATAAATAAAAAATTACAAGGTCCTTAGGGGAACCTTCAGCTCACTAATACTCGAAGAGCTACATAAAAATTAAAGAAAGAAAATCTATGAGCCGAAAGTCCCCTACTACTCCAAAATACAAAATTGCCTAGATACAATCTTGGGCGGCACAGTGCTAGCGCCCAAAAAAGAAAGATTCAAAAGTAATCAATTAGCACAATCTTTCTACAAAAAAAAATCAACCACACCACCGTAATCCTCCAACATCCATACCTGCAAAAGAACATAACTCCAACCCAAGAAGGTAATGTAGCAAAAAGAGTGGAGGTAAAAAGTACAATTAATTAAAATTAAACAAATATAATGGACATAACTAGATAAGCTAGCTAACCAAATACCCGAAATATTCGCATTGCATATATAGCATAAACCAACAACCCCCTGAAAAATAATTTTGGACAAAAAAATCATATCTAATCCAGCTGATAAGTAACATATCCGACTGGTAAACATGAAATAACCAAGCACCAACCACCAAAAACTACTCCTCATAGCCAAAAATGCCAGAAAATGATCCGAATGAAGGCCTACCAGAATAGTCATCTTAATTTAAAACACTTTCTTTACTACTGTAGAGACATAGCTTAAATTTTAGTTAAGTGGAAAAAGGTCAAAATAATTTGTGAATCCAAATTGATATGGTATAAGCAAAGGGGTTAGGCTGATGGGAAAGCTTGAAAATAATGTAGTTGGATTTTTTATTCTAATTAAAACAACAACAACATCAAGCCTTTATCCCACTATATGAGGTCGACTGCATGAATCCTTTTTCTCCAGTAATGTGTCAATGTTAAGAGTGAAAATTCATCTAATATAAATGTCATTTCTAATACTTTCTAGCCAAATTTTTTTAGGTCTACCTGTATCTTTCTTAATATAGGACAAATTTAATACATCTACTCTCCTAACCGGGTCAACGGAAGGCCGACATTTTATGTGACCCAACCATTTAAGATGACTCTCTTTAATCTTATTTGCCACTGGAAATACTCCAAAATTTTCACGTATATACTCATTTTGCATTCTATCCCTAAGAGTGAAGCCGCTCATCCACCTTATCATCCTCATCTCTGTAACACTTAATTTTATGCTTCTCTTTTAATGGCCAACATTCTGCATCATAAAGCCTTGCAATTAAGTCTCACCATCATCTTATAAAATTTTCCCTTAAGTTTGAAGTGTACGTTTTTGTCACACAACATGCTTGATGCGCTCCTCCACTTCAGCCATCCAATTTGAATTTTACTAATATTATCCCATCTATTTCACCATCACTTGGAAAATAAACCCGAGATATCTAAAATGTGTATACTTTTTAATTACTTGATTGCTTAAAGTCAATATCCCCCTGCTAGATCTATTTCTACTAAAATTACACTCCATGTATTTAGTTTTAGATCTACTCAAATGAAAACCTTTAGAGTCTAAGGTTGACCTCTATAATTCAAGTTTTCTCTTCAGTTATATATCTCTCTAGTCTTATCAACAAGAAGAACATAAGGAAAAGTCATACAATAGGGTACATCCTCTTACAAATGTCTAGTAAGAACATCCATGACTAAGGCAAAAACATATGGGCTTAAAAGTAATCCTTGATGTAATCCAATAGAAATAGGAAAATACTTAGTCAAACCACCTTGTGTTTGGGCACAAGTAACAGTTCCTGTAAACATATCCTTAATGGCTTGAATATAAGCTTTATTCTCTTTTCTTTTCTAGAACTCTCCATAGCTCTTCTCTTGAAACTTTATCATATGATTTTTCTAAATCAATAAATATCATATGTAGATCCTCTATATTCTCTTTATACTTTTCCATCAAACATCTCAATAAATATACAACTTCCATAGTAGACTTACCCGACATGAGTCCAAATTGATTTTGGGAAATATTAGTATCAAGTTGTAACTTATGTTCAACTCTCCCATAGTATTAAAGTATAATACATTAACTTAATTTCTCTATAATTCACACACTCTTGTGCATCACATGTATTCTTAAAAATATGATCCAACACACTCCTTCTCTACTCATCTGGTATCTTTTTAATCTTCAAAATAATATTAAAAGGTTTTATAAGCTAAGAAATTCTTTTATCTCTTAAGCATTTTCACATCTATATTGAAATATCATCACACCCAACAACTTTTTCACACTTCATTTTTCTAATGCTTCTCTAACTTCGGTTTTACTAATACAACGATAAAAAAAATTTATTTAAATTTACAATGTTGAGATCAATAAAGTCAACCATATTCTCATAATCTTCATTGAAATGCTTATAAAAATATCTCATTCACATATACTGAACATCCTCTTCCAATAAAAGTATTTCTTTTATCTTTATCCTTAATGTACTTCACTTGAACTAAATCCTTACTTCTCATATCTCTTTGTTTGACTAACTTATACATACATCATTCACTCTCCTTAGTATAGAATCTATTATATAAATAATTAAAAGCTAAATTATTTGCATCGCATATTACTTTCTTAGACTCCTTACGCCCCCCTTTTTAGTCTAATTAAAACAAACTCAAAAAATTTAAGTCAATTTTGATTCAAAAGGTCAACTTAAACAAAAATTTAATCAATTTTGGATCCATGCTAGTTGGCTCCAAATATGACTAGAGTCCACTTAAAATATTGATTTAATTCTTATAAAATATGTATAATGAATAGGTAGTAAAAAAATATTAGTGCTAGAAAATTAAAAAAAAAAAGGTAGGCATAAGATTTTATGGATAGAAGTTGTTCAATATGATATGTAAAGAATATTATTAAGACATATGAGACTTGTATTTAATCACATATCAAGTATTTAAAATATATGTTGATAATATTTGATATAGAAATATTAAGTGGTTAGTATTACAAATAAATATAAGTATGTTTTTTTTTTTGGAAGTATTAGTTCAATCTTGACCCCTTTTGATTGACTTTAATAAGTGATATCAAAACTTTAGTCTAGAAAGTTTTTATAATTGAGCACAGATGATAGAAAGATCAAAATCAAAAGTTTAATGATTATTCACCTATCACTCAATATGAACATACTGTCTAACAGAACACTTACAACATTAGAAGAAGAAGAAGACAGAGCAAAGGAATGTATTGTATTACTCTATGCCAAATACATTTCTCAAGGGGTTTTTATATAAAGGCCTAGGGAGAAGGTAGTTGAGGAATGTCAGAATGCCGTTAGAGGCAGTCTGAGCAATATGGATTAATGGGAGAGTGCTTCTGATATAAGTAGAGCACTTTACATAGAGTGTACCGCAGGTGTATGCTATTTGATGTGTTAACAGCCCCCCTCAAATTAAGTATCTGGTGAGCTGATAGTTAATTTGATTCTTAGAGCAGCAAATCTGTTTGATGATAGTGGTTTGGTTAAAATGTCAGCCAACTGATCTGCTGAACTAATGTGGGAGACCTCTATGTCTCTTTTCTTGATGTGGTCGCTGATGAAGTGATGATCTATCTCGATATGTTTTGTCCTCGCATGGAACACTGGGTTGTTAGCAAGTGCTATCGCCGAGACATTATCACAATAGATTGTGGTGGGCTGAGAGTGAGACACCTGAAAGTCAGCAAGGAGACGACGTAGCCAGAGGACGTCTAATGTGGCGGATGCTAAAGCTCGATATTCTGCTTCGGTGGAGGATTTTGTCACTGTTGTTTGCTTCTTTACACTCCATGAGATGAGGTTGTTTCCAAAATATATGCAGAACCCCGAGATAGATTTCCTATTAGTGATGTCGAATGCCCAGTTCGCATCACTGTGGGCAGTAAGATCAAGTGACTAAAGTTGATGTCGAATGCTAAAGATCATGGTTTTGATGAAGCAAAGCCCGAGGACTGCAGAATGCCTCGCGCATAGTGAGACTGATGCAGAAATGCCCCATCTGAGGTCTGATGTATTTGAATTCCCAGGAAAAGTTTGGTCGGGCCGAGCTGTTTGAGAGCAAAGGTGTGCTGCAGTTTGAGTAAAAGTGTCTCAATGGTTGGAGGGTGATTTCCTGTAAGGAGTAGATCATCAATGTATATCAGGAGATAGAGTTGGATGGCTTGAGCGTGATATACAAGTAAAGAGGGATCTGCTTTGCTGAATCGAAAATCGAAGTGAATGAGAAACATTGTAAGCTTGTGGAACCACTGACGTGGAGCTTGTTTGAGGCCATAAATGGCCTTGTGTAGTTTACAAGCATGGTGAGGATGGTTGGGATCAATGAAACCTTGCGGTTGATGCATGTAGACTTACTCTTGAAGTTCCCTGTGAAGGAAAGCATTGGCTACGTCAAACTGTAAGGTTGGCCAGCTCCTCTGGAGAGCTATAATCAGTAGAACTCTTACTGTTGGCATTTTGGCCACTGGGCTGAAAGTGTCTTTGTAGTTTATGCCATATTGTTGGGTGTAGCCTTACACAATGAGCCTCGCTTTGTGACTATCTATTGTTCCGTCTGGATGTAATTTAGTTTTATATGTCCACTTGCAACCAAGAATCGGAGCATTGGCGGGAAGTGTTGTGAGGGACCATGGGCCCTGCTTTTGAAGCGCATTAAATTCATCTGACATAGCGTCTCGCCAGTGTGGAATTTTGGATGCTTGGTTGTAGCTTGTTGGGGTGGATGCCGAATCATTAACAACAAGTAGATCGAAAATCTTTTTTGGGTTTGAGATGGCCTGTTTGAAGTTTTGTCTGCATATGGTGAGAAGAGACTTGGGCTAGACGAGTGAAGGAGGGGATGTGCTGTGATTCTGTTGGAGGGGAAGTGGTGGTGGGGATGTGTTTGGATGGGTCTAGGGCTGCTTGCTGGACATTTGGGAAGGGTGAGGGAGGATGAAGTTCCTGTGAGGTGGGTGAGGTAGTGTAGGTGGATGTCAGGATTAGGAGAAAGGGAGAGGTGGATGAAGTGGTAGTGGAAGGAAGAGCAGGTGTTGAATTGTATGTAGATGGAAACTGCTGCTCGTGAAAGATTATGTGACAGGATATATGTAGTTTTCGAGTTTGAGGGTTGTAGCATCAGTATCCTTTGTGAGAGGATGAGTAGCCAAGAAAAATGCAGGCGGTGGAGAAGATTGAATGGGATTTGGAAATTGAAAGACGAGGTTGGTAGGCGGTTTATGAGGTAGTTTGCAGTTTGAACTGCCTCGGCCCAAAATTGAGGAGGAAGATTGGCAGCGTATAGTAGGGTGCGTATTATGTCAAGGAGGTGGCAGTTTTTTCGTTCAGAGACTCCGTTTTGCTCGGGGGTGTAGGGGCAGCTTAGCTCATGACGAATGCCATGGGTTAAGAGAAATTGTTTGAAGGTTTAGCTTGTGAATTCCCCTCCACCGTCAGATCGGAAGGTTTTAATAGTTGAATTGAATTGTGTTTTGATCATGTTGACAAATTGTTGGAATTTGAGAGAGGTTTCATTTTTTGAATGCATGAGATACAGCCAGTAGTAGCGAGTTTCATCATTAATAAAAATGGTGTAATATCGATAGCCATGTAAAGAAGAGACAGGGGATGGACCCCAAACATCCGAATGTATTAAACTAAATGGAGTAGATACATGTGTAGCTTGTTTTGGGAATGGTAACTTGTGGCTTTTGGCCACTTTACAAGATGTACATAAAACAGGGGAGGAACTATTACATAAAGCTGGAATAAGACTAGATAGTGCGGTCATCGTTTGCGAATGAGGATGTCCAAGACGAGCATGCCACAGGGAGGTGAGATTTGGAGTAGTGTGTAATGCATGGACTGAATTGCGGCTGATGGTGTGGATTGGATAGATGCCATCCCGATTATGGCCACTGAGGAGAGTTTTGTTGTCCAAAAGATCCTTAATAACAAATCCATCGGAGTCAAAATAAATGGAGCAATTATTGTCAGCGGTAAGTTTGGAAACAGAGAGTAAGTTATGAGAAAGAGAGGGGACATGGAGAAGATTGTGCAGTTTTAGCTTATAGTTAGTGTCAGGGAGAGGTAGGAGGCTAGTACCGCTGTGCTGTATGGGAAGAGAGGATCCACTTGTTGTTGAGATGGAGTCCGGCCCCTGATAAGGAATAGAGTGCTGGAGGTTGGCTATATCAGGTGTGAGATGCGTGGATGCTCCAGAATCAAGAACCCAGTCCATGGTTGGGGTCGACTGAGTCTGAGTGAGTAATGCGCGAGGATTTGTTGATGGTGGCGGAGCGTAGCTGGAGTTGTATCTGTGCCAGCATGAGAGGGAAATGTGACCCAGTTTACCGCAGATCCGGCAGCTGGGTTGTTGTGTTCCACGGGGCGTCGCCGGAGGTAGCCGAGGAGCCGTGGCAGGTGAACTGAAGGGGGCTCCACATCCGTGATTTTTTTGAAAGAAGGAGAGCATACGCGACCTCGTGAGGTGTAGAGCGTTTGAATGTTAGGTGTTGTCACTGTGTCTTGCTGAAGTTCGGCTTGGAGGTTAATTTCCTCACTGCATAGTAGAGAATAGAGTGTCTCTAGAGTGATGGTGTGAGGAGAGGTGCTTATAGCTGCCTTGAAAGGGTTGTAAGAGGGCGGAAGTCCTTTGAGAGTGTACAGGATGATATCCTCGGTGTCAATGCGGGAGCCTGCTGTAGCGATGTTGTTGAATAGCGTTTTGATTTGAGCTAGGTATTGCGATACAGTTTGATCGCGCATCTAGACAATGTGAAGTTCGTTCTTCAGCTGTATTACTCTAGAGCGGCTAGTAGGTTGCAGTTGGAGCTCCAGAGTTGTCCAGATGTCGTGTGATGTCTTCAGGTGGATGATGTATGGCAACACCGATGGCGATATTGTGGAGAACAATGCTGATATGAGGTTTTGATCTATCAGTTTCCACAGTTTGTAGTCGTCCGACAACTCATTGGAGTGGGTGGGTTGCGATGGGCACTGTAGCTAACTGGTAAGGTAGCCGTCGAATCCATTTGCGGAGAAAGCTTGATACAGCTGAAGATGCCATATGGCGTAGTTGTCGATCGTAAGTTGAGTGTGCACGATGGACTTGAGGTTTGACATCAGGAACTTGAGAGGTGGTGGGATTGTGAAGTCTGCCATGGAGGCGGAGAGGGAGGAGGTGGGTTGAGGCTGTGACGATGCCAATTGAGCCTGAGACGAAGAGCCTTGCTCTGTCATTGAGATGATAGATAGAGAGCAGTGACGATGTTAGGCTCTGATACCATAATAGAAGACCTGCAACATTAGAAGAAGAAGAAGACAGAGCAAAGGAATGTATTGTATTACTCTATGCCAAATACATTTCTCAGGGGGTTTTTATATAAAGGCCTAGGGAGCAGGTATTTGATGAATGTCAGAATGTCGTTAGAGGCAGTCTGAGCAATATGGATTAATGGGAGAGTGCTTCTGATATAAGTAGAGCACTTTACATAGAGTGTACCGCATGTGTATGCTATTTGATGTGTTAACACTGTCAACACCCTCAAAGAGGAGGTTACAACACCGATTATGAATGGGCCTCCGATACGTACGAAATGAAAACCTCTATTAACAAGATAATAATACTTTATCAATTTCAGAATAGTAAGACCTGCAGTCACTGATCATTTCAATGAGATTAACTCAACCACAAGATAGTTAACTCTCTAAAATTCAAGTTCGATGATGAGATCTTTGTTTCAAGTTGTTTTTATCATTGCCCAAAAGCTACAATAACAAGGTCTTTTTTACCATAAAGCTAAGTGACATCATAGGTCTCATCTTTCACAAGAACATCAAACAACATGAAAAGGGAAGAAAAATCATATTCTATTTTAATTATTGATAATGTGCGCTGGTTGCAAAATCAATCAATTCGGATGAATCAGAACTAATGGATAGATAAGTTCTAGGGGTTAATAATTTATCCCTCAATATGAACTTGCTTTCAAAACCCTCAACAAGAACAATACAACACCAAGGGACTCTCTAATATGCACAAAAAAAAAAAAAAAATTATCAATAGAAATATCTTCACTTGATGATTTGATAATCAAAATAATAAATACCAGTACTTCGAAGCTAAATAAAATCAAGTACATCCTTGGGTTAAAGAGAAACCTTATCTTCACTTGATGATTAGTTGTAGAAGGATGTAATAGTTGAAAATTAACTAAATGTACCTTGTTGATTATTTGAGGCCACAAGTCATAAACTCTCTACACCAACCCATCCATGAGATTGCTCTTTTGACTTTCAAATTAGACTTCTTGAAATGGTTTGAGCCTGCTAGAAAGTGCATTTACATGCATGATTCCAAGTCGGTTAGATTCGAAGCACCCTTTTCCTGCTTCGCATTTCATTTCCAGTAAAGTGTCCAGAGAACTTAAGCCACGTAGTTGCCCATAAAAAAGTAATTTGTTATTGTTTTAATTCCATCTTTCATAAGAATAACATTAAGAGTTTGTGGAGATCTGTTGTAGTCTCCAGAAATGCACCATACACACTCAAATGGCGCTGGTGCAAATATTAAGAAAATCTATCAATCAATTCAAAGAATCCTAATCATTAATGCTCATTCTAATACAACAAACTCAATGATGAATAGAACGAATCAAAGGGCTGCAAAGCCAGTTTTATGATCTTCTCAAGTTAGAGTACAGTGCTGACGCATTGGCCTTAGAATGTTATATGATTGAACTTTGAGATTTCGTCTAGTAAGTATCTGCTTTCAGTTGAAGGGTCCACTTTTTCTGCATTGACGACTGTAATCTTCACCCGCTGTTCATCTCCATAATGCTCTTCTTTGATCTTGATTCGGAAAAGGAACTGCACAAAGAGAAAAGAACGAATAATCTCTGCAAATTTTGCATCATCATGCTGTTTAAACATGAATAATTCCTTGGCTGAGCAGTGAAGCATGTCCTCTCCGGAGTCCTGAAAGGCAGTGACCCAAGTGACTCCAGTATGGTCCTGCACCTGAGCTTGAAGGAGATACCGATATTCACATTCTTCAAACTCTCTATCACAGCGTTCACAGCACCAGTTTCCATTATTCAGTTTTGTAACTTTCTTATTGCATTGCCTATCACCAATTATTAAGGGGCATGCAGTGTAGCAGAAATTTTCTGTCTTTACAAACGAGACAGTTGCTTTTAATGTGACCCAATCAGGCTTGTCACCTCTTCCCAAACCCTCATCCTTGATCTGAGAAACATTTTTACGAATTTCATTCAAAGGAAGTCCGGCCATAGTTTCTCTAGAGATGGAATTGGAGGAAATATTCTTACCTCCCTTATCAAACCACTCTCTCAAGCTAAGAGCTTCAGGAATTTCAGGGCTTATAAAGAGCTGGGATGCAGAGATGGTACCAACAGACTTTCCACTGAAGTCGCTTACCTTTCCTGCCTTCACAGCTAAAGATGGAAAAGCCCCAGAATCAAGCAAGTCCTGCAGTTGTCTGCCTTCTCTGTTGCAGAACTCCCCCCAAAGAGTCAGCTCAACACTCATACCTGACTTATCCTTCAAATTAGCAACTCTCCTCTGCGTTTCCATGCCATTCTTCCTCAATATAGTTACTGAAGGATTGATTGATATGACTATTCCGATAATATCCACAATTGAATTGTTCTCTGCATTCACGATATCACTTATTGCTTTGAAATTGAACTGTTGTGCAGGTATTGAGCCATCTTCTTCTGGACAAAGCTCAACAACTGAGGATGTCTCTAGAAATATTTCCCAGTCATTGCAAAGATGGTTAAAGTTCTTTTGAGCAGGTTTTAGGCTTCCCTTGCATATCATGTACACCTTTCCTACCTCGATAACACCATAAAAGCGATCAACAATAGCATTGAAGCAGGTGACTCGAATCTCTCCTCCATCAGAGTCTAGAAGATCAAAGGAAAACACTTTACCATCTCCGCGGGCATTATTATACCTCCTAAGTTCTCCTTTCGCCGTCACTCTTGCCTTGATAGCCCATCTCCCTTGATACGGGTTCAGAGCTGCAATTGGGATAATCCGTGCGGGAGCCTCATTCTTCATAATTGCCCCATGGCCTCTGTAATTTGGAGGTGGCTTATAAGAAGGTTGTACAATTGGTGGATAACTTTGGCCCTTATTGCTCGAACTTACAGATGTACCATTAGGCAGTTGATCACCTAGGAAGCCTGAGTTGTTTAATAAGGATGCCTTCTGGTTAGCAGATTCTGCTTCAGGACGACTTTCCAATTTTCCAAATACCTCAGATTCCATGATCAAAACTTCCATGTTCAGTATAACAATCATCCTGCTTCATATCAAGCTACCAGATTACAGGGATTTACACCCACTATAAATTGCTTCAAGTTATACAAGATAAAACACCTTTATGGCATATATGTCCTAGCAGCTTAAACATTAAGATCTGTGCCAATTTATTCTTGCCAAACAATGAAAATATAGTCTTCTCGAATAAAAATGTAAATATAGAAAGTTAAGCCCACATAAAGTTGTGATAAATCAGGTTAACCTTTCCCCCTAAAAAGTTAAGCATTATTGTTTCTTCCCAGCTTGATAAATTAGATATGAATACCAAAGAATTTTCTCCGCAAATAGTAAAAAAAAGAACAGAGAAACTCTACCTCCGACTTTGAACAGTGCTACATATGTATTCCAGCAGCTGAACAACTGATCCCCGACGTACTTTCCCAGCCCTCGCTACCTCGTTGAGCTGCGTAGCAAGCAACGCATGCTGAGTCGTGGTGCCATCGGACACCACAATCCGAAACCTCTCCTGCGATCCCGTTATCTTCGTGACCTCCATCACCTGAAACACTGGTTTAAGATCCAGATCGCCGGCGTTGATGGCAGCGATGCCGTTCGGCGTCAGCCTTGCAGCCATTACGGGCACAATCGAAAAATTGAAGAATGAAAGGCGGACGAGTTAGGGTTTGGAGAAGCAACGGATCAATGATATTTGATCAGAAACGGAATTCGGGAACTGGACACACCAGAAAATCGTGACGTAGGGTTTTCACGAGACTGAAAGAGAGGAATCAAAACGCAAAGGAATGAAGGGACCTTGCCCGGGAAGATCGACGGAAATTTCTCGCAGAAACCTTGGACCTCGGATTTACAAAGAAAGGGGAAATTTCAGCAATTGAATTCTATCCACCTGCGCAAATATATTTATAAATCATAAGTCGGTTCTAACGTCTGTTTTAACTGCATCCGCGTCAAGTCATTTAATAAATAATTTTAAATATTGTTTTGCTTATTTATTTATATTAATAATTATTATTATTTATTTTTTAATAAATAGTTAATAAAAATTTAATAAAATACACATTTATGAGACATTTAAGCCCAGTCTTATATCATTTCATTTCATTTCATAGTATGCCTTATTCGTAATATAACATGTCCTTGTTAATAATGGGTGAGGAAAGAAAACCAATGTATCTTAATAGAATGTAGTAAGGCTTTATACTAATTATTTATTGATTAAATTTAAATTATACTTTTGTTAGGAATTAATGCAACATTGGATCCCAATTATGAAATAAATTTTGCTTTCGGTTGAATACTCATTTATCTATATGTGATAAGACTCACATAATATTTTCATTATTGAAACATGTGAAGGTAATATTCATTTATGAGATATTTAGGATATTTAGGCCCCATCTTATATCATTTTATTTCACAGTATATATTATTCGTGACATGGGGAGAGGAATCCAAATCATCTTAACATAATGTAAAAAAGCTTTATACTAATTAATTATTGATTTAAGTTCAAATTATATCTTTGTTATGAATTAATACGGCATATGATTTCAATTATGGAGTAAATTTTCCTTTTGATGCAGTACTCTTTTATTTATATGTGATGGAACCATACAACATATTGATTATTGAAACATATAGAGATAATTTTTATTTATGAGACATTTATTCCCTATCTTACATTAATTCATTTCACAGTATAGTCTTATTCATAAATGGATATTTAAGGCAAATGCATCATATAGACAACCAAGAAGTTTTTCTTACAAACCAAGTTGAAATGGTGAAGAAGGTGATACTAATGCTACAATATGGTGGTGATTTGGTAATATATAATGACTTTTCACCTAACTTATACAGGTGGTAGTAATAAACTTATTTAAGTTTCAGCAACAGTAAAACTAAATGAGTTGAAGCAGTACATCATGAAACAATTAAGTACATAAAAGTACTTAGATAATTTATGTTTTAAATATCAATTCCCATTTGACAATGATTTTGTGGCGCAAACATCAAGGACAAAAATACATGTAAGGTTATACTCTCTGAGTCTTATTAAACCCTATTGGTTTTGTACGTTGGTGTTGAAGTAGTAAAACATAATAATAACGGAGTTATGCCAATAAAAATGAGTTAACTTTTACTTGCTTTAGTTGGTGGAACAACTAACCAAGGATCAATGCAAGTTTAGAAATGTGTAGTATTTTATTCATTTATGCATTTTTATATTTGAGTAGTTGATGTCACAATGAATCTAAATAAAATGAATGTAGGCCCAATAGACCAATTTATCAATAATTTATGGCAAGCACTTCAAGAGCACATGAAGAAATCTTGATGGAATTGTGATGTCCTAAATTGAACTTATCTGATGATGCAGATACTGAGGATTGGTACATAATCAAAGAAACTTTTTCAACCTCAGAATCTAAAGTTAGTAATGAGGACTGCGAGCAAGAAATATGAGGTGAGGAAAAAAGTAAATTAATGAGTCATGATATGTAATAACACAATGTTCTTAAGGATTTATTTAAAAAATTTGAAATTTCTGAATTGAAGCGTTGCGGCATTGTGCTTTCGAGCACAACGGCACTTGGGGGGGGGGGCGGTGTTGGGAGGGGCCAGCATTGGGATGTTGGAATCGAAGTGACAATCCTGAGCTCTGTGTTCTACAGTAACTCTAGATTGATCATGCAATGTTATTTTGCCAGGTTTAGACTGCTGCGACACTGGGCACTGAATTATATTTTTTAATATAAATTTATGCACTCAGTCATTCCTCCCTCTCCTTGTGTAGCTTGCCGGGGAAGGAATGGAAGAAGGAGGGGAGAAGGGGAAAAAGAGAGGATAGAGAGAAGAAAGAAAAAGTACTTTTGAGGTTTTTTTGTCTAATACTCTTATTACTAAAATTATTTTGATCATTATAAGTGACTTTTATCTTACATTTATTTTCAAATAATTTGATTTTGGGATTCATTCTTCTACCTAAAATATGGTTATAGTACATGCTTTAATTTTGACTTTTAATGTATTTGTCTAAATAATATTTTTTTATGTTACGTATTATTTCTTGTAGGATAAAATCATGGGCCATTCCCCTACACGAGTTGAAATGTTTGAAAAGTGTTACACAAAAGATGGGATTTCAAATAGCATTGAGGTGGGAGATGCTTTGGTAAGTATTGAAACTAACCATTTCATAGATTGACTATAGAACATACAAATATATATGTAAAGTAATCCATATTTAATATATTAAGATAAAATGAAGAAAATAAAGAGCATCTCAATTAGAAGATGTTGGAAGAGATGATATTTTCTCAAAGGTTCTTGGAAATGATAAGATTGGAAGAGTGCACATGTACGGATTGGGTATAACTCCCTATGCAACATGGGGGAAAAATACGAACTTGAAGTAGTGCATACCATCTCGTAGTAGGTTACCAGGAATTGAAGCTTTTGAAAAAAATGGAAAAACAAGTTCATGAGCAGGGTGAGGTTATTGCACAACTTAAGATGGATATGCAAAGTAGACAACAAGTGATTCACAACATATCATTAAGATGTGATCAATGTTCTCATGATGGTATGTTAAACTCAATAAACAAAGGTGCTCTTATTAAGGTAATCTAAGTAGTTAGTCAATAAGTTGTATAACAAATCTTTTCAATATTTTTATGAGAATATGTAGGATCTTATAATTGGTGTGTGTAGGTTGGAATTAAAGTTGCAGTTAAAAGTATTCATGATTCTACTAAAATCATAATGATTGGATATATTCAAAGCTTGAATCCAACACAGAGTTGGAAACTATCCATTAGGTCCAAACTAGTGTTCAATACATATAAATATTTCTGTGAATTGGGAGGAGCATTTGATTAGATCGTACAGTGCTATAAAACTATTAGACAATCGATTGGAATTTATGATGCATGGCTTTGAGCTTTAGTAAGTTTTTTTATTTTAAATATTAGTTCATATTGATTAAATTTTTTTTAAATAAAATCACTTATTTTTTAATTGTTAATTTTATTTAGGTTGTCCGTGAAGAAGATTGATAAATAATATTACGTACAAATTTGTGGAGTTCATATACATTTGTACATACCAATATGAAAGAATTAGTTTTTTACATGTAGATAGAATTTGTGTGGTTGTTATTTTTCATATTCTTTTTTTTGAGTTGTTTTTACTACTTTTATAGTTTTATGATACACAACCATGATACTTAGTTATAATCTTTTGTTTTTGTTGAGTTTTCTAGTAGTGGAAGGTGATACTTAGTTTTATTTGTTTTGTTGATGATATATTTCAAAATGAATATAGTATATGAAATTTTATATACTTGCATTTAATTTTATATCATCTTATTTTTATGTTTTTAAGGTGACAATTTTATGGCAACACTTAACTCAAAAGCTATCCCAAATGAAGCATTTGTCTGTGTGTGTGTGTGTGTGTGTGAGAGAGAGAGAGAGAGAGAGAGAGAGAGAGAGAGAGAGAGAATGAAGCATTTGTCTGTGAGAGAGAGAGAGAGAGAGTATAGATATACACTTATGTATTGATACTTAATATATTTAATCATGCATATTTTAAAATATATTTTAAATATTTTTATATAGACAATAATCTTGATTAAGCGTTAAAAAATATTTAATAATGCAATATTTTTAAACTGAATAAGCTCAAAACGTAATTGACATTTATAATTATGAATGTCAATTCTCCAATAGGCCTATATTAATAAAAAAAACATATTACTTTCATTATATATTTTACCTATGTTAAATTAAATGCCGGAAATATTGCATTGCAAAATTAATTAAGATTGTTCTAATAAATTATTAAAAAAAATAATTAAGAACATTCTTCAAAAATTGAAATACATGTTAGCTTTTCAAAGCTACTGTAAAAAATAAATTCTTTGCATAAAAAATTATTAAAAGTAGTAAAAAAATTAATAGCTAAATAAAAAATATGATTGTTGCCTAAAAAGCAAAGCAGCATGAAAGTTATCCTAAATAGATTACTAAGCTTCATTAGGTACAACTTTTTTTATACTGTAGAGAAAATAACTTTTTAAAATTGTTATAGAAAGTAGTTTTTCTAGTACAAACTTTTTTTGAAAGTAATAAAAAATAGTGACCAAATAAAAATTATGACTGCGGCCTGAAAAGCAAAGCAATAACGAACATGTCCCAAATGAAACCTTAATCTCTTTCCAAAAAAATAAAAATAAAAAGAGAATAGAAATAATAAGAAAAATTAACAGATTCAAAAATCATCTATTTAAAATATTTTCATATTAAGAACTTCTTGTATGTCAATAAAATCATCATAAAATTTTGACTCTTATTTTTTTATCATGTCTAAATAGCATTATATTACCATAATTATTTTTCCTTTATTTTCTCTCTCTCTCTATGCTTCCAATGCTTTAATTTTTATTGAAGTTTATACAAAGCTTTATGTAGTTTGTTTGTCTATACAAGAAATATTGCAAAGTGACATGCAAATTAAATATTTATTTTAAGTATAAATTTATTTGAGCAGAATGATATTATTATTTTGAAGGGGTCCACCGCTAAGCCCTCTAGCTATATTACTTTTACCTTTACAATTGCATGCAGTCCAACACATGTAATGGGACAAAGTTCATTGAATTTTGGTTATAGGCAGTACTACTTAACAATATTATATGATTGAAACGTGCATAATATTAAGAAGATAGAATAATTATATGCATAACACTTTAAATATTTATCATATTTTTTACACATATATGAATAAAATAAAGAAATATAGGATATATTAGAAATTTTATGTGAAAAGTATGTGAATAGAAAGAAACACGAGATTTGACTCTAATAAAGTGGTCTATCATAACCTAAGTCTTTATCATTCATAATAAAATTAGGTCTGACTGTTGGAAAAGGGCTATTCAGTCATAGTTGAAGCTCATGTGAACATGCTTCTGTAGTTGTAATTTTTAATTAAACGATGAAAACATAAATTTAAAATTGAGAATGTAAGATTCAAATATGAATTTCTTACAATAATATTTAAAATTTCTATCAATTAAATTATTGGCACCTATAAGTCATAACCGTTTGAATTTGACTTTTAACATGACACAATGGAAAAAAAGGATTCATGTAGCCGGCCCCACGTAGTGGAATAAAGGCTTGACGTTATTGTTGTTGTTGTATAAGTCATAACCGTTTGAAAAAGCACTATTTTATACGAATGTATATATTATATAGCTTATAAATAGTAAAATAAAAAAAATCTTTATTATGACAATATATCAAAATTTTTTCATAATTTTCACACACACACACTATATAAAAGAGCGGCTGCTTGGTTTGAAGTAAAATAAATAATGTATTGTAAAATTTAGTGTATTTTAAAATTTACCATCTAATTCATTTTTTATGTATTTAGAATTCTTCAAATTTGGGCTATTTCGAAATAGCCATAAATTAATCAATATTGTCGTTGCCCTGCACTATACCCCACCATTGTCGGCCGCACCAACTGCCAATCACCCCTGTAGCCGCTGACCACTACCATAGGCCACCTGTCGTTGTTGACCACCCATACCCACCAACCACCCGCCTCTGTCGGCCACCTATCATCGCTTGGCACCCCATCATTAGCTGGCTACCCACCACCATTGTCACGCCCTATAATCAAAATTTTGAAGAATTGTATCATTCTTTTTTAACCAGTTAATCACATTTAACTAGAGCTTACAAATTCATATAAACAACGGAAAGAAATGCATTTTTATTCATCAATATGTATCATTATTATAAGCTCAGTCATGACTCAGACAGACAAGTCTATTACTACATAAACATCATGACTACAAAATAAACTAAAAGTGCCAAAAAAAAATTTATGCATGTTATCCAGAGCCTCATATCACAGGGTCCTTAGCCTTACCTGTAAAATCACATAATGAGCAGATAGCCTAACAAGTAACCAAAATCTTATAACTGAAATCAATGCATGACAAAAGAGAAATAGTATGCTATAAATTCTGTAAGAAAACTATGTATCAATAATAATTATCTTATTTAATCAATCAACTAGTCAATCTTTTTAATTTAGTTAATTTCATTTGATCTTATCCTTCCATCGTTCACATCAGTCTATCAGTTATAATAATAGTATCAGTATCTATTTTTTTTTTTTGGGAAACCCCACGGAGGGGCCTATGCGTTAATTAGGAAAAAAATTACATGGTCATTAAAGAGGCTTCAAGCTCGCTACTGCTCGAAAGAGCTACAAAAAGAGAAAAACAAAAAACCTATGAGCTTGAGGCCTCTACTAACCCAAAAAATAAAATAACCTAGGTACATTATACGGTGCATAGGAGTGAGCACCCAAAAATAAAGAAGAGAACAGAGAACATCAGTCAGCACCAGAATCTTCTCCCGATCGAAAACTCTACAAATACCTGCAATAAGTAAATTCTTCAAAAAGAATAGAAGCACTCGGTAAACATAAGCAAAATCAAAGCAATTACTAGTAAAAATAAGGCAGCTAATAACAAAAGAGCAAACACCCACAAGGGGAAAGAGCAACCCCCTCCACATCACCTTACCAGGAGCCTCAGCTCTCACAACAATCCAACCAGAATAACAATCAAAGTAGTGAACATGCATTATCCAAAAATGCCCAGGAAGAAAATAGAGAGTAACATAGACAAGGGCGAAATAAAGAGAAGGAAAAGGCAGGGAAACATAACATCCCGGCCAGCATAGATAGAACTCCAGCATACAGCAGAAAGAGTAAATCTTAGGGTGATACCACCAGTCATATGACCAAAAACTAACCACCACACCAAGAATTAAGAGATAAAACCCAATGTGCCTGAAGAGGGCAAACCAAACCTAGGCACGAAACCAATTGCAAACCCGCTGGTAAGCCAGACACCGGGACAAAAACACTCAGCAACCTAGGCAAAAATAAAATAAGCACCCCACAAACCAAGGGCGTCCAGACGACCATAGAGAGGCAGAGAAGAGGGCGCAAGGAAGGAAAAAACCTCCAACCACCAGAGGTAAAAACCACTCCAAAAACTAAGACATAACATAAGGAACACCATCACTATCCAATCTTAAGAAACCTTTAACCATAAAAGGAAGATTAAAAACTGACAAGTTAGTCATTACATTCAAATCACAACCCCATTTAGCAATCAACTGAGCATAAGCATTCCCCTCCTCCATAATGACAGAGAAAGAGCAGTTAATAATATTCAGGAGATTCCTAATGTCCCTATAAATATAAAACAAAGACAAGGAACAAATTTTATCCACCCTAAATTAAGTAGATGATAGTCAAAATCAGAACCAACCTCCACCACCACATTCATGTAATTAAGAGTGGAACAAATATTTAAACCATAAAGCACAGCATAGGTAATAGCATAATTATCCTCACCATTAGCAACAGGACCAGTAAAACCCAAAATATACTTACCTTCTTGATCTCTAATCACACCTCCACTACCAACCCTAGAATCCTTCTTCGCAGAAGCCACATTCAACTTAAGGAAGTTGGAAGGCGGTTTCTTCCAAGAAGTACATCTAGGCACCTTATGAAAAGTATCCACCTCCAAAAAAATGCCAAACACAGCAGCCGTAAAGTGGTAATTCTTAAATTCTTAGAAGAAAGTAAATTGGCATAGAAAAGGGCAGAAACTTTATCCTTGATTTTATGGATGACACGCTGGTAGTCCATAACCACCCCATTGAAGCGAGAATTATTCCTTTCCAACCATAAAAATCACAGAATAAGAGAAGGAATCACATTTCTGACATGGCCTTTGGAATTAACAAACCAACAGTTAAGCAACGCATTAATAGAACACATAGAAGATAAAAAATTCACATGAAAGAGGTCCTCAAACTAAGTCCACACTTTAACAGCTAAGGGACTAGAAATGAAAATATGATGCATATTATCTATGTGGTAGCAGCATTGACATTTAGAAGGGAGAATAAAACCTCTTCTCTTCAAATTCTCATCCGTAGGAATAAACTTGTGTAAAATTCTCCAAATAAAAATAGAAACAGTAGAAGGAATACTTTTATGCCATATCATTTGGAAAAGCTTAGAAGAATCCTGTATAGCTCTAAAAGAATGTCAGACATCTTTAACTCTAAAACAACCATCCTTAGTCAAAGCATAAAGCAACACATCATTCGTATTAGTGTCCAGAGGGATCTTTAAAATCTGCTGAATAATGAAATCAGGAATAACAATAGATAGTTTCTGAAGATCCCAATCATTAGTAGAGAAAAAATAATTAACTTTCACCGTACGTAGCAATGGAAATTGAATTAGTTAAAGAGTCAATCGACGGGCCACACAACCAACGATCTTGCAAAAAGAAAATGTTACCTTTACCAAGGCTCCACACGATAGAGGGCTCGACCGCCCATTTGACAGAGCAAAGACTCTTCTAGACAACAGAGTTACCATTACAAAAGCTACACATGGAGGGATGTCTCCCCCCACAATACTTAGCCACCATAAACCTAGCCCAAAGACTCACATTAGCCCAAAGATTGAACCACAGCTTGTAGGAGAAAGCATAAGCCAAATCATACATGGACTTACACCCAATAGCCCCTTCTTGCAAAGTCCCACAACATTTATCATAGGAAGACCAATGAATTTTTGAAGTACTCCCCGTACCTTTCCAAAAAAATTTGTTGAAGATTCTATCAATCCTATTGCACACAGACTTAGTAGGAAGAAGAGTTTGAAAACAGTAAATTGGGATAGAACAAAGAATACTCTTGATAAGAGTAAGACGACCACCAAAAGTTAAGAAATTAGAGTCCCATGAGGAAAGCCTGTTTTGCACCACCGTGATTAAATCATCAAAGAGAAAGGATTTCTTTTTACCCTTATAAAGAGGAACCCCCAAGTACTTTAATGGAAAAAGACCCTGACAAAAGCCAGTAAGATTCTTAATAGCCACCACACGTGCAGAAGGGACTTTCTTAGCAACAATAAAACAACATTTGTTTTTATTCAAAGCCAAACCACTGATCGACTCAAAGTGATTAAAGAAGCTCACCAGTCTATTAATCCTATTCATAGAGGCATTCAAAAACACAATGAAATCAACAGCAAAATATAAATGCGAAATTTTAATACCACCCAAGGTTTTGACATAGAGACTCAGATACTTAACAAATAGATCAGCAAGTCCTCTAGAGAGGTACTTAGCTGCAATGATAAAGAGTGCAGGGGAGATGGGATCCCCTTGTCTCAAACCATGAGAGCCCTTGAAAAAACCATGGCTCTTACCATTCACAATGACAGAGAAATAGGGAGTTTCAATTCAATTCTTAATGAGGGTTATGAAATTACAATCAAAATAAAATAAATTCAAGATAGTATAAATAAAATTCCAATTAATATTATCATAAGCTTTAGTAATATCCAATTTCAGAATCATATTACCACTTCTAACCTTGACATCCAAGTCTTGACAAAACTCTTGAGCCAAAAGAATATTATCCGCAATAGCCCTCCCTTGGACAAAACCCATTTGAAAAGGGGAAATAAGCTTAGGCAACAAAACAGATAAACGATTCATGAGAATTTTAGAAAGCAGTTTATAAAAGATATATAGTGCACAGACTAATAGGTCTAAAATCATGCTAAGAATTCATAGAAATGGTTTTGAAAATAAGCACAATAGAAGTAGAAGTAAAAAACTTAGGTATGGGATTACCATTAAAAAAATTAGTCACAGCAGAAAAAGATCATTATAAATAATGTGCCAAGTTTTTTGAAAAAATTTAGACGTGAAATCATCCGGGCCAGCCACAAAATCACCATTCAAACTAAAGATCATTTCCTTCACCTCCTCAAGAGAAGGAGGAAAAGACAAGCCAATATTTTCTTCAAGAGAAATAAGATTAGGAATAATAGACTGATTGATAAAAGTAGAAGGATTAAAAGTTTTATTAAGATGATTTTGGAAAAACTGAACAGCCAAATTAGCAATATTAGCTTCATCCTCAGAAATAGAGCCATCATCCCTATTTATTTTATGAATGCAATTAATAGCTCATTTCTTATTAATCAAGGCATGAAAATATTTAGTATTGTATCACCTTCAACCAAGTGTTTAACAGCCGCTTTCTACTTCCAAAAAGTTTCTTCCTGAGCCTAAACTTTACAGAGCTCAGCCTTAGCCTCTTTCAAAAAATAAAAGTTAGAATCAGAAGGATCCAACTGGCAAGTATTCTCCAAAGTGTTAACCCTATCTTCAGCAATTAAAATGTTAGAAAAAAGATTCTTAAAAACATTATGATTCCATCAATTAAGAACTTGCTTCAGTATCTATAATATTAATATACATACAATATCAGTAATGATAATCAGAGACCAGTAACAATAATTAGTATCAGTAATCTGTACAATATCTTTTTATCAAATATTTTGATGAGGGTATCTTGTATCTTTCTCCTGAACTTATGACTTCTGTAAAAATCGCCCCTTATAAGCCCCAATCAATGAACTCCTTATAACTCTCAATCAGTAAATCACATGAACCAGTCACCCCGGCTCTTTATGACTTGCTTGTTGGGGGTAGCGTGTTCTTTGCTCTAGGATTCAAGGGCGTAGCTCCTGAAATTGTTTTTCTATTAGTGCATTCATACAACACCGTTGCACTATACATTAGAGCATTGTGGCATTGTACACGGTGGCGTTGCGAGTCAGGCTGAAGGTAGAGAGTGAAGAGAGTTCTGAAGAGAGATAAGGAGAGAGAGAGAGAGAGAGAGAGAGAGAGAGAGAGAGAGAGAGAGAGAGAGAGAGAGAGAGAGAGAGATTTGTACAATTTCTCCCAACTTTCATAGTGAACTTCTTGATGTGGTGTGGCTTCGTGATTTTTCTTGATTTTGATGTTTTTCACGTTAAATTCTTATGTTCATTTCTCTTGTTTATTTTGTTGTATGATTATTCTTCCTAGCAAATCCAACATAGAATTTTTTAACTTGTTTGTTAGATTTGCCAAGTTCAATTGCAGTATGAGATCCATGTTCCATCAAATATATTTTTATTAACATATCACTCGTCAGAGAATAAATTTAATAATTTTAAGAGTCAATTAACTTATAATTTATTTTATATCAAAATTCCTATTTCTGTAAGCTCAAATGATTAATTTTAAGATAGTGTATAATATGCATTTAACATATGATTAAGCTTTAAAGAGGAATTTTAAATTATTTTTTATTATTTTTTTGACAAACTATATTTAAAATATATTTTTATGAGTTCCACGTGCATGATATTAAAAAGCTTTAAAAGGATCAAAATGCAACTAACTGATTCTACATTTTTTTAATTCAATGTCCAGTGGATGTTTTCTACTGTATTCCTCATGCCATCAAGAAAATTTTTTCTCTGACTCACTATCATTCAATAGTAAAATATATAATAATAATAATGTATTATTATTATTATTATTATTATTATTATTATTATTATTATTTCTGCAGTTGATGCTTCAACTGCCAACTAATAGGGATGATAATGCCTATTTAGTTCCTTTACCTGGTGTCCCTTCTACGGTTATTTCTCAAGTTATTGAAAATGCTTTTGATATTAACAATACTAAAGCTAATACTATATTTATGGTGCCTATACTAATGTGAATGGTAATTCATGTGATTTACTCCCATTAGCAAGTATGTGAATCATGTTTTGCATTTCTACTGCTACTCTAAATGATCTTTTTGTTGTCAAAGTGTCTGAGCTAGTTGGACATTTTGTTCATGCGGTGATGATTGAGAGTCTGGTGTTACTAATAAAGTGAGAATTGTGAATTCCTATTTTCCCTATTTTTATGATACTTTGTTACATTTGAGTTTGGGGAAATCTACTTTGGCTTTGGTTAATTTGGTTGATCAGTCTATTTGGCTAATCTTGTGAATATTTGGCTAATTGGGGAACTGAAGCTCCTAGTAATTATTCTCAAGAGGATTTGGAGTTGAGTGTGGTGCAAATTGATAAAGAAGGATTTTCTAGCATGGTTGGTAAAAAGAGTAGGAAAAAAAATAAAAGTTTTGTTCAGCCTTTCAAATATACTGAGAGAAGATCTACTATAGCTAATGGTTCTAAGAATTAGCTCACTTGTTTGTTGGCTTCCAGTGTTGGTTTGTTTCTTGGAAGCTATGGTTGATTTCTTGCTGCCAGGGTTGGTTTCTGGGTCCTCTGTCACTTTCCCTAGGTCTTCCGGGGTTGGCTTTCTGGGTTTTTTTTCTCTGGTTTCTGTTCTGTTTGTTCGCTGTGGTCTTGTTTCCTTGCAGACTAATTTAGATTCATCTTGTCTTATGCTAGTTGGTGGATAGGTTTTAGCTTTTCAGGTAGTGCTTTATTATTTTTAGTCTTTTGGTTTGGTTTCTCTCCTTTCTGCAGATGATCAGTGCTGAATTCATTAAAGATTTTGTCGGGGTGCTTTTTTGAGGGTTGGCTTCTTGCTTCCTCCCTTTTGCTTCTTATTTGTAATTTAGATAGGATCATCGGCTCACCAGGTTTATTTTATTATGAATGTACTTTTTTGTGCTTTAGAGAGCATTTGATTTTTTAAGGACCTGTAACTTTTTCCCTAATCAACGTGTCGACCCCTCTGTGTAGGTGTATGTTAATAGTGAATAACAGATCATTATCAACCAACAATATCGATGTTGTGTAGGGGAGATAATTATTGCCAAAATAAAATTGATAATTACTTAAATTTAGTTGACTTAAAATTAAAATTGATTTCCTTTAATTTGATAATATCTTACATGAAATCAATTTAAATCAACACAAAAATTGATGATTGCATATGTTAATATCTTCAGATATATGTAATAATATGCAAATAAATCCTCTGATATGGTAAGCATAGAAATGCCAATCCAAATGTTCACTATCATAACTCAATAATATAAAATAATTTTTAAGCAAAATAATGATAAAAATAAATATGCAATGAACATAAAATCTAACTATAAGGCGTCATTTGGGATAGCTTTTTTATTTCTTTTTAAAGCACCTTTTTAGTATAAAAATTAAAATTTTTGTGCTAAAAAGTTGTTTTAAGAAGAAGTAAGAAAGTCGTCCCAAACGAAGCCTAAATCTATATGAACTTGCTCAATATTTATATGGTTCAGCCTCCTATCTATTCTACATTCAAACCCAGGTATAACTTCCATTTAATTATGATTCCCTTTAATTAAGTCAATCACTCATTTGTAACTATCGGGTGGTGAAAACCTCATATTATCTTCCTTCAACGAGAAGTACACTCTTAGACTCTCTTCCTTAAAGGAGAAACACATCTTAACTTTTTTTATAAGGAAGGGAATCACCTTTAAGCTTAGACTTTGCAACTAATCACTATATGTTGTTCTGTCTTCCTCCTTCCATCTCATTATCTCATAAAATTCTTCTCTTACTCTCGCGTTAGAGTTGCCCCTGCCTATTTCTGCCACTATCGGGCACTCCACATCCATTCCTAGCGGTTCTTTTACCAATATCCTTTGTGTTCGCTCTTTGCTTCTATTGTGTTTAGTTAAGAGTGAGATGACCTCTACAGTTTTCCCCTCCAATCAACAATGTTTACCAATTTCATCCATCAAGGTAAACATATATGAATAAAATAAAGAAATATAGGAGATATTAGAAATTTTATGTGAAAAGTATGTGAATAGAAAGAAACACTAAACTTGACTCTGATGAAGTGGTCTATCATAACCTAAGTTCTCATCATTCATAAAAAAATTAGGTCATATTATCGGGAAAGGGCTATTCAGCCATAGTTGAAGCTTATGTGAACATGTTTTTGTAGTTATAATTTTTATTTAAATGATCAAAACATAAATTTAAAATTGAGAATATAAGTTTCAAATATGAATTTCTTACAATAATATTTAAAATTTCTATCAATTTAATTATTGGCACCTATAAGTTATAATCCTTTGAAAAAGGACTATTTTATACGAACATATATATTATATAGCTTATAAATAGTAAAATAAAAAATCTTTATTATGACAATATATCAATTTTTTTTTTCATAATTCTCACACACACAGACACACTATATAAAAGAGCGGCTGCTTGGTTTGAAGTAAAATGAAAATTTCCAGCGGATTTTCATTGTTACCGGCGGATTCGGTCCGCCGATAACAAGACATTTTCTTGTAGTGGCTTGCATTATTATTAGGACTATTGAGGTAGCTAATTAGGGAAGACTTTATCCATAGGTTATTCTAACTTTGTTTAATAAAAATATTGGGTTATCCTGACTTGCTTATATATATTTTTTCATTATTAAAAGGTGGTTTGAAATAAATTTTATTGGAAATAATGGCCTTATTAGTTATAATATATGCTTTAACATGATGAAAAAGATTGACAAAGGAATGGGCCATATCCCATATTAAAGTTAAGTAAAATGAGTCAGGGCCAAGACCACTATTAAGTACCTCTTATAATAAAATGAAATCAACTCCTAAAAGCGTGTGGGATCTAGTCTAGAATCTGTAAAAGTATTCATTGAGAGAATCTCCCTTATTTTAATAAATTTTGGAGATGTGAGAGGAGTCCTTTATCATCCTTCGATTCGTGAAAAATTACTTATTTAAGGGTTTAGTGAGTTTGGTGATGGTGTAGATAATCCTAAGGGGGAAGGCGTAGAACCATATCTTGCATTGACTCTTATGAGTAGTTGGGAAGATGTGGTAAAAAAAACACTTGTTAAACATGATGGTTCTGTAGTGATCTTTATGAAAAGCTTTTTTTTTTTTTTTTGGAGAAATCCATGGAGGGGCCTACGCGTTAATATAAATCCAAAATTACAAGATCCTTAGGAGGACCTTCAGCTCACTAATGCTCGAACGAGCTACAAAAAGAAAATAAGAAAACCTACAAGGCGAAAGTCCCCTACTACTCCAAAATATAAAATTGCCTAGATACAATCTTAGGCGGCAAGGAGTCATCGCCCAAAAAAGAAAGATCCAAAAGTAGTGAATCAGCACAATCTTTCTACAAAAAAAATCAACCACGCCACCATAATCCTCCGAACTGCAAACCTGCTCAAGGAAAAAACTCCAACACAAGAAGGTAATGCAACAAATAGTATCGCAGTAAAAAAGAGAGTTGAATAAGAATAAAATATTATAATTGACATAGCTAGATAAACTAGCACACCAAATGTTCACAGCAGCCCCCTTAGTGACAGTTTTGGTTAGAAACCCATATGTAATCCATCTGATAAGGAAATTATCAGACAGACAATCGGGACAAAAACAAGCACCAGCAACCCAAAACCAATCCACATAACAAAATTTGACAACAAAATGATCCGAAGCAGTGCAACCCCGATATGAAAAACTAGTTAGTGAATCAAGATTGTTAATTTTAAACTTCATCATAAAAAATATTATCATGTCAAACTTCATAAAAAATTTTAAATGCACTAATCAAATACTAAACATATAAAAGTAATAACCTAACATGTGGTTTAGATAGTTAGATGATTCATTAATTTCATGGTGTATGAGTACTCAAAAAAAAAATTAGCATAAATAAAGTGATATCCAAAAAATATTTAAGGCATCTGATTAAGAAAATTACATGTGGAAACATTACATCTTGTATGGACAATTATAAGTTATTTATTTCTCCAACAGATTTGATAAATAGGTGAATCACATTATAAAACTTAATCAAATTAGATCCCTAAGTTGACCTTAGATTGTATAGAAAAACAATATTTAAATTTGGAGTCATTCATGGCAAGGGATATGGCTTCGTCTCTTGAAAAAAAAGGGAATCTAGGGATGCAGAAAGAACCAATGTATGTGAGACAACGTCACGTGAAGAGCAAAATACGTTTGGCGATGTCATTAGTTATCTTTTGGAGAGTTCAAGGTCGTGGAAAGATGGAACACACATTGTGTAATTGAATGATGATTTTTGAACTCATCCAATTTGAGCTAATTTCGAATTCATAAAAAATGAGTTATTTGAAGTATTCGAAATTTCTTAGAGAAATATTTTGAATTTGTTTCTTTCATCAAAATATAAGAAAGTTAAAATCTTTGTACTTCAAACACAATATACTTCTTATATTTACCACCAAATTGCTCTTAAATGAGTTTTGAATGGTTTTAAATATTTCATTTAATAGCCACAATAATATATATTGGAATTATCATTTCTGATATAAGGAAAATAAAAGATATGTCCTAAATTTAAAGAGGAAAAAAATTCTGTAATATGCATAACTTCATACTATTTTTCTAAAATTGAATAAGGATAGAGTTACCCTTAACCCCTTCACAATTTCATCCCTAGCCACATTAGAAGCCTCACTTAACACTGATACTATCACATACAAAACTATGATAAACCAACAACTTATAACTCAAGAATAAACAATAAATGAGTTGTTCCTAGAATCCACCTCCAATATCAAATAAAGAGGTTAACAATTGCATTTGATCATCATCAGGAAGGCAATCAACATCCTCATCATTCAACATCCAGGTCTCAAAATCCTGTAATCCTTCAAACTCCATTACACTCGCCTGAGCAGAAAATGCAACACTGTTGTCATAATCAAAGTTGTTGTAGTTCAAAACCATATTCTCTTCCACCTGAAACAATTCCTTAAAAAGCTCTTCTTCTACCATGGGACCAACTTTGCTACTTTTGGGCATCTCACTAGCCACCTTAGCCATTGACTGTTCTGCTAATTGCATGCTTGGGATATCCTGCTTGCTTGTTGAAGAAGATGGAAGCTGCATTGGAATAGCTACATTATTGCACCTTATGACCATTGTTCGGATTAAAGTTTTATCATTTTTTGTAGCTTTTGATGGTGTTGAAGATGATGGTGATGGAAATATGATATTAGAAGCAGGAGGCCTTTGTATGATGCTTGGGCGGCTTGGCTGATTTCTTTGATGGTGAAAGCTCGCAATCTTGCCTAAGGTTGTATTCCAATAATTTTTTATTTCATTATCTGTTCGACCCGGTAGTCTTCCAGCAATCAATGACCATCTATAAATTGATGAAAGAGAGATGTTAAAAAAATCTTAACAGTGCTAACAATGAAAGTTTTCCTGATTATGAGAGCTCATTTAATTGTTTACAATATTTTCCACTCTTTTTTCATGGAAATAAAATTTTAATAACATTTTATAAAATATTGGTCCTTGCATTGTATTTTTAAAGGATGAGAAATTGGCAATAGCAATATATATCATTAGTGTTATTAAACCATGATGTTGTGCTATTAAACTATTATATTGCCTGTCAAGTTGAAGACATTGCCACATTTAGAACTCAATAATATTGATAATGATTTAATTTTAACTATATAAGACATTTGAAGTTTTACATTAAGAGCATGAGGAAAATTTTAACATTAGATTCACTGATAATGATGAGATGGAGGATCATAATAATGAATAAGAAAAATCAATTTCTAATGACATAGATGATAGAGAAAAAGAACATGCATCATTTTATAATTATTTATTTTTTTAATTAAATTCTTATGTGTTTATTTCTTATTTATAATTATGAAAATGTCTATTATGCTAATCAATTTATATAGACTTATTTACGAAACTAATGTCCTAGTCAAGGAACTTCTGACTATGATAAATTGGGCTCTTCTTTTTACATTGGATTCTCCATTCCCATAACAAAGCATAGAAGAAGGATGGTAAGTAGAATTTTTTTATAAAATTTAATGAAATAGTTTTTATGCATAAGTATAATAAAATTTCTATATATGTGCTATTATAAGAAAAGTTGATAGAATGGGAACTAATTTTATCTAAGTTGCACATTTGTATAGTAATTATAGGTAAAGTGATGATTTATTACTGGCCCAAAAATATTTTAATAAATCTATAAGTTTAATATGTATAATTATATTTACTTATGAGTTATACTAAAATTTCATCATTTGATCATAATTATAATTATAAATTTATAAGAGCATTATTCACAATTGAAGAAGATGACATCTAGTTAGTCTTCTAGAGAAGGTAGTCTTTATCAACTATCAAAGACTTAAATATGAAAATAGGATACCTGAGGAGTAAAAAAAGGCATGTTATATGATGTTGGCTCATATGAGAAAGTATTAAATATGTCATCTTCAATGCCTAAATTAGAAGCTTATGGTTGAAAAAGTGAATGATAAAATTATCAATTTTGAGTGATATATGTAAGCTAATATGGAAGCAAGGAAGGATGATAATCAACAAATGATATAAGAGGTACTAATCTAGTTCATAGTTTAATCTACCACTAACACCACCTAATCAGGAGAATTAGGGAAATGAAGATGAAAAAGATTAGAGGGGTGAGGAGGAATTGTAGTGCATTGATAATTTTTAGATGTATTTATTTACTATTTTTAATTTGTTATTATGACGTAATAAACCGTTTATTCAATTAGGTGATTGTAAATTTTGTTTGTTTTTAAATATATTTCTATTGTTATGCATTGCAATTGTAATTCAAAATATGTTGTTATTTACTAAAATTATTATTTATTTTCAAACAAAAAATGGTATGAGTGGAGGGGTTATACCATCAATTGGGCCAATGAAAAAAGCCATCAGTCCCACTATGTATTCATGAAATTTTTGGCACAATATAGAAAAAAAAATTAACAATCTGCCTAATGCAGATGATTTTGGCATCAAAAATTTTGTCAACATAGGGCAATACTGATGGTTCTTTTTGTTGGCTCCAATGTGAAAAAATCGTTGACCGATGGAAAATCCACCAGTTCAATTTCTAAATGTTCCATCAGTGAGCCTAATAAATGATAATTTTTTATATCATAGCTATGATAGATATTCATCGCATATTTATCAGAATTAGGAAAGAAATATCTTCAAACATTAGCAACGACATTTTACCATTGCACTTTTTTCCATCATAAAAACAATCAAAATTAATTTTGTTGACTAAATTTGATTATTTGTGATGAAAACCTTTGTTGGTAGTAACCATTTTCTTTAATGCCCTCTCTTGGCTCTTTTTCAATACTCATCTTGAGAAGCTGCCCTTCTCAGCAACTCTCCTCCCTAAAAGTTAATCCTCTCAGCCACTTATCTCATGAAGTCACTTGTTGATAGTGAATTATTTTGGTCGCGACATCAGAGATATCCAGTGAAGTTGTCCTTGCATGGCAACTTCTTTTGGTAATTATTCCGCTTTGACATATCATCCCTAATGAGAACTATTTATAGCGTGCTCTCATGAATAATTTCTCTTGATAAAAGTCTGACTATTTATAGTTAATAGGCTTCATTAAATTCAGTTATCTCAAGACTCAAGCATTATAAGCTTCACTGGATTTTCTACTTGGTTTTAATCGATTATGGGAATACTGGTGCTCTTCACCTGGTTCTTATAGTGAATTCTATTGGTGGAAAGTGTGATACCTTCCCTCCCCTTATTATGCAGATTTGCTACATTTACTGGTTTTATTTTCTGTATCAAATTACCTTTTTGTGTTGGAGTGTCTTAATTATGCAGATATGGGAGCTGGACATTTGGCGTGATATTTTTTTGCAGGCACATCGCGAACTCAAGATTTTTGGGTAACTGGAGGTTAACCTACTTTTTTTGCAGGAAGAATGTGCTTATTGCTCTTATTTTGTTCTTCCTTTTTTGGATGCTGTCTTCTTGCAGCCCTAGAATATTATTAGGTATGTTTGTAAATCATAGTATAAGGAACCACCAGCTCTTAGGTTTTATTTTATTCTTTTTTGTAGCTCTTTTGAGCATTAGCGGGCTAGAGGTTCCTTTTATGGACCTTGTAATCTTGTTTTTGAATTAACACGTAGGCCTCACTAAGGGTTCCCCCACCCCCCCCATCCCAAAAAAAAAAAAAAAGCATTATAAGCTCCACTATGGTTTTTTTCTTAGCACTTAGCAAACAAGATCTTCTAATATTAATTGTCTGTTTAGAATAATCTATCTTTTTTATTTTTATTTTTTTAAGATGAAATTTATTTCAAATGTTTTTAATTATTTTAAATAGATTAAAATATTTGTAAAAATAGTTCAAAATAATTTTGAAGTTCTTTGAGAAATTTTAAAATGGGTTTTATATTCCCAACCTAAATATATCCTAATCTAAATGATGATTTGCCTAAGAATTTTGAAGAAGAGTTCTGCTAAAAGTTCTAACCCAGATGATAAATATATATGTATCACATACGCATTGTGCAAGAGAAAGCAAACCTATTGCCAAGGAGCTTATGAAGCCTGATGATGAGGTCGTCCTCTTCCTCGGAAAAGTTTCCACGTTTAACATTGGGCCTTAGGTAATTTAGCCATCGGAGCCGACAGCTCTTCCCAGATCTTTTCAACCCTAATTCATCAAATTTGTAGATTCATAACAAAAGATTATATTAAAAAATAAAATAAAATAACAAAAGATTATTTTAAAAAATATAACAAATGATTATTGATAAAAACTAAAAACAAAAGATTATTGATAAAATATAAAGAAGGAAAAGACGGTTGAAAAAATAACATTTTGACTATATATATATATATATATTACAAACAAATTCAATTGTCATGTTATATAATTGAAAAATATATTAGAAGGAATATTAATGATTTTCAAAATCCGGTTTCTATAGTATTTTTTTTTAATTTGATTATTTAAATTAAAAATAAAATCCTTATTAAAATGTTTATATATGATATATAATCAAAAAATTAAATTGGAGACCATCTGAATTTTGATTTCAACAAATTTATAGTCGAACTGAACGTCTCGAAAATACAAACACAATGACACCAAATTCAACTCAATCCGAGGCCAAATGAGTCCAAATCAAAAACCTGACGCACATTTGGAAGGTTCAAACCATAATTTGGATTTCCAAATGGTTTCCAAACATGACATGCTTATAGTCGAATCGAGCGGCCCGACAAGTCGAATCCAACGAGCCCAAAATCACCGAATTCTGATATCATTAAGACATTCAAATGAGAATAATTTATAATCTAAAAATAATTATTGATATAAATATAAATTTTAAAAAGTTTTTAAAAAAAAACGGTTTCTTAAGAAACCGGATTTTCATGCTCCGGTTTTGCTCCTTTTTAAATTTTTTTTTAAACACGATCCATCTACTTATTTATGTATTAAATACGCTCCTTTTTATAATTTGTCATATATATATATATATATATATATATATATATATACTGCACAGTCGTCCATTTGCCTTCTCCATGAATATTGATGAAAGCCGTCAAGAGCTTGTCTTCCGCAGTAGTCCATGCTCCCTTGTTAATCCCATCCTTGAAACAGCACGAATTCCTGCCCATCATTTCTCTCTCTCTTCCACAATCTCTCCCTCTCTCTCTCTCTCTTCTGGTGTAGTTTCAGTTTGTTTGAGAGGTTAGCAGAGGACCTATTTATAAAGAAATTTTTTTTCTGACAGCCCAAACAGTGTGATACTCTGCCGATTGAGTGAGCTGACCGTTAAACCATTATCTAATTAAGTGTTTTTAACTTTAAACTTACCTTCAAATTTTAGCTGAGTTGAAAATAAAGAAGCTATTGAACAAGATAGCAGTAGCGTTTTTTTTTTTTTTTGGGAAACCCTCTGTCGGGCCTTCGTGTTAATTAAAAAAAGATATTACAAGGTCCTTAAAGGGAACCTTCAGCTCGCTAATGCTCGAAAGAGCTACAATCAAAAGTAAAAGAAAACATATGAGCTGATGGTCCCCAAAACTAAAGATACAAAATCACCTAATAACATTCTAGGTCTGCCAGAGGACAGAACCCAAAAAAAGGGAGAAAAATAGACCAAAACTTCATCCCCAAGTATCTACCAAAAAAATCCAGCTTGAGCTCCAAGGGATTGTCCACAGGGACCTGCATAATAGAGCTACCAAACCAAAACATGCAGCAAAAAGGCTGAGCAACAATAGCATAAAGCAAATTAAAGGGCCATAAGGATACGGTAATCTGGAACTTCCACCTATGATCAGCCATCCCTAAGCATAAGAATAATAAATCCTGCATATCACTGGTGCTGGCTACGCAATGCAAAACAATCCCAATAAATAAGGAACCAACATTAAATTTAATAGAATTAAGTATACTCCAAACAACATTAAAAGTCATAAAAGACAAACCACCAAAAATGTCCATGTTATGAAAAACGAATAGGGCAATCCAAACATCAGTACAGGAGATCTTAACTTCCCCCAACAAATAGCAGAAATCATCTTGACTAAAATGATTGGGGTGGACCTTAAAATTATCAGGATAGTCTCCCAAAAACCAGCACCATATGCATAAGATAAATAACCCATGACTATCACTGCTGGTGGCTAACCAATGTAATACAAGATTAATAATCCCAATGAAAAAGAAACCATCAATAACGATTATAGCATTAGGATTACTCACAACCATATTAAAAATCTGAAAAATCAAACCACCAAACAAATCCTGGTTATGAAAAACGAGTAAGGCAAGGCAAACGTCAGTGCAATAGTTCGGAAAATCCCCCAACAGATAGAAGAAAGCAGCATGACTCAAGTAATTAGAGTGGGCCTTAACACTAACAGGATAGTCTCCCACAACCCAGCACCAGATACAAGCATTTAACCATAACCAATAACCCCACAAAATGTAACATAAACCGGAAATAGCCAGAAGGAAAAACTTATAAACAGCACCACAAGAGCAATACAACCCAACTGAGAAATTAACGGAGGCACAGGAACCCTCGAGCACCATAAAGAAGGAAAGGCCCTGAATCAGGCAATCAGAAGCTAAAAAGATCAGCACGGACTTCTCCATCAACAGAAAAAAGAACCAAAAGACCACAACCAGAATCCAGAAAAACCAGACAGGGAAAACAGAGCACCAACTCACAGCTAGAGAAAAAACCAGCCAACATCAGCCTAAATGAATATAAGGCAGACCCGTTTTGTCCAGATTAACCAAACCTCTTAACAGAGAAGGTAGGTTGATACTAGTAAATTCATGCATCTCCTCAAGCTGACAGCCCCATTTAGCCAACCAGTCAGCACAAGTATTACCTTCACGATACATATGAGCAATAGTATAATTAAGAGTGGATAGGGAAAGTTTAATATTTCTAATAGTATAATAATTTTGGGGATGGCACATAGTATCCTCATGAATTATCTGAAAAAGAAGTAAAGCATCCACCTCAATAGAGACATTAGTAATCCCCAATCTATGACAAAACTAAAGACCCTTAGCCAAGCTTAAAATTTCAGCAGTAATAGCATTGCATATATTAACAGGGCCAGAGTAAGCTAGAATAACCCCACCAACTTGATTACGGATGATGCCACCCACACCAGCCTTCGAGGGCCCAACCGAACTATCCGAGTTGAGTTTAACAAAAGGATTAATAGGTTTAAGCCATCTAACAACACGGTCAGCTTTAGGCATAGGTTCATAGTTAACAGTTATGCCAAACTTGAAAGCTAAGTCAAGACAATTCCTAAAATTTTTCACAGTAATTAAATTGGCAGAAAACAATTGTAAAACATTATGTTTAATATTCATAATAACCTGAGTCGCATCCATTTTGGTATTATTATGTTTGGCCTCATTTCTAGCCTTCCATAGAAACCACAAAATAATCACCGGCAAGCAATTGTGAATATGATCTTTAGTCTTAGTCACCCAACTGTTAAGGATAGCTAAAATATCACTATACCTATGTGAGTAGTTTTTGTTGGCTAGGTCAAAAAAGTATCTCCAAACTTTCTGAGCAATAACCCCATCAATAAAAACATGATTAATGTTTTCAAAGTCAAAACTGAAAGTTTGATAGGGATGTTAAGCCCTGATGAACTAGTCCTGAGGCTAACCAAGAGGGGGGGTGAATTGGTTATTTAAAAATTTGAGAGCAACAGCAAAAATCTTTTCTATGATATACAGCGGAAATAAGTAAAAATCAACCGAAAAGATTAAACACAAATTTCACCCAAGCAGATAATCACAGAAAAACTAAAGTGCAGAAAGTAATCAGAAAGAACACACCAGAATTTTATAGTGGTTCAGTCAACTTGACCTACGTCCACTCCCCAGAGCCTCCCCTCCGGGTATTGCACTAACTCAAAGTGTCTCTCCTTTTGCTCCCAGAGCAAGGCGGAGAAGCCTGTACAAAAAACCTCCTTTTCACCGACACGGTGAGACAGAGAACCCAACCTCCTTTTGCTTCCTCCTGAAGCAGGCAGAGAGCCTCGGACTCCTTTCGCTTCCTCCTGAAGCGGGCAGAGAACCCCGGATCTTCTTGTGAATGATCCTCTCACAAAGAACACCAACATAAAGAAAGACGACGAGCAGAGAAGACGACTCTGATCCTTCCTTGGAGCAACCTTCGTGAACCCCTCACGAACTCCCCCTCACAAGATCCTCTCTCTCTCTCCCAAACTCTCTCTCTAGAGTTTCTCTGGAAAGGAAAGTGGCAAAAAGATTTTTCTTGTTGAAAGAAAAAGATCTTTTATAGGAGGGCTCAAAATTTGCCCTAAATCTCAACTGGTCGGCCTAGATCGTCCAGGATGATCGATAGATCGTCTTGTACGATCAGTTCAAAACCAGCTGCTTCTGCCTGGACGATGTGGCTCTTCTGGACGATCAGTAGAAAAAGTTGTTCATATCGTCCCATACGATTCTGCGATCGTTCGGGACGATAAGTGTAAATTGAGGAATTTCGTCTAGAAGACCGCTCTGGTCGTCCAGAGAAACTTGTGCTGGACAACCCAAAAATGACTTGATCGTCCAGGATGATCAGGATATCGTCCTGTACGATTAGTTCAAAATGTGCCCAAATCATCCTAAGCACAGCTCTGGACGTCCAGCTGAAACACACTAGACGATCATGTTCGTCCAGGACGATCCTGCGATCGTCCAGGATGATATGATCGTATCAATCAAGTATTAATTGCTTTCCTTAATTACCAGACTAATTTATGCATAATTGTATTGGATCATCCAGGACGATCAGACCAAATATCTTAAAATAAAAGCTTACCTAACTTGATCTGGCGGCAGAGAATTTTTGATTTGAGCATATCGTCCCATACGATGCAATGATCATCTAGGACGATCTATTTAATCAAACACTTAACTTGGTCACCCTAATTAGAGTTTCTATTTTTACTTGATCGTCTAGGATGATCTGAACAAAAACTTGAACAGAAACTCTAATTCACTCAAGCTCTCCACCTGAGTGTGTGTGTGCAAGGTTACTTAGCTAGGGGATTAGTTACATTACAATTGGCTCAAGAAAAGGAAAATAGTACACTTAGACACACTTGGACCCGATCTTGAGTTGGCTTGAGTTGCTCGTGATCTTTTGTGCTTGAAACGGGTTAGCCAAGTAAAACACAATAGAAACATGTTTGTCATCATCAAAACTAGATTTGCAATAATCTCTCCCTTTTTGATGATGGTAAGCATATGTGCAGTAGTTTAAAAAATAAAATAACTACGAGATCGAAAAGTAAATTTTTTCAAATTTCATTAAACAAAAAGAGCAGTACAGGAAACACAAGTACAAAATATAACAATAACAAAAACTACTACACCTGACTCCCCCTTTTGACATCACAAAAAGGAGGAGGAAAAATAGAACCAATAATACAAATAAAATAGTGCAAACAAAACACAGAACCAATAGCTACAAAATATAACACTAAAATGGAGGCGGATCCTGATCAGAAGGAGGAGGTGGCTTTGGTGGGTTGAAGTAACTGTGAATGGCTGTAAAGTGGGCTCCAATCCAGGCAATGTCCTGGTCATGCTGATTTTGCTGCTGAGCAGCATAGTCAGTAAAGCGCTGCAGGTCCTTAGCGTGCCGCTGCTCCTAGGAAGTAACATAGGAGTCGAATCTTGCCTCCCACTGATCAAAGTGCTACACCAGATGGTCAAAAAGAGAAGCAATATGAAGGGGAGCAGGTGCATCGGGTGCAACAGGAATGGGAATAGCCTCTTCCTCTTCCTCCTCAACATCCAGGGCGGGCTACGGATGTAATCGGGTGCTGTGTAGGACATGGAATGAATTGTTTGTGAAGAAGGAAGGAGGGACTGGATACTGCAGATCATATTTATTTTCTAAGGCATATGTAATGATATGACCTAAAGTTAGATTTGGACGACGTCTATGACCCAGATCCCTAATAGTGGTGAGGTGCTTGATGTATCGGATAAGAAGGTCAGTGGCATTAAAGTCTCGGTGGGCCAAGCTATAATATGTGGTCAGAGATAATAGGGGGGTGATGTGAATCCGATCCACATCCTTTGGAATGACGGAGGAACGAAGGACGTGCTGAATGGTCCGTGCATCCTTAAGGAGGGAAGTGGAAGCATTATCGTGGTAGGGTGCATTCGTATTTCGAAAAAAGTGATTGGCGACACTCCAATCATAGTCAGGGTCAGTAATCAGAGTGTGGATTTTTTCGCCAGTCACAGAAAATTGAAGGATGTTGTGAAAGTCTTGTGCAGTGAGTTCCACGGGATGTTGATTGACCTATGGAGAGTGGAATAGTCAGCAGAAATGCGCAGATTTGTGAAGAAAACTTGAAGAAGTTCAAGGCTGAATGGAAAGGCTAGTGTAAGGATGAAAGTGAGGGAGGTCCGTGCGAAAAGATCAAGAATATAATAGCTAAGGGTGCGGGGGTTTACTATTTTTGACTGCGTGATCCCCACCTGACGATAGCGCTCGAAGGCAGCCTGATCGGCTGCATTGGGAAAATGGGGATCAACATTTCCCCGCGAGGAACTCGCACCCTTTTGCCTAGAACGCTTCCCGCCAGCCATTAGAAAGCACAAGTGAGGGAGAGTGAAAGGAGAAGTATGGAAAAAACTGAAGAAATCGGCTGTTTAAATAGAAGTCGGTCGGATCGTCCAGGATGATATGAGCTTTTATGATGGCCAAGATGATTGGTCAAAAAGGCGGTCAAATCGTTCGGGACGATCAGAGATCATCCGGGATGATTAGACACAGGCGATCATCCCGAGGAGTCAGGCTAGACGACCGTTGATGAAAAGTATTATCCCGGACGATTAGGTGGATCGTCTAGGACGATGTGCAATAACTGTGTCGGATGGGCCGAATTTGAATCGACCAGCTATTGACACGTGGATCGTCCAGGACGATGTGGTGAATCGTCTAGGACGATGACCAATAATTGGCGCATGCTCAGCCATCCAATCAGATCAGGAAGATATGGATCATATCGTCCAGGACGATGTAAGGATCGTTCAGGACGATCACCAATAATTGGTGTTCCTTAGCCGTATGATCAGATTGGGGACGATTTTGAATTGATCATCCAGGATGATGTTTGTATCGTCCAGGACAAAAAAGATCGTCCAGGATGATATGTGGATCGTCGAGGATGATGTGAATAAAATAGAAAAAAGATGGAAGATGGAGATGATCAGGATTCCAAAAATATAACCATTAAAAAGAAAAATAAAACCAAAGGAAATAAAATGTGAAACGAGAACACAAAAGCAATGATTTTTTTTTTTTGATCAAGCTGCTCAAAAAAATCAGAATTTTTCCTTGATTTTAGATCCAAAAACCAATAAGAAGACGATTGACAGCAATGAAATCCAAAAAAAATTAGAAAAATTGACTTTCATAACTCCCACCTCGGGCACCTTATAGATGCAAATCTCTTTCAAAATAAAAATCCAATTCATAAGAAAAGTAATTAGATTCGAAAAGAGATCCTTTCAAGCCTCGTTCCAAAAAAATATCTGATATAATAGTGTTACAAAGTAATAAATCAAAAATCAGGACTTTCAAACTCAAGCTTTTAAAAATATTAAGTGGCGCACGAATTTTTCTAAGACATTTAACGATCTGAAAGGGAAGAAAGCTTGGTTTGGGCTCATTTTGTGCCTCTTTTTCAATTTGATTGGCGCTTTGCACATCTTTTGATTTTTGATACACTTTGTGTATCTTTGAGTTTGGCGACATTTCGCATCTTGTCAGCTTTGGGCTCATTTTGTGCCTCTTTTTCAATTTATTTGGCGCACTGCACATCTTTTGTAAGCTTTCTCCCTCTCAAAACTGTTAATGGATCTCAGCTGTAAAATTACCTTCCCGACATAGGAGACGCTCTCTATAGTAAGGAAGAGTAATTCACAAAATAAAAACCATATGTCGTATGATAAGTGCAATCACTTGGTTTAGAAAATCATAATAATGACTCAAGACTTTGAAAAATACTATTCATATGAGGTAGATTACTGTAGGAAGATAAAATAGATCTCTATTTCAAAAACCAACTTTTTAATTTTAAAGTAGATTCTTATCCAAAAGAAACAATACGCCATTTAAGGGAGTTAGAGGAAGAGAAATAATCATCAATGTTTCTTCCATTTAACAGATCCAGTGGAATCAATCACTGCTTATAAGCTTCCAAATCAAAACAAGGTAAAACTCTCAGTCATAAATCTAGTCTATCAGAAGTAGCGAGCAGTGATCGGATTTTAAAAAGTATAAAATAGTAAATAAAAGAGATGAATCAGTGAATAAAAATAGGTAGAAAATAACATCAAAATAAATACTCAAATCAAACTAACAAGACTAAAGTGATTTTCACAGCAGAAAAATAAAAATTAACATAAAATAGATAATCAAATCAAGCAACTAACTAATAGAAACATAATAAAAAATAGACAAATCAGAAATCAGTAGCCATCAGAATTAAGCATTTATATCAATCAATCCTAATCTGGTCCACAAAATGCTGAATGAGTCAAAGGCCAGTGGTTTAGTGAATATGTCAGCCAGCTGATTTTCAGTTGCTACATGATGTAGCTCAATGTCCCCTTTCGTAACATGGTCCCTAATGAAGTGATGCCTTATATCAATGTGTTTGGTTCTAGAATGTTGGATTGGATTCTTAGATATGCAGATGGCACTAGTATTATCACATAGAATAGAAATTGTGCCCACAGGTAATCCTAAATCCAAGACTTATTGCTTCAACCAAAGAACTTGTGCCACACAACTCCCTAAGGCAATGTACTCAGCTTGAGCAATGGAAAGTTCAACTGAGTTCTATTTTCTACTGGACCAGGAGACTAACGACTGTCCTATGAATTGATAAGTTCTAGAAGTGCTCTTTCCATCCACCCTACACCCTGTAAAGTCAGAATCAGAATATCCAATAATCTCAAAAGAGGTGTTGTGCCTAGGGTACCAGATTTCTAGGTTTGGGTTCCCTAAAAGATATCTAAGAATTCTCTTAACAGCAGTCAGGTGGGACTCTTTGGGATCAGCCTGAAACCTAGCACAAAGACAGACACTAAACATGATATCAGGTCGGCTAGCAGTCAGGTAAAGCAGTGATCTAATTATTCCTCTATACTTTTTCTGATCAACTAATTTTCCACTTGAATCCTTATCTAACTGAACAGAGGAGCTCATGGGAGTGTTGATTGGCTTAGCTTTGTCCATTTTATATTTCTTCAAAATGTCCTTAGTGTATTTAGATTGATAGAGAAAGGTTTCATCATCCATTTACCTTATGCTAAACCCCAAAAAGTAGGATAATTCTCCCATCATACTCATCTCAAACTTCTTACTCATTATTTTAGAAAACTCATCATATAAATATTAATCAGAAGATCCAAAAATTATATCATCAACATAGATCTGGACAATGAGTAAGTCATCCCCTATTCTCCTCAGAAAAAGGGTGGTGTCTACGCTCCCCTTAACAAACTCTCTTTATAACAGGAATGTACTAAGACTCTCATATCAAGCTCTGGGTGCCTGTTTCAATTCATATAAGGCCTTTTTTAATTTATAAACATGATTTGGATATTAGGAACTCTCAAAACCTGGGGGTTGTTCTACAAAAATATCCTCTTTTATTATCCCATTTAAAAAGGTACTCTTGATATCCATTTGAAACAGCCTAAATCCCTTATAACAGGCAAAGGCTAGTAGCACTTTAATGGCTTCCAATCTAGCTACAGGGGCAAAGGTCTCCTCAAAATCAATCCCTTCAATCTGATTATACCCCTTAGCCACCAATCTTTCCTTATTCCTAACCACCACACCAGAATCATTCATCTTATTCTTAAAGATCCACTTGGTTCCCACAATACTTTGATTTCTAGGTCTTTCTACTAACTCCCAAACATCATTCCTTACAAATTGATTCAATTCTTCTTGCATAGCTAAAATCCAAAACTCATCCGAAAGGGCTTGATTGATGTTGGTGGGTTCAGTCATTGAGATAAAGGCAGAGTGGTTTACTTCCTTCCTAAGTCCAAGCCTAGTCCTAACACCTTCAGAAGGGTCTCCTAAGATCAGTTCTTTAGGATGACTCAAAGAATATCTCCAATCTCTAGGCAGTGTGGTTTGAGGTTCTACCCTTTCCTCCAGATTTGCATTTTCAACCCCTTGAGTAATCTCCTCTACCTCTTCATGTTCCTCAACTATATTCACCTTAGGATCAGATTCATCAAACACCACATGAGTTGTCTCTTCCACCACCAAAGTCCTCTTATTGAACACCCTAAAGGATTTCCCCACACTAAAATAGCCTAAGAACACTCCTTCATCAGATTTGGGGTCAAATTTTCCTAAGGGTGATTTCCCGTTGTTTAGAATGAAAACCTTACTGTCAAAGACATGGAGGTGGGACATGTTTGGAGTTCTACCCTTAATAATCTAATAAAGTGTCTTATTCAGATTTGATCTCACATTCACCCTATTCAGCACATAACAGGCAGTGTTCACCGCTTCAGTCCAAAAGTATTTTGGAAGTGAATACTCAGCAAGCATGACTCTAATGGCTTCCACTAAGATCATGTTCTTCCTTTCAGCTACCCCATTCTACTGAGGGGTCCTAGGAGCTGAAAAATTATGACTAATCCCTTGCTCCTCACAGAAACTTCCAAACTTTACATTTTCAAACTCTCCACCATGATCACTATGAATAGTCAAGATCTCACAGCCTAACTTCCTCTGAATCCAAGTGGAGAAGGACTTAAACTTATCAAATGACTCAGATTTGTGTGACAGAAATTTAATCCAAGTGAACCTCGAGTAGTTATCTACAATCACAAACCCATAGACTTTTCGCCCTAAGCTGGCAGTGCTAATGGGTCCAAAGAGATCCATGTGAAGGACTTCTAAAGGTCTAGAGGTGCTAATATCCTTAACAGAGTGAAAGGAGGACTGAACTTGCTTTCCTAACTGACAGGCATCACACAGGTGATCCTTAGTGAACTTTAGCTTGGGCACACCTCTAACTAAGTCCTTTTGGGTGACCCTCCTAAGGGTTTTCATACTGGCATGACACAATCTCCTATGCCATAACCAAGACTCATCAGCAGCAGTTTTTAAGCAAATTGAATTTTCAGCCTTAATGCAAGTTACATCCAGCTTGTAGACATTATTGATCCTTTATCCCTGCAAAACAATTTTGTCATTTAAGCTTAAAATGTAGCAAGTAGGTAGGAATTTGATGCTGTATCCATTATCACAGAGTTGACTGATGCTCAGCAAGTTATGTTTCAGTCCATCTACAAGTAAAATATTAGCAATCATAAAACTCTTTGAATCACCAACTATACCTGAACCTACCACCCTTCTGGTGGTGTTATCTCCAAGTGTAACCTTGCCTTCAGCCCTGGCCTCCAGTAAAATGAACTGATTTACATCTCCAGTCATATGTCTAGAACATCCGCTGACCAGGTACCACATGCTCTCACGAGGTCTTGTGTGAGAGCACACCTATAAAATCATCAAACGTCAGTTTTAGGAACCCAAATAGGTTTGGGTTCCTTCTTATGAAAAGAAGAATGCGATGCATGTGTGCTGTGCTGTGAAACAGGCAATTTGGGCCTCCACACTCAGTGTGTACTATGGTGAACAGTGCATGTGTGGGAAATGTGTCCTAACATGCCACAAGAAAAATATTTAACACCAGGAAAATGGTTAACTAATCTACGTGGGTGATAGTGCCTCTTCCTATGTTTATATGAAACATGCTTTGATGATTTTGAACCAGATTCTACAAAGGTGGAGGTGCATAAAACTGTGCAAACATAGGAGGTGTTTCATGTTTCTTAAAAGCACTGATTTTAACTTTCAAAAATTCATTTTTTTCTTTAAACTTGCAATTTTAAATTTTAAAGAACCATTGCTACTCTCCACTTCACATGCCATATTGTCTAATTCTTTAAAAGCTCTTTCTAAGTCAACATGCGTGGTTTTCAATGAATCATGCTCAATAGTTAAATCAGAATACTTTTTATTCAGTTCATCAAATTCATCAAGAAAAGACATGTGATTGCAATCAACAGTGGAATGATCCTTAATCAAAATATCATGCTCTTTTTGCAAAGTCAAATAATCTAATTTCAAGCTAGCATGGGTTTTCTTAAGCTTCTTATATGATTCATGAATTTTTTTAGATATTTTAAGTAATTAATCGTAAGTAAGCTCACATACCTCTTCCTGGTCAGACTGACCAGGGTGATCATCAGCCATCAGACACAGATCTGTTTCCTCCTCTTCAGCTTCAGTTTCAGAAGAGTCGGATGCAGAATCTGCCCAGAACACCTTCTGAATCTGCTTCTTGTCCTTCCTAAACTTGTGTTTCTCCTCACCCTTCTCCTTACTTGTGTGAGTTTTAAGTGTAGGACAATCAGCCTTAATGTGTCGAGGCTTCCTGTATTTAAAACAGACAGTGTCAGATGAACCCTTAAAATTTTTGTTGGACTTGCCCTTGTTCCACTTCTGAAAGTTCTTGTGTTTCTTCCTTAGAAAGCTTTTGAATTGCCTAGTGATCAAGGCAACATCATCGCTATCAGACCTGGAAGCACTAGTATCACTCTCATTGACCTTCAGTGCCACTGTTTTCGCCTTCTTCTTCTCACCTGCATCAAGTTATCTTTGGCTCACCCCATGCTCGTAAGCAATGAGTGATCCAAGTAAGCTATCAATAGAGTAAGTATTCAAATCTTTAGATTCAGTGATTGCAGTTATCTTAGCATCATATGAAGAAGGCAGACATCTAAGAATTTTGTTCACTCTTTCGTAGTTTGTAAGTTCTCTACCTAATGCATGCAAAGAAGTGACGATTTGAGTCAATCTCGTATACATTTCAGAAATGGTTTTAGTAGGTTTCATGCATAAAAGTTCATAGTCATGAAGTAAAATGTTTAACCTAGATTGTTTGACTTCAGTTGTACCTTCATACGTGATGCACAATCTATCCCAAATTTCCTTACCAGTTGTACACATAGAGACACGCATATAATCCTCAGATTTTAAAGCATCAAAAAAATAATTCAAACATTTGGCATTCAATTATGCGAAATCACGACCATCAAAAGTCCAATTAGTTAAGGGTAGTTCAGTTTTAACATTGTTAATCATCCTAAAAGGTGCTTCGTATCCATCCTTAACTAGCATCTACATGCGATAATCAATTGATTGAAGAAAAGTGGACATGCGAGTTTTCCAAAAATTAAAAGGTATATTATTAAATAATGGTGGTCGTGTAATTGAATAACCTTCAACAGTATTACGATTACCAAAGTTAGCCATGGATCAAATTCAAAAGTTTTTAAACTTAAATTTTGAATCCCGCTTTGATACCACTTGAAAGTTCGATAGGGATGTTAAGCCCTGATGAACTAGTCCCGAGGCTAACCAAGAGGGGGGTGAATTGGTTATTTAAAAATTCGAGAGCAACAGCAAAAATCTTTTCTATGATATACAGCTGAAACAAGTAAATACTCAACCGAAAAGATTAAATACAAATTTCACCCAAGCAGATAATCATAGAAAAACTAAAGTGCAGAAAGTAATCAGAAAGAACACACCAGAATTTTATAGTGGTTTTGTCAACTTGACCTACGTCCACTCCCCGGAGCCTCCCCTCCGGGTATTGCACTAACTCAAAGTGTCTCTCCTTTTGCTCCCACAGCAAGGCGGAGAAGCCTGTACAAAAAACCTCCTTTCCACCGACATGGTGAGGAAGAGAACCCAACCTCCATTTGCTTCCTCCTGAAGCAGGCAGAGAACCTCAGACTCCTTTTGCTTTCTCCTGAAGCGGGAAGAGAACCCCAGATCTTCTTGCGAATGATCCTCTCACAAAGAACACTAACACGACGAAAGAGGACGAGTGGAGAAGATGACTCTGATCCTTGCTCAGAGCAACCTTCGTGAACCCCTCACGAACTCCCCCTCACAAGATCCTCTCTCTCTCTCTCTCTCTCTCTCTAGGGTTTCTCTGAAAAGGAAAGTGGCAAAAAGATTTTTCTTGTTGAAAGAAAAAGATCTTTTATAGGAGGGCTCAAAATTTGCCCTAAATCTCAACTGGTCGGCCTAGATCATCCTGTACGATCAGATCAAAATCAGCTACTTCACGCTGGATGATCTGGCTCTTCTGGACGATCAGTAGAAAAAGTTATTCATATTGTCCCGTACGATTCTGCGATCGTTCGGGACGATTAGTGTAAATTGAAGAATTTCATCCAGAAGACCGCTCTGGTCGTCCAGAGAAACTTATGCTGAACGACCCAAAAAATGACTTAATCGACCAGGACGATAAGGATATCTTCCTGTACGATTAGTTCAAAATGTGCCCAAAGCGTCATGAGCACTGCTCTGGACGTCCAGCTGAAACACACTAGACGATCATGTTAGTCCAGGACGATCTTGCGATCATCCAGGTCGATATGATCGTATCAATCAAGTATTAATTGCTTTCCTTAATTACCATACTAATTTAGGCATGATTGTACTGGATCATCCAGGATGATACACGTATCGTCCAGGACGATCAGACCAAATATCTTAAAATAAAAGCTTGCCTAACTTGATCTGGCGGCTGAAAATTTTTTATTTGAGCATATCGTCCCGTACGATGCAATGATCATCCAAGACGATCTGTTTAATCAGACACACTTAAGTTGGTCGCCCTAATTAGGGTTTCTATTTTTACTTGATCATCCAGGACGATGTGACTATATCGTCCAGGACGATCTGAATAAAAACTTGAACAGAAATTCTAATTCACTCAAGCTCTCCCCCTGAGTGTGTATGTGTAAGGTTACTTAGCTAGGCGATCAGTTATATTATAATTGAATCAAGAAAAAAAAATATTACACTTAGACACACTTGGACCCGATCTTGAGTTGGCTTGAGTTACTCGTGATCTTTTGTGCCTGAAATGGGTTAGCCAAGCAAAACATAATAGAAACATATTTGTCATCATCAAAATCAGATTTGTAACAAGAACAACATTGGCATTTTGAAGGGAAATTGAAACCTTTTCTCCAAAGTAAAGTATCAACAGGAAGAAAACCTTTAATGCATCTCCAAGTAATAATAGAGTAAGATAAAGGAATTATATTATGCCAAATAGCAGAGAAGATATGGGATTTGTCATAGTTAACTCTAATAGTATCCCAAATTTTTAATAAACTAAAATTGCCAGAAGAAGAAAGATTAAACAAGATTTGATCACTGCTATGTAACTATAAAGGAATTTTTAAAATGCTTTGAACTAAATCTAAAGGTAGGACCTCCAAAAGTTTATCTACCTTCCAACAGCCATTGTGAATAAAACATTTAACTTTAACATTATCCAAAGTATGAGTAAACAACAAATTGTCAATAGACCTAGTACCTAACCAGTTATCTTGCCAGAAATAAACATCCCCCTTTCCCAAACCCCATTGAATAAAATGCTCAGCTTCCCATTTGATTTTACAAAGCCTTTTCCAAACAAAGGAGTCAGAAGTTTTGTAGGTACAAACCATAGGATGAAGATCTTTGCAGTACTTAATATTCATAAATTGAGCCCACAAACTGGAATTAGATCTAAAAGAAAATCATAATTTATGAGAAAAAGCATGAACAGTGTCAGAAAAACTTTTACAGTCTAAACCCCCTTCTCCAAACACCCCATAAATATTGTTCCAAGAAGCCCAATGAATGCAGGAGTTATTATTAGTAGATCCCCAAAAGAACTTATTAATCATTCTCTCCAATCTGATACAAATAGTAGCAGTAGGTTGAAGAGTATGAAAAATAAAGATGGGGATAGAGTTTAAAACATTTTTAATAAGCACAAGTCTCCCTCCAAAAGAAAGAAAATTAGAAGACCAATCAGAAAGTTTCCTTTGAAAAGTAGTGAAAATATCTTCAAAAAGGTGATGTCTCTTCTTACCTTTAAAAATCGGAGTACCTAGATACTTAATAGGCAAAGAAGTGGAATTAAAGCCACAACATCTTTTGATAGCATTAATTCTACCACGATGAACAGAACTTGCGACAATAAAACTACTTTTATCCCTATTAATAGACAAGCCACTCATATTTTGAAACAAAGAGAGGAATTTAACTAAAATTTTAACATTACTAATAGACCCGTTGGAGAAAATGATAAAATCATCAGCAAAGCTTAGGTGGGTAATGGGGATGCCACCCTTAGTACGAAAAAGAAGTTTAGGATGCCTCTTGTATAAAATCTCCAAACCCCTGGACAGATAATCAACAATAATAATAAAAAGAGCAGGAGATAATGGATCACATTGCCTTAGGCCTTGAGAGGATTTAAAAAAGCCATGATTCCTACCATTAATAATAACAGAAAAATAGCAATTCTCAATACTATGTTTGATAAGCATGATAAAGGTATCACTAAAACCAAATAGATGCAAAATGTTGTATAAAAACTTCCAATTCAAGTTATCATAAGCTTTAGTAATATCAAGTTTTAAAATAACATTACCACCTTTAATTCTAGCATTGATGTCATGGGTGATTTCTTGAGCAAGGAGAGCATTGTCAAATATACTTCTACCTTTAACAAAACCAGTTTGATTAAGAGAAATTATTTTAGATAAAATAGTAACCAATCTCATAGAAATGATTTTAGAAATTAGCTTGTTAAAGAAAGTACACAAACTAATAGGTCTAAAATCATTCCAATTATTAGTCATCTCTTTCTTAGGAATTAAAAAAATGTTAGTGGAAGAAAAAAATTTCGGATAGGGATTACTAAGGAAGAACTCATTCACAGCCTCCACAACATCTAATTTAATGATATTCCAAGTTTTCAAAAAGAAATTGGTAGTAAAACCATCAGGCCCAGCCACCGAATCGCCATTCATTTTATTAATAGCATTCCAAACTTCATTTTCAGAAGGAGCCATAATGAGCATCTCATTGTCACTATCATTAATAATATGAGGGATAGCATAAGGATTATTAATAGGAATAGTATTAGAATTGTTGTTAAAAATATGTCTAAAGTGTTCAATCCCGGATTTAAAAATTAAATCCTCATTTTCAATAATGCTCCCATCATTATCAATAATTTTGAAAATATTATTCCTTAATCTTTTCTTGTTGACCACAGCGTGAAAATATTTTGTATTTCTATCCCCCTCCAAAATAATTTTAGTGGTGGCTTTCTGTTTCCATTAAATTTCCTCCTGATTCTGCAACTGAAAAAGATTAATTTTAGCCTTATCAAGAGAAATAAGATTTTCAGAAATAGAATTTTCCAGATACTCCTTATCCATTTTAATCACCACATTTTCAGCTTCCTTAATATTGGTGAATAAATTTTTGAAAATATTTTTATTCCACCATCTTAAAACCTGCTTCATTATACTTAACTTAGCCCATAATTTAGCCATCCCCATAATATTATTATTAGGAAATATAGGGGCAAGCCAGTTAGTTTGAAATACATTCATAAAATCATGAGGACATAACCACATATTTTGAAATTTAAAAGCAGAAGGGAAATTGACTTTATTAGCATTGATAGTTAACAATAAGGGAGCATGATCAGAAGTAGTCCTACTCAAATGTTCAACATGGGTCATATGGTAGTTAGCCATCCAATCATTATTAAATAAAATTCTATCAAGTTTTTGCCATAAAGTCCCACGACTCCAAGTGAAGGCCCCTCCAAAAAAACCAATATCATGTAAGTTGCAATTGTTAATCATAGAGTTAAAATCCTCCATAGCATGACTGTTAGGGGGGTTACCTCCAACTCTCTCATTAGCATTGGAAATAATATTAAAATCCCCACCGACACACCAAGGTTCATTCAAATGTATAGCAAAATTATTCAATTGCTCCCAAAGAAGCAACCAGCCCAACCTAGAGCTTGCAGCATACACAAAAGAGGCTTTGCATTCAACATTAAAGAGAGATATATGAACATGAATAACTTGAGAGAAATCATGAAGAATTTGCACCTGAGAAAGATAGCAGTAGCATTACATTGCCTGAGAAAGAGACTAAAAGAATCTTTAAATTAATTTAAAAGATAATTATTGGCCTGTCATTCCATTGGAAGTCGTTAACACAAAATAATTTTAGATTATACTTATGAAACAAAGCATTTTGTACGATAGAAGACAGCATAAGAAGTGGTGGAAATGAACTGGGCGTGTTTCAACGCCCTCCTCAAGATGTTATTTTTGGATCCATTTGACCATTGATAATATTAGTACGACTATTTTTGTTTTTGAAAAATAATTCAAAATACTGTTGTAATATATATATATATATATATATATATATATATATATATAAGATCTATAAGAAAATTGCAATTAGAAGACTTATCAAATAAATAGACCAAGGCATGAGAAGCACTGTTCTTAAAGTTAGATTTCCGCTCCTCCTAGGTGCAAAGGTACACAGCGGCCTAACTTCCAGAATTCAACGGACTCTTCGCAATGATCTGCACTAATCACAAAGGGAAGCAGGATCATCGATGTAGATATTTGCTCTGAATATATATATGGTGGAGTGAATGATGAAGAGAAAAACTTGGTATTATTCTTTCATCATGGTGGAGCGGTAAATTAAGTTTTTTTAACTTTAATTTACCTTCAAATTTTAGCTGAGTTGAAAATAAAGAAGCTATTGAACAAAATAGCAGTAGCGTTACATTGCCTGAGAAACAGACTAAAAGAATCTTTATATTAATTTAAGAGATAATTATTGTACGATAGAAGACATAGCATAAGAAGTGGCGGAAATGAACTAGGCGTGTTTCAACGCCCTCCTCAAGATGTTTTTTTGGATCCATTGGACCATTGATAATATTAGTACGACTGTTTTTGTTTATGAAAAATAATTCAAAATACTTCGCCTTCAATTTAAATATAGTTCTTTCCACGTTGAGTGAAAATTTGTTTCCTTTCTAGAACAACTGTGCTGATTGATGACCATTGAATCTTAATGATATGTCTTATGACTCGATGACTAATAAGGACACATTTGTAGAATACATTGTTCCATTTTTTAAGAAATTATTAATTGTTTTATATTAAATAGTTCTAACACAATAATATATCATTATATGATTGTTGGGATATAAAAAATCTTATTTAGTCGATCACAATTTTTTTTTTTTGGGTTAAACCCCTATGGTGGGGGCCTACGTGTTAATTAAAATGAAGGTTACAAGGTCCTTAAAAGAGGCCCTAAGCTCACTAATGCTCAGAAGAGCTACAAAAAAGAAATAAAACCAAAAACCTAAGAGCTCGAGACCTCTACTAAGTATAAGTACAAAAAAACCTAGGAACAATCTACGGTGCACAAGAACGAGCACCCAAAAATAAGTAGAGCTTCAAAAAACTGCAACCAGCGCCAAAGAAACCTTAGGCCCGAGCTCAATACCTGCAAAAAATAGAATCTGCAAAAGGGGATAAATGACATAACTAGAAAAATAGGGAAAATAACCATAGGATGGGATACGAAAACCCTGATGAAAATTCATCCACACATCAACAGAAGTAGACCCCAAGCCCTTCACAGACAACCGGGACTTCCCAGACCACCAACAGGGCAACACCCAACTACCCAGGCCAACCCAGCTATGCAGCAACCTCAAAAAAACCACCAGCTGACACAACAACCAACTGGCATTAAGCCTAACAGCACCGTCCAGAAAGGTAACAGAAACCCGAACAACCAAACCAACATGAAAAGAACAAAAAGCCGAGGCAATCAGAGAAAAATAAATATACATCCCAAAAAATAAGCTGGTGTCACCAGCAGACCAACACCCAACCAACAGTCAGCACAAACAACAGGACAAGAAACAGAAAAACCAACAATAGAAGGGATAAACCAAAATCACCAAGACCCCGAAGGAGCCAGCCAACCAAAGACAGTTAAATTCTAACATAAGGTAAGCCAATTCTATCCAGTCTTAAGAGCCCTTTTAACGGATTAGGCATATTAGACTCCGGGAAATCAGTGAAACAGTCAATGCTAGCACCAAAAAGAGCCAACCAATTAGCACAGGCATTGCCTTCTTTAAGCACAATGGAAAAGGTAACCTGGGTACCGACTAATAACTAGTCGATCACAATATCAAATGCAAATTGTAGATCTCAAAAGAACTATACCAACTATAAAATTATGACTTCAAATATTATTTGAGGCACCAAACAGACTCCAATTGAAGTTATAGTAAAAACTACTGTATCATCAGGATGATTTTAGGGCTGTCAAAATCAAGTCACAGGTCGGATTCGAGTTCAACTTGGAACTGACCTGACACTAGCTGACCCAACCTGAATCCGACCCATTTTTTGCATACGGGTCAGATTTTCAACCCAAACCTGACCTGCGTGGGTTGTCAAGTTGACCCGACCCGACCCACGGCATGTTGAGGAGTCAGCGGCTCAGCGAGTCAATGGCGAACTGGGATTATGAAGCACAGGAGGGGTGAGGCATCAGCGGCTCAGCTAGTCGGCGACGACGGCGGGCACTCGCAGGGGCGGAACCAGCCTTTCATTTCAGGGTTGGCAAATTTTACATATAAATAGACTAATATTTAAAAAAATGATAACATAATTCAAAGCAAAAGCATTATGATTGATAAATTGAAAATCATTACAAGCTTAATAATCTGTTTTGCATTTTTTGATAATATTGCATTATAACTTCATTAGGAATCAAATTAAACACATCTTTTTCAATGTAAGGCACCAGATAAACATTGAGCCAATCATCACCCATTTTACTACGTAATCGATTTTTGACAATCCTTATTGCAGAAAATGTCCTCTCCACTATAGCAGTAGCAACTGGTAAAGTTAATGCTAAAGTAATGAGTCTGTAAACCAGAGGATACACACCATCCTTCTTGAACTTAACTATTTATTTTGAAAGATCAGCAATACGGCTTAGAGAGGAGAACTCATCACTAGTACGCATATCAATAATATTAGTTGATAATTGACTTTTAAGAGCCAAAATTTCAATTGTAGAAAAATTACTTGGATATAACTCTGCCATGTGTATCAATTTCCTCTTATCATAAGCTTGGAAGGTATTAGTTGGGTTTAGGCATGCCACACAAAAATGCAACTCAGTAGCAAATTTAGAAAAATGATTAATTTAGCTCTTAAAGTTGCATGTCAATTACAGTATAGAATCGCTCAACTCGGTAATGATGTAGGTTTGTTATTTCTTCACCTCTTCGTACTGCTCGACGATGAGTTTTATATGTAGCATTCAAATTGGGAATATCAACTTCGAAAATACTACAAAAATGAGAAACTTTATCTTGCAAAACACTCCATCCACTCTCCCTCAGTATTTGTTGCCGATGTTTAAATATATGCACCAATTTTATTGCATTTTTAATGTCCTGGTCTTTTCTTTGTAATGCTTATGATAACTCATTTGTAATTCCCAAGATATCAATCATCAAATGTATTGTAAAAATAAAATCAAAAGACTCCATCACATCAATCAGAGTACCTGCTTCGACTGATTGTTGATCATGTACACATTCTTCCTTAATAATCTCAAGCACCTCGATTACAGAAGCATACATTTTCAAGAGGCTAATCAAAGTATGAAAATGTGAACTCTAATGAGTATCACTGGATCTTTATAAATTAGTCTCTTGATTTAAACCTCTACCACTTATAAGATTGCCGGCCTTAAGATGTGAAAGTATTTTCTCATGTTGTATAGCTTTCATAGCATCTGATCTCTTATAGGAAGCCCCAACAGTATTTACAATTTTAGAAGTGAACTAAAAAAGATAGTTCTCAAATCTCAACATGATTTCAACTTTTCTAGGAGGGATATTTGGTCACTAAGAAAGAAAGAAAAAAAAAACAGACATACCTGCTCTTCACACGCGACAGGTGGCAAACCAGAGGTCTGGAGGGGGTAGCAAAGCTCGGCGACGGAGGGAGTAGCAAAGCTCGGTGACGGCGAGTGTGGAGACTGGATAGAAGGCTGTCGGTGAATGCGGAGAGGAACTCAGGAGAGATCGCCTCGGCCTCTCTTGCGGGAGAGTGTCACGACTCCTGCGAGGGCAGCTTCCCTCGCGACTCCTGCGCAGGAGGCTTCCTTCGTTCGTTGTTTTGAGCGGCTGTTTTTTTTTTTTTTTGCTCATCAGGGCAAAGTAATAAGCTCTCATCTCTAAAATTCCTAAATATCCCTAATACTAGTAATATTTTAAAATTTTGAGGGTGGGCAACACTAACAAACAGGTCCGTCCCTGGGCACTATGGACGAGACGGCATGCCAGCACGGGCACTCAATGCGATGGCGGGTACTCGATGCGACTCACGTCAGACGTCGTCAGGGCAGATGGGACGCGATGGGTCGGACACATTTTTCCCAGGTCAACTCGAACCCGACCTGTTTTTCAAAAAGATCGAATCAGGGAACCCAAACCATACCTATTTTCGAAACGGGTTGGCCTTAACCCAAAATTTTTTGGTCAGATTCGAGTCGAATTTTTAGGTCATGTCAAATATTGACATGCCTAGCTACGTGATTCCATTAACACCAAAAAAGACTAAATTAGATCATGACGGCATTTTCATTTATCAATTTTGAAAGTTCCTTTTATTTTCTTTTCTGGGAAACTAAAGGCCACACTCAAATAAAATATTACTCTTTATATTATATTAAGTGTCGTACTCAAACGTCCAAATCAATTCACGTGGAAAGTTCTCAAGCTTCCACCCATCCACAATTATTTTTTAAGCTCAATTTTAATATAAATGTAATAAATCTCATTATTGAGATAATGATAAATAACAGGTTTAAAGATATAGATAACTTCAATGTTAAGATTAATTCTTATCATTCGTTAATATTATAACACTCGCTGATGAAGAATAATATTTACGAATAAGAATTTCTTAGAACCTACTAATTGTTTATTATCATTATTTATCAATGAATTATCATGATTTCATAATGATTAGTTTATCTAATCATAATAATCCTTTTATTATTAAATATATTTAATCTTAAAATAATAATACTAATTTTTTTATTTTTTGTTTCCTGAAATTATGATCGATAAATCTTAAAGAACATTTCTCCAAACAATTATTTTTAATCAAATGAGTCAATAATGTAACGACATAGGTTTTGTTTGAGATGACTTTCTTACTATTTCTTCAAACAGCTCTCTAGTACAAAAATTTTAATTTTTTAACTAAAAAACTGCTTTAAGAAGAAGTAAAAAAGACGTCCCAAACAAAGCCACAGTCTTTGGACCTTTTTCAAAAAGCTGCATTGATGTTAAACAATGTTGTCCCATTGTGTGTTCATTTTCAAATTTTTCCAAAAAACAAAAAAAGGTGTTCATTTTCAGAAAAAATACTTTTTTTGAAATTGAAATGGGCAATATAATTTCTTTTCCTTTTTTTAATTTAGCATATTTAAATAAATTTGGGTATAAAAATTATTGCGGGTAGAATATATGCAGCGATAGAGTTAGAATTCTACGTCTTAGCGTTGCACAGATATCCAGCTTATACATAGAGAACATAAGATTTTTATGTGGAAACCCTAGAAAAGGGAAAACCATGAGGCCTGGCCCAGTTGAAATGATTCCACTAGAACTTGAGTAGGTTACAGTGGGCTGATTCGCCTCCAAGGGCGATCAAATTACAAGTATCAACTGTAAGGTGAAAGCCAGGGGTATATAAAAGTCCGATGTCACTCTGGTGGAACTTCGGGGTCACCCGGTGATTTATCAGAATTCTGGGCCTCAAGTGGTGGTCTGGTAGAACTCCGGGCCTTAGGTGGTTGTCCGGCAGAACTCTAGGCCTCAGGTGGTGATCAGGCAGAAGTCCGGGCCTCGGGTGGTAGTTTGGCGGAGCTAAGGACGTCAAGTGGTGGTCCGGCAGAGCTCAAGGCATCAAACGGTGGTCCGGCAGAGCTGAGGACGTCAGGTGGTGGTCTGGCGGAGCTCAGGGCGTCAAGCGGTGGTTCGACGGAGCTGAGGATGTTAGGTGGTGGTCTGGCAGAGCTTATGGCATCAAGCGGTGGTCTGGCGGAACTAAGGATGATAGGTGGTGGTCTAAAGGAGCTCAGGGCGTCAAGCGGTGGTCTGACGGAGCTGAGGACGTCAAGCTGTGGTCCGATGGAACTCCAACGTTAGGCGGTGGTCCGGCAGAACTAAGGATGTTAGGTGGTGGTTCGGTGGAGCTCAGGGCATCAGGCGGTGGTCTGGTGGAACTGAGGACGTCGGGTGGTGGTCCGACAAAGCTCAAGGCATCAAGCGGTGGTCCAGCGGAACTAAGGACATCATGTGGTGGTCCGGCGGAGCTTAAGGCGTCAAGCGATAGTCCGGCGAAGCTGAGGGTGTCAAGCAGTGGTCCGGTGGAACTCCGATGTCAAGCGGTGGTCCGGTGGAACTAAGGACATCAAGTGGTGGTCTAGTGGAGCTCAGGGCGTCAGGCGGTGGTCTGGCAGAACTGAGGACGTTAGGTGGTAGTCTGGCGGAGCTCCGACGATGGTTGAGGAGGAGCAAGAAGGCAAGAGCAATCTCTGATCTCTCTCTTTTCTGCTTAGGATTAGAGGTCCCTTTTCATGTGAAAGGAGGGATCTATTTATAGATTTCCTAGAGTGGCATGACCCGTAAATAGGTGGAGGATCAAGGGTAAATGGGGAGTGGTTTGTATAGACGGCTGATGTAGAACCCTTTGATCATGGACCATTTGATGGACATTTGAAGGTCTTAGAGATATCAGATTTTGGCGATCTTAAGCTCGTTAGATTTGTCTCATTGAGCTGCTTGATTTGACTATAAGCACGTCATGTTTCGAAACCGTTTGGGAGATCCTTTTTTTGGTGTTCTAATTTTTTGCTTGTTGGCTATTTGTGTTTTATTGTTTATTCTGTTGACTTGGTTGACTCCTTTTGCATCTTGTGCTACTCTACTATTTGTTCATGATTCCTTTTCAGGTTTTGAATGCTGCTGGAGTTTGCCACTTGTGTTCTCAATTAATGTTTTGGTAATCTACTAGTGATATTGTTGCCAGTACCTGTTTTGGCTTTTAAGTTGGCTTGTGCTTAGGTTTCCTTTTTTGAGGGAAGCACTTTGTCTCCCTTTAGCTCTTCTTGTTTATCTTATATCTTAATAGGGATCATTAGCTCCTTAGGTTTCTTTTTGCTTTTTTGTGTAGCTCTTTAAGCACTAGTTGATTCCATTAAGGTCTTGTAACCATTTTATTAAATTAATAAATAAGCTTATTGTGGATTTTATCCATATATATATATATATATATATTAAAGCTCATCATATTTGATTTTGTTTAGTATTTTCACTATTACTTTAATATTTTTTATTGTTTTGAACACTTGTACATATCTTGTTTAATTTTCACTAATCAGATTTGGTTGATCTTTGGGGTTATACAAGCGGTTATCTTAGTTTTTTTTTTTTAATTTGTACTCAAATGACTTAAAAAATAGAAATGGGTGAGCGTGGCCCTCATATTTCCCAAAAAAAAAATTTTTTTGATAAAATAAAGAAGTAGCAACTTTTAAAAAAATGAAGTGGAAAGGTTATGGCAAAATCAAAGGGAAACATGAATATCATTTAGATTTGAAACCTCACTAAAAATCGTCTTGATCAATTGTGAATCTCAATAGATATTTGAATTGAAATGTTCTAAAATTAAATTCAAGACCATCTGAGCTCCAATTTTAGTAAATTTAAAGGCAAACTAAACGTCTCAACGAGACAAATCCAATGATAGAAAAAGTGACAATTCAAGTTTGAATGAACATCGATCGAGGACTTGAGGTGTAATTGAAAACTTTGGTGCATTAATTGGATAACCAAATGATCTCCAAATTTGGCATGCTTATAATTAAATCAAAGTATCTCAACTAGAGGAGTCTAATGAGCCCAATATCAAGTAATTCTTACAGCATTAATGCACTTAAATGTTGAAAAAAAAATGAGAGGAAATCAATGTATCATTCAATGGAGTGTTACGAATGTTATATTTACGGGGCATGCCACTCTAATAAACATATAAGTATGCCCACACACTCTACATGGAGGAGGATTTTGGCTTAAGATTCAAGAGAACTCTAACACTTTATGGATCCCAAAGCACCACCTTAGGGTATTGGCCATATATGACTTTAAGTTTCTTACAATTTATTTTCTTTGCATTAATCATAATTTATTCCTATTTTTTATACATACAAATCAGTTTGTCTAGGTTCGTTATGGAGACAACTAGAACCTAGGGCTATATATGCTACCTCTTTTAAATTATGTAAGTAAAATAATATTTGCTTGACAAATCTATTAGTCATTTTTTTCTAAAATTAAAATATGTTTAGTCCATATATACTTTCGTAAAAGTAATTTTTGAACATATTTTTTATTTTTATTTTTGGTTGAAACCCTCGGTGGGGCCTATGCGTTAATATAATAAAAATAGTACACGGTCCTTACCGGGACCTCCAGCTCACTACTGTTCAAAAGAGCTACAAAAAAATTTCAAAAAATACCTAAGAGCCGGAATTCCCTACTAGTGGGAAGTACAAAGAAACCTAATAACATTCTAAAACCAAAAAGAGAAAGGCTATAGATAACCACTTTCAGCACGTCCTTCCCAACGAGCGTCCGGTCCTGCACAAAACGAGAACTAGTTTCCAAAAACCTGAAAAACAGGCCTGCAAAGACACTCACCAAAAAATTTAAGCAATGACAATAAGATAATAAAAACTGTAGAAAATCGAAATTGAAAAAACCAGATTTACCATAGTAACCCATAGCCTTCTCATAAGTCAATTGAGTAACCAAGTAATACATGATATAGTGATGATTAGCAATGTATAATTGTTCAGATAACCCCTTCTTACGACTGCACCAGAATTCCATAGGATGACAAAACACAATATAACTAATATCAGGTATATTGTAACAGCAATAAACGGCCAGATAGAACTCGGCATCAATCCAAAGGAAGTGAAAATTCTGATAGTAAAATATCTAGTAGGTGCAGGCCCCACCCAAAACATTCAGGAAAGACACATAGCAGAAAATGTAAACAAGGCTAACAATCTGGTTGGGAGACCAATCCAACCAAAAACAACACAGCAAACTATTACCCAGAGTACCAGAAGAACACACACCCAAATTCTCAGCAATCCCAGAAACCATATCCTCAGCAGTCCCCGAGCCGAACCAACCCTCAAGGAACAATAGAAAAACCCAGAAGTGCCAACCAGCATCAGAACAACCAAAATTAAACCCAGCAACCCCAGAACATAAATAGAATGCTGAAAGGAACAGAGGAGCAACCAAACTAACTGAATTAGGCAAATCAAACAGAAGTAATCAGAGCAAGAAAATAGAAACCAGCAATAGAACATAAGAACAGCAGAAGGACCACCAAAAACCAAACCGCAAAAGGGACACCACACCCAAAAAGCTGGACCTAGTTACACCGAATATAAGGAAGACCCATCCGGTCTAACCTAGCCAAACCTTTGGTCTTATTGGGAAGAGTGTGCTCAAAATACTCACAAAAACCATCAAGATTACAACCCAGATTAGCAAGAGAATCGGCAACCGCATTTCCCTCCCTCAAGATATGAGAAATCTTATAAGAAATGAGAGAAAGCCAATATTTAATATCCCTTATTAAATAGAAGTTAACCGGATTGGGTGAGGTGTTACCATCAATGTAATGTATCAGGAGAAAGGCATCAACTTCAATCCATAAATCATTAATTCCCAGAGACACGCTTAATTGAATCCCAATTAAAAGGCTTTCAAGCTCAGCTTAAACCGCATTAATAGCAGCAAAAGGACCCGCATAAGCCATGATCACAAAACCATTAGAGTCCATGATAGTACCACTACATCCCGCACCGGCACTAATCCTAGCGCCATCAGTGTTAAGTTTAAAATAGCAACCCATAGGTTTTCTCCAGTAGATAATTTTACCAAAACTACTATCAGTAGAGAAATTAAACTTCAAACCAAACTCAGAAGCTAAATGAGAATAGCCTTTAAAAGATTAGGCTTGAGAAGTTTAGCAACAAAAAGTTGATAAACCTTATTCTTCACTTTAGAGATAACTTTTGAAGCATCCATTTTAATATTATCATGTTTAGAATCGTTCCTACTACTCCAAATAAACCAACAGATAATGACAGGAATGATGTTACAAATATGACCTTTAATAGGAATAAACCAATCAATAAGAAGATTAGCAATAGAATTAATATGCATAGTAGAAATAACATTAAACATGTCGTCAAAATGAATCCAAACCTTCATAGCAATAGGGCCCTGAAAAGAAACATGAATCATATTCTCATTATGGTAGCAACATTGACATTTGGACACAATGTAAAGACCTTTCTTAGAAAGAATAGCATCCAAAGGAAGGTAATTATTCAAAATCCTCCAAATAAGAAAAGAGTAAGTGGGAGGGATACTCGCATGTCAAAAAGCAGTATTAAGAGGATTCTTAGGGTGAGTAGTTCTAATAGTGTTCCAAACTTTTTTAGTGTCAAATTTACCATCAATAGAAAGGTTAAAGAGAATGCAGTCTTCACAATCTGAGTGAATAGAAATTTTAAGAATTAACTTGGAAATAAAATCTGGCACAATATTGGAAAGCAAGTCAATGTTCCAACCCTCATTAGAAAAAAAATCCTTAACTTTCCAATCAGCAATGGAATGGGTATGTAAAAGGTTATCAATAAAAAAATTCCCCAACCATTTATCTTGCTAAAAAAAATATTCCCATCACTCAAACCCCATTGGATGAACTACTCATCTTCCAACTTAATATTGCATAATCTCTTCCAATTAAAAGAGTCCCCCTTTTTAAGAACACTATTTAAGGGGTGCTTCCCAACACAATACTTAGAGTCCATAAATTTAGCCCATAAGCTTTTTTTTGCTCTAAAAGAATACCATAATTTATGATTGTAGGTTCTAAGCATATCCTTAAAACACTTGAAGCCTAATTTGCCCTCATCCATAGCTCCCGCACAATTTTTCCACGAACCCCAAATAATCGAACGATTGTCATCCTTAGAACCCCACAGAAACTTGTTAAATAAAATCTCCAATCTACTGCAACATTTAAAGTCGGAGATAAAGTATGAAGCAAATATATAGGGATAGAAGACAAAACATGCTTAATTAAAATAAGTCTACCACCATAAGAGAGATAATTAAAAGCCCAAGAAGATAATTTCTTATGAATGGAACAAAAAATATCATCAAATAAGAAGGTGTGTTTCTTACCTTTATAAAGAGGCATGCCCAAATACTTCAAAGGAAGAAGCTTCATGCTTAAACCAAATTTAGTTTCAATATAATGAATACGATTCATCGAGATAGATTTAGCAGGAATAAAGCAACTCTTGGACTTGTTAAAAATTAAGCCAATAGCCAGTTGAAAGGAATTGAGAAACTTAAAAAGAATATGCAACATTCTAATAGAGCCATTAGAGAAAATGATAAAGTCATCAGCAAAGCTCGAGAGATGAACATGGAATTCTATAGAATGTGTTTTAAAACAGAAATATAGTTTTAAAAAGTTCATCCATTCCTTTATTTAGGTGTAATAAAAAGAATATTATATCATCTAAAAAGATGAACATAATATTCTTTAAAAATACCCAAAAGAAGGAATGGGTTTTACAAAAGTCATCATTTCTAAAATTGAATATAACAAATAAAATATTATATTACCTGGAAAGATAATAATAATATTCTACAAATATATTTAAAATTAGAAATAAGGTTTTAAAATATGTTTGGGTTCCTAAATATTTTTTTCTTATTTTATAAGAATAAAATAAGATTTATTTTAATCTGAGGTTCTCAAATCCCTATAGGGGCAAGCCCCTATAGTTAATTACATCCTAGGAGGGGTACTCCTAAGAAAACTCTCAATTAAAATAGTGATTTTGTACCCTTTGATTACAAATTAGAAGACAAGAAAAGAAGTAGGAATTTTCAAGGAGAAAGCTCGATGTTGAATAGTTATTAATGAGTCAAAGGAAGAAAAGTAAGAGGTGCCGGATTCTGAGAAGCTCAGAGACAACCTCAGTCTACCCTATGTTGGGCTTTATATTTTAAGAGAGAATTTTTTAGGTTTGAGTTGATATTTTATTAGAAATTTGGTATTATATTCCCGAAGGGTGAGGACTTAAGATTTAAAAATCTGCCTCAGAACCTAAGTCTAAATTGTGTACTACAGAGTAGTGACCCGAACCTAGCTAATGAAGTGCAAATCTGGACTTATCCCGGCCTGGATTGGGGAGCCAGCTAACCACGTAGGCGCTTTAAAACCATGTATTCAGTCCCTTTATGAAAGATAGGTAGGGACGTTACTTAAGTTTTGAGGAATCGGGGCAGACATCTAAGACAGATCCTAATTAGCCCCTCAACTTATGTAGGTAAATGATCCTTAAGAGCGTAATGCAATTAAAATTTTAAACTCTTTTAATTTATATCTAATGTATTGCATGCTAATTGGCTCGAATGCATAAAATGATTTATGAAACAGTTTTAAAATCAGGCTTAGAAAATAGATTTTTCCCTAGAGATTGCATAACATCCCCTTGACAGAACTGCACCCTAATAGGTCAGGTGGTCTGCCAGAACCCGCAGACAGGGAGGTGCCTAGCAAGGAAGAGAAAGTAATAATATGCTTATGCTGACTCTCGACGGTCCCGAGCTTACTTCTATGAGCATCCAGATCGTTCCTAACCTAGGGGTAATCTATCGCCCATCACATCATATCACAGAGAGCAGTAAAAGTAAATAAACACTCACATCAATCATACACAACATGTAATAAAAAATGAGAAAGCCCATCACACAACAGTAAGAAAGTAAACACCGGCCTAACCTAGAGCTAGAGTCGGTTATCCTAGCAAACAAATCTAAGTGTGTGCAATAGGTCGTGAGGTTTAAAGATATCCTGGGTTTACTATTAGTTAAAGTTGTCTAATTGATTGAAATTGGTTTGTTGAAGGGTCAAAGGAAATTTTAGTTCAGATTTAGGTTTTAGTGTTTTTATTATTTTGAAGTTTGTTTTAGATTTAATTTTGATTGTTAAAGTTAATTAATATGATTATTTCTTTAGTTTATTTAAAATAACCATTTTTATTTAGATTATTTAATTAATGATTTATTAAAAGTTTTAATGTTTTATTAATTTTAAATCATTTATTGAAATTTTAATTGACTTATTCAAGTGTTAATATTTTATTAAAATTTTAATGGTTTTATTTGATTTGTTAATGACTTATTAGATTTCTAGATATATTATTATTATTGTTATTTCATTGATTAGAATTTACTAACCTCTCTTTACAATTTCAAATCATTTTAGTTATAGGTTTTATGACTTTAATATTTTATCAAATCATGTTAATTATATTTGTGATTTCAATGTTCAATATATATATATATATATATATATATATATATATATATATATATATATATATATATATATATATATATATTTTAATTTAAGTGTTGATTTACCTTTATTAAACAAATATGTATTATTTATCATTTTATTAGTTTGGGTTTATATTAGTTGAAGTTATTATTTAATTTGTTTATCAATGGTTATGTAATTTTCATGCTTTTTTATCTGAATTCTCATTATTATATTTGAAATTTTTATTAATTGATTATTTAAATTTAATCAAACTTGATTAAGGTTATGTTAATAACATACACTAATTCTAAGGAGAATGTCACTAAGTTTTCTATATTCTATATTTCTACCCTAAAGTGTGCATGCATCCTAAGTCTAAATTTTCTAAGACTCAGTCCTTAATTTTTGTCCTTAATATGGGATGAAAAAGATTGTTATCACTAACCCTTAGGACATTACACACGTGTACAGAGGTTCAAGGATCTAATAATAAAAATAAAATAATCCTAATAAAATTGAAGTTGCTATAGGGACCTAAAGGGGAGGAGTTCGCACGAATCACACCACGGCCTCCTAGGGGCTTTCTAAGTTTTAAGAAAACTTACAACACCGGGGGCTATGACTCGATGGATTTTTCCCGTAGCACCTCTACCCGGTTGGATAGAGGCGACTAACGTCATTGTCCCTTGTCCTTTTGTTCGCTCGACCGGTACCATTCCTCGCAGTTCATGCAGTTAAAAAGAATAAAACTGGGAAGGATTAGAAGCACATTTAATAATTAATAATGAAATAATTAAAATTACTAAAAATAAAAACGTACCTATCTTCGGGCTTGAAGACCGACGCAAGCTGTCTACCTTTTGAACTTTTCACTTTTAAAAGCATACTTTGTATTTTTTCAACATTCATCTCGAGGCACAAGAAGGAAGGAAGAGAAAGAGAGCTTTTATTTTCTTTAAAACTTCTAATAAACACCCAACTAACACACTCTCCAACACCCACACCTTTCACCTTTCCAAAATTATACAATTCTCTTTTCAAAGCATTTCACCTTTCCCACAGAAACACTTTTCAAAACACTTCTCTTTTCAATGCAAACACTTTCAATTTTCGCAAAACATATACTTTCCCACTTTCACTTTTCAAACTTAAACACAAAACTCATTCCACTTTTCCAAAACTCTCCACCTCACCTTTCAAAATCACTCATATATATCTTAATTCTCACATACACAACTCCACTTTTCCAAAATACATACAATTCTCACCTTTCCACCCACACAATTTCAACTTTTCAACACATGCACTCCAATCACTTATCACATACACATGATTCACTTTTCATAATCATACACATTTCACCACTCAAAAATCATACACAACACTTTTCATTTAAACATACACCTTTCATTTTTCAAAGAAACACACATATCACATTTCTGAATTGAGCACACATTTCATCTTGCTTTCTAACATATTTACTTTCTAACACACATTTCCTATACAATCTTACACTTTTACTTTTTCACACTTACACACTTCACAATTTCCAAAATCACTCATATACACTTTACTTTCACATTTTTGCATACATACATTTCACTTCTCCACACTTTCCAACACACATTTTATTTTCCACTTTCATTTTTGTTTTCCAAAACTCATATAGATCACTCTTCAAGACACCTACTCATCAAAACATTTTAATTTTCAAAAACCACACTCTTTACTCTTCATCTTTCACACACATCACCTTTCGAAACAAACACTCTTCACTCTCCAACAAGTACACTTCGTTTTACTATTTCCAAACACTATTCACTTTCTAAAATCACAAAAAACACTTTTCAAACTAAACACACACTTTACCCTCCACTATCCATATGCACACTTTACTTTTTAACACCCTTTATTTTCCAACGTACACTTTTCTCTTAACAAACATTCGCTTCTTTTTATGCATACATAATAAGATTTCATCTCCTTTCTCTCCCAAACACAACATGTGACAACTCATGCTACAAATGCTTGAAAAAAAGTCACTAGAACTTCCTCATGCATGAATATAGAGTATAATAGAATGCACCAAATCCTTCAATGTACATAAAACCCATGTCATTCTGAAAGCACCAACAACTTCTATTTCAAACCAACATATGAGAAAATGCAAATCACTTTGTTCACCTCTACAAAAGCCATATCTCGGCTTGGTTATCTACACAAAATATAATGAAAGAAACAATTGCAACAAACTTCTTTCCAAAATTCAAAGGGGGCTATGGATAGCGACGACCAAATTTCTCTTTAAAGTTAAAGCAACCAACACAAAGAAACTTGACCATGAACTATACAATCATTAAATAACATGAGATAAAGAAGCATTTTTGTGACCACCACCCAACTTTATTTACTCATTTCATCTCAATCATTGTGCTAACTTCTGTTAAGAGAAAAAGAAGTTAGAAAACTTCTTTTTATTTATATTCGTCATGACTGAAGAAAATTTCCAAGAGGATTTATCAAGCAATCGATGAAACGAATGCATGTGATGAAAATCATATGAATGTTTGATTTGTATGTTTTTACCATTTGTAACAAATATGCATATTTAAAGTCTTCTTCTCTTTCTCTAACTCATGGATTTCTTGGGAGTATGAATGAAATAAAACATAGATATGCTTTCTCAATAGCTCTTTGTTTAACCAAAACTCATATCATTCCTTAATAGACATTGATGCGAACACCTTTCATGCGCTTGGTAAAATATGACAAAGCCTCCCACAATCTATACACAGAACTTTGGACTACTAATAGTATGATATCAATCACAAGCACAACAGATTTTATGTCTACAATTTTAATTCCAAACATCAAAAACCGGGATCATAGAACTCTTTCTTGTATGACTTACTATATAAATCAGCCATTCATCACTATTTTTCTTGAGAAGAAACTAAGAATGAAAGATATATTTGCTGTAAGTTTTTTAAATAAGGAAGAAGAAGAGCATTAAAGGGAAGAAGAGGAGGGATTCTAGAAAATCTTTTCAAGAGTCTTTAAATCTCAATAATGCATGATGTATATCCTTCATTTCTTTCTTTATAAAACCAAGAGGTAAAAGAAAAAAGTGAAGGGAAATAAGTAGAGATTACCCAAACTGAAATTTCCCTCAAATCCCACAAGCTACTTGGTCCGATCTCACAGGTCATACGCAAGCAAAGTCAGCCAAATGGGAGGAGGCGGATGGCTAGGGCAAAGGAGGCGAGAGCAGCGTCGACTAGGGCAGAGCATCAAGCATCACCTAGGTGGAACGAATGGAAGGGAAGAAAGTGCAAGTCGACTGGGCTGTGTGAATCAGAGGGAGATGGCAGGGGGTTCTGCCTTCTTACAAACTGAGAGAGAGAGACGGAGTAGGGGCGACGGGCTAGGGGGATTCTTGAAAGTTCGATAGGGATGTTAAGCCCTGATGAACTAGTCCCAAGGCTAACCAAGAGGGGGGTGAATTGGTTATTTAAAAATTCGAGAGCAACAGCAAAAATATTTTCTATGATATGCAGCGGAAACAAGTAAATACTCAAACGAAAAGATTAAACACAAATTTCACCCAAGAAGATAATCACAGAAATCTAAAGTGCAGAAAGTAATCAGAAAGAACACACCAGATTTTTATAGTGGTTCGGTCAACTTGACCTACGTCCACTCCCCGGAGCCTCCCCTCCGAGTATTGCACTAACTCAAAGTGTCTCTCCTTTTCCTCCCACAGCAAGGCGGAGAAGCCTGTACAAAAATCTCCTTTCCACCGACATGATGAGGCAGAGAACCCAACCTCCTTTTGCTTCCTCCTGAAGCAGGCAGAGAACCTCAGACTCCTTTCGCTTCCTCCTGAAGCGGGCAGAGAACTCTGAATCTTCTTGCGAACGATCCTCTCACAAAGAACACCAACACAATGAAAGACAACGAGCAAAGAAGATGACTCTGATCCTTGCTTGGAGCAACCTTCGTGAACCCCTCAAGAACTCCCCCTCACAAGATCCTCTCTCTCTCTCCCAAACTCTCTCTCTCTCTAGGGTTTCTCTTGAAAGAAAAATGGCAAAAGATATTTCATGTTGAAAGAAAAAGATCTTTTATAGGAGGGCTCAAAATTTGCCCTAAATATCAACTGGTCGACCTATTTCATCTTAGACGATCGATAGATCGTCCTGTACGATCAATTCAAAATCAGCTATTTCAGCCTAGATGATCTGGCTCTTTTGGACGATCAGTGAAAAAAGTTGTTCATATCGTCCTGTACGATTTTACGATCGTCCGGGATGATTAGTATAAATTTAGGAATTTCATCCAGAAGATCGCTCTGGTCGTCCAGAGAAACTTATGTTGGATGACCCAAAAATGACTTGATCGTCCAGGATGATAAGGATATCGTCAAGTACGATTAGTTCAAAATGTGCCCAAATCGTCCTAAGCACCACTCTGGACGTACAGCTGAAACACACTACACGATCATGATCGTCCAGGCCGATCCTGCGTCATCCAGGATGATATGATCGTATCAATCAAGTATAAATTGCTTTCCTTAATTATCAGACTAATTTAGGCATGATTGTTCTAGATCATCCAGGATGATACACGTATTGTCCGGGACGATCATACCAAATATCTAAAAATAAAAACTTGCCTAACTTGATCTGGAGGCTGAGAATTTCTAATTTGAGCATATCGTCCCGTACGATGTATGGATCATCCAGGACGATCTGCTTAATCAGACAGACATAACTTGGTCACCCTAATTAGGGTTTCTATTTTTACTTGATCATCCAGGATGATGTGAATATCGTCCAGGACGATCTGAACAAAAATTAAACAGAAACTCTAATTCACTTAAGCTCTCCCCCTGAGTGTGTGTGTGCAAGGTTACTTAGCTAGGGGATCAGTTACATTACAATTGACTCAAGAAAAGGAAAACAATACATTTAGACACACTTGGACCCGATCTTGAGTTGGCTTGAGTTGCTCTTGATCTTTTATGCCTGAAATGGGTTAGCCAAGAAAAACACAATAAAAACATGTTTGTCATCATCAAAACTAGATTTGTAATAATCTCCCCCTTTTTGATGATAGCAAACATATGTGTAGTAGTTTGAAAAATAAAATAACTAGGAGATCGAAAAATAACATTTTTTTTTCAAATTTCATTGAACAACCAGAATAGTACATGAAACACAACTACAAAACATAACAAGAATAAAAACTACTACCACTGAAATCAAGATTAAAAGCTACTACAACTGACTCCCCCTTTTGACATCACAAAAAGGAGGAGGGCAAACAGAAATACAGAAATAATAGTACAAATAGAAAAAAAAATAGCTACAAAATATAACACTAAAATGGAGGAGGTGGCTGTGGTGGTGTGAAGTAGCTGTGGATGGCGGCGAAGTGTGCTCCAATCCAGGAAATATCCTGGTCGTGCTGCTGTTGCTGCTGAGCAGCATAGTCAGTAAAGTGCTGCAGGTCCTCAGCGTGCCGCTGCTCCTGGGCAGCGACATAGGAGTCAAATCTGGTCTCCCACTGATCGTAGCGCTGCACCAGATGGTCAAAATGAGAAGCAATGCGAAAAAAAGAATGTGCATCTGGTGCAGCAGGAACAGGAATATCTTCTTCCTCTTCCTCCTCAACATTCGAGGCGGGCTCCGGATGTAGTCGGGTGCTGTGTAGGACATGGAATGAATTGTTTGTGAAGAAGGAAGGAGGGACATCGGGATGGACTGGATACTACATGTCATATTTGGTTTCTAAGGCATATGCAATGATATGTCCTAAAGCTAGATTGGGATGACATCTATGACCCAGATCCCTAATAGTGGTGAGGTGCTCGATGTATCTGATAAGAAGGTCAGTGGCATTAAAGTCCTGGTGGGCCAAGATGTAATATGTGGTCAGAGACAGTAAGGGGGTGATGTGAATTCGATCCCCAGCCTTTGGGATGATGGAGGAATGAAGGACGTGCTGAATGATCCGTGCATCCTTAAGGAGGGAAGTGCAAGCATTGTCGTGGTAGGGTGCATTCGTATTTCAAAGAAAGTGATTGGCGACACTCCAATCATAGTCAGGGTCAATAATAAAAGTGTGGATTTTATCGCCAGTTACAGAGAGTTGAAGGATGTTATGAAAGTCCTGGGTTGTGAGTTCCATAGGACGTTGATTCACATATGAGCAGAGGGTGGAATAATCAGCAGAAATGTGCAGATTGGCGAAGAAAACTTGAAGAAGTTCAAGGCTAAATGGAAAGGCGAGAGTAAGGATGAAAGTGAGGGAGGTGTATGCAAAAAAATCGAGAACAGGATAGGTAAGGGTGCGGGGGCTTACTATTTTTGACTAGGTGATCCCCACCTCATGATAGCGCTCGAAGGCAGCTTGATCGGCTGCATTGGGAAAGCGGGGATCAACATTCCCCCGCGAGGAACTCGCACCCTTTTTCCTAGAACGCTTCCCGCCAGCCATTAGAAAGCACAAGTGAGGGAGAGTGGAAGGAGAAGTGTGGAAAAAACTGAAGAAATCGGTTGTTTAAATAGAAGTCGGCTGAATCGTCACGTACGATCGCGAGATCGTCCAGGACGATATGAGCATTTATGACGGCCAGGACGATTGGTCAAAAAGGCGGTCGGATCGTCCAGGATGATTAGACACATGCAATCTTCCCGAGGAGTCAAGCCGGACGACCGTTAACAAAAAGTATCATCCCAAACGATTAGGTGGATCGTCTAGGACGAAGTGCAATAAGTGTGTCGGACGGGCCGAATTCGAATCATACGGCTGCTGACACGTGGATCGTCTGGGATGATGTGGTGAATCGTCCAAGATGATGACCCATAATTGGCACATACTCAGCTGTCCGATCAGATCATGAAGATATGGATCATATCGTCCAGGGCGATGTAAGGATCGTCCAGGATGATCACCAATAATTGGTGTTTCTCAGCCATATGACCAGAGTGGGGATGATTTTGAATTGATCGTCCATGACAAAGTTTGGATCATCCAGGATGAAGAAGATCATCCAGGACGATCTGTGGATCATCCAGGATGATGCGAAGAAAATAGGAAAAAGATGGAGGATGGAGATGAACGATCAGGATCCCCAAAACACAACCAGTAAAAAGAAAAATAAAACCAAAGTAAATAAAACTTGAAACAAAAACACAAAAGCAACAATTTTTTTTTTGATCAAGTTGCTCCTGTAAATCATAATTTTCCCTTGATTTTAAATCCAAAAACCAATAAGAAGACGATTGACAGCGCTGAAATCCAGAAAAAGTTAGAAAAATTAACTTTCGTAACTCCCACCTTGGGCACCTTATAGATGAAAATCTCTTTCAAAACAAAAATCCAATTCAAAAGAAAAGAAATTAGATTCGAAAAGAGATCCTTTCAAGCATCGTTCCAAAAAAATATCTGATATAATAGTGTTACAAAGTAATAAATCATAAATCAGGATTTTTAAACTTAAGCTTTTAAAAATATTAAGTGACGCACAGATTTTTCTAAGACATTTAACGATCTGAAAGGGAAGAAAGCTTGGTTTGGGCTCATTTTGTGTCTCTTTTTCAATTTATTTGGCGCTTTACACATCTTTTAATTTTTGATATAATTTGTGTATCTTTTAGTTTGACGACATTTCGTATCTTTTCAGCTTTGGGCTTATTTTGTGCCTCTTTTTTAATTTATTTGGCGCACTGCGCATCTTTTGTAAGCTTTCTCCCTCTCAAAATCATTAAAGCATCTCAGCTGTAAAGTTACCTTCCATGTATAGGAGATGCTCTCCACAATAAGGAAGAGTAATTCACAAAATAAAAATCATACGTCATATGTTAAGTGCAATCACTTGGTTTAGAAAAGCATAATAATGACTCAAGACTTTGAAAATACTATTCATATGAGGTAGATTACTGTAGGAAGATAAAATAAATCTCTATTTCAAAAACTAATATTTTAATTTTAAAGAAGATTTTTATCCAAAAGAAATAATACACCAGTAAAGGAGTTAGAGGAAGAGAAATAATTATCAATGTTTCTTCCCTTTAACAGATCCAGTGGAATCAATCACTATTTATCAGCTTCAAAATAATAACAGGGTACTCTTAGTCAAAAATCAAGTTTATCAGAAGTAGTGAGTAGTGATCAGATTTTTAAAAGCATAAAACAGTAAATAAAGGAGATGAACTGGTAAATAAAAACAGGTAGAAAATCACATCATAATAAATACTCAAATCAAACTAAAACCAAGGCTAAAATAGAAATCAGTAGAAAAATAAAAAAATAAAAAATAACATAAAGAAAATAATCAAATCAAACAGCTAACTAACATAAGCAGAATAAAAATTAGAGAAATCAGAAATCAGCAGTCATTAGAATCAAGCATTTATATCAATCACTCGTAATCTTGTCCTCAAAATGCTGAATGAGTCAAAGGCCAGTGGTTTAGTGAATATGTCAACCAGCTGATTTTCAGTTGCTACATGATGTAGCTCAATGTCCCCTTTCGTAACATGGTCTCTAATAAAGTGATGACTTATATCAATGTGTTTGGTTCTAGAATGTTGGATTGGATTCTTAGAGATGTAGATGGCACTAGTATTATCACACAGAACAGAAATTGTGCCCACATGTAATCCTAAATCCAAGACTTGTTGCTTCAACCAAAGAACTTGGGCCACAAAACTCCCTAAGGCAATATACTCAGCTTCAGCAGTGAAAAGTGCAACTGAGTTCTATTTTCTACTGGACCAGGAGACTAAAGACTATCCTATGAATTGACAAGTTCCAGAAGTTTCTTTCTATCCACCATACAACCTGTAAAGTCAATATCAGAATATCCAATAATCTCAAAAGAGGTGTTGTGCCTAGGGTACCAGATTCCTAGGTTTAGGGTCCCTAAAAGATATCTAAGAATTCTCTTAACAGCAGTCAGGTGGGACTCTTTAGGATCAGCCTGAAACCTAACACAAAGATAGACACTAAACATGATATCAGGTCGGCTAGCAGTCAGGTAAAGCAGTGATCCAATTATTCCTCTATACTTCTTCTGATCAACAGATTTTCCACTTGAATCCTTATCTAACTGAACAGTGGAGCTCATGAGAGTATTGATTGGCTTGGCTTTGTCCATTTCATATTTCTTCAAAATATCCTTAGTGTATTTAGATTGATTGAGAAAGGTTCAATCATCCATTTGCCTTATGCTAAACCCCAAAAAGTAGGATAATTCTCCCAACATACTCATCTAAAACTGCTTACTCATTATTTTAGAAACCTCATCACATAAATATTTATCAAAAGATCCAAAAATTATATCATCAATATAGATCTGGACAATGAGTAAGTCATCCCCTATTCTCCTCAAAAAAAGGGTGGTGTCTACGCTCCCCTTAACAAACTCTCTTTCTAACAGGAATGTGCTAAGCCTCTCATACCAAGCTATGGGTGCATGTTTCAATCCATATAAGACCTTTTTTAATTTATAAATATGATTTGGATATTGGGAACTCTCAAAACCTAAGGGTTATTCTACAAAACATCCTCTTTTATTACCCCATTTTAAAAGGCACTCTTGACATCCATTTTAAACTGCTTAAATCCCTTATAACAGGTAAAGGATAGTAGCACTCTAATGGCTTCCAATATAGCTACAGGGGCAAACCTCGAAATCAATCTCTTCAATCTGATTATACCCCTTTGCCACCAATCTTGCCTTTTTCCTAACCACAACACTAGAATCATTCATCTTATTCTTAAAGACCCACTTGGTTCCCACTATACTTTAATTTCTAGGTCTTTCTACTAACTCCCAAATATCATTCCTTACAAATTGATTCAATTCTTCTTGCATAGCTAAGATCCAAAACTCATCTGAAAGGGCTTGATTAATGTTGGTGGGTTCAGTCATTGAGATAAAGGCAGAGTGGTTTACTTCCTTCTTAAGTCCATGCCAAGTCCTAAGACCCTCAGAAGGGTCTCCTAAGATCAGTTCCCTAGGATGACTCGAAGAATATCTCCAATCTCTAGGCAGTGTAGTTTGAGGTTATACCCTTTCCTCCAGATTTGTATTTTCAACCCCTTGGGTAATCTCCTCTACCTCTTCTTCTTCCTCAACTCTAGTCACCTTAGGATCAGATTCATCAAACACCATATGAGTTGTCTCTTCCACCACCAAAGTCTTCTTATTGAACACCCTAAAGGATTTCCCCACACTAGAATAGCCTAAGAACACTCCTTCATCAGATTTGGGGTCAAATTTTCCTAAAGATGATTTCCCGTTGTTCAGAATGAAAACCTTACAGCCAAAGACATGGAGGTGGGACAGGTTTGGAGTTCTACCCTTAATAATCTCATAAGGTGTCTTGTTCAAATTTGATCTCACATTCACCCTATTCAGCACATAACAAGCAGTGTTCACCACTTCAGCCCAAAAGTATTTTAGAAGTGAATACTCAGCAAGCATGGCTCTAGTGGCTTTCACTAAGGTCATATTCTTCCTTTCAGCTATCCCGTTCTGCTGAGGGGTCCTAGGAGCTGAAAAATTGTGACTAATCCCTTGCTCCTCAAAGAAACTTCCAAACTTCACATTTTCAAACTCTCTACCATGATCACTATGAATAGTTAAGATCTCACAACCTAACTTCCTCTGAATCCAAGTGGAGAATGACTTAAACTCATCAAATGCCTCAGATTTGTGTGACAGAAATTTAATCCAAGTGAACCTCGAGTAGTCATCTACAATCACAAACCCATAGACTTTCCCCCCTAAGCTGGTAGTGCTAATGGGTCCAAAGAGATCCATGTGAAGGACTTCTAAAGGTCTAGAGGTACTAATGTCCTTAACAGAGTGAAAAGAGGACTGGACTTGCTTCTCTAACTGACAGGCATCACAAAGGTGGTCCTTAGTAAACTTAAGCTTGGTTACACCTCTAAATAAGTCCTTTTGGGTGACTCTCCTAAGGGTTTTCATACTGGCATGACACAATCTCCTATGCCACAACCAAGACTCATCAGCAGCAGTTTTTAAGAAAATTGAATTTTCAGTCTTAATGCAACTTACATCCAGCTTATAGACATTGCTGATCCTTTATCCCTGCAAAATAATTTTATCATTTAAGCTTAAAATGTAGCAAGTGGGCAGGAATTTGATGTTGTATCCTTTGTCACAGAGTTGACTGATGCTTAGTAAGTTATGTTTCAGTCCATCTACAAGTAAAATATTATCAATCATAAAACTCTTTGAATCACCAATTATACCTGAACCTACCACCCTCCTGGTGGTGTTATCTCCAAGTGTAACCTTGCCTCCAGCCCTGGCCTCTAGTGAAATGAACAGATTTGCATCTCCAGTCATGTGTCTAGAACATCCGTTGTCCAGGTACAACATGCTCTCACGAGGTCTTGTGTGAGAGCACACCTACAAAATCATCAAACATCAATTTTAGGAACCCAAACAGGTTTGGGTTCCTTCTTATAAAAGAAGAATATAATGCATGTGTGTTGTGCTGTGAAATAAGCAATTTGGGCCTCCACACCCAATGTGTACTACGGTGAATAGTGAAGGTATGGGAAATGTGTCCTAACATGCCACAGGAAAAATATCTAACACCAGGAAAAGGGTTAACTAATCTACGTGGGTGATAGTGCCTCTTCCTAGGTCTGTATTAAACGTGCTTTGATGATTTTAAAACAGATTCTACAAAAAGTGGAGGTGCATAAAACTGTGCAAACGTATGAGGTGTTTCATGTTTCTCAAAAGCACTGATCTTAACTTTCAAAAATTTATTTTCTTTCTTTAAACTTGCAATTTCAAATTTCAAAGTACAATTGCTACTCTCCACTTCACATGCCATGTTGTCCAATTCTTTAAAAGCTCTTTCTAAGTCAACATGTGTGATTTTCAATGAATCATGCTCAACAATTAAATTAGAATGTTTTTTATTCAGTTCATCAAATTCATCAAGTAAAGACATGTGATAACAATCAACAGTGGAATGATCCATAATAAAAACATCATGCTCTTTTTGCAAAGTCAAATAATCCAATTTCAAGCTAGCATAGGTTTTCTTAAGCTTCTTATACGATGCAAGAATTTTTTCAGATATTTCAAGTGATTGATCGTAAGTAAGCTCACATACCTCTTCCTGGTCAAACTGACCAGGATGATCATTAGCCATCAGACACAGATTTGTTTCCTCCTCTTCAGCTTCAGTCTCAGAAGAGTCGGATGCAGAATCTGCCCAGAACGCCTTCTGAATCTGCTTCTTATCCTTCCTAAACTTGTGTTTCTCCTCACCCTTCTCCTTGCTTGGGTGAGTTTTAAGTGTAGGACAATCAGCCTTAATGTGTCCAGGCTTCCTATATTCAAAACATACAGTATCAGATGAACCCTAAAAATTTTTATTGGATATACCCTTGTTTCACTTTTGAAAGTTCTTGTGTTTCTTCCTTAGAAAGTTTTTGAATTGACTAGTGATCAAGACAACGTCATCGCTATCAGACCCGGAAGCACTAGTATCACTCTCGTTGGCCTTCAGTGCCACTGTTTTCTCCTTCTTCTCACCTGCACCAAGTTGTCTTTGGTTCACCCCTTGCTCGTAAGTAATGAGTGATCCAAGTAAGCTATCAATAGAGTGAGTATTCAAATCTATAGATTTAGTGATTACAGTTATCTTAGCATCATATGAAGAAGGCAGACATCTAAGAATTTTGTTCACTCTTCAGTAGTTTGTAAGTTCTCTACCTAAGGCATGCAAAGAAGTGATGATTTGAGTGAATCTCGTATACATTTCGAAAATGGTTTCAGTAGGTTTCATGTAAAAAAGTTTGTAGTCATGAAGCAAAATGTTTAACCTAGACTATTTGACTTCAGTTGTACCTTCATACGTGATGCACAATCTATCCCAGATTTCCTTATCAGTTGTACATGTAGAGACACGCATGTAATCCTCAGATTTTAAAGCACAGAAAAAATAATTCAAATAATTGGCATTCAATTGTGCTAAGTCACGATCATCAAAAGTCCAATCAGTAAAGGGCAGTTCAATTTTAACATTGTTAATCATCCTAAAAGGTGGTTCGTATCCATCCTTAACTAGCATCCACATGCGATAATTAATTGATTGAAGAAAAGTGGACATGCTAGTTTTCCAAAAATCAAAAGGTATGTTATCAAATAATGGCGGTTGTGTAATTGAATAACCTTCAGCAGTATTACGATTACCAAAGTTAGCCATGGATCAAATTCAAAAGTTTTAAACTTAAATTTTGAATCCCGCTCTGATACCACTTGAAAGTTCGATAGGGATGTTAAGCCCTGATGAACTAGTCCCGAGGCTAACCAAGAGGGGGGTGAATTGGTTATTTAAAAATTCGAGAGCAACAGTAAAAATCTTTTCTATGATATGCAGCAAAAATAAGTAAATACTCAAACGAAAAGATTAAACACAAATTTCACCCAAACAGATAATCACAGAAAACTAAAAGTGCAGAAAGTAATCAGAAAGAACACATTATATTTTTATAGTGGTTCGGTCAACTTGACCTACGTCCACTCCCCGGAGCCTCCCCTCCGGGTATTGCACTAACTCAAAGTGTCTCTCCTTTTGCTCCCACAGCAAGGCAGAGAAGCCTGTATAAAAACCTCCTTTACACTGACACGGTGAGGCAGAGAACCCAACCTCCTTTTGCTTCCTCCTGAAGCAGGCAGAGAACCTTGAACTCCTTTCACTTCCTCCTGAAGCGGACAGAGAACCCTGGATCTTCTTGCGAACGATCCTCTCACAAAGAACACCAACACGACAAAAGATGACGAGCGTAGAAGATGACTCTGATCCTTTCTTGGAGTAACCTTCATGAACCCCTCATGAACTCCCCCTCACAAGATCCTCTCTCTCTCTCCCAAACTCTCTCTCTCTCTAGGGTTTCTCTAGAAAGAAAAGTGGCAAAAGATTTTTCTTGATGAAAGAAAAAGATCTTTTATAGGAGGGCTCAAAATTTTCCCTAAATCTCAACTGGTCGGCCTATATCATCCAGGACGATCGATAGATCGTCCTGTATGATCAGTTCAAAATCAGCTATTTCAGCCTGGACGATCTGGCTCTTCTGGACGATCAGTGGAAAAAGTTGTTCATATCGTCCCGTATGATTTTGCGATCGTCCGGAATGATTAGTGTAAGTTCAGGAATTTCATCCAAAAGACCGCTCTGGTCGTCCAGAGAAACTTGTGCTGGATGACCCAAAAATGACTTGATCGTCCAGGACGATAAGGATATCTTCCGGTACGATTAGTTCAAAATATGCTCAAATCGTCCTGTGCACCGCTCTGGACGAACAGCTTAAACACACTAGACGATCATGATCGTCCAGGACGATATGATCGTATCAATCAAGTATTAATTGCTTTCCTTAATTACCAGACTAATTTAGGCATGATTGTACTGGATCGTCCAAGACGATACACGTATCGTCTGGGACAATCAGACCAAATATCTAAAAATAAAAACTTGCTTAACTTGATCTAACGGCTGAGAATTTCTGATTTGAGCATATCATCCCGTAAGATGTCTGGATCGTACAGGATGATCTGCTTAATCAGACAGACTTAACTTGGTCGCCATAATTAGGGTTTCTATTTTTACTTGATCGTCTAGGATGATGTGAATATCGTCTAGGACGATCTAAACAAAATTTGAACAGAAACTAATTCACTCAAGCTCTCCCCCTGAGTGTGTGTGTGCAAGGTTACTTAGCTAGGGGATCAGTTACATTATAATTAACTCAAGAAAAGGAAAACAGTACATTTAGACACACTTGGACCCGATCTTGAGTTGGCTTGAGTTGCTCTTGATCTTTTATGCCTGAAATGGGTTAGCCAAGCAAAACACAATAGAAATATGTTTGTCATCATCAAAGCCAGATTTGCAATAATTCTCGCCTGGGTTGTGCGAACTGGAGCAAGGAGGCGGAGGGCATGGGGACTTCTGCGAACAGAGAAGGAGAGCATGCGGGCTGTTTGCGAACTGCCCAGAGAGAGGGGGGTCTTCACGAATTTGATCGAGGGGAGATCGTGGGGGCTGCTTTAACTAGCCCTAACCACACCCTAGGTTTAGCCCAAACATCTATTTTAATCTGAATTTTGATTCATTAGGATAGAATATTAAAATCATGTTAAATTTAATTTAGAAAAATTCAAACATTTAAAAAAATTATTATTATTTTAAAGTAGATAGAGAATTTGTTTTTGATGAAATTAGAATATCAATTTAAATGAAATTTAGTCGAAATTTTAATTTAGATTGATTCAATTTTATATATTTAATTTGACTAGTGTGAATTCAAATTTGATTTAGCTCACGATGAGTCAATTCTATGTCAGTGGGTATCCACCTAAGAGGATCCTGAAGGAGGCATCTACACTAGGCTACGAAGACCTAAGATTAAAGATTGAATCTGGAGAAATTGACCTCGAATAATGAGGTCAACAAATGGACCCCCAATAGGCATGATAAACTTGCCAAAGTTTATCGTGCGTATTGGTGTTGACCGAAGCGATCAACCAGATCCAAAATTGAAGTTGAAGTTCTGGGTATATGAATTGAAGGAGATTTGAGCTTTGATAGAAAATGATAATGAAAAGTTTGTGAAAATTTTGAGTTGATTAATTGAAAGATTTGGATTGATTAATTGATTTAAAAGTTGATTATTGTAATGATGGCTTTAGAAAATGAGATTAGTACCATTAGAAAGTTAAGAATGAAGCGATTAAATATAGTGATTTAAATATAGTTTGAAAGGAATGAAACAATTTTGAAAGTGGTTTTGATTAATACTAAAGTCTTCTTTCTAGTCTAAGAGGAAGGACGCCACCAAGTGGGTACTTATACCTAACTCAACAAACTAGAGGGCGTCTTCTAAGAAAAGAGAGCAACCTATAAAATAGATTGTATCTAATCTTGGAAGGTTTAAACTTTAAGTTCTACTAGGATGGTGCCACGAGGGGCGTTCTCCAACTCTAGCAGATGATCGTGAGGAAAGGATGCCTAAGTGTGGGGACTCACACCTAACCTCAGAGGATTGGATGATCATATGGATAGGAAGCCTAAGTGTGGGGACTCACACCTATCCATAGAGGATCAAAATTAAGATTTAAAATTTAATGAAGAGAAGATGCCACTGGGGATGCTTATACTTCACTTCGGGACGAAGATTAGGATGCCACTAGGGATGCTTATACCTAACTTCAAGGATGTCAATAGGATGTCGTAAAAGCAGGCTTAGACCTAAAGATAGATTTAAACTTGATGGCTGCCGTAAAAGCGGACTTATGCCAGAAGTCAATAGGATGCCGTAAAAGCGTGCTTAGACCTAAAGACAGATTTAAGATTGAGGGCTGCCGTAAAAGCGGACTTATGCCGGAAGTCAATAGGATGCCGTAAAAGCGGGCTTAGACCTAAAGATAGATTTAAGATTGATGGCTACCGTAAAAGCGGGCTTAGACCTAAAGATAGATTTAAGATTGATGGCTGTCGTAAAAGTGGACTTATGCCCGAAGTCAATAGGATGTCGTAAAAGCGGGCTTAGACCTAAAGACAGATTTAAACTGGATGGCTGCCGTAAAAGCGGACTTAAGCCAGAAGTCAATAGAATGCCGTAAAAGCGGGCTTAGACCTAAAGACAGATTTAAACTTGATTGTTGCGTAAAAGCGGACTTAAGCCAGAAGTCAGTAGGATGTCGTAAAAGTGGACTTAGACCTAAAGATAGATTTAATATTGATGGCTGCCGTAAAAGCGGACTTATGCCGAAAGTCAGTAGGATGCCGTAAAAGCAGGCTTAGACCTAAAGACATATTTAAGATTGATGGCTGTCATAAAAGCGGACTTATGCCGGAAGTCAATAGGATGCCGTAAAAATGGACTTAGACCTAAAGAAATATTTAATATTGATGGCTGCCGTAAAAGCGAACTTAAGCCGGAAGTCAATAGGATGCCGTAAAAGCGGACTTAGACCTAAAGACAGATTTAAACTGGATGGCTGCCGTAAAAGCGGACTTAAGCCAGAAGTCAATAGGATGCTGTAAAAGCGGACTTAGACCTAAAGACGAATTCAAGATTTAATCGTGTTTGTGAATTTTAATGAATGTTTGATTTTTTTAAAGCTTTAGATCTTTTTCCTCCATCACAAATGACATTGACAACTTGCAAATGTTCCCCTAGAGATCAAAAGCTTTTGTATATGCCACTTTCTAGAAGGGAAGGGAAAACATTTAGAAGAATGAAGTCTTGAAATTCTTTGGATTGAAAATTCATTCTCTCCTCCATTATAAATGATCATTATAACTTATAAATATTCAACTAGAAATTATGTTTTTATATCAGATCATCATGTACGAAGAAAACAAAAGGAGAAAGAGGGCGATAGTTCGATCATCTTTGAAAAGTAAAAGTTTATCAAAGTGTCTCGACCACTCAAACAGGAATGCAAGATCTTAATTAAAGATTCATCCCATGATTAAATTTTTCTTGAGTAACTCAGAGAAAGTAATCTGAATCTTTTAGAGTTCTCATTTGCATGTTTTAAGAGATCTAAATGCAACATGATAAAATTTTCTTAAGAAAATTTTAACTTTTGCATGAGTTGTTAAAGAACAAAGAGGAATATTTGAGCATTCTTTATAGAGAAAGCGCTCAGGAATTTCAAATACTCACTATGATTGAGAAAAGTTTAATTTTCATCAAGAAGTGAAAGCTTTGTTTTTCATTTAATAATTTTCTTATAATATTTGAAAGTGATCGCTTAAGTTTTAATCACCTTAACCCAATGAAAATGACATGGGAAAAGATTCAAAAACTCAACAAAGGATGGGATAACTCCCTTTAAATTAAATAATTTGAATATGACCAAACTCAGTTTAATCAAATAGCCAAAACATAAGAACTTTCTATAAAGAAAATTATAGTTTCGATAAATTTTAAATTTCAATGCTATTGAAAGATTCTTTAACGGGGATAGAGTTATTTAGACTCTAACATCCGATTCAAGTTTATGATAAAGTGAAGATATACCTTAAATTAAATGTTATGTTCATTTGATGAAGTCATCATGGACTTTATCGGGAATAGAATCCTTCCAATTCTAACATCCAAGATTAGTCAATCATGGACCAAGTCAAATTGTAACTTGATTTTGCTTTGAAATTTGACAAAGATTCAAACAAAGATATCATCGACATCACTAAGGATAGAACCCCTCATGTTCTAACATCCTAGTTCAGTCAATGATAGAGTTAAATCTAGATGTGACATCTACTCATGATGAATAAGAACATTAGACAATTATCTCAAAACTAACCAGGGGATATCCCTTAGTTTAGTTTCAAAAATTATAAATTAAATAAAGTGATTTTTATATTCATAAATATCACTATGAATCCTCGAGCATCAGGACCCTGTCTAGAATCTCATTCAAATTGGAAGATGTTCAAAAGAGAGTTGGAGACATTTGGATAATGGTTTGTTTATGCATCTCAATTAGGTTAGCTATATGAAACCTAATAATGCACAAGCATCACCATTATAATTCCAGTTAGATTGATCATCTTTGTGATTTTTATTGATAATGATTTGAAGATATGAACTGACCTACTCAAGTTACTAACTAGAGAGGTCTGGGGATTTAGATTTTATTTGCCCGGATCAATGTTCCCTATAAGCAAAACTGGGGTTTCCTTCATCTTTTTTTTTCTTTTTTTTGAATTAAGAACTAATCCAAAGAAATTAAATTAGAGGTAGAAATTCAATCTATTCAAATCTTTTAAATGATATATATTTTACATACAATAGAACATCAATGCTTGATGATGAATCAAAATTTTGAATTATCAAAGTCAAGTGTTTAAAGTACTAAAGGAAGAATGGGTCCTCTAATATTCAAGATTTAGATAAGGAAGTCATCCCTTCTTCTTTTTTTTTTTTTGCTACACATTTAATGATGTCTCTTTTTTTCTTTTCTTTTTTTTTTTTTCTTTTTTTTTCTTTTTTTTTCTCCTTTTTTTCTTTTTTTTTCAGGAGGCTTCCTTTACTCATATCTTAAAATGATTATTTCATTTATAAAATTATCTTACAAGCATAAAATAAAAATCCTCTTATGCAAGGATAATCTTTTTATAAATCGGACCCAGTTCTATGGTAGGAATAAACAACTTAATCGATTATGAACAGGTTCATCAACTTCCAAGATGCTTATAAGATGTATAACAACAAGGAAATGACCAAGACTTTTACCTCTATCTCCAATTTCAATTTGATATAGACCTTAATTCAAAAGAAAATACGTATTGATATCATAATAAGTGAATCAAATATAATTTTATTTTCATCAATAAGATAAGGAAACTTTCAAAGATGTTATAAAACCACCTGACTTAGTATCAATTCGAGGTGTATCAATTAATATTAAGGAAAAGCCACATAACAAATGAATGTTTCTTATATCATGGGTTAACCTTAATAAAAATAAATAAAAAATAAAAAAACTTGAACTATCCTAAGTCTTTGACTCAAGTAGGAATTTAAGATGATCAATCTTAACAAGAATTACTTATGAGTTTTCTCAAATGGAGTACTAAGGCTTTCATATAATTGATTAGGTCATTTAGATTTATCACATGCCTTAAGATCCATTTTCTATCAGAATTAAACCACATGGCAGAGGACAAATCATCATATCCATGCAGTACCCTTAGAAAATAAGATTTAAAGGCATCTCAAACTATGACCTACAAGAAGGTTAAAGATGAGAGAATTCAAAATGATTTTCAAACTTCAATACATCAACCAATAATTATATATTCCTAATATTAGAAAAATCATAATATGGTTTAATATAAAATTTGAAAATATATTTGAATTTAATTCAGATAATTACTAGAAACCTAGCAAAATTAGCTGAACTTTTATGCTTTGACCTTTCAAAGGATTAGATATATCTTCATCTAGGACGTCAATCCACCTGAGTGGAGGGAGGGAGGAAACAATTTTTTCTTTTTAGCATTGATAATCATAGGCCACATTCTTTAAGTATTTAGATGAGTCAACCACAATGAACTTTTAATTACAATTTAAAGAAAATAGAGGTAAATATCTTTTGAGAGATATCAACCTACTATTTTTTCTAACAAAATTATTCTTATAAGCTTAACTAGTATTTGAACATTCAAACTTTTCTCAAATTGAATAGGCTTTAATCTTGAAAATCTTGCATGGATCAAATTATGGACCTTGTCCTAGCAAACATTTCAAGCTACAAAGCACATATAACTACAATATGTTATTGGGACAAGCAAAAAAGTTTTGATTTGAAAGTTTGAGCATTTGGACCCTGTCCTACCATACATATTAAGCTATAAAAATATATAACTGCAACATGTTGGTCTAGATAGGGAGAAAATTTTGATTTAAAAGCTCATATTTTCTTAAGATTTATCCTGCCACATATCAAGTTACAAAAATATATAACTACAATACATTAGCTAGGATAAGGAGAAGTTTAAAATTTGAAGATTTTTTTTTTGGACCTAATCCAAATAATACGTTGAGCTACTAAAAGAAGTAACTGTACATACTACTAATAATTGGATAAAGATATTTTTTTAGTAGTCGTATGAAGAGGCATAAAGAAAACATCTCGTCAATAATTAACATGGGGTTCTATAAGACCTCATTTTATAAATTAAAGAGATGTCGATTAAATTACCCAAGAATGAAATGAATAATATGACCGGCAGAAGAAGGGTAGTTATAACCTATGACAAGCACAAGTATACTACCGATGTAAGGGTATAAATCACTGCTAAAGATGAAGAGAGGATTGATCCCCAGCAGAGTCGCTAGAAAAATATTGGTGAAAAAAATTATGTCACCACGCAGATTTTGTGTTCTTCTATTTTGTAATCAAATACTGCATTCAGAATAAAGTACAGCCTCGGGAGACTGACATAATATTCTACAATGGATTCAATATCAAAATAAGGTTTTAGAAAATGATATTTCTATAGTCAAACATAATTCTACGAATAACATATCATCTTGAGAGATGAACATGGAATTCTATAGAATGTGTTTAAAAATAGAAATATAGTTTTGAAAAGTTCATCCATTCCATTATTTAGGTGTAATAAAGAGAATATTATATCATCTAAAAAGACGAACATAATATTTTTCAAAAACACCCAAAAGAAGGAATGGGTTTTACAAAAGTCATCATTTCTAAAATTGAATATAACAAATAGAATATTATATTACCTGAAAAGATAATAATAATATTCTACAAATATATTTAAAATTAGAAATGAGGTTTTAAAATATGTATGTGTTCCCAAAGATTTTTCCCTTATTTTATAAGAATAAAATAAGGTTTATTTTAATCTGGGGTTCTCAAATCCCTATAGGGGCAAGCCCCTATAGTTAATTACATCCTAGGAGGGGTACTCCTAAGAAAACTCTGGATTAAAGTAGTAATTTTGTACCCTTTGATTACAAATTAGAAGATAAGAAAAGAAGTAGGAATTTCAAGGAGAAAGCTCGATGTTGAACAGTTATTAACGAGTCAAAGGAAGAAAAGTAGGAGGTGCCGGATTCTGAGAAGCTCAGAGGCAACCTCAGTCTACCCTATGTTGGGCTTTATATTTTAAGGGATAAATTTTTAGGTTTGAGTTGACATTTTATTAGAAATTTGAGATTATATTCCCGAAGGGTGAGGACTTAAGATTTAAAAATCTGCCTCAGAACCTAAGTCTAAATTGTGTACTACAGAGTAGTGACTTGAACCTAGCTAATCAAGTACAAATCTGGACTTATCCCAGCCTGGATTTCAGAGTCAGCTAACCACCTAGGTGCTTTAAAATCATGTATTCAGTCTCTTTATGAAAGATGGGTAGAGACGTTACTTAAGTTTTGAGGAATCGGGGCTGACATCTAAGATAGATCCTAATTAGCCCCTCAACTTATGTAGGATAAATGATCCTTAAGAGCGTAATATAATTAAATTTTAAACTCTTTTAATTTGTATCTAATATAATGCATGTTAATTAACTTGAATGCATAAAATGATTTATGAAGCAGTTTTAAAATCAGGCTTAGAAAATAAATTTTTTCCCTAGAGATTGCACAACATCCTCTTAACAGAACTACACCCTAATAGGTCATGTGGTCTGCCAGAACCCACAGGCGGGGAGGTGCCTAACAAAGAAGAGAAAGTAATAATATGCTTATGCTGACTCTCGACGGTCCCGAGCTTACTTCTTAGATCGTTAGAGTTACTATGTGAGCCTAAAAATTTTATTTAAATTTCAAGTAGAAAATATTTTATCGTGGTCCTTACCAAAAAAGCACTCCGATCATATCCATGCTAAAACAAGATACGGCATGCAAGAGTCCTAAAAAAAGCTACTGCATAAATAATGTAAATACTCAAATTAAATTATCCAAAAATATAATATCCAATGTCCAGTTTATTTACAACCCAGGGTCTGCTGAAAAGGTAAAGTGGCCGGGTACCACTGACAACAAACTCGGATTCTAATCCTAAGACCGACACAAGTGATTTCTAAATGGGATATACTTTTTCTCTTATCTTCATTTCTTTGTATTCTTCTATTCGTCTCCTCATTTTATCTTCTCTTTCTCTACGAGCTCCTTAGATCAGCTACGAGCTCTTTGGGTTCGTCAGGCCTGGATATCCAAATGAAAAGAAACTCATCCCCGAAGGGGTATTTTCTTTTCTCTTTGGATATTAGAACCACCCTAACTTGACTTTCCAAATAAAAGAGAATACTCCCCTAAGGGACATTCTCTTCTCTTTGGCTTCCGAGTTGGGTGTGATATCCCACTTTTGAATCACTTTCATAATGCTTGACTTTAAAAAATTACATTTATATTACATTACATCCCAGAAAGAAAAAGAAAATTTAAACCACCTGTAGGGTTATCCTAAACATTTATAATAAAATCATTTCCACGCAGTTATATATTCGTATTTAAATTAAATTCATTAGCCACACTTGGCCATGCTCTTTTAATTTTAAGGGGGCTTAGCATTTTATGAAGCACCTGCAGAAAATATTGTTAATTTAAATCTTTAATTTGACCCCCTTTTTATTTAGCCCTGCACGAGCATGGTCATCTGTATAAGATTCTATGAGCATACAGATCGTTCCTAACCTAGGGGTAATCTATCGCCCATCACATCATATCACAGAGAGCAGTAAAAGTAAACAAACACTCAGATCAATCATACACAATATGCAATGAAAACCGAGAAAGCCTGTCACACAACAGCAAGAAAGTAAACACCGACCTCACCTAAAGCTAGAGTCGGTTGTCCTAGCAAACAAATCTAAGTGTGTGCGGTAGGTCGTGTGGTTTAAAGATATCCTGGGTTTACTATTAGTTAAAGTTATCTAATTGATATAAATTGGTTTGTTGAAGGGTCAAATAAAATTTTAGTTTAGATTTAGGTATTAGTATTTTTATTATTTTGAAGTTTGTTTTAGATTAAATTTTGATTTTTAAAGTTAATTAATATGATTGGTTTTTTAGTGTATTTGAATTAACCACTTTTTATTTAGATTATTTAATTAATGATTTATTAAATATTTTAATGTTTTGTTAATTTTAAATCATTTATTGAAATTTTAATTGACTTATTCAAGTGTTAATATTTTATTAAAATTTTAATGATTTTATTTGATTTGTTAATGATTTATTTGATTTCTAGATATATTATTATTATTGTTATTTCATTGATTAGAATTTATTAACCTTTCTTTACAATTTCAAATCATTTTAGTTATAGGTTTGTGACTTTAATATTTTATCAAATCATGTTAATTATATTTGTGATTTCTATATTCAATTACATATAAATTTTATTTTATTTTATTTTATTTTATTTTTTTAATTTAAGTGTTAATTTACCTTTATTAAACAAATATGTATTATTTATCATTTTATGAGTTTGGGTTTATATTAGTTGAAGTTATTATTTGATTTGTTTATCAATGGTTATGTAATTTTCGTACTTTTTTTTTCTGAATTCTCATTATTATTTGAAATTTTTATTAATTGATTATTTAAATTTAATCAAACTTGATTAAGGTTATGTTAATAACATACACTAATTCTAAGGGGAATGTCACTAAGTTTTTTATATTCTGTATTTCTACCCTAAAGTGTGCATGCATCCTAAGTCTAAATTTTTTAAGACACAATCCTTAATTTTTGTCCTTAAATATCACTAAAGTTGTATGGGATGAAAAAGATTGTTATCACTAACCCTTACGACATTACGCACGTGTATAGAGGTTCAAGAATTTAATAATAAAAATAAAATAATCCTAATAAAATTGAAGTTGCTATAGGGACCTAAAGGGGAGGAGTTCGCACAAATCACACCACGGCCTTCTAGGGGCTTTCTAAGTTTTAAGGAAACTTACAACACCGATGGCTATGACCTGATAGATTTCGCCCATAGCACCTCTACCCGGTTGGATAGAGGCGACTGACGCCATTGTCCCTTGTCCTTTTGTTCGCTCGACCGGTACCAATCCTCACAGTTCATGAAGTTAAAAAGAATAAAATATTGAAGGATTATAAGCACATTTAATAATTAATAATGAAATAATTGAAATTACTAAAAATAAAAATGTACCTTTCTTCGGGCTTGAAGACCGGCGCAAGCTGTCTACCTTTTGAACTTTTCACTTTTGAAAGCATACTTTGTATTTTTTCAACATTCATCTCGAGGCACAAGAAGGAAGAAAGAGAAAGAGAGCTTTTATTTTCTTTAAAACTTCTAATAAACACCCAACTAACACACTCTCCAACACCCACACCTTTCACCTTTCCAAAATTATACAATTCTCTTTTCAAAGCATTTCACCTTTCCTACAGAAACACTTTTCAAAACACTTCTCTTTTCAATGCAAACACTTTCACTTTTCGCAAAACATACACTTTCCCACTTTCACTTTTCAAACTTAAACACCAAAGTCATTCCACTTTTCCAAAACTCTCCACCTCACCTTTCAAAATCACTTATATATACCTTACTTCTCACATACACAAGTCCACTTTTCCAAAATACATACAATTCTCACCTTTCCACCCACATAATTTCAACTTTTCAACACATGCACTCCAATCACTTATCACATACACATGATTCACTTTTCACAATCATACACATTTCACCACTCAAAAATCACACACTACACTTTTCATTTAAACATATACCTTTCATTTTTCAAAGAAACACACATATCGCATTTCTGAATTGAGCACACATTTCATCTTGCTTTCTAACATATTTACTTTCTAACACACATTTCCCATACAATCTTACACTTTTACTTTTTCACACTTACACACTTCGCAATTTCCAAAATCACTCGTATACACTTTACTTTCACATTTTTGCATACATACATTTCACTTCTCCACACTTTCCAACACACATTTTATTTTCCACTTTCATTTTTGTTTTCCAAAACTCATATAGATCACTCTTCAAGACACATACTCATCAAAACGTTTTACTTTTCAAAAACCACACACTTTACTCTTCATCTTTCACACACATCACCTTTCAAAATAAACACTCTTCACTCTTCAACAATTACACTTTGTTTTACTATTTCCAAACACTCTTCACTTTCTAAAATCACAAAAAACACTTTTCAAACTAAACACACACTTTACCCTCCACTATCCATATGCACACTTTACTTTTTAACACCATTTATTTTCCAACATATACTTTTCTCTTAACAAACATTCGCTTCTTTTTATGCATCCATAATAAGATTTCATCTCCTTTCTCTCCCAATCACAACATGTGACAACTCATGCTATAAATGCTTGAAAAAAAAGTCACTAGAACTTCCTCATGCATGAATATAGAGTATAATAGAATGCACCAAATCCTTCAATGTACATAAAACCCATGTTATTCTAAAAGCACCAACAACTTCTATTTCAAACCACCATATGAGAAAATGCAAATCACTTTGTTCACCTCTACAAAAGCCATATCTCGACTTGGTTATCTACACAATATATAATGAAAGAAACAATTGCAACAAACTTCTTTCCAAAATCCAAAGGGGGCTATGGATGGGGACAACCAAATTTCTCTTTAAAGTTAAAGCAACCAACACAAAGAAACTTGACCATGAACGATGCAATCATTAAATAACATGAGATAAAGAAGCATTTTTGTGACCACCACCCAACTTTATTTACTCATTTCATCTCAATCATTGTGCTAACTTCTATTAAGAGAAAAAAAAGTTAGAAAACTTCTTTTTATTTATATTCATCATGACTGAAGAAAATTTCCAAGAGGATTTATCAAGCAATCGATGAAACGAATGCATGTGATGAAAATCGTATGAATGTTTGATTTGTATGTTATTACCATTTGTAACAAATTTGCATATTTAAAGTCTTCTTCTCTTTCTCTAACTCATGGATTTCTTGGGAGTATGAATGAAATAAAACATAGATATGCTTTCTCAATAGCTCTTTGTTTAACCAAAACTCATATCATTCCTTAATAGACATTGATGCGAACACCTTTCATGCGCTTGGTAAAATATGACAAAGCCTCCCACAATCTATACACAGAACTTTGGACTACTAATAGTATGATATCAATCACAAGCACAACAGATTTTATGTCTACAATTTTAATTCCAAACATCAAAAATCGGGATCATAGAACTCTTTTTTGTATGACTTACTATATAAATCAGCCATTCATCACTGTTTTTCTTGAGAAGAAACTAAGAATGAAAGATATATTTGCTGTAATTTTTTTAAATAAGGAAGAAGAAGAGCATTAAAGGGAAGAAGAGGAGGGATTCTGAAAAATCTTTTCAAGAGTCTTTAAATCTCAACAATGCAGGATGTATATCCTTCATTTCTTCCTTTATAAAACCAAGAGGTAAAAGAAAAAAGTGAAGGGAAATAAGTAGAGATTACCCAAACTGAAATTTCCCTCAAATCCCACAAGCTACTTGGTTCGATCACACAGGTCATATGCAAGCAAAGTCAGTCGAATGGGAGGAGGTGGATGGCTAGGGCAAAGGAGGCGAGAGCAGCGTCGACTAGGGCAGAGCGTCGAGCTTCACCTGGGCGGAACGAACGGAAGGGAAGAGAGAGCAAGTCGACTGGGCTGTGCGAATCAGAGGGAGACGGCAGGGGGTTCGGCCTTCTTACGAATTGAGAGAGAGAGAGAGATGGAGCAGGGGCGATGAGCTAGGGGGATTCTCGCCTGGGTTGTACGAACTGGAGCAAGGAGGTGGAGGACATGGGGACTTCTGCGAACAGAGAAGGAGAGCAGGCGGGCTGTTTACGAACTGCCCAGAGAGAGGGGGGCGTTCACGAATTTGATCGAGGGGAGATCATGGGGCTGGTTTAACTACCCTTACCACACCCTAGGTTTAGCCCAAACATCTCTTTTAATCTGAATTTTGATTCATTAGGATAGAATATTAAAATCATGTTAAATTTAATTTAGAAAAATTCAAATGTTAAAAAAAAAATTATTATTATTTTAAAGTAGATAGAGAATTTGTTTTTGGTGAAATTAGAATGTCAATTTAAATGAAATTTAGTTGAAATTTTAATTTATATTGATTCAATTTTATATATTTAATTCGACTAGTGTGAATTCAAATTTGATTTAGCTCGCGACAAGTCAATTCTATGTCAGTTGGTATCCACCTAAGAGGATCCTGAAGGAGGCATCTACACTAGGCTGCGAAGACCTAAGACTAAAGATTGAATCCGGAGAAATTGACCTCGAATAATGAGGTCAACAATATTAATGTCAGGAGTCGTGATCTTATGAATGTGCCTACTCACCTTGTTATGATTTGCAATATTATGAAAATAAGCAGTGTTACGGTCACCTTCCACAAGAAACTTAGAGGAAGCTTTTTGCCTCCAAAAAGCCTCTTCCATTTCTTGCAATTTGAACAAATTAGTCTTTGCTTCATTAAGACCATTCAGATTATCAAGAGAAGAATTAAACATGTAAGATATCTCTGCATTGTCCACCTCTTTTTCAGCATTTAAAATACTAGAAAATATATTTTTAAAGATGCATTTATTCCACCAAGTAAGCTTTTGCTTGAGCCTTTTAAGTTTAAACCAGAAATGGATCATACCATAAACATTGCCAGTAGGAAAAAGAGGAGCTTCCCAATTTTCTTTAACAATATAACAAAAATTACCATCTAGAAGCCACATGTTTTGAAACCTAAAAGGTTAGTAAGAAGTGCTAATAGAATTGGTAATACTAAGTAATAAAGGGGAGTGATCAGAAAGAGTGTGGGTTAAATGCTCAGTATGAGTATTAAAATTAGAGGCAACCCAATAATTGTTAAAAAGGATACGATCAAGTCTTTGCCACATTGTGCCTTTATTCCAAGTGATTTTGTTCCTAAAAAAGCTAATATCATGTAAATTGTGATCCCTAATCATATCATTAAAGTCCTCCGTAGAATGAAAATTAGGATTCTTACCTCCCAAACGTTCAATAGCATTAGTAATACAGTTAAAATCTCCCCCAACCAACCAAGGGGCATTGACCGAAGTAGAAAAATTATAAAGGTGTTCCCAAAGCAGTTTTTTCCCAATTCTGGTGCAAGAAGCATAAACAAAAGAAGCATAGCAAGAGACTTGATTTAAAGTAATATTAGTATAAATCAATTGAGGTAAATCCATAATAACATCTAAAGAGATAGACCGTTTCCATAAAAGCCAGATCTTATTAGTGCAGTTGCCAAAAGAAAAATCAAAACCCAAGGTGATTCGAACCGAATCAAGTTTAGAAGAAGCAATAAGCGGCTCAATTAAAACAAGAAGATGAATGCCATGAATCCTACAAAGATTCTTCACTCTATCCCTAGAGAGTGAACCACCCACACCTCTAATATTCCAAACGAGAGCATTAACCATTAAATGATTGATTAGCAGCTCTAGTGACCCTAGGGGTGTTGCTTGATATGCTTTTTTTGTTCTTAACTTTCTTTTTGGAATAAGAGGTATTACCCTCTTCAAAACTTTTAGCCTTCCCATTTGGAGATGACATAGAATTAGAGGAGTCCTTTAAACCTTCCATAGGAATCCAAATCTTAATAGAACCCACTTCCCCTTCCTCCATATCCTCTTTGTTATCTTCACCTTCCACCTTAGGTTTGTTAACATTAATATCGCTACCAGCATCACAATTTTCCTCATTACCACATTCATTAACATAAATCTCCTGGTTATGGGTCATCATGTTGTTCAATTCCATTCCCTGAATTTCAGCCAGCTCATTACAGTCTTCCTCACTTTTATCTACAACATCATTAACATCATTATTCTCAATAGCAGCCAGTCCACCATTATGATCATCATTATTAACATTTCTCCCACCATCTTTATTCTCTTTAATCAGCACAGATTCATTCCTAATGGTAATATCTAACGGATCCGTGTCTGTGTCATCTCCAGATGGTACAAAACATTGCAGAAGAGAAATGGGTTCCTTTTCCTTAGATTGAAGAGGCTCTGGAATAACTTCCAGCTCACTAGAAATGGGGATACCCACCGTTTTTTAAGGCTTAGTATTCTTCCTCCGTTGCAGGTGAGCAACAAAACAATCGTTAATCGAATGGTCATGGCTCTTGCAATGCAAAAAAAAATATGGAACATTTTCGAATTCCACTTATTGTAAATACACGACATTTTCATAACCAATCCAAATATCTTTAGGATGCTTCTTAGTGATATCGAGCTCAACCAAGATCCTATCCACCGAAGGCCTCAACCTGAAGGCGGTGGCTTGGTCCGTTTGAAGCGGCCTACCAAAAATGGATCCTAAAGCATGTAGGACATGCGAATTAAAAAAATGCAAACGCAAATTAGGAAAAGAAATCCATATTGGAACAATAGGTGATTCTTCTTTGACATCAAAAAATGGAGTCCATTTAAGAAGTCTCATTTGGCAATTAAGAATGTAATAAGACCTTCTTGAAAAAACCCTACTATAATCAAGGTCATTAGACAACTGAATCGAAACATGCCTAGCATCAAGCATTCCAATAGAGAAATTACCAGAACTTCAGCTTTCCAAAAAAATTTCGAATCGCATCTAGGTTAGGTCTACGAACCAAAAATTTATCAATAAGGGTGAACTGAAAAGGGGATGCAAGTTTGCGAATATCTTCATAGGTCATTAATATAGCAGCAAACCCTTTAACCATCAACTTAGTAAACGAAAATGAAGGATCCTTCGAAGAAGATGATCCCACTAAAACATCACGGAAAGACCGAGAAGAAGACTCAGAAAAACCATTAATCACCAAACCTTTGGAAGCAATATTGGATGCTATGGGAGGAGCACCCCAAGCATCAGGAACCGCCAAGGACGGACCCGCCTCCATCAGGAGAAGAGAACGACTTAGGGCCAAATGGCCAGGAAACGGAAATGCGAAACCAAACCAAAACCCAGATCAATAAAATGAAACAAAATCTATAGTAAAGACCACACCAATGAACAGGGGAACTCGAAATCGCAAGGAATCGCCAGAGCCAAAGAGCCGTTGCGATGTAAAGAATATATAATGTTTGAACATATACGTTCATCATGTTAGACTTATATAAATGGCTTGTTAGTAAGAGCCTAGTTGACTCATATCATACCATAATATTATATGTATAATCTTTTTCTGAAAAATCATAAATTTATAATTTAATTAATTATTTATTTAATAAATTATTTTTAATTGCTTATTAATTTAATAATTTATTTTTATTAATTATTAATATAAAAACTTAGTTTAAGTAATTGTTAATTTAATAACTTATTTATTTAATTTATTAACTTTGATAATTAATTTTAATTAATTTTTAATCCTAATTTTTGTATAATTATAATGTATATATAAAAAAACATTTTTATATATTTACCTCTTCAGTAAATTGGTTGAGCCTTTGAAAGTTTTTTCCAAACCCAGTTCGAATCCCACAACAGGCAGAGCGGGCAACGGTCAGCGCGGGAGGGTGGGCGAACAGCCCTCGAGCAGCGGGTGGGCGGGTAGCCAGGCAGGGTAGCTCTCAGGCAAGATGGGCTTCATTTTTTTTATTTTTTATTTATAATTTTCCAGCGGCCTAGTACAGCCGGAAAGCCACCGGTAAATTTCAAATCCGCTAGAAAATGATCAATTGCCGTCGGTAATAAGTGATTTTTTTGTAGTGGATCTAGTTAAGAATCTGTAAGGAGTATTCTTTGAGAGAATCTCCCTTATTTTAATAAATTTTTGAGATGTGAGCGGAGTCCTTTATCATCATTCCATTCATGAAAAATTACTGATTTAAGGGTTTATTGAGTTTGGTGTTGGTGTGGATAATCCTAAGGGGGAAGGAGTAGAACCATATCTTGCCTTGGATATTAGGAGTAGCTGGGAATATGTGGTATTAAAAACGCTTGTTAAACATGAAGTTTATGTAGTGATCTTTATGAAAAACTAGTTAGTGATTCAAGGTTGTTAGTTTTAAACTTCATAAAAAATATTATAATGTCAAACTTCATAAAAATTTTTAAATGATCTAATCAAGCATCAAACATATAAAAGTAATAACCTAACATGTGGTTTAGATATATAGTTAGATGATTCATTAATATCATGGTGTATGTGTACTCAAAAAAAGAAATTTAGCATAAATAAAGTGATATCTAAAAAATATTTAAGGCTTCTAATTAAGAAAATTAAATGGAAACATTACAATTTGAATGGACAATTATAAGTTATTTATTTCTCCAATAGATTTGATTAATAGGTGAATTATTATAAAACTTAATCAAATTAGATCCCTAAGTTGACCTTAGATTGTATCGAAAAATAATATTTTAATTTGGAGTCATTCATGGCAAAGGATATGGCTTCGTCTCTTGAAATGAATGGAATCTAGGGATGTAGGGAGAACCAATGTATGCAAGACAACATCACGTGATGAGCAAAATACGTTTGGCAATGTCATTAGTTATCTTTGGAAAGGTCAAATAGAGAGTTGAAGGTTCTGGAAAGATGGAACACACATTGTGTAATGAATGATGAATTTTGAATTCATCCAATTTGAGCTAATTCTGAATTCATAAAAAATGAGCTATTTGAAGTATTCGAAAATTCTTAGAGAAATATTTTGAATTTGTTTCTTTCATCAAAATATAAGAAAGTTAAAATCCTTGTACTTCAAACACAATATACTTCTTATATTTACCACCAAATTGCTCTTAAATGAGTTTTGAATGGTTTTAAATATTTCATTTAATAGCCACAATAATATATATTGGAATTATCATTTCTGATATAAGGAAAATAAAAGATATGTCCTAAATTTAAAGAGGAAAAAAATTCTGTAATATGCATAACTTCATAATATTTTTCTAAAATTGAATAAGGATAGAGTTACCCTTAACCCCTTCACAATATCATCCCTAGCCACATTAGAAGCCTCACTTAACACTGATACTATCACATACAAAACTATGATAAACCAACAGCTTATAACTCAAGAATAAATAATAAATGAGTTGTTCCTAGAATCCACCTCCAATATCAAATAAAGAGGTTAACAATTGCATTTGATCATCATCAGGAAGGCAATCAACATCCTCATCATTCAACATCCAGATCTCAAAATCCTGTAATCCTTCAAACTCCATTACACTCGCCTGAGCAGAAAATGCAACACTGTTGTCATAATCAAAGTTGTTGTAGTTCAAAACCATATTCTCTTCCACCTGAAACAATTCCTTAAAAAGCTCTTCTTCTACCATGGGACCAACTTTGCTACTTTTGGGCATCTCACTAGCCACCTTAGCCATTGACTGTTCTGCTAATTGCATGCTTGGGATATCCTGCTTGCTTGTTGAAGAAGATGGAAGCTGCATTGGAATAGCTACATTATTGCACCTTATGACCATTGTTCGGATTAAAGTTTTATCATTTTTTGTAGCTTTTGATGGTGTTGAAGATGATGGTGATGGAAATATGATATTAGAAGCAGGAGGCCTTTGTATGATGCTTGGGCGGCTTGGCTGATTTCTTTGATGGTGAAAGCTCGCAATCTTGCCTAAGGTTGTATTCCAATAATTTTTTATTTCATTATCTGTTCGACCCGGTAGTCTTCCAGCAATCAATGACCATCTATAAATTGATGAAAGAGAGATGTTAAAAAAATCTTAACAGTGCTAACAATGAAAGTTTTCCTGATTATGAGAGCTCATTTAATTGTTTACAATATTTTCCACTCTTTTTTCATGGAAATAAAATTTTAATAACATTTTATAAAATATTGGTCCTTGCATTGTATTTTTAAAGGATGAGAAATTGGCAATAGCAATATATATCATTAGTGTTATTAAACCATGATGTTGTGCTATTAAACTATTATATTGCCTGTCAAGTTGAAGACATTGCCACATTTAGAACTCAATAATATTGATAATGATTTAATTTTAATTATATAAGACATTTGAAGTTTTACATTAAGAGCACGAGGAAAATTTTAACATTAGATTCACTGATAATGATGAGATGGAGGATCATAATAATGAATAAGAAAAATCAATTTCTAATGACATAGATGATAGAGAAAAAGAACATGATGTAATGCATCATTTTATTATTATTTATTTTTTTAATTAAATTCTTATGTGTTTATTTCTTATTTATAATTATGAAAATGTCTATTATGCTAATCAATTTATATAGACTTATTTACGAAACTAATGTCCTAGTCAAGGAACTTCTGACTATGATAAATTGGGCTCTTCTTTTTACATTGGATTCTCCATTCCCATAACAAAGCATAGAAGAAGGATGGTAAGTAGAATTTTGTTATAAAATTTAATGAAATAGTTTTTATGCATAAGTATAATAAAATTTCTATATATGTGCTATTATAAGAAAAGTTGATAGAATGGGAACTAATTTTATCTAAGTTGCACATTTGTATAGTAATTATAGGTAAAGTGATGATTTATTACTAGCCCAAAAATATTTTAATAAATCTATAAGTTTAATATGTATAATTATATTTACTTATGAGTTATACTAAAATTTCATCATTTGATCATAATTATAATTATAAATTTATAAGAGCATTATTCACAATTGAAGAAGATGACATCTAGTTAGTCTTCTAGAGAAGGTAGTCTTTATCAACTATCAAAGACTTAAATATGAAAATAGGATACCTGAGGAGTAAAAAAAGGCATGTTATATGATGTTGGCTCATATGAGAAAGTATTAAATATGTCATCTTCAATGCCTAAATTAGAAGCTTATGGTTGAAAAAGTGAATGATAAAATTATCAATTTATAGTGATATATGTAAGCTAATATGGAAGCAAGGAAGGATGATAATCAACAAATGATATAAGAGGTACTAATCTAGTTCATAGTTTAATCTACCACTAACACCACCTAATCAGGAGAATTAGGGAAATGAAGATGAAAAAGATTAGAGGGGTGAGGAGGAATTGTAGTGCATTGATAAGTTTTAGATGTATTTATTTACTATTTTTAATTTGTTATTATGACGTAATAAACCGTTTATTCAATTAGGTGATTGTAAATTTTGTTTGTTTTTAAATATATTTCTATTGTTATGCATTGCAATTGTAATTCAAAATATGTTGTTATTTACTAAAATTATTATTTATTTTCAAACAAAAAATGGTATGAGTGGAGGGGTTATACCATCAATTGGGCCAATGAAAAAAGCCATCAGTCCCACTATGTATTCATGAAATTTTTGGCACAATATAGAAAAAAAAATTAACAATCTGCCTAATGCAGATGATTTTGGCATCAAAACTTTTGTCGACATAGGGCAATACTGATGGTTCTTTTTGTTGGCTCCAATGTGAAAAAATCGTTGACCGATGGAAAATCCACCAGTTCAATTTCCAAATGTTCCATCAGTGAGCCTAATAAATGATAATTTTTTATATCATAGCTATGATAGATATTCATCGCATATTTATCAGAATTTGGAAAGAAATATCTTCAAACATTAGCAAAGACATTTTACCATTGCACTTTTTTCCATCATAAAAACAATCAAAATTAATTTTGTTGACTAAATTTGATTATTTGTGATGAAAACCTTTGTTGGTAGTAACCATTTTCTTTAATGCCCTCTCTTGGCTCTTTTTCAGTACTCATCTTGAGAAGCTGCCCTTCTCAGCAACTCTCCTCCCTAAAAGTTAATCCTCTCAGCCACTTATCTCATGAAGTCACTTGTTGATAGTGAATTATTTTGGTCGCGACATCAGAGATATCCAGTGAAGTTGTCCTTGCATGGCAACTTCTTTTGGTAATTATTCCGCTTTGACATATCATCCCTAATGAGAACTATTTATAGCGTGCTCTCATGAATAATTTCTCTTGATAAAAGTCTGACTATTCATAGTTAATAGGCTTCATTAAATTCAGTTATCTCAAGACTCAAGCATTATAAGCTTCACTGGAATTTCTACTTGGTTTTAATCGATTATGGGAATAATGGTGCTCTTCACCTGGTTCTTATAGTGAATTCTATTGGTGGAAAGTGTGATACCTTCCCTCCCCTTATTATGCAGATTTGCTACATTTACTGGTTTTATTTTCTTTATCAAATTACCTTTTTGTGTTGGAGTGTCTTAATTATGCAGATATGGGAGCTGGACATTTGGCGTGATATTTTTTGCAGGCACATCACGAACTCAAGATTTTTGGGTAACTAGAGATTAACCTACTTTTTTTGCAGGAAGAATGTGCTTATTGCTCTTATTTTGTTCTTCCTTTTTTGGATGTTGTCTTCTTGCAGCCCTAGAATATTATTAGGTATGTTTGTAAATCATAGTATAAGGAACCACCAGCTCTTAGGTTTTATTTTGTTCTTTTTTATAGCTCTTTTGAGCATTAGAGGGCTGGAGGTTCCTTTTAAGGACCTTGTAATCTTGTTTTTGAATTAACACGTAGGCCCCACTGAGGGTTCCCTCCCCCATTTGCCTTCTCCATGAATATTGATGAAAGCCGTCAAGAGCTTGTCTTCCGCAGTAGTCCATGCTCCCTTGTTAAGCCCATCCTTGAAACAGCACGAATTCCTGCCCATCATTTCTCTCTCTCTTCCACAATCTCTCCCTCTCTCTCTCTCTTCTGGTGTAGTTTCAGTTTGTTTGAGAGGTTAGCAGAGGACCTATTTATAAAGAAGCAGAGGACCTATTTATAAAGAAATTTTTTTTCTGACAGCCCAAACAGTGTGATACTCTGCCGATTGAGTGAGCTGACCGTTAAACCATTATCTAATTAAGTGTTTTTAACTTTAAACTTACCTTCAAATTTTAGCTGAGTTGAAAATAAAGAAGCTATTGAACAAGATAGCAGTGGCGTTTTTTTTTTTTTTTTTTGGGAAACCCTTTGTCGGGCCTTCGTGTTAATTAAAAAAAGATATTACAAGGTTCTTAAAGGGAACCTTCAGCTCGCTAATGCTCGAAAGAGCTACAATCAAAAGTAAAAGAAAACCTATGAGCCGATGGTCCCCAAAACTAAAGATACAAAATCACCTAATAACATTCTAGGTCTGCCAGAGGATAGAACCCAAAAAAAGGGAGAAAAATAGACCAAAACTTCATCCCCAAGTATCTACCAAAAAAATCCAGCTTGAGCTCCAAGGGATTGTCCACAGGGACCTGCATAACAGAGCTACCAAACCAAAACATGCAGCAAAAAGGCTGAGCAACAATAGCATAAAGCAAATTAAAGGACCATAAGGATACGGTAATCTGGAACTTCCACCTATGATCAGCCATCCCTAAGCATAAGAATAATAAATCCTGCATATCACTGGTGCTGGCTACGCAATGCAAAACAATCCCAATGAACAAGGAACCAACATTAAATTTAATAGAATTAAGTATACTCCAAACCATATTAAAAGTCATAAAAGACAAACCACCAAAAATGTCCATGTTATGAAAAACGAATAGGGCAATCCAAACATCAATACAGGAGATCTTAACTTCCCCCAACAAATAGCAGAAATCATCTTGACTAAAATGATTGGGGTGGACCTTAAAATTATCAGGATAGTCTCCCAAAAACTAGCACCATATGCATAAGATAAATAACCCATGAATATCACTGCTGGTGGCTAACCAATGTAATACAAGATTAATAATCCCAATGAAAAAGAAACCATCAATAACGATTATAGCATTAGGATTACTCACAACCATATTAAAAATCTGAAAAATCAAACCACCAAACAAATCCTGGTTATGAAAAACGAGTAAGGCAAGGCAAACGTCAGTGCAATAGTTCGGAAAATCCCCCAACAGATAGAAGAAAGCAGCATGACTCAAGTAATTAGAGTGGGCCTTAACACTAACAGGATAGTCTCCCACAACCCAGCACCAGATACAAGCATTGAACCATAACCAATAACCCCACAAAATATAACATAAACCGGAAATAGCCAGAAGGAAAAACTTATAAACAGCACCACAAGAGCAATACAACCCAACTGAGAAATTAACGGAGGCACAGGAACCCTCGAGCACCATAAAGAAGGAAAGGCCCTGAATCAGGCAATCAGAAGCTAAAAAGATCAGCATGGACTCCTCCATCAACAGAAAAAAGAACCAAAAGACCACAACCAGAATCCAGAAAAACCAGACAGGGAAAACAGAGCACCAACTCACAGCTAGAGAAAAAACCAGCCAACATCAGCCTAAATGAATATAAGGCAGACCCGTTTTGTCCAGATTAACCAAACCTCTTAACAGAGAAGGTAGGTTGATACTAGTAAATTCATGCATCTCCTCAAGCTGACAGCCCCATTTAGCCAACCAGTCAGCACAAGTATTACCTTCACGATACATATGAGCAATAGTATAATTAAGAGTGGATAGGGAAAGTTTAATATTTCTAATAGTATAATAATTTTGGAGATGGCACATAGTATCCTCATGAATTATCTGAAAAAGAAGTAAAGCATCCACCTCAATAGAGACATTAGTAATCCCCAATCTATGACAAAACTAAAGACCCTTAGCCAAGCTTAAAATTTCAGCAGTAATAGCATTGCATATATTAACAGGGACAGCATAAGCTAGAATAACCCCACCAACTTGATTACGGATGATGCCACCCACACCAGCCTTGGAGGGCCCAACCGAACTATCCGAGTTGAGTTTAACAAAAGGATTAATAGGTTTAAGCCATCTAACAACACAGTCAGCTTTAGGCATAGGTTCATAGTTAACAGTTATGCCAAACTTGAAAGCTAAGTCAAGACAATTCCTAAAATTTTTCCCAGTAATTAAATTGGCAGAAAACAATTGTAAAACATTATGTTTAATATTCATAATAACCTGAGTCGCATCTATTTTGGTATTATTATGTTTGGCCTCATTTCTAGCCTTCCATAGAAACCACAAAATAATCACAGGCAAGCAATTGTGAATATGATCTTTAGTCTTAGTCACCCAACTGTTAAGGATAACTAAAATATCACTATACCTATGTGAGTAGTTTTTGTTGGCTAGGTCAAAAAAGTATCTCCAAACTTTCTGAGCAATAACCCCATCAATAAAAACATGATTAATATTTTCAAAGTCAAAACTGAAAGTTTGATAGGGATGTTAAGCCCTGATGAACTAGTCCCGAGGCTAACCAAGAGGGGGGTGAATTGGTTATTTAAAAATTTGAGAGCAACAGCAAAAATCTTTTCTATGATATACAGCAGAAATAAGTAAAAATCAACCGAAAAGATTAAACACAAATTTCACCCAAGCAGATAATCACAGAAAAACTAAAGTGCAAAAAGTAATCAGAAAGAACACACCAAAATTTTATAGTGGTTCAGTCAACTTGACCTACGTCCACTCCCTGGAGCCTCCCCTCCGGGTATTGCACTAACTCAAAGTGTCTCTCCTTTTGCTCCCAGAGCAAGGCGGAGAAGCCTGTACAAAAAATCTCCTTTTCACCGACACGGTGAGACAGAGAACCCAACCTCCTTTTACTTCCTCCTGAAGCAGGCAGAGAGCCTCGGACTCCTTTCGCTTCCTCCTGAAGCGGGCAAAGAACCCCGGAACTTCTTGTGAATGATCCTCTCACAAAGAACACCAACATAAAGAAAGACGACGAGTAGAGAAGACGACTCTGATCCTTCCTTGGAGCAACCTTCGTGAACCCCTCACGAACTCCCCCTCACAAGATCCTCTCTCTCTCTCTCCCAAACTCTCTCTCTAGAGTTTCTCTGGAAAGGAAAGTGGCAAAAAGATTTTTCTTGTTGAAAGAAAAAGATCTTTTATAGGAGGGCTCAAAATTTGCCCTAAATCTCAACTGGTCGGCCTAGATCATCCAGGATGATCGATAGATCGTCTTGTACGATCAGTTCAAAACCAGCTGCTTCAGCCTGGACGATGTGGCTCTTCTGGACGATCAGTAGAAAAAGTTATTCATATCGTCCCGTACGATTATGCGATCGTTCGGGACGATTAGTGTAAATTGAGGAATTTTGTCCAGAAGACCGCTCTGGTCGTCCAGAGAAACTTATGCTGGACAACCCAAAAATGACTTGATCGTCCAAGATGATCAAGATATCGTCCTATACGATTAGTTCAAAATGTGCCCAAATCATCCTAAGCACAGCTCTGGACATCCAGCTGAAACACACTAGACGATCATGTTCGTCCAGGACGATCCTGCTATCGTCCAGGATGATATGATCGTATCAATCAATTATTAATTGCTTTCCTTAATTACCAGACTAATTTAGGCATGATTGTACTGGATCATCCAGGATGATACACGTATCGTCCAGGACGATCAGACCAAATATCTTAAAATAAAAGCTTGCCTAACTTGATCTGGCGGCAGAGAATTTTTGATTTGAGCATATCGTCCCATACGATGCAATGATCATCTAGGACGATCTATTTAATCAAACACTTAACTTGGTCACCCTAATTAGAGTTTCTATTTTTACTTGATCGTCTAGGATGATCTGAACAAAAACTTGAACAGAAACTCTAATTCACTCACGCTCTCCACCTGAGTGTGTGTGTGCAAGGTTACTTAGCTAGGGGATCAGTTACATTACAATTGACTCAAGAAAAGGAAAATAGTACACTTAGACACACTTGGACCCGATCATGAGTTGGCTTGAGTTGCTCGTGATCTTTTGTGCTTGAAACGGGTTAGCCAAGTAAAACATAATAGAAACATATTTGTCATCATCAAAACCAGATTTACAATAATCTCTCCCTTTTTTATGATGGCAAACATATGTGCAGTAGTTTAAAAAATAAAATAACTACGAGATCGAAAAGTAAATTTTTTCAAATTTCATTAAACAAACAGAGCAGTACAGAGCAGTACAGGAAACACAAGTACAAAATATAACAATAACAAAAACTACTACACCTGACTCCCCCTTTTGACATCCCAAAAAGGAGGAGGGAAAACAGAACCAATAATACAAATAAAATAGTGCAAACAAAACACAGAACCAATAGCTACAAAATATAACACTAAAATGGAGGCGGATCCTGATCAGAAGGAGGAGGTGGCTGTGGTGGGTTGAAGTAACTGTGAATGGCTGTAAAGTGGGCTCCAATCCAGGCAATGTCCTGGTCATGCTGATTTTGCTGCTGAGCAGCATAGTCAGTAAAGCGCTGCAGGTCCTTAGCGTGCCGCTGCTCCTAGGCAGTAACATAGGAGTCGAATCTGGCCTCCCACTGATCAAAGTGCTACACCAGATGGTCAAAAAGAGAAGCAATACGAAGGGGAGCAGGTGCATCGGGTGCAACAGGAATGGGTATAGCCTCTTCCTCTTCCTCCTCAACATCCAGGGCGGGCTACGGATGTAATCGGGTGCTGTGTAGGACATGGAATGAATTGTTTGTGAAGAAGGAAGGAGGGACTGGATACTGCAGATTATATTTATTTTCTAAGGCATATGTAATGATATGACCTAAAGCTAGATTTGGACGACGTCTATGACCCAGATCCCTAATAGTGGTGAGGTGCTCGATGTATCGGATAAGAAGGTCAGTGGCATTAAAGTCTCGGTGGGCCAAGATATAATATGTGGTCAGAGATAATAGGGGGGTGATGTGAATCCGATCCACAGCCTTTGGAATGACGGAGGAATGAAGGACATGCTGAATGGTCCGTACATCTTAAGGAGGGAAGTGGAAGCATTATCGTGGTAGGGTGCATTCGTATTTCGAAAAAAGTGATTGGCGACACTCCAATCATAGTCAGGGTCAGTAATCAGAGTGTGGATTTTTTCGCCAGTCACAAAAAATTGAAGGATGTTGTGAAAGTCTTGTGCAGTGAGTTCCACGAGATGTTGATTGACATAGGAGTGGAGAGTGGAATAGTCAGCAGAAATGCACAGATTGGCGAAGAAAACTTGAAGAAGTTCAAGGCTGAATGGAAAGGCTAGTGTAAGGATGAAAGTGAGGGAGGTCTGTGCGAAAAGATCAAGAATATAATAGCTAAGGGTACGGGGGTTTACTATTTTTGACTGCGTGATCCCCACCTGACGATAGCACTCGAAGGCAGCCTGATCGGCTGTATTGGGAAAATGGGAATCAACATTTCCCCGCGAGGAACTCGCACCCTTTTGCCTAAAACGCTTCCCGCCAGCCATTAGAAAGCACAAGTGAGGGAGAGTGGAAGGAGAAGTATGAAAAAAATTGAAGAAATCGGCTGTTTAAATAGAAGTCGGTCAGATCGTCCAGGACGATATGAGCATTTATGATGGCCAAGATGATTGGTCAAAAAGGCGGTCAGATCGTTCGGGACGATCAGAGATCATCCGGGACGATTAGACATAGGCGATCATCCCGAGGAGTCAGGCTAGACGACCGTTGATGAAAAGTATCATCCCGGACGATTAGGTGGATCGTCCAGGATGATGTGCAATAACTGTGTCGGACGGGTCAAATTTGAATCGACCAGCTGTTGACACGTGGATCGTCTGGGACGATGTGGTGAATCGTCTAGGACAATGACCAATAATTGGCGCATGCTCAGCCATCCAATCAGATCAGGAAGATATGGATCATATCGTCCAGGACGATATAAGGATCGTCCAGGACGATGTAAGGATCGTCCAGGATGATCACCAATAATTGGTGTTCCTTAGCCGTATGATCAGATTGGGGACGATTTTGAATTGATCGTCCAGGATGATGTTTGTATCGTCCAGGACAAAAAAGATCGTCCATGATGATATGTGGATCGTCGAGGATGATGTGAAAAAAATAGAAAAAAGATGGAGGATGGAGATGATCAGGATTCTAAAAACATAACCATTAAAAAGAAAAATAAAACCAAAGGAAATAAAATGTGAAACGAGAACACAAAAGCAATGATTTTTTTTTTGATCAAGCTGCTCAAAAAAATCAGAATTTTTTCTTGATTTTAGATCCAAAAACCAATAAGAAGATGATTGACAGCAATGAAATCCAAAAAAAATTAGAAAAATTGACATTCATAACTCCCACCTCGGGCACCTTATAGATGCAAATCTCTTTCAAAATAAAAATCCAATTCAGAAGAAAAGAAAATAGATTCGAAAAGAGATCCTTTCAAGCCTCGTTCCAGAAAAATATCTGATATAATAGTGTTACAAAGTAATAAATCAAAAATCAGGACTTTCAAACTCAAGCTTTTAAAAATATTAAGTGGCGCACGGATTTTTCTAAGACATTTAACGATCTGAAAGGGAAGAAAGCTTGAATGGGCTCATTTTGTGCCTCTTTTTCAATTTGATTGGCGCTTTGCACATCTTTTGATTTTTGATACACTTTGTGTATCTTTGAGTTTGGCGACATTTCGCATCTTGTCAGCTTTGGGCTCATTTTGTGCCTCTTTTTCAATTTATTTGGTGCACTACACATCTTTTGTAAGCTTTCTCCCTCTCAAAACTGTTAATGGATCTCAGCTGTAAAATTACCTTCCCGACATAGGAGACGCTCTCCACAGTAAGGAAGAGTAATTCACAAAATAAAAACCATATGTCATATGATAAGTGCAATCACTTGGTTTAGAAAATCATAATAATGACTCAAGACTTTGAAAAATACGATTCATATGAGGTAGATTACTGTAGGAAGATAAAATAGATCTCTATTTCAAAAACCAACTTTTTAATTTTAAAGTAGATTCTTATCCAAAAGAAACAATGCGCCATTTAAGGGAGTTAGAGGAAGACAAACAATCATCAATGTTTCTTCCCTTTAACAGATCCAGTGGAATCAATCACTGCTTACAAGCTTCCAAATCAAAACAAGATAAAACTCTCAGTCATAAATCTAGTCTATCAGAAGTAGCAAGCAGTGATCGGATTTTGAAAAGTATAAAATAGTAAATAAAAGAGATGAATTAGTGAATAAAAATAGGTAGAAAATAACATCAAAATAAATACTCAAATCAAACTAACAAGACTGAAGTGATTTTCACAGCAGAAAAATAAAAATTAACATAAAACAGATAATCAAATCAAGCAACTAACTAATAGAAACATAATAAAAATAGACAAACCAGAAATCAGTAGCCATCAGAATTAAGCATTTATATCAATCAATCCTAATCTGGTCCACAAAATGCTGAATGAGTCAAAGGCCAGTGGTTTAGTGAATATATCAGCCAACTGATTTTCAGTTGCTACATGATGTAGCTCAATGTCCCCTTTCGTAACATGGTCCCTAATGAAGTGATGCCTTATATCAATGTGTTTGGTTTTAAAATATTGGATTGGATTCTTAGATATGCAGATGGCACTAGTATTATCACACAGAACAGAAATTGTGCCCACAGGTAATCCTAAATCCAAGACTTATTGCTTTAACCAAAGAACTTGTGCCACACAACTCCCTAAGCAATGTACTCAGCTTGAGCAGTGGAAAGTTCAACTGAGTTCTATTTTCTACTGGACCAGGAGACTAACGACTGTCCTAAGAATTGATAAGTTCTAGAAGTGCTCTTTCCATCCACCCTACACCCTGTAAAGTCAAAATCAGAATATCCAATAATCTCAAAAGAGGTGTTGTGCCTAGGGTACCAGATTCCTAGGTTTGGGGTCCCTAAAAGATATCTAAGAATTCTCTTAACAGCAGTCAGGTGGGACTCTTTGGGATCAGCCTGAAACCTAGCACAAAGACAGACACTAAACATGATATCAGGTCGGCTAGCAGTCAGGTAAAGCAGTGATCCAATTATTCCTCTATACTTTTTCTGATCAACTAATTTTCCACTTGAATCCTTATCTAACTGAACAGAGGAGCTCATTGGAGTGTTGATTGGCTTGGCTTTGTCCATTTCATATTTCTTCAAAATGTCCTTAGTGTATTTAGATTGATAGAGAAAGGTTTCATCATCCATTTACCTTATGCTAAATCCCAAAAAGTAGGATAATTCTCCCATCATACTCATCTCAAACTCCTTACTCATTATTTTAGAAAACTCATCACATAAATATTAATCAGAAGATCCAAAAATTATATCATCAACATATAGATCTGGACAATGAGTAAGTCATCCCCTATTCTCCTCAGAAAAAGGGTGGTGTCTACGCTCCCATTAACAAACTCTCTTTATAACAGGAATGTGCTAAGACTCTCATATCAAGCTCTGGGTGCCTGTTTCAATTCATATAAGGCCTTTTTTAATTTGTAAACATGATTTGGATATTAAGAACTCTCAAAACCTGGGGGTTGTTCTACAAAAATATCCTCTTTTATTACCCCATTTAAAAAGGTACTCTTGATATCCATTTGAAACAGCCTAAATCCCTTATAACAGGTAATGGCTAGTAGCACTTTAATGGCTTCCAATCTAGCTACAGGGGCAAAGGTCTCCTCAAAATCAATCCCTTCAATCTGATTATACCCCTTAGCCACCAATCTTTCCTTATTCCTAACCACCACACCAGAATCATTCATCTTATTCTTAAAGACCCACTTGGTTCCCACAATACTTTGATTTCTAGGTCTTTCTACTAACTCCCAAACATCATTCCTTACAAATTGATTCAATTCTTCTTGCATAGCTAAAATCCAAAACTCATCCGAAAGGGCTTGATTGATGTTGGTGGGTTCAGTCATTGAGATAAAGGCAGAGTGGTTTACTTCCTTCCTAAGTACAAGCCTAGTCCTAACACCTTCATAAGGGTCTCCTAAGATCAGTTCTTTAGGATGACTCAAAGAATATCTCCAATATCTAGGCAGTGTGGTTTGAGGTTCTACCCTTTCCTCCAGATTTGCATTTTCAACCCCTTGGTAATCTCCTCTACCTCTTCTGGTTCCTCAACTATATTCACCTTAGGATCAAATTCATTAAACACCACATGAGTTGTCTCTTCCACCACCAAAGTCCTCTTATTGAACACCCTAAAGGATTTCCCCACACTAAAATAGCCTAAGAACACTCATTCATCAGATTTGGGGTCAAATTTTCCTAAGGGTGATTTCCCGTTGTTCAGAATGAAAACCTTACTGTCAAAGACATGGAGGTGGGACATGTTTGGAGTTCTACCCTTAATAATCTAATAAAGTGTCTTATTCAGATTTGATCTCACATTTATCCTATTCAGCACATAACAGGCAGTGTTCACCGCTTCAGTCCAAAAGTATTTTGGAAGTGAATACTCAGCAAGCATGGCTCTAATGGCTTCCACTAAGATCCTGTTCTTCCTTTCAGCTACCCCATTCTGCTGAGGGGTCCTAGGAGCTGAAAAACTATGACTAATCCCTTGCTCCTCACAGAAACTTCCAAACTTTACATTTTTAAACTCTCCACCATGATCACTATGAATAGTCAAGATCTCACAGCCTAACTTTCTCTGAATCCAAGTGGAGAAGGACTTAAACTCATCAAATGACTCAGATTTGTGTGACAGAAATTTAATCCAAGTGAACCTCGAGTAGTTATCTACAATCACAAACCCATAGACTTTTCGCCCTAAGCTGGCAGTGCTAATGGGTCCAAAGAGATCCATGTGAAGGACTTCTAAAGGTCTAGAGGTGCTAATGTCCTTAACAGAGTGAAAGGAGGACTGAACTTGCTTTCCTAACTGACAGGCATCACACAGGTGGTCCTTAGTGAACTTTAGCTTGGGCACACCTCTAACTAAGTCCTTTTGGGTGACCCTCCTAAGGGTTTTCATACTGGCATGACACAATCTCTTATGCCATAACCAAGACTCATCAGCAGCAGTTTTTAAGCAAATTGAATTTTCAGCCTTAATGCAACTTACATCCAGCTTGTAGACATTATTGATCCTTTATCCCTGCAAAATAATTTTGTCATTTAAGCTTAAAATATAGCAAGTAGGCAGAAATTTGATGTTGTATCCATTATCACAGAGTTGACTGATGCTCAGCAAGTTATGTTTCAGTCCATCTACAAGCAAAATATTAGCAATCATAAAACTCTTTGAATCACCAACTATACCTGAACCTACCACCCTTCTGGTGGTGTTATCTCTAAGTGTAACCTTGCCTTCAGCCCTGGCCTCCAGTGAAATGAACTGATTTACATCTCCAGTCATGTGTCTAGAACATCCGCTGACCAGGTAAAACAGACAGTGTCAGATGAACCCTTAAAATTTTTGTTGGACTTGCCCTTGTTCCACTTCTGAAAGTTCTTGTGTTTCTTCCTTAGAAAGCTTTTGAATTGCCTAGTGATCAAGGCAACATCATCGCTATCAGACCTGGAAGCACTAGTATCACTCTCGTTGACCTTCAGTGCCACTATTTTCGCCTTCTTCTTCTCACCTGCATCAAGTTATCTTTGGCTCACCCCTTGCTCGTAAGCAATGAGTGATCCAAGTAAGCTATCAATAGAGTAAGTATTCAAATCTTTAGATTCAGTGATTGCAGTTATCTTAGCATCATATGAAGAAGGCAGACATCTAAGAATTTTGTTCACTCTTTCGTAGTTTGTAAGTTCTCTACCTAATACATGCAAAGAAGTGACGATTTGAGTCAATCTCGTATACATTTCAGAAATGGTTTTAGTAGATTTCATGCATAAAAGTTCATAGTCATGAAGTAAAATGTTTAACCTGGATTGTTTGACTTCAGTTGTACCTTCATACGTGATGCACAATCTATCCCAAATTTCTTTACCAGTTGTACACGTAGAGACACGCATATAATCCTCAGATTTTAAAGCATCAAAAAAATAATTCAAACATTTGGCATTCAATTATGCTAAATCACGACCATCAAAAGTCTAATTAGTAAAGGGCAGTTCAGTTTTAACATTGTTAATCATCCTAAAAGGTGCTTCGTATCCATCCTTAATTAGTATCTACATGCGATAATCAATTGATTGAAGAAAAGTGGACATGCGAGTTTTCCAAAAATTAAAAGGTATATTATCAAACAATGGTGGTCGTGTAATTGAATAACCTTCAGCAGTATTACGATTACCAAAGTTAGCCATGGATCAAATTCAAATGTTTTTAAACTTAAATTTTGAATCCCGCTTTGATACCACTTGAAAGTTCGATAGGGATGTTAAGCCCTGATGAACTAGTCCCGAGGCTAACCAAGAGGGGGGGTGAATTGATTATTTAAAAATTCGAGAACAACAGCAAAAATCTTTTCTATGATATACAGCTGAAATAAGTAAATACTCAACCGAAAAGATTAAATATAAATTTCACCCAAGCAGATAATCACAGAAAAACTAAAGTGCAGAAAGTAATCAGAAAGAACACACCAGAATTTTATAGTGGTTTTGTCAACTTGACCTACGTCCACTCCCCGGAGCCTCCCCTCCGGGTATTGCACTAACTCAAAGTGTCTCTCCTTTTGCTCCCACAGCAAGGCGGAGAAGCCTGTACAAAAAACCTCCTTTCCACCGACATGGTGAGGAAGAGAACCCAACCTCCATTTGCTTCCTCCTGAAGCAGGCAGAGAACCTCAGACTCCTTTTGCTTCCTCCTGAAGCGGGAAGAGAACCCCAGATCTTCTTGCGAATGATCCTCTCACAAAGAACACTAACACGACGAAAGAGGACGAGCGGAGAAGATGACTCTGATCCTTGCTCAGAGCAACCTTCGTGAACCCCTCACGAACTCCCCCTCACAAGATCCTCTCTCTCTCTCTCCCAAACTCTCTCTCTCTCTCTCTCTAGGGTTTCTCTGAAAAGGAAAGTGGCAAAAAGATTTTTCTTGTTGAAAGAAAAAGATCTTTTATAGGAGGGCTCAAAATTTGCCCTAAATCTCAACTGGTCGGCCTAGATCATCCAGGATGATCGATAGATCGTCCTGTACGATCAGTTCAAAATCAGCTGCTTCACGCTGGACGATCTGGCTCTTCTGGACGATCAGTAGAAAAAGTTATTCATATTGTCCCGTACGATTCTGCGATCGTTCGGGACGATTAGTGTAAATTGAAGAATTTCATCCAGAAGACCGCTCTGGTCGTCCAGAGAAACTTATGCTGAACGACCCAAAAAATGACTTAATCGACCAGGACGATAAGGATATCTTCCTGTACGATTAGTTCAAAATGTGCCCAAATCGTCATGAGCACTGCTCTGGACGTCCAGCTGAAACACACTAGACGATCATGTTAGTCCAGGACGATCCTGCGATCATCCAGGTCGATACGATCGTATCAATCAAGTATTAATTACTTTCCTTAATTACCATACTAATTTAGGTATGATTGTACTGGATCATCCAGGATGATACACGTATCGTCCAGGACGATCAGACCAAATATCTTAAAATAAAAGCTTGCCTAACTTGATCTGGCGGCTGAAAATTTTTGATTTGAGCATATCATCCCGTACGATGCAATGATCATCCAAGACGATCTGTTTAATCAGACACACTTAAGTTGGTCGCCCTAATTAGGGTTTCTATTTTTACTTGATCATCCAGGACGATGTGACTATGTCGTCCAGGACGATCTGAATAAAAACTTGAACAGAAATTCTAATTCACTCAAGCTCTCCCCCTGAGTGTGTATGTGTAAGGTTACTTAGCTAGGGGATCAGTTATATTACAATTGAATCAAGAAAAAAAAATATTACACTTAGACACACTTGGACCCGATCTTGAGTTGGCTTGAGTTACTCGTGATCTTTTGTGCCTGAAACGGGTTAGCCAAGCAAAACATAATAGAAACATATTTGTCATCATCAAAACCAGATTTGTAACAAGAACAACATTGTCATTTTGAAGGGAAATTGAAACCTTTTCTCCAAAGTATCAACAGGAAGAAAACCTTTAATGCATCTCCAAGTAAGAATAGAGTAAGATAAAGGAATTATATTATGCCAAATAGCAGAGAAGATATGGGATTTGTCATAGTTAACTCTAATAGTATCCCAAATTTTTAATAAACTAAAATTGCCAGAAGAAGAAAGATTAAACAAGATTTGAACACTGCTATGTAACTATAAAGGAATTTTTAAAATGCTTTGAACTAAATCTAAAGGTAGGACCTCCAAAAGTTTATCTACCTTCCAACAGCCATTGTGAATAAAACATTTAACTTTAACATTATCCAAAGTATGAGTAAACAACAAATTGTCAATAGACCTAGTACCTAACCAGTTATCTTGCCAGAAATAAACATCCCCCTTTCCCAAACCCCATTGAATAAAATGCTTAGCTTCCCATTTGATTTTACAAAGCCTTTTCCAAACAAAGGAGTCAGAAGTTTTGTAGGTACAAACCATAGGATGAAGATCTATGCAGTACTTAATATTCATAAACTGAGCCCACAAACTGGAATTAGATCTAAAAGAAAATCATAATTTATGAGAAAAAGCATGAACAGTGTCAGAAAAACTTTTACAGTCTAAACCCCCTTCTCCAAACACCCCATAAATATTGTTCCAAGAAGCCCAATGAATGCAGGAGTTATTATTAGTAGATCCCCAAAAGAACTTATTAATCATTCTCTCCAATCTGATACAAATAGTAGCAGTAGGTTGAAGAGTATGAAAAATAAAGATGGGGATAGAGTTTAAAACATTTTTAATAAGCACAAGTCTCCCTCCAAAAGAAAGAAAATTAGAAGACCAATCAGAAAGTTTCCTTTGAAAAGTAGTGAAAATATCTTCAAAAAGGTGATGTCTCTTCTTACCTTTAAAAATCGGAGTACCTAGATACTTAATAGGCAAAGAAGTGGAATTAAAGCCACAACATCTTTTGATCGCATTAATTCTACCACGATGAACAGAACTTGCGACAATAAAACTACTTTTATCCCTATTAATAGACAAGCCACTCATATTTTGAAACAAAGAGAGGAATTTAACTAAAATTTTAACATTACTAATAGACCCATTGGAGAAAATGATAAAATCATCAGCAAAGCTTAGGTGGGTAATGGGGATGCCACCCTTAGTACGAAAAAGAAGTTTAGGATGCCTCTTGTATAAAATCTCCAAACCCCTGGACAGATAATCAACAATAATAATAAAAAGAGCAGGAGATAATGGATCACATTGCCTTAGGCCTTGAGAGGATTTAAAAAAGCCATGATTCCTACCATTAATAATAACAGAAAAATAGCAATTCTCAATACTATGTTTGATAAGCATGATAAAGGTATCACTAAAACCAAATAGATGCAAAATGTTGTATAAAAACTTCCAATTCAAGTTATCATAAGCTTTAGTAATATCAAGTTTTAAAATAACATTACCACCTTTAATTCTAGCATTGATGTCATGGGTGATTTCTTGAGCAAGGAGAGCATTGTCAAATATACTTCTACCTTTAACAAAACCAGTTTGATTAAGAGAAATTATTTTAGGTAAAATAGTAACCAATCTCATAGAAATGATTTTAGAAATTAGCTTGTTAAAGAAAGTACACAAACTAATAGGTCTAAAATCATTCCAATTATTAGTCATCTCTTTCTTAGGAATTAAAAAAATGTTAGTGGAAGAAAAAAATTTCGGATAGGGATTACTAAGGAAGAACTCATTCACAGCCTCCACAACATCTAATTTAATGATATTCCAAGTTTTCAAAAAGAAATTGGTAGTAAAACCATCAGGCCCAGCCACCGAATCGCCATTCATTTTATTAATAGCATTCCAAACTTCATTTTCAGAAGGAGCCATAATGAGCATCTCATTGTCACTATCATTAATAATATGAGGGATAGCATAAGGATTATTAATAGGAATAGTATTAGCATTGTTGTTAAAAATATGTCTAAAGTGTTCAATCCCGGATTTAAAAATTAAATCCTCATTTTCAATAATGCTCCCATCATTATCAATAATTTTGAAAATATTATTCCTTAATCTTTTCTTGTTGACCACAGCGTGAAAATATTTTGTATTTCTATCCCCCTCCAAAATAATTTTAGTGGTGGCTTTCTGTTTCCATTAAATTTCCTCCTGATTCTGCAACTGAAAAAGATTAATTTTAGCCTTATCAAGAGAAATAAGATTTTCAGAAATAGGATTTTCCAGATACTCCTTATCCATTTTAATCACCACATTTTCAGCTTCCTTAATATTGGTGAATAAATTTTTGAAAATATTTTTATTCCACCATCTTAAAACCTGCTTCATTATACTTAACTTAGCCCATAATTTAGCCATCCCCATAATATTATTATTAGGAAATATAGGGGCAAGCCAGTTAGTTTGAAATACATTCATAAAATCATGAGGACATAACCACATATTTTGAAATTTAAAAGCAGAAGGGAAATTGACTTTATTAGCATTGATAGTTAACAATAAGGGAGCATGATCAGAAGTAGTCCTACTCAAATGTTCAACATGGGTCATATGGTAGTTAGCCATCCAATCATTATTAAATAAAATTCTATCAAGTTTTTGCCATAAAGTCCCATGACTCCAAGTGAAGGCCCCTCCAAAAAAACCAATATCATGTAAGTTGCAATTCTTAATCATAGAGTTAAAATCCTCCATAGCATGACTGTTAGGGGGGTTACCTCCAACTCTCTCATTAGCGTTGGAAATAATATTAAAATCCCCACCGACACACCAAGGTTCATTCAAATGTATAGCAAAATTATTCAATTGCTCCCAAAGAAGCAACCAGCCCAACCTAGAGCTGGCAGCATACACAAAAGAGGCTTTGCATTCAAGATTAAAGAGAGATATATGAACATGAATAACTTGAGAGAAATCATGAAGAATTTGCACCTGAGAAAGATAGCAGTAGCATTACATTGCCTGAGAAAGAGACTAAAAGAATCTTTAAATTAATTTAAAAGATAATTATTGGCCTGTCATTCCATTGGAAGTCGTTAACACAAAATAATTTTAGATTATACTTATGAAACAAAGCATTTTGTACGATAGAAGACAGCATAAGAAGTGGTGGAAATGAACTGGGCGTGTTTCAACGCCCTCCTCAAGATGTTATTTTTGGATCCATTTGACCATTGATAATATTAGTACGACTATTTTTGTTTTTGAAAAATAATTCAAAATACTGTTGTAATATATATATATATATATATATATATATATATATATATATATATATATAAGATCTATAAGAAAATTGCAATTAGAAGACTTATCAAATAAATAGACCAAGGCATGAGAAGCACTATTCTTAAAGTTAGATTTCCGCTCCTCCTAGGTGCAAAGGTACACAGCGGCCTAACTCCCAGAATTCAACGGACTCTTCGCAATGATCTGCACTAATCACAAAGGGAAGCAGGATCATCGATGTAGATATTTGCTCTGAATATATATATGGTGGAGTGAATGATGAAGAGAAAAACTTGGTATTATTCTTTCATCATGGTGGAGCGGTAAATTAAGTTTTTTTAACTTTAATTTACCTTCAAATTTTAGCTGAGTTGAAAATAAAGAAGCTATTGAACAAAATAGCAGTAGCGTTACATTGCCTGAGAAACAGACTAAAAGAATCTTTATATTAATTTAAGAGATAATTATTGTACGATAGAAGACATAGCATAAGAAGTGGCGGAAATGAACTAGGCGTGTTTCAACGCCCTCCTCAAGATGTTTTTTTGGATCCATTGGACCATTGATAATATTAGTACGACTGTTTTTGTTTATGAAAAATAATTCAAAATACTTTGCCTTCAATTTAAATATAGTTCTTTCCACGTTGAGTGAAATTTTGTTTCCTTTCTAGAACAACTGTGCTGATTGATGACCATTGAATCTTAATGATATGTCTTATGACTCGATGACTAATAAGGACACATTTGTAGAATACATTGTTCCATTTTTTAAGAAATTATTAATTGTTTTATATTAAATAGTTCTAACACAATAATATATCATTATATGATTGTTGGGATATAAAAAATCTTATTTAGTCGATCACAATTTTTTTTTTGGGTTAAACCCCTACGGTGGGGGCCTACGTGTTAATTAAAATGAAGGTTACAAGGTCCTTAAAAGAGGCCCTAAGCTCACTAATGCTCAGAAGAGCTACAAAAAAGAAATAAAACCAAAAACCTAAGAGCTCGAGACCTCTACTAAGTATAAGTACAAAAAAACCTAGGAACAATCTACGGTGCACAAGAACGAGCACCCAAAAATAAGTAGAGCTTCAAAAAACTGCAACCAGCGCCAAAGAAACCTTAGGCCCGAGCTCAATACCTGCAAAAAATAGAATCTGCAAAAGGGGATAAATGACATAACTAGAAAAATAGGGAAAATAACCATAGGACGGGATACGAAAACCCTGATGAAAATTCATCCACACATCAACAGAAGTAGACCCCAAGCCCTTCACAGACAACCGGGACTTCCCAGACCACCAACAGGGCAACACCCAACTACCCAGACCAACCCAGCTATGCAGCAACCTCAAAACAACCACCAGCTGACACAACAACAACCTGGCATTAAGCCTAACAGCACCGTCCAGAAAGGTAACAGAAACCCGAACAACCAAACCAACATGAAAAGAACAAAAAGCTGAGGCAATCAGAGAAAAATAAATATACATCCCAAAAAACAAGCTGGTGTCACCAGCAGACCAACACCCAACCAACAGTCAGCACAAACAACAGGACATGAAATAGAAAAACCAACAATATAAGGGATAAACCAAAATCACCAAGACCCCGAAGGAGCCAGCCAACCAAAGACAGTTAAATTCTAACATAAGGTAAGCCAATTCTATCCAGTCTTAAGAGCCCTTTTAACGGATTAGGCATATTAGACTCCGGGAAATCAGTGAAACAGTCAATGCTAGCACCAAAAAGAGCCAACCAATTAGCACAGGCATTGCCTTCTTTAAGCACAATGGAAAAGGTAACCTGGGTACCGACTAATAACTAGTCGATCACAATATCAAATGCAAATTGTAGATCTCAAAAGAACTATACCAACTATAAAATTATGACTTCAAATATTATTTGAGGCACCAAACAGACTCCAATTGAAGTTATAGTAAAAACTACTGTATCATCAGGATGATTTTAGGGCTGTCAAAATCAAGTCACAGGTCGGATTCGAGTTCAACTTGGAACTGACCTGACACTAGCTGACCCAACCTGAATCCGACCCATTTTTTGCATACGGGTCAGATTTTCAACCCAAACCTGACCTGCGTGGGTTGTCGAGTTGACCCGACCCGACCCACGGCATGTTGAGGAGTCAGCGGCTCAGCGAGTCAATGGCGAACTGGGATTATGAAGCACAGGAGGGGTGAGGCATCAGCGGCTTAGCTAGTCGGCGATGACGGCGGGCACTCGCAGGGGCGGAACCAGCCTTTCATTTCAGGGTTGGCAAATTTTACATATAAATAGACTAATATTTAAAAAAATGATAACATAATTCAAAGCAAAAGCATTATGATTGATAAATTGAAAATCATTACAAGCTTAATAATCTGTTTTACATTTTTTGATAATATTGTATTATAACTTCATTAGGAATCAAATTAAACACATCTTTTTCAATGTAAGGCACCAGATAAACATTGAGCCAATCATCACTCATTTTACTACGTAATCGATTTTTGACAATCCTTATTGCAGAAAATGTCCTCTCCACTATAGCAGTAGCAACTGGTAAAGTTAATGCTAAAGTAATGAGTCTGTAAACCAGAGGATACACACCATCCTTCTTGAACTTAACTATTTATTTTGAAAGATCAGCAATACGGCTTAGAGAGGAGAACTCATCACTAGTACGCATATCAATAATATCAGTTGATAATTGACTTTTAAGAGCCAAAATTTCAATTGTAGAAAAATTACTTGGATATAACTCTGCCATGTGTATCAATTTCCTCTTATCATAAGCTTGGAAGGTATTAGTTGGGTTTAGGCATGCCACACAAAAATGCAACTCAGTAGCAAATTTAGAAAAATGATTAATTTAGCTCTTAAAGTTGCATGTCAATTACAGTATAGAATCGCTCAACACGGTAATGATGTAGGTTTGTTATTTCTTCACCTCTTCGTACTGCTCGACGATGAGTTTTATATGTAGCATTCAAATTGGGAATATCAACTTCGAAAATACTACAAAAATGAGAAACTTTATCTTGCAAAACACTCCATCCACTCTCCCTCAGTATTTGTTGCCGATGTTTAAATATCTGCACCAATTTTATTGCATTTTTAATGTCCTGGTCTTTTCTTTGTAATGCTTGTGATAACTCATTTGTAATTCCCAAGATATCAATCATCAAATGTATTGTAAAAATAAAATCAAAAGACTCCATCACATCAATCAGAGTACCTGCTTCGACTGATTGTTGATCATGTACACATTCTTCCTTAATAATCTCAAGCACCTCGATTACAGAAGCATACATTTTCAAGAGGCTAATCAAAGTATGAAAATGTGAACTCTAATGAGTATCACTGGATCTTTATAAATTAGTCTCTTGATTTAAACCTCTACCACTTATAAGATTGCCGGCCTTAAGATGTGAAAGTATTTTCTCATGTTGTATAGCTTTCATAGCATCTGATCTCTTATAGGAAGCTCCAACAGTATTTACAATTTTAGAAGTGAACTAAAAAAGATAGTTCTCAAATCTCAACATGATTTCAACTTTTCTAGGAGGGATATTTGGTCACTAAGAAAGAAAGAAAAAAAAAACAGACATACCTGCTCTTCACACGCGACAGGTGGCAAACCAGAGGTCCGGAGGGGGTAGCAAAGCTCGGCGACGGAGGGAGTAGCAAAGCTCGGTGACGGCGAGTGTGGAGACTGGATAGAAGGCTGTCGGTGAATGTGGAGAGGAACTCAGGAGAGATCGCCTCGGCCTCTCTTGCGGGAGAGTGTCACGACTCCTGAGAGGGCAGCTTCCCTCGCGACTCCTGCGCAGGAGGCTTCCTTCGTTCATTGTTTTGAGCGGCTGTTTTTTTTTTTGGCTCATCAGGGCAAAGTAATAAGCTCTCATCTCTAAAATTCCTAAATATCCCTAATACTAGTAATATTTTAAAATTTTGAGGGTGGGCAACACTAACAAACAGGTCCGTCCCTGGGCACTATGGACGAGACGGCATGCCAGCGCGGGCACTCAATGCGATGGCGGGTACTCGATGCGACTCACGTCAGACGTGGTCAGGGCAGATGGGAAGCGATGGGTCGGACACATTTTTCCCAGGTCAACTCGAACCCGACCTGTTTTTCAAAAAAGATCGAATCAGGGAACTCAAACCATACCTATTTTCGAAACGGGTTGGCCTTAACCCAAAATTTTTTTGTCAGATTCGAGTCGAATTTTTAGGTCATGTCAAATATTGACATGCCTAGCTACGTGATTCCATTAACACCAAAAAAGACTAAATTAGATCATGACGGCATTTTCATTTATCAATTTTAAAAGTTCCTTTTATTTTCTTTTCTGGGAAACTAAAGGCCACACTCAAATAAAATATTACTCTTTATATTATATTAAGTGTCGTACTCAAACGTCCAAATCAATTCACGTGGAAAGTTCTCAAGCTTCCAACCATCCACAATTATTTTTTAAGCACAATTTTAATATAAATGTAATAAATCTCATTATTGAGATAATGATAAATAACAGGTTTAAAGATATAGATAACTTCAATGTTAAGATTAATTCTTATCATTCGTTAATATTATAACACTCGCTGATGAAGAATAATATTTACGAATAAGAATTTCTTAGAACCTATTAATTGTTTAATATCATTATTTATCAATGAATTATCGTGATTTCATAATGATTAGTTTATCTAATCATAATAATCCTTATATTATTAAATATATTTAATCTTAAAATAATAATACTAATTTTTTTATTTTTTGTTTCCTGAAATTATGATCGATAAATCTTAAAAAACATTTCTCCAAACAATTATTTTTAATCAAACGAGTCAATAATGTAACGACACAGGTTTTGTTTGGGATGACTTTCTTACTATTTCTTCAAACAGCTCTCTAGTACAAAAATTTTAATTTTTTAACTAAAAAACTGCTTTAAGAAGAAGTAAAAAAGACGTCCCAAACAAAGCCACAGTCTTTGGACCTTTTTCAAAAAGCTGCATTGATGTTAAACAATGTTGTCCCATTGTGTGTTCATTTTCAAATTTTTCCAAAAAACAAAAAAAGGTGTTCATTTTCAGAAAAAATACTTTTTTCGAAATTGAAGTGGGCAATATAATTTCTTTTCCTTTTTTTAATTTAGCATATTTAAATAAATTTGGGTATAAAAATTATTGCGGGTAGAATATATGCAGCGATAGAGTTAGAATTCTACGTCTTAGCGTTGCACAGATATCCAGCTTACACATAGAGAACATAAAATTTTTATGTGGAAACCCTAGAAAAGGGAAAACCATGAGGCCTGGCCCAGTTGAAATGATTCCACTAGAACTTGAGTAGGTTACAGTGGGCTGATTTGCCTCCAAGGGCGATCAAATTACAAGTATCAACTGTAAGGTGAAAGCCAGAAGTATGTAAAAGTCCGATGTCACTCTGGTGGAACTTCGGGGTCCCCCGGTGATTTATCAGAATTCTGGGCCTCAAGTGGTGGTCTGGTAGAACTCCGGGCCTTAGGTGGTTGTCCGGCAGAACTCTAGGCCTCAGGTGGTGATCAGGCAGAAGTCCGGGCCTCAGGTGGTAGTTTGGCAGAGCTGAGGACGTCAAGTGGTGGTCCGGCAGAGCTCAAGGCATCAAACGGTGGTCCGGCGGAGCTGAGGACGTCAGGTGGTGGTCTGGCGGAGCTCAGGGCGTCAAGCGGTGGTCCGACGGAGCTGAGGATGTTAGGTGGTGGTCTGGCAGAGCTTACGGCATCAAGCGGTGGTCTGGCGGAACTAAGGATGATATGTGGTGGTCTAAAGGAGCTCAGGGCGTCAAGCGGTGGTCTGACGGAGCTGAGGACGTCAAGCGGTGGTCCGATGGAACTCCAACGTTAGGCGGTGGTCCGGCGGAACTAAGGATGTTAGGTGGTGGTTCGGTGGAGCTCAGGGCATCAGGCGGTGGTTTGGTGGAACTGAGGACGTCGGGTGGTGGTCCGACAAAGCTCAAGGCATCAAGCGGTGGTCCAGCGGAACTAAGGACATCATGTGGTGGTCCGGCGGAGCTTAAGGCATCAAGCGATAGTCCGGCGAAGCTGAGGGTGTCAAGCAGTGGTCCGGTGGAACTTCGATGTCAGGCGGTGGTCCGGTGGAACTAAGGACATCAAGTGGTGGTCTAGTGGAGCTCAGGGCGTCAGGCGGTGGTCTGGCAGAACTGAGGACGTTATGTGGTAGTCTGGTGGAGCTCCGACGATGGTTGAGGAGGAGCAAGAAGGCAAGAGCGATCTCTGATCTCTCTCTTTTCTGCTTAGGATTAGAGGTCCCTTTTCATGTGAAAGGAGGGATCTATTTATAGATTTCCTAGAGTGGCATGACCCGTAAATAGGTGGAGGATCAAGGGTAAATGGGGAGTGGTTTGTATAGACGGCTGATGTAGAACCCTTTGATCGTGGACCATTTGATGGACATTTGAAGGTCTTAGAGATATCAGATTTTGGTGATCTTAAGCTCGTTAGATTTGTCTCATTGAGCCGCTTGATTTGACTATAAGCACGTCATGTTTCGAAACCGTTTGGGAGATCCTTTTTTTGGTGTTCTAATTTTTTGCTTGTTGGCTATTTGTGTTTTATTGTTTATTCTGTTGACTTGGTTGATTCCTTTTGCATCTTGTGCTACTCTACTATTTGTTCATGATTCCTTTTCAGGTTTTGAATGCTGCTGGAGTTTGCCACTTGTGTTCTCAATTAATGTTTTGGTAATCTACTAGTGATATTGTTGCCAGTACCTGTTTTGGCTTTTAAGTTGGCTTGTGCTTAGGTTTCCTTTTTTGAGGGAAGCACTTTGTCTCCCTTTAGCTCTTCTTGTTTATCTTATATCTTAATAGGGATCATTGGCTCCTTAGGTTTCTTTTTGCTTTTTTGTGTAGCTCTTTAAGCACTAGTTGATTCCATTAAGGTCTTGTAACCATTTTATTAAATTAATAAATAAGCTTATTGTGGATTTTATCCATATATATATATTAAAGCTCATCATATTTGATTTTGTTTAGTATTTTCACTATTACTTTAATATTTTTTATTGTTTTGAACACTTGTACATATCTTGTTTAATTTTCACTAATCAGATTTGGTTGATCTTTGGGGTTATACAAGCGGTTATCTTAGTTTTTTTTTTAATTTGTACTCAAATGACTTAAAAAATAGAAATGGGTGAGCGTGGCCCTCATATTTCCCAAAAAAAAAAAATTTTGATAAAATAAAGAAGTAGCAACTTTAAAAAAAATGAAGTGAAAAGGTTATGGCAAAATCAAAGGGATTCTAACATGAATATCATTTAGATTTGAAACCTCACTAAAAATCGTCTTGATCAATCGTGAATCTCAATAGATATTTGAATTGAAATGTTCTAAAATTAAATTCAAGACCATCTGAGCTCCAATTTTAGTAAATTTAAAGGCAAACTAAACGTCTCAACGAGACAAATCCAATGATAGAAAAAGTGACAATTCAAGTTTGAATGAACATCGATCGAGGACTTGAGGTGTAATTGAAAACTTTGGTGCATTAATTGGATAACCAAATGATCTCCAAATTTGGCATGCTTATAATTAAATCAAAGTATCTCAACTAGAGGAGTCTAATGAGCCCAATATCAAGTAATTCTTACAGCATTAATGCACTTAAATGTTGAAAAAAAAAATGAGAGGAAATCAATGTATCATTCAATGGAGTGTTACGAATGTTATATTTACGGGGCATGCCACTCTAATAAACCTATAAGTATGCCCACACACTCTACATGGAGGAGGATTTTGGCTTAAGATTCAAGAGAACTCTAACACTTTATGGATCCCAAAGCACCACCTTAGGGTATTGGCCATATATGACTTTAAGTTTCTTACAATTTATTTTCTTTGCATTAATCATAATTTATTCCTATTTTTTATACATACAAATCAGTTCGTCTAGGTTCGTTATGGAGACAACTAGAACCTAGGGCTATATATGCTACCTCTTTTAAATTATGTAAGTAAAATAATATTTTCTTGACAAATCTATTAGTCATTTTTTTCTAAAATTAAAATATGTTTAGTCCATATATACTTTCGTAAAAGTAATTTTTGAACATATTTTTTTTTTTGGTTGAAACCCTCGGTGGGGCCTATGCGTTAATATAATAAAAATAGTACACGGTCCTTACCGGGACCTCCAGCTCACTACTGTTCAAAAGAGCTACAAAAAAATTTCAAAAAATACCTAAGAGCCGGAATTCCCTACTAGTGGGAAGTACAAAGAAACCTAGTAACATTCTAAAACCAAAAAGAGAAAGGCTATAGATAACCACTTTCAGCACGTCCTTCCCAACGAGTGTCCGGTCCTGCACAAAACGAGAACTAGTTTCCAAAAACCTGAAAAACAGGCCTGCAAAGACACTCACCAAAAAATTTAAGCAATGACAATAAGATAATAAAAATTGTAGAAAATCGAAATTGAAAAAACCAGATTTACCATAGTAACCCATAGCCTTCTCATAAGTCAATTGAGTAACCAAGTAATACATGATATAGTGATGATTAGCAATGTATAATTGTTTAGATAACCCCTTCTTACGACTGCACCAGAATTCCATAGGATGACAAAACACAATATAACTAATATCAGGTATATTGTAACAGCAATAAACGGCCAGATAGAACTCGGCATCAATCCAAAGGAAGTGAAAATTCTGATAGTAAAACATCTAGTAGGTGCAGGCCCCACCCAAAACATTCAAGAAAGACACATAGCAGAAAATGTAAACAAGGCTAACAATCTGGTTGGGAGACCAATCCAACCAAAAACAACACAACAAACTATTACCCAGAGTACCAGAAGAACACACACCCAAATTCTCAGCAATCCCAGAAACCATATCCTCAGCAGTCCCCGAGCCAAACCAACCCTCAAGGAACAATAGAAAAACCCAGAAGTGCCAACCAGCATCAGAACAACCAAAATTAAACCCAGTAACCCCAGAACATAAATAGAATGCTGAAAGGAACAGAGGAGCAACCAAACTAACTGAATTAGGCAAATCAAACAGAAGTAACCAGAGCAAGAAAATAGAAACCAGCAATAGAACATAAGAACAGCATAAGGACCACCAAAAACCAAACCGCAAAAGGGACACCACACCCAAAAAGCCGGACCTAGTTACACCGAATATAAGGAAGACCCATCCGGTCTAACCTAGCCAAACCTTTGGTCTTATTGGGAAGAGTGTGCTCAAAATACTCACAAAAACCATCAAGATTACAACCCAGATTAGCAAGAGAATCGGCAACCGCATTTCCCTCCCTCAAGATATGAGAAATCTTATAAGAAATGTGAGAAAGCCAATATTTAATATCCCTTATTAAATAGAAGTTAACCGGATTGGGTGAGGTGTTACCATCAATGTAATGTATCAGGAGAAAGGCATCAACTTCAATCCATAAATCATTAATTCCCAAAGACACGCTTAATTGAATCCCAATTAAAAGGCTTTCAAGCTCAGCTTAAACCGCATTAATAGCAGCAAAAGGACCCGTATAAGCCATGATCACAAAACCATTAGAGTCCAGGATAGTACCACTACATCCCGCACCGGCACTAATCCTAGCGCCATCAGTGTTAAGTTTAAAATAGCAACCCTTAGGTTTTCTCCAGTAGATAATTTTACCAAAACTACTATCAGTAGAGAAATTAAACTTCAAACCAAACTCAGAAGCTAAATGAGAATAGCCTTTAAAAGATCAGGCTTGACAAGTTTAGCAACAAAAAGTTGATAAACCTTATTCTTCACTTTAGAGATAACTTTTGAAGCATCCATTTTAATATTATCATGTTTAGAATCGTTCCTACTACTCCAAATAAACCAACAGATAATGACAGGAATGATGTTACAAATATGACCTTTAATAGGAATAAACCAATCAATAAGAAGATTAGCAATAGAATTAATATGCATAGTAGAAATAACATTAAACATGTTGTCAAAATGAATCCAAACCTTCATAGCAATAGGGCCCTGAAAAGAAACATGAATCATATTCTCATTATGGTAGCAACATTGACATTTGGACACAATGTAAAGACCTTTCTTAGAAAGAATAGCATCCAAAGGAAGGTAATTATTCAAAATCCTCCAAATAAGAAAAGAGTAAGTGGGAGGGATACTCGCATGCCAAAAAGCAGTATTAAGAGGATTCTTAGGGTGAGTAGTTCTAATAGTGTTCCAAACTTTTTTAGTGTCAAATTTACCATCAATAGAAAGGTTAAAGAGAATGCAGTCTTCACAATCTGAGTGAATAGAATTTTAAGAATTAACTTGGAAATAAAATCTGGCACAATATTGGAAAGCAAGTCAATGTTCCAACCCTCATTAGAAAAAAAATCCTTAACTTTCCAATCAGCAATGGAATGGGTATGTAAAAGGTTATCAATAAAAAAATTCCCCAACCATTTATCTTGCTAAAAAAAAATATTCCCATCACTCAAACCCCATTGGATGAACTACTCAGCTTCCAACTTAATATTGCATAATCTCTTCCAATTAAAAGAGTCCCCCTTTTTAAGAACACTATTTAAGGGGTGCTTCCCAACACAATACTTAGAGTCCATAAATTTAGCCCATAAGCTTTTTTTGCTCTAAAAGAATACCACAATTTATGATTGTAGGTTCTAAGCATATCCTTAAAACACTTGAAGCCTAATTTGCCCTCATCCATAGCTCCCGCACAATTTTTCCACGAACCCCAAATAATCGAACGATTGTCATCCTTAGAACCCCACAGAAACTTGTTAAATAAACCCTCCAATCTACTGCAACATTTAAAGTCGGAGATAAAGTATGAAGCAAATATATAGGGATAGAAGACAAAACATCTACCACCATAAGAGAGATAATTAAAAGCCCAAGAAGATAATTTCTTATGAATGGAACAAAAAATATCATCAAATAAGAAGGTGCGTTTCTTACCTTTATAAAGAGGCATGCCCAAATACTTCAAAGGAAGAAGCTTCATGCTTAAACCAAATTTAGTTTCAATATAATGAATACGATTCATCGAGATAGATTTAGCAGGAATAAAGCAACTCTTGGACTTGTTAAAAATTAAGCCACTAGCCAGTTGAAAGGAATTGAGAAACTTAAAAAGAATGTGCAACATTCTAATAGAGCCATTAGAGAAAATGATAAAGTCATCAGCAAAGCTCGAGAGATGAACATGGAATTCTATAGAATGTGTTTTAAAACAGAAATATAGTTTTAAAAAGTTCATCCATTCCTTTATTTAGATGTAATAAAAAGAATATTATATCATCTAAAAAGATGAACATAATATTCTTTAAAAATACCCAAAAGAAGGAATGGGTTTTACAAAAGTCATCATTTCTAAAATTGAATATAACAAATAAAATATTATATTACCTGGAAAGATAATAATAATATTCTACAAATATATTTAAAATTAGAAATGAGGTTTTAAAATATGTTTGGGTTCCTAAATATTTTTCTCTTATTTTATAAGAATAAAATAAGATTTATTTTAATCTGAGGTTCTCAAATCCCTATAGGGGGCAAGCCCCTATAGTTAATTACATCCTATGAGGGGTACTCCTAAGAAAACTCTCAATTAAAATAGTGATTTTGTACCCTTTGATTACAAATTAGAAGACAAGAAAAGAAGTAGGAATTTTCAAGGAGAAAGCTCGATGTTGAACAGTTATTAATGAGTCAAAGGAAGAAAAGTAAGAGGTGCCGGATTCTGAGAAGCTCAGAGACAACCTCAGTCTACCCTATGTTGGGCTTTATATTTTAAGAGAGAAATTTTTAGGTTTAAGTTGATATTTTATTAGAAATTTGGTATTATATTCCCGAAGGGTGAGGACTTAAGATTTAAAAATCTGCCTCAGAACCTAAGTCTAAATTGTGTACTACAGAGTAGTGACCCGGACCTAGCTAATGAAGTGCAAATCTGGACTTATCCCGGCCTGGATTGGGGAGCCAGCTAACCACCTAGGCGCTTTAAAACCATGTATTCAGTCCCTTTATGAAAGATAGGTAGGGACGTTACTTAAGTTTTGAGGAATCGGGGCAGACATCTAAGACAGATCCTAATTGGCCCCTCAACTTATGTAGGTAAATGATCCTTAAGAGCGTAATGCAATTAAAATTTTAAACTCTTTTAATTTATATCTAATGTATTGCATGCTAATTGACTCGAATGCATAAAATGATTTATGAAACAGTTTTAAAATTAGGCTTAGAAAATAGATTTTTCCCTAGAGATTGCATAACATCCCCTTGACAGAACTGCACCCTAATAGGTCAGGTGGTCTGCCAGAACCCGCAGACAGGGAGGTGCCTAGCAAGGAAGATAAAGTAATAATATGCTTATGCTGACTCTCTACGGTCCCGAGCTTACTTCTCTGAGCATCCAGATCATTCCTAACCTAGGGGTAATCTATCGCCCATCACATCATATCACAGAGAGCAGTAAAAGTAAATAAACACTCACATCAATCATACACAACATGCAATGAAAAATGAGAAAGCCCATCACACAACAGCAAGAAAATAAACACCGGCCTAACCTAGAGCTAGAGTCGGTTATCCTAGCAAACAAATCTAAGTGTGTGCAATAGGTCGTGAGGTTTAAAGATATCCTGGGTTTACTATTAGTTAAAGTTGTCTAATTGATTGAAATTGGTTTGTTGAAGGGTCAAAGGGAATTTTAGTTCAGATTTAGGTTTTAGTGTTTTTATTATTTTGAAGATTGTTTTAGATTTAATTTTGATTGTTAAAGTTAATTAATATGATTATTTCTTTAGTTTATTTAAAATAACCATTTTTTATTTAGATTATTTAATTAATGATTTATTAAAAGTTTTAATGTTTTATTAATTTTAAATCATTTATTGAAATTTTAATTGACTTATTCAAGTGTTAATATTTTATTAAAAGTTTAATGGTTTTATTTGATTTGTTAATGACTTATTAGATTTCTAGATATATTATTATTATTGTTATTTCATTGATTAGAATTTATTAACCTCTCTTTACAATTTCAAATCATTTTAGTTATAGGTTTTATGACTTTAATATTTTATCAAATCATGTTAATTATATTTGTGATTTCAATGTTCAATTACATATATATATATATATATATATATATTTATTTATTTTAAGTGTTGATTTACCTTTATTAAACAAATATGTATTATTTATCATTTTATGAGTTTGGGTTTATATTAGTTGAAGTTATTATTTAATTTGTTTATCAATGGTTATGTAATTTTCGTGCTTTTTTATCTGAATTCTCATTATTATATTTGAAATTTTTATTAATTGATTATTTAAATTTAATCAAACTTGATTAAGGTTATGTTAATAACATACACTAATTCTAAGGAGAATGTCACTAAGTTTTCTATATTCTATATTTCTACCCTAAAGTGTGCATGCATCCTAAGTCTAAATTTTCTAAGACTCAGTCCTTAATTTTTGTCCTTAATATGGGATGAAAAAGATTGTTATCACTAACCCTTAGGACATTACACACGTGTACAGAGGTTCAAGGATCTAATAATAAAAATAAAATAATCCTAATAAAATTGAAGTTGTTGTAGGGACCTAAAGGGGAGGAGTTCGCACGAATCACACCACGGCCTCCTAGGGGCTTTCTAAGTTTTAAGGAAACTTACAACACCGGGGGCTATGACTCGATGGATTTTTCCCGTAGCACCTCTACCCGGTTGGATAGAGGCGACTAACGCCATTGTCTCTTGTCCTTTTGTTCGCTCGACCGGTACCATTCCTCGCAGTTCATGCAGTTAAAAAGAATAAAACTGGGAAGGATTAGAAGCACATTTAATAATTAATAATGGAATAATTATTATTACTAAAAATAAAAACGTACCTTTCTTCGGGCTTGAAGACCGACGCAAGCTGTCTACCTTTTGAACTTTTCACTTTTAAAAGCATACTTTAAAAGCATACTTTGTATTTTTTCAACCATTTGTAACAAATTTGCATATTTAAAGTCTTCTTCTCTTTCTCTAACTCATGGATTTCTTGGGAGTATGAATGAAATAAAACATAGATATGCTTTCTCAATAGCTCTTTGTTTAACCAAAACTCATATCATTCCTTAATAGACATTGATGCGAACACCTTTCATGCGCTTGGTAAAATATGACAAAGCCTCCCACAATCTATACACAGAACTTTGGACTACTAATAGTATGATATCAATCACAAGTACAACAGATTTTATGTCTACAATTTTAATTCCAAACATCAAAAATTGGGATCATAGAACTCTTTTTTGTATGACTTACTATATAAATCAGCCATTCATCACTGTTTTTCTTGAGATGAAACTAAGAATGAAAGATATATTTGTTGTAATTTTTTTAAATAAGGAAGAAGAAGAGCATTAAAGGGAAGAAGAGGAGGGATTCTGAAAAATCTTTTCAAGAGTCTTTAAATCTTAACAATGCAGGATGTATATCCTTCATTTCTTCCTTTATAAAACCAAGAGGTAAAAGAAAAAAGTGAAGGGAAATAAGTAGAGATTACCCAAACTAAAATTTCCCTCAAATCCCACAAGCTACTTGGTCCGATCGCGCAGGTCATACGCAAGCAAAGTCAACCAAATGGGAGGAGGCGGATGGCTAGGGCAAAGGAGGCGAGAGCAGCGTCGACTAGGGCAGAGCATCAAGCATCACCTAGGTGGAACGAATGGAAGGGAAGAAAGTGCAAGTCGACTGGGCTGTGTGAATCAGAGGGAGATGGCAGGGGGTTCTGCCTTCTTGCAAACTGAGAGAGAGAGAGACGGAGTAGGGGCGCGGGCTAGGGGGATTCTTGAAAGTTCGATAGGGATATTAAGCCCTGATGAACTAGTCCCAAGGCTAACCAAGAGGGGGGTGAATTGGTTATTTAAAAATTCGAGAGCAACAGCAAAAATATTTTCTATGATATGCAGCGGAAACAAGTAAATACTCAAACGAAAAGATTAAACACAAATTTCACCCAAGCAGATAATCACAGAAATCTAAAGTGCATAAAGTAATCAGAAAGAACACACCAGATTTTTATAGTGGTTCGGTCAACTTGACCTACGTCCACTCCCCGGAGCCTCCCCTCCGAGTATTGCACTAACTCAAAGTGTCTCTCCTTTTCCTCCCACAGCAAGGCGGAGAAGCCTGTACAAAAACCTCCTTTTCACCGACATGATGAGGCAGAGAACCCAACCTCCTTTTGCTTCCTCCTGAAGCAGGCAGAGAACCTCAGACTCCTTTCGCTTCCTCCTGAAGCGGGCAGAGAACTCTGAATCTTCTTGCGAACGATCCTCTCACAAAGAACACCAACACGATGAAAGACAACGAGCAAAGAAGATGACTCTGATCCTTGCTTGGAGCAACCTTCGTGAACCCCTCACGAACTCCCCCTCACAAGATCCTCTCTCTCTCTCCCAAACTCTCTCTCTCTCTCTAGGGTTTCTCTAGAAAGAAAAATGGCAAAAGATATTTCTTGTTTAAAGAAAAAGATCTTTTATAGGAGGGTTCAAAATTTGCCCTAAATCTCAACTGGTCGACCTATTTCATCTTGGACGATCGATAAATCGTCCTGTACGATCAATTCAAAATCAGCTGTTTCAGCTTAGATGATCTGGCTCTTTTGGACGATCAGTGAAAAAAGTTGTTCATATCGTCCTGTACGATTTTACGATCGTCCGGGATGATTAGTATAAATTTAGGAATTTCATCCAGAAGACCGCTCTGGTCGTCCAGAGAAACTTATGTTGGATGACCCAAAAATGACTTGATCGTCCAGGACGATAAGGATATCGTCAAGTACGATTAGTTCAAAATGTGCCCAAATCGTCCTAAGCACCACTCTGGACGTACAGCTGAAACACACTACACGATCATGATCGTCCAGGCCGATCCTGCGATCATCCAGGATGATATGATCGTATCAATCAAGTATAAATTGCTTTCCTTAATTATCAGACTAATTTAGGCATGATTGTTCTAGATCATCCAGGATGATACACGTATCGTCCGGGACGATCATACCAAATATCTAAAAATAAAAACTTGCCTAACTTGATCTGGAGGCTGAGAATTTCTAATTTGAGCATATCGTCCCGTACGATGTATGGATCATCCAGGATGATCTGCTTAATCAGACAGACTTAACTTGGTCACCCTAATTAGGGTTTCTATTTTTACTTGATCATCTAGGATGATGTGAATATCGTCCAGGACGATCTGAATAAAAATTAAACAGAAACTCTAATTCACTTAAGCTCTCCCCCTGAGTGTGTGTGTGCAAGGTTACTTAGCTAGGGGATCAGTTACATTACAATTGACTCAAGAAAAGGAAAACAATATATTTAGACACACTTGGACCCGATCTTGAGTTGGCTTGAGTTGCTCTTGATCTTTTATGCCTGAAATGGGTTAGCCAAGCAAAACACAATAAAAACATGTTTGTCATCATCAAAACTAGATTTGTAATAATCTTCCCCTTTTTGATGATAGCAAACATATGTGTAGTAGTTTGAAAAATAAAATAACTAGGAGATCGAAAAATAACATTTTTTTTCAAATTTCATTGAACAACCAGAATAGTACATGAAACACAACTATAAAACATAACAAGAATAAAAACTACTACCACTGAAATCAAGATTAAAAGCTACTACAACTGACTCCCCCTTTTGACATCACAAAAAGGAGGAGGGCAAACAGAAATACAGAAATAATAGTACAAATAGAAAAAAAATAGCTACAAAATATAACACTAAAATGGAGGAGGTGGCTGTGGTGGTGTGAAGTAGCTGTGGATGGCGGCGAAGTGTGCTCCAATCCAGGAAATATCCTGGTCGTGCTGCTGTTGCTACTGAGCAGCATAGTCAGTAAAGCGCTGCAGGTCCTCAGCGTGCCGCTGCTCCTGGGCAGCGACATAGGAGTCAAATCTGGTCTCCCACTGATCGTAGCGCTGCACCAGATGGTCAAAATGAGAAGCAATGCGAAGGAAAGAATGTGCATCTGGTGCAGCAGGAACAGGAATAGCTTCTTCCTCTTCCTCCTCAACATCCGAGGCGGGCTCCGGATGTAGTCGGGTGCTGTGTAGGATATGGAATGAATTGTTTGTGAAGAAGGAAGGAGGGACATCGGGATGGACTGGATACTGCAGGTCATATTTGGTTTCTAAGGCATATGCAATGATATGTCCTAAAGCTAGATTGGGATGACATCTATGACCCAGATCCCTAATAGTGGTGAGGTGCTCGATGTATCTGATAAGAAGGTCAGTGGCATTAAAGTCCTGGTGGGCTAAGATGTAATATGTGGTCAGAGACAGTAAGGGGGTGATGTGAATTCGATCCCCAGCCTTTGGGATGATGGAGGAATGAAGGACGTGCTGAATGATCCGTGCATCCTTAAGGAGGGAAGTGCAAGCATTGTCGTGGTAGGGTGCATTCGTATTTCAAAGAAAGTGATTGGCGACACTCCAATCATAGTCAGGGTCAATAATAAAAGTGTGGATTTTGTCGCCAGTTACAGAGAGTTGAAGGATGTTATGAAAGTCCTGGGTTGTGAGTTCCATAGGACGTTGATTCACATATGAGCAAAGGGTGGAATAGTCAGCAGAAATGTGCAGATTGGCGAAGAAAACTTGAAGAAGTTCAAGGCTAAATGGAAAGGCGAGAGTAAGGATGAAAGTGAGGGAGGTGTATGCAAAAAGATCGAGAACAGGATAGGTAAGGGTGTGGGGGCTTACTATTTTTAACTAGGTGATCCCCACCTCATGATAGCGCTCGAAGGCAGCTTGATCGGCTGCATTGGGAAAGCGGGGATCAACATTCCCCCGCGAGGAACTCGCACCCTTTTTCCTAGAACGCTTCCCGCCAGCCATTAGAAAGCACAAGTGAGGGAGAGTGGAAGGAGAAGTGTGGAAAAAACTGAAGAAATCGGTTGTTTAAATAGATGTCGGCTGAATCGTCACGTACGATCGCGAGATCGTCCAGGACGATATGAGCATTTATGACAGCCAGGATGATTGGTCAAAAAGGCGGTCGGATCGTCCAGGACGATTAGACACATGCAATCTTCCCGAGGAGTCAAGCCGAACGACCGTTAACGAAAAGTATCATCCCAAACGATTAGGTGGATCATCCAGGACGAAGTGCAATAAGTGTGTCGGACGGGCCGAATTCGAATCATACGGCTGCTGACACGTGGATCGTCCGGGATGATGTGGTGAATCGTCCAAGATGATGACCCATAATTGGCACATACTCAGCTGTCCGATCAGATTAGGAAGATATGTATCATATCGTCCAGGGCGATGTAAGGATCGTCCAGGATGATCACCAATAATTGGTGTTTCTCAGCCGTATGACCAGAGTGGGGATGATTTTGAATTGATCGTCCATGACAAAGTTTGGATCGTCCAGGATGAAGAAGATCATCCAGGACGATCTGTGGATCATCCAGGATGATGTGAAGAAAACAGGAAAAAGATGGAGGATGGAGATGAACGATCAGGATCCCAAAAACACAACCAGTAAAAAGAAAAATAAAACCAAAGTAAATAAAACTTGAAACAAAAACACAAAAGCAACGATTTTTTTTTTTTTTGATCAAGTTGCTCCTGTAAATCATAATTTTTCCTTGATTTTAAATCCAAAAACTAATAAGAAGACGATTGACAGCGCTGAAATCCAAAAAAAGTTAGAAAAATTAACTTTCGTAACTCCCACCTTGGGCACCTTATAGATGAAAATCTCTTTCAAAACAAAAATCCAATTCAAAAGAAAAGAAATTAGATTCGAAAAGAGATCCTTTCAAGCATCGTTCCAAAAAAATATCTGATATAATAGTGTTACAAAGTAATAAATCATAAATCATGATTTTTAAACTTAAGCTTTTAAAAATATTAAGTGACGCACAGATTTTTCTAAGACATTTAACGATCTGAAAGGGAAGAAAGCTTGGTTTGGGCTCATTTTGTGTCTCTTTTTTAATTTATTTGGCGCTTTACACATCTTTTAATTTTTGATATAATTTGTGTATCTTTTAGTTTGACGACATTTCGTATCTTTTCAGCTTTGGGCTTATTTTGTGCCTCTTTTTTAATTTATTTGGCGCACTGCGCATCTTTTGTAAGCTTTCTCCCTCTCAAAATCGTTAAAGCATCTCAGCTGTAAAGTTACCTTTCATGTATAGGAGATGCTCTCCACAATAAGGAAGAGTAATTCACAAAATAAAAATCATACGTCATATGATAAGTGCAATCACTTGGTTTAGAAAAGCATAATAATGACTCAAGACTTTGAAAATACTATTCATATGAGGTAGATTACTGTAGGAAGATAAAATAAATCTCTATTTCAAAAACTAATATTTTAATTTTAAAGAAGATTTTTATCCAAAAGAAATAATACACCAGTAAAGGAGTTAGAGGAAGAGAAATAATTATCAATGTTTCTTCCCTTTAACAGATCCAGTGGAATCAATCACTATTTATCAGCTTCAAAATAAAAACAGGGTACTCTTAGTCAAAAATCAAGTTTATCAGAAGTAGTGAGTAGTGATCAGATTTTTAAAAGCATAAAACAGTAAATAAAGGAGATGAACTGGTAAATAAAAACAGGTAGAAAATCACATCATAATAAATACTCAAATCAAACTAAAACCAAGGCTAAAATAGAAATCAGTAGAAAAATAAAAAAATAAAAAATAACAGAAAGAAAATAATCAAATCAAACAGCTAACTAACATAAGCAGAATAAAAATTAGAGAAATCAGAAATCAGCAGTCATTAGAATCAAGCATTTATATCAATCACTCGTAATCTTGTCCTCAAAATGCTGAATGAGTCAAAGGCCAGTGGTTTAGTGAATATGTCAACCAGCTGATTTTCAGTTGCTACATGATGTAGCTCAATGCCCCCTTTCGTAACATGGTCTCTAATAAAGTTATGTCTTATATCAATGTGTTTGGTTCTAGAATGTTGGATTGGATTCTTAGAGATGTAGATGGCACTAGTATTATCACACAGAACAGAAATTGTGCCCACATGTAATCCTAAATCCAAGACTTGTTGCTTCAACCAAAGAACTTGGGCCACAAAACTCCCTAAGGCAATGTACTCAGCTTCAGCAGTGAAAAGTGCAACTGAGTTCTATTTTCTACTGGACCAGGAGACTAAAGACTATCCTATGAATTGACAAGTTCTAGAAGTTTCTTTCTATCCACCATACAACCTGTAAAGTCAAAATCAGAATATCCAATAATCTCAAAAGAGGTGTTGTGCCTAGGGTACCAGATTCCTAGGTTTAGGGTCTCTAAAAGATATCTAAGAATTCTCTTAACAGCAGTCAGGTGGGACTCTTTAGGATCAGCCTGAAACCTAGCACAAAGATAGACACTAAACATGATATCAGGTCGGCTAGCAGTCAGGTAAAGCAGTGATCCAATTATTCCTCTATACTTCTTCTGATCAACAGATTTTCCACTTGAATCCTTATCTAACTGAACAGTGGAGCTCATGGGAGTATTGATTGGCTTGGCTTTGTCCATTTCATATTTCTTTAAAATATCCTTAGTGTATTTAGATTGATTGAGAAAGGTTCCATCATCCATTTGCCTTATGCTAAACCCCAAAAAGTAGGATAATTCTCCCAACATACTCATCTAAAACTGCTTACTCATTATTTTAGAAAACTCATCACATAAATATTTATCAAAAGATCCAAAAATTATATCATCAACATAGATCTGGACAATGAGTAAGTCATCCCCTATTCTCCTCAAAAAAAGGGTGGTGTCTACGCTCCCCTTAGCAAACTCTCTTTCTAACAGGAATGTGCTAAGCCTCTCATACCAAGCTATGGGTGCATGTTTCAATCCATATAAGACCTTTTTTAATTTATAAATATGATTTGGATATTGGGAACTCTCAAAACCTAAGGGTTGTTCTACAAAACATCCTCTTTTATTACCCCATTTTAAAAGGCACTCTTGACATCCATTTGAAACTGCTTAAATCCCTTATAACAGGTAAAGGCTAGTAGCACTCTAATGGCTTCCAATATAGCTACAGGGGCAAACCTCGAAATCAATCTCTTCAATCTGATTATACCCCTTTGCCACCATTCTTGCCTTTTTCCTAACCACAACACCAGAATCATTCATCTTATTCTTAAAGAACCACTTGGTTCCCACTATACTTTAATTTCTAGGTCTTTCTACTAACTCCCAAATATCATTCCTTACAAATTGATTCAATTCTTCTTGCATAGCTAAGATCCAAAACTCATCTGAAAGGGCTTGATTAATGTTGGTGGGTTCAGTCATTGAGATAAAGGCAGAGTGGTTTACTTCCTTCTTAAGTCCATGCCAAGTCCTAAGACCCTTAGAAGGGTCTCCTAAGATCAGTTCTCTAGGATGACTCGAAGAATATCTCCAATCTCTAGGCAGTGTGGTTTGAGGTTCTACCCTTTCCTCCAGATTTGCATTTTCAACCCCTTAGGTAATCTCCTCTACCTCTTCTTCTTCCTCAACTCTAGTCACCTTAGGATCAGATTCATCAAACACCACATGAGTTGTCTCTTCCACCACCAAAGTCTTCTTATTGAACACCCTAAAGGATTTCCCCACACTAGAATAGCCTAAGAACACTCCTTCATCAGATTTGGGGTCAAATTTTCCTAAAGATGATTTCCTGTTGTTCAGAATGAAAACCTTACAGCCAAAGACATGGAGGTGGGACAGGTTTGGAGTTCTACCCTTAATAATCTCATAAGGTGTCTTATTCAAATTTGATCTCACATTCACCCTATTCAGCACATAACAGGCAGTGTTCACCACTTCAGCCCAAAAGTATTTTAGAAGTGAATACTCAGTAAGCATGGCTCTAGTGGCTTTCACTAAGGTCATATTCTTCCTTTCAGCTACCCCGTTCTGCTGAGGGGTCCTAGGAGCTGAAAAATTGTGACTAATCCCTTGCTCCTCAAAGAAACTTCCAAACTTCACATTTTCAAACTCTCTACCATGATCACTATGAATAGTTAAGATCTCACAACCTAACTTCCTCTGAATCCAAGTGGAGAATGACTTAAACTCATCAAATGCCTCAGATTTGTGTGACAGAAATTTAATCCAAGTGAACCTCAAGTAGTCATCTACAATCACAAACCCATAGACTTTCCCCCCTAAGCTGGTAATGCTAATGGGTCCAAAGAGATCCATGTGAAGGACTTCTAAAGGTCTAGAGGTGCTAATATCCTTAACAGAGTAAAAAGAGGACTGGACTTGCTTCTCTAACTAACAGGCATCACAGAGGTGGTCCTTAGTAAACTTAAGCTTGGTTACACCTCTAAATAAGTCCTTTTGGGTGACTCTCCTAAGGGTTTTCATACTGGCATGACACAATCTCCTATGCCACAACCAAGACTCATCAGCAGCAGTTTTTAAGCAAATTGAATTTTCAGTCTTAATGCAACTTACATCCAGCTTGTAGACATTGCTGATCCTTTATCCCTGCAAAATAATTTTATCATTTAAGCTTAAAATGTAGCAAGTGGGCAGGAATTTGATGTTGTATCCTTTGTCACAGAGTTGACTGATGCTTAGTAAGTTATGTTTCAGTCCATCTACAAGCAAAATATTATCAATCATAAAACTCTTTGAATCACCAATTATACCTGAACCTACCACCCTCCTGGTGGTGTTATCTCCAAGTGTAACCTTGCCTCCAGCCCTAGCCTCTAGTGAAATGAACAGATTTGCATCTCCAGTCATGTGTCTAGAACATCCGTTGTCCAGGTACAACATACTCTCACGAGGTCTTGTGTGAGAGCACACCTACAAAATCATCAAAAATATCAATTTTAGGAACCCAAACAGGTTTGGATTCCTTCTTATAAAAGAAGAATATAATGCATGTGTGTTGTGCTGTGAAACAAGCAATTTGGGCCTCCACACCCAATGTGTACTACGGTGAATAGTGCAGGTGTGGGAAATGTGTCCTAACATGCCACAGGAAAAATATCTAACACCAGAAAAAGGGTTAACTAATCTACGTGGGTGATAGTGCCTCTTCCTAGGTCTGTATTAAACGTGCTTTGATGATTTTAAAACAGATTCTACAAAAAGTGAAGGTGCATAAAAATGTGCAAACGTATGAGGTGTTTCATGTTTCTCAAAAGCACTGATCTTAACTTTCAAAATTTTATTTTCTTTCTTTAAACTTGCAATTTCAAATTTCAAAGTACAATTGCTACTCTCCACTTCACATGTCATGTTGTCCAATTTTTTAAAAGCTCTTTTTAAGTCAACATGTGTGATTTTCAATGAATCATGCTCAACAATTAAATTAGAATGTTTTTTATTCAGTTCATCAAATTCATCAAGTAAAGACATGTGATTACAATCAACAGTGGAATGATCCTTAATAAAAACATCATGCTCTTTTTGCAAAGTCAAATAATCCAATTTCAAGCTAGCATAGGTTTTCTTAAGCTTCTTATACGATGCAAGAATTTTTTCAGATATTTCAAGTGATTGATCGTAAGTAAGCTCACATACCTCTTCCTGGTCAAACTGACCAGGATGATCATTAGCCATCAGACACAGATTTGTTTCCTCCTCTTCAGCTTCAGTCTCAGAAGAGTCGGATGCAGAATCTGCCCAGAACGCCTTCTGAATCTGCTTCTTGTCCTTCCTAAACTTGTGTTTCTCCTCACCCTTCTCCTTGCTTGGGTGAGTTTTAAGTGTAGGACAATCAGCCTTAATGTGTCCATGCTTCCTATATTCAAAACATACAGTGTCAGATGAACCCTAAAAATTTTTATTGGATATACCCTTATTTCACTTTTGAAAGTTCTTATGTTTCTTCCTTAGAAAGTTTTTGAATTGACTAGTGATCAAGGCAACGTCATCGCTATCAGACCCGAAAGCGCTAGTATCACTCTCATTGGCCTTCAGTGCCACTATTTTCTCCTTCTTCTCACCTGCACCAAGTTGTCTTTGGTTCACCCCTTGCTCGTAAGTAATGAGTGATCCAAGTAAGCTATCAATAGAGTGAGTATTCAAATCTATAGATTTAGTGATTACAGTTATCTTAGCATCATATAAAGAAGGCAGACATCTAAGAATTTTGTTCACTCTTCAGTAATTTGTAAGTTCTCTACCTAAGGCATGCAAAGAAGTGATGATTTGAGTGAATCTCGTATACATTTCGAAAATGGTTTCAGTAGGTTTCATGCAAAAAAGTTTGTAGTCATGAAGCGAAATGTTTAACCTAGACTATTTGACTTCAGTTGTACCTTCATAAGTGATGCACAATCTATCCCAGATTTCCTTATCAGTTGTACATGTAGAGACACGCATGTAATCCTCAGATTTTAAAGCACAGAAAAAATAATTCAAACAATTGGCATTCAATTGTGCTAAGTCACGATCATCAAAAGTCCAATCAGTAAAGGGCAGTTCAATTTTAACATTGTTAATCATCCTAAAAGGTGGTTCGTATCCATCCTTAACTAGCATCCACATGCGATAATTAATTGATTGAAGAAAAGTGGACATGCTAGTTTTCCAAAAATCAAAAGGTATGTTATCAAATAATGGCGGTTGTGTAATTGAATAACCTTCAGCAGTATTACGATTACCAAAGTTAGCCATGGATCAAATTCAAAAGTTTTTAAACTTAAATTTTGAATCCCGCTCTGATACCACTTGAAAGTTCGATAGGGATGTTAAGCCCTGATGAACTAGTCCCGAGGCTAACCAAGAGGGGGGGTGAATTGGTTATTTAAAAATTCGAGAGCAACAGCAAAAATCTTTTCTATGATATGCAGCAAAAATAAGTAAATACTCAAACGAAAAGATTAAACACAAATTTCACCCAAACAGATAATCACAGAAAACTAAAAGTGCAGAAAGTAATCAGAAAGAACACATTATATTTTTATAGTGGTTCGGTCAAATTGACCTACGTCCACTCCCCGGAGCCTCCCCTCCGGGTATTGCACTAACTCAAAGTGTCTCTCCTTTTGCTCCCACAGCAAGGCAGAGAAGCCTGTACAAAAACCTCCTTTCCACCGACACGGTGAGGCAGAGAACCCAACCTCCTTTTGCTTCCTCCTGAAGCAGGCAGAGAACCTTAAACTCCTTTCGCTTCCTCCTGAAGCGGACAGAGAACCCTGGATCTTCTTGCGAACGATCCTCTCACAAAGAACACCAACACGACAAAAGATGACGAGCGTAGAAGATGACTCTGATCCTTTCTTGGAGTAACCTTCATGAACCCCTCACGAACTCCCCCTCACAAGATCCTCTCTCTCTCCCAAACTCTCTCTCTCTAGGGTTTCTCTAGAAAGAAAAGTGGCAAAAGATTTTTCTTGATGAAAGAAAAAGATCTTTTATAGGAGGGCTCAAAATTTTCCCTAAATCTCAACTGGTTGGCTTATATCATCCAGGATGATCAATAGATCGTCCTGTAAGATCAGTTCAAAATCAGCTATTTCAGCCTGGACGATCTGGCTCTTCTGGACGATCAGTGGAAAAAGTTGTTCATATCGTCCCGTATGATTTTGCGATCGTCCGGAATGATTAGTGTAAGTTCAGGAATTTTGTCCAAAAGACCGCTCTGGTCGTCCAGAGAAACTTGTGTTGGATGACCCAAAAATGACTTGATCGTCCAGGACGATAAGGATATCGTCCGGTACGATTAGTTCAAAATATGCTCAAATCGTCCTGAGCACCGCTCTGGATGAACAGCTTAAACACACTAGACGATCATGATCGTCCAGGACGATATGATCGTATCAATCAAGTATTAATTGCTTTCCTTAATTACCAGACTAATTTAGGCATGATTGTACTGGATCGTCCAAGATGATACACGTATCGTCTGGGACAATCAGACCAAATATCTAAAAATAAAAACTTGCTTAACTTGATCTAACGGCTGAGAATTTCTGATTTGAGCATATCATCTCGTATGATGTCTGGATCGTACAAGATGATCTGCTTAATCAGACAGACTTAACTTGGTCACCATAATTAGGGTTTCTATTTTTACTTAATCGTCTAGGATGATGTGAATATCGTCTAGGATGATCTAAACAAAATTTGAACAGAAACTAATTCACTCAAGCTCTCCCCCTGAGTGTGTGTGTGCAAGGTTACTTAGCTAGGGGATCAGTTACATTATAATTAACTCAAGAAAAGGAAAACAGTACATTTAGACACACTTGGACCCGATCTTGAGTTGGCTTGAGTTGCTCTTGATCTTTTATGCCTGAAATGGGTTAGCCAAGCAAAACACAATAGAAATATGTTTGTCATCATCAAAGCCAGATTTGCAATAATTCTCGCCTGGGTTGTGCGAACTGGAGCAAGGAGGCGGAGGGCATGGGGACTTCTGCGAACAGAGAAGGAGAGCAGGCGGGCTGTTTGCGAACTGCCCAGAGAGAGGGGGGTGTTCACGAATTTGATCGAGGGGAGATCGTGGGGGCTGGTTTAACTAGCCCTAACCACACCCTAGGTTTAGCCCAAACATCTCTTTTAATCTGAATTTTGATTCATTAGGATAGAATATTAAAATCATGTTAAATTTAATTTAGAAAAATTCAAACATTTAAAAAAATTATTATTATTTTAAAGTAGATAAAGAATTTGTTTTTGATGAAATTAGAATATCAATTTAAATGAAATTTAGTCGAAATTTTAATTTAGATTGATTCAATTTTATATATTTAATTTGACTAGTGTGAATTCAAATTTGATTTAGCTCACGATGAGTCAATTCTATGTCAGTGGGTATCCACCTAAGAGGATCCTGAAGGAGGCATCTACACTAGGCTACGAAGACCTAAGATTAAATATTGAATCTGGAGAAATTGACCTCGAATAATGAGGTCAACAAATGGACCCCCAATAGGCATGATAAACTTGCCAAAGTTTATCGTGCGTATTGGTGTTGACCGAAGCGATCAACCAGATCCAAAATTGAAGTTGAAGTTCTGGGTATATGAATTGAAGGAGATTTGAGCTTTGATAGAAAATGATAATGAAAAGTTTGTGAAAATTTTGAGTTGATTAATTGAAAGATTTGGATTGATTAATTGATTTAAAAGTTGATTATTGTAATGATGGCTTTAGAAAATGAGATTAGTACCATTAGAAAGTTAAGAATGAAGCGATTAAATATAGTGATTTAAATATAGTTTGAAAGGAATGAAACAATTTTGAAAGTGGTTTTGATTAATACTAAAGTCTTCTTTCTAGTCTAAGAGGAAGGACGCCACCAAGTGGGTACTTATACCTAACTCAACAAACTAGAGGGCGTCTTCTAAGAAAAGAGAGCAACCTATAAAATAGATTGTATCTAATCTTGGAAGGTTTAAACTTTAAGTTCTACTAGGATGGTGCCACGAGGGGCGTTCTCCAACTCAAGCAGATGATCGTGAGGAAAGGATGCCTAAGTGTGGGGACTCACACCTAACCTTAGAGGATTGGATGATCATATGGATAGGAAGCCTAAGTGTGGGGACTCACACCTATCCATAGAGGATCAAAATTAAGATTTAAAATTTAATGAAGAGAAGATGCCACTGGGGATGCTTATACTTCACTTTGGGATGAAGATTAGGATGCCACTAGGGATGCTTATACCTAACTTCAAGGATGTCAATAGGATGTCGTAAAAGCAGGCTTAGACCTAAAGATAGATTTAAACTTGATGGCTGCCGTAAAAGCGGACTTATGCCAGAAGTCAATAGGATGCCGTAAAAGTGGGCTTAGACCTAAAGACATATTTAAGATTGAGGGCTGCCGTAAAAGCGGACTTATGCCGAAAGTCAATAGGATGCCGTAAAAGCGGGCTTAGACCTAAAGATAGATTTAAGATTGATGGCTACCGTAAAAGCGGGCTTAGACCTAAAGACAGATTTAAGATTGATGGCTGTCGTAAAAGTGGACTTATGCCCGAAGTCAATAGGATGTCGTAAAAGCGAGCTTAGACCTAAAGATAGATTTAAACTGGATGGCTACCGTAAAAGCGGACTTAAGCCAGAAGTCAATAGAATGCCGTAAAAGCGGGCTTAGACCTAAAGACGGATTTAAACTTGATTGTTGCGTAAAAGCGGACTTAAGCCAGAAGTCAGTAGGATGCCGTAAAAGCGGACTTAGACCTAAAGATAGATTTAAGATTGATGGCTGCCGTAAAAGCGGACTTATGCCGAAAGTCAGTAGGATGCCGTAAAAGCAGGCTTAGACCTAAAGATATATTTAAGATTGATGGCTGCCATAAAAGCGGACTTATGCCGGAAGTCAATAGGATGCCGTAAAAATGGACTTAGACCTAAAGAAATATTTAATATTGATGGCTGCCGTAAAAGCGAACTTAAGCCGGAAGTTAATAGGATGCCGTAAAAGCGGACTTAGACCTAAAGACAGATTTAAACTTGATGGCTGCCGTAAAAGCGGACTTAAGCCAGAAGTCAATAGGATGCTGTAAAAGCGGACTTAGACCTAAAGACGAATTCAAGATTTAATCGTGTTTGTGAATTTTAATGAATGTTTGATTTTTTTAAAGCTTTAGATCTTTTTCCTCCATCACAAATGACATTGACAACTTGCAAATGTTCCCCTAGAGATCAAAAGCTTTTGTATATGCCACTTTCTAGAAGGGAAGGGAAAACATTTAGAAGAATGAAGTCTTGAAATTCTTTGGATTGAAAATTCATTCTCTCCTCCATTATAAATGATCATTATAACTTATAAATATTCAACTAGAAATTATGTTTTTATATCAGATCATCATGTACGAAGAAAACAAAAGGAGAAAGAGGGCGGTAGTTCGATCATCTTTGAAAAGTAAAAGTTTATCAAAGTGTCTCGACCACTCGAACAGGAATGCAAGATCTTAATTAAAGATTCATCCCATGATTAAATTTTTCTTGAGTAACTCAGAGAAAGTAATCTGAATCTTTTAGAGTTCTCATTTGCATGTTTTAAGAGAACTAAATGTAACATGATAAAATTTTCTTAAGAAAATTTTAACTTTTGCATGAGTTGTTATAGAATAAAGAGGAATATTTGAGCATCCTTTATAGAGAAAGCGCTCAGGAATTTCAAATACTCACTATGATTGAGAAAAGTTTAATTTTCATCAAGAAGTGAAAGCTTTGTTTTTCATTTAATAATTTTCTTATAATATTTGAAAGTGATCGCTTAAGTTTTAATCACCTTAACCCAATGAAAATGACATGGGAAAAGATTCAAAAACTCAACAAAGGATGGGATAACTCCCTTTAAATTAAATAATTTGAATATGACCAAACTCAGTTTAATCAAATAGCCAAAACATAAGAACTTTCTATAAAGAAAATTATAGTTTCGATAAATTTTAAATTTCAATGCTATGGAAAGATTCTTTAACGGGGATAGAGTTATTTAGACTCTAACATCCGATTCAAGTTTATGATAAAGTGAAGATATACCTTAAATTAAATTTTATGTTCATTTGATGAAGTCATCATGGACTTTATCGGGAATAGAATCCTTCCCATTCTAACATCCAAGATTAGTCAATCATGGACCAAGTCAAATTGTAACTTGATTTTGCTTTGAAATTTGACAAAGATTCAAACAAAGATATCATCGACATCACTAAGGATAGAACCCCTCATGTTCTAACATCCTAGTTCAGTCAATGATAGAGTTAAATCTAGATGTGACATCTACTCATGATGAATAAGAACATTAGACAATTATCTCAAAACTAACCAGGGGATATCCCTTAGTTTAGTTTCAAAAATTATAAATTAAATAAAGTGATTTTTATATTCATAAATATCACTATGAATCCTCGAGCATCAGGACCCTGTCTAGAATCTCATTCAAATTGGAAGATGTTCAAAAGAGAGTTGAAGACATTTGGATAATGGTTTGTTTATGCATCTCAATTAGGTTAGCTATATGAAACCTAATAATGCACAAGCATCACCATTATAATTCCAGTTAGATTGATCATCTTTGTGATTTTTATTGATAATGATTTGAAGATATGAACTAACCTACTCAAGTTACTAACTAGAGAGGTCTGGGGATTTAGATTTTATTTGCCCGGATCAAAGTTCCCTATAAGCAAAACTGGGGTTTCCTTCATCTTTGTTTTTCTTTTTTTGAATTAAGAACTAATCCAAAGAAATTAAATTAGAGGTAGAAATTCAATCTATTCAAATCTTTTAAATGATATATATTTTACATACAATAGAACATCAATGCTTGGTGATGAATCAAAATTTTGAATTATCAAAGTCAAGTGTTTAAAGTACTAAAGGAAGAATGGGTCCTCTAATATTCAAGATTTAGATAAGGAAGTCATCCCTTCTTCTTCTTCTTTTTTTTGCTACACATTTAATGATGTCTCTTTTTTTCTTTTCTTTTTTTTTCTTTTTTTTTCTTTTTTTTTTCTTCTTTTTTTCTTTTTTTCAGGAGGCTTCCTTTACTCAGATCTTAAAATGATTATTTCATTTATAAAATTATCTTACAAGCATAAAATAAAAATCCTCTTATGCAAGGATAATCTTTTTATAAATCGGACCCAGTTCTATGGTAGGAATAAACAACTTAATCGATTATGAACAGGTTCATCAACTTCCAAGATGCTTATAAGATGTATAATAATAAGGAAATGACCAAGACTTTTACCTCTATCTCCAATTTCAATTTGATATAGACCTTAATTCAAAAGAAAATACGTATTGATATCATAATAAGTGAATCAAATATAATTTTATTTTCATCAATAAGATAAGGAAACTTTCAAAGATGTTATAAAACCACCTGACTTAGTATCAATTCGAGGTGTATCAATTAATATTAAGGAAAAGTCACATAACAAATAAATGTTTCTTATATCATGGGTTAACCTTAATAAAAATAAATAAATAATAAAAAAACTTGAACTATCCTAAGTCTTTGACTCAAGTAGGAATTTAAGATGATCAATCTTAACAAGAATTACTTATGAGTTTTCTCAAATGGAGTACTAAGGCTTTCATATAATTGATTAGGTCATTTAGATTTATCACATGCCTTAAGATCCATTTTCTATCAGAATTAAACCACATGGCAGAGGACAAATCATCATATCCATGTAGTACCCTTAGAAAATAAGATTTAAAGGCATCTCAAACTATGACCTACAAGAAGGTTAAAGATGAGGGAATTCAAAATGATTTTCAAACTTCAATACATCAACCAATAATTATATATTCCTAATATTAGAAAAATCATAATATGGTTTAATATAAAATTTGAAAATAAATTTGAATTTAATTCAGATAATTACTAGAAACCTAGCAAAATTAGCTGAACTTTTATGCTTTGACCTTTCAAAGGATTAGATATATCTTCATCTAGGACGTCAATCCACCTGAGTGGAGGGAGGGAGGAAACAATTTTTTCTTTTTAGCATTGATAATCATAGGCCACATTCTTTAAGTATTTAGAGGAGTCAACCACAATGAACTTTTAATTACAATTTAAAGAAAATAGAGGTAAATATCTTTTGAGAGATATCAACCTACTATTTTTTCTAACAAAATTATTCTTATAAGCTTAACTAGTATTTGAACATTCAAACTTTTCTCAAATTGAATAGGCTTTAATCTTGAAAATCTTGCATGGATCAAATTATGGACCTTGTCCTAGCAAACATTTCAAGCTACAAAGCACATATAACTACAATATGTTATTGGGACAAGCAAAAAAGTTTTGATTTGAAAGTTTGAGCATTTGGACCCTGTCCTACCATACAAATTAAGCTATAAAAATATATAACTGCAACATGTTGGTCTAGATAGAGAGAAAATTTTGATTTAAAAGCTCATATTTTCTTAAGATTTATCCTGCCACATATCAAGTTACAAAAATATATAACTACAATACATTAGCTAGGATAAGGAGAAGTTTAAAATTTGAAGATTTTTTTTTTGGACCTAATCCAAATAATACGTTGAGCTACTAAAAGAAGTAACTGAACATACTACTAATAATTGGATAAAGATATTTTTTTTAGTAGTCGTATGAAGAGGCATAAAGAAAACATCTCGTCAATAATTAACATGGGGTTCTATAAGACCTCATTTTATAAATTAAAGAGATGTCGATTAAATTACCCAAGAATGAAATGAATAATATAACCGGCAGAAGAAGGGTAGTTATAACCTATGACAAGCACAAGTATACTACCGATGTAAGGGTATAAATCACTGCTAAAGATGAAGAGAGGATTGATCCCCAGCAGAGTCGCTAGAAAAATATTGGTGAAAAAAATTATGTCACCACGCAGATTTTGTGTTCTTCTATTTTGTAATCAAATACTGCATTCAGAATAAAGTACAGCCTCGGGAGACTGACATAATATTCTACAATGGATTCAATATCAAAATAAGGTTTTAGAAAATGATATTTCTATAGTCAAACATAATTCTACGAATAACATATCATCTTGAGAGATGAACATGGAATTCTATAGAATGTGTTTAAAAATAGAAATATAGTTTTGAAAAGTTCATCCATTCCTTTATTTAGGTGTAATAAAGAGAATATTATATCATCTAAAAAGATGAACATAATATTCTTCAAAAACACCCAAAAGAAGGAACGGGTTTTACAAAAGTCATCATTTCTAAAATTGAATATAACAAATAGAATATTATATTACCTGAAAAGATAATAATAATATTCTACAAATATATTTAAAATTAGAAATGAGATTTTAAAATATGTATGTGTTCCCAAAGATTTTTCCCTTATTTTATAAGAATAAAATAAGGTTTATTTTAATCTGGGGTTCTCAAATCCCTATAGGGGCAAGCCCCTATAGTTAATTACATCCTAGGAGGGGTACTCCTAAGAAAACTCTGGATTAAAGTAGTAATTTTGTACCCTTTGATTACAAATTAGAAGATAAGGAAAGAAGTAGAAATTTCAAGGAGAAAGCTCGATGTTGAACAGTTATTAACGAGTCAAAGGAAGAAAAGTAGGAGGTGCCGGATTCTGAGAAGCTCAGAGGCAACCTCAGTCTACCCTATGTTGGGCTTTATATTTTAAGGGATAAATTTTTAGGTTTGAGTTGACATTTTATTAGAAATTTGAGATTATATTCCCGAAGGGTGAGGACTTAAGATTTAAAAATCTGCCTCAGAACCTAAGTCTAAATTATGTACTACAGAGTAGTGACCTGAACCTAGCTAATCAAGTACAAATCTAGACTTATCCCAGCCTGGATTTCAGAGCCAGCTAACCACCTAGGTGCTTTAAAATCATGTATTCAGTCTCTTTATGAAAGATGGGTAGGGACGTTACTTAAGTTTTGAGGAATCGGGGCCGACATCTAAGATAGATCCTAATTAGCCCCTCAACTTATGTAGGGTAAATGATCCTTAAGAGCGTAATATAATTAAATTTTAAACTCTTTTAATTTGTATCTAATGTAATGCATGCTAATTAACTTGAATGCATAAAATGATTTATGAAACAATTTTAAAATCAGGCTTAGAAAATAAATTTTTTCCCTAGAGATTGCACAACATCCTCTTAACAGAACTACACCCTAATAGGTCATGTGGTCTGCCAGAACCCACAGGCGGGGAGGTGCCTAACAAAGAAGAGAAAGTAATAATATGCTTATGCTGACTCTCGACGGTCCCGAGCTTACTTCTTAGATCGTTAGAGTTACTATGTGAGCCTAAAAATTTTATTTAAATTTCAAGTAGAAAATATTTTATCGTGGTCCTTACCAAAAAAGCACTCCGATCGTATCCATGCTAAAACAAGATACGGCATGCAAGAGTCCTAAAAAAAGCTACTGCATAAATAATGTAAATACTCAAATTAAATTATCCAAAAATATAATATCCAATGTCCAGTTTATTTACAACCCAGGGTCTGCTGAAAAGGTAAACTGGCCGGGTACCACTGACAACAAACCCGGATTCTAATCCTAAGACCGACACAAGTGATTTCTAAATGGGATATACTTTTTCTCTTATCTTCATTTCTTTGTATTCTTCTATTCATCTCCTCATTTTATCTTCTCTTTCTCTACGAGCTCCTTGGATCAGCTACGAGCTCCTTGGGTTCGTCAGGCCTGGATATCCAAATGAAAAGAAACTCATCCCCGAAGGGGTATTTTCTTTTCTCTTTGGATATTAGAACCACCCTAACTTGACTTTCCAAATAAAAGAGAATACTCCCCTAAGGGACATTCTCTTCTCTCTGGCTTCCGAGTTGGGTGTGATATCCCACTTTTGAATCACTTTCATAATGCTTGACTTTAAAATATTACATTTATATTACATTACATCCCAGAAAGAAAAAGAAAATCTAAACCACCTGTAGGATTATCCTAAACATTTATAATAAAATCATTTCCACGCAGTTATATATTCGTATTTAAATTAAATTCATTAGCCACACTTGGCCATGCTCTTTTAATTTTAAGGGGGCTTAGCATTTTCTGAAGCACCTGCAAAAAATATTGTTAATTTAAATCTTTAATTTGACCCCTTTTTATTTAGCCCTGCACGAGCATGGCCATCTGTATAAGATTCTATGAGCATACAGATCGTTCCTAACCTAGGGGTAATCTATCGCCCATCACATCATATCACAGAGAGCAGTAAAAGTAAACAAACACTCAGATCAATCATACACAACATGCAATGAAAACCGAGAAAGCCTGTCACACAACAGCAAGAAAGTAAACACCGGCCTCACCTAAAGCTAGAGTCGGTTGTCCTAGCAAACAAATCTAAGTGTGTGCGGTAGGTCGTGTGGTTTAAAGATATCCTGGGTTTACTATTAGTTAAAGTTATCTAATTGATATAAATTGGTTTGTTGAAGGGTCAAATAAAATTTTAGTTCAGATTTAGGTATTAGTATTTTTATTATTTTGAAGTTTGTTTTAGATTAAATTTTGATTTTTAAAGTTAATTAATATGATTGGTTTTTTAGTGTATTTGAATTAACCACTTTTTATTTAGATTATTTAATTAATGATTTATTAAATATTTTAATGTTTTATTAATTTTAAATCATTTATTGAAATTTTAATTGACTTATTCAAGTGTTAATATTTTATTAAAATTTTAATGGTTTTATTTGATTTGTTAATGATTTATTTGATTTCTAGATATATTATTATTATTGTTATTTCATTTATTAGAATTTATTAACCTTTTTTTACAATTTCAAATCATTTTAGTTATTGGTTTGTGACTTTAATATTTTATCAAATCATGTTAATTATATTTGTGATTTCTATATTCAATTACATATAAATTTTATTTTATTTTATTTTATTTTATTTTTTTAATTTAAGTGTTAATTTACCTTTATTAAACAAATATGTATTATTTATCATTTTATGAGTTTGGGTTTATATTAGTTGAAGTTATTATTTGATTTGTTTATCAATGGTTATGTAATTTTCGTACTTTTTTTTCTGAATTCTCATTATTATTTGAAATTTTTATTAATTGATTATTTAAATTTAATCAAACTTGATTAAGGTTATGTTAATAACATACACTAATTCTAAGGGGAATGTCACTAAGTTTTCTATATTCTGTATTTCTACCCTAAAGTGTGCATGCATCCTAAGTCTAAATTTTTTAAGACACAATCCTTAATTTTTGTCCTTAAATATCACTAAAGTTGTATGGGATGAAAAAGATTGTTATCACTAACCCTTACGACATTACGCACGTGTATAGAGGTTCAAGAATCTAATAATAAAAATAAAATAATCCTAATAAAATTGAAGTTGCTATAGGGACCTAAAGGGGAGGAGTTCGCACAAATCACACCACGGCCTTCTAGGGGCTTTCTAAGTTTTAAGGAAACTTGCAACACCGATGGCTATGACCCGATAGATTTCGCCCATAGCACCTCTACCCGGTTGGATAGAGGCGACTGACGCCATTGTCCCTTGTCCTTTTGTTCGCTCGACCGGTACCAATCCTCACAGTTCATGAAGTTAAAAAGAATAAAATATGGAAGGATTAGAAGCACATTTAATAATTAATAATGAAATAATTGAAATTACTAAAAATAAAAATGTACCTTTCTTCGGGCTTGAAGACCGGCGCAAGCTGTCTACCTTTTGAACTTTTCACTTTTGAAAGCATACTTTGTATTTTTTCAACATTCATCTCGAGGCACAAGAAGGAAGAAAGAGAAAGAGAGCTTTTATTTTCTTTAAAACTTCTAATAAACACCGAACTAACACACTCTCCAACACCCACACCTTTCACCTTTCCAAAATTATACAATTCTCTTTTCAAAGCATTTCACCTTTCCTACAGAAACACTTTTCAAAACAATTCTCTTTTCAATGCAAACACTTTCACTTTTCGCAAAACATACACTTTCCCACTTTCACTTTTCAAACTTAAACACCAAAGTCATTCCACTTTTCCAAAACTCTCCACCTCACCTTTCAAAATCACTTATATATACCTTACTTCTCACATATACAACTCCACTTTTCCAAAATACATACAATTCTCACCTTTCCACCCACATAATTTCAACTTTTCAACACATGCACTCCAATCACTTATCACATACACATGATTCACTTTTCACAATCATACACATTTCACCACTCAAAAATCACACACTACACTTTTCATTTAAACATATACCTTTCATTTTTCAAAGAAACACACATATCGCATTTCTGAATTGAGCACACATTTCATCTTGCTTTCTAACATATTTACTTTATAACACACATTTCCCATACAATCTTACACTTTTACTTTTTCACACTTACACACTTCACAATTTCCAAAATCACTCATATACACTTTACTTTCACATTTTTGCATACATACATTTCACTTCTCCACACTTTCCAACACACATTTTATTTTCCACTTTCATTTTTGTTTTCCAAAACTCATATAGATCACTCTTCAAGACACATACTCATCAAAACGTTTTACTTTTCAAAAACTACACACTTTACTCTTCATCTTTCACACACATCACCTTTCAAAATAAACACTCTTCACTCTCCAACAATTACACTTTGTTTTACTATTTCCAAACACTCTTCACTTTCTAAAATCACAAAAAACACTTTTCAAACTAAACACACACTTTACCCTCCACTATCCATATGCACACTTTACTTTTTAACACCATTTATTTTCCAACGTATACTTTTCTCTTAACAAACATTCGCTTCTTTTTATGCATCCATAATAAGATTTCATCTCCTTTCTCTCCCAATCACAACATGTGACAACTCATGCTACAAATGCTTGAAAAAAAAGTCACTAGAACTTCCTCATGCATGAATATAGAGTATAATAGAATGCACCAAATCCTTCAATGTACATAAAACCCATGTTATTCTAAAAGCACCAACAACTTCTATTTCAAACCACCATATGAGAAAATGCAAATCACTTTGTTCACCTCTACAAAAGCCATATCTCGACTTGGTTATCTACACAATATATAATGAAAGAAACAATTGCAACAAACTTCTTTCCAAAATCCAAAGGGGGCTATGGATGGGGACAACCAAATTTCTCTTTAAAGTTAAAGCAACCAACACAAAGAAACTTGACCATGAACGATGCAATCATTAAATAACATGAGATAAAGAAGCATTTTTGTGACCACCACCCAACTTTATTTACTCATTTCATCTCAATCATTGTGCTAACTTCTATTAAGAGAAAAAAAAGTTAGAAAACTTCTTTTTATTTATATTCATCATGACTGAAGAAAATTTCCAAGAGGATTTATCAAGCAATCGATGAAACGAATGCATGTGATGAAAATCGTATGAATGTTTGATTTGTATGTTATTACCATTTGTAACAAATTTGCATATTTAAAGTCTTCTTCTCTTTCTCTAACTCATGGATTTCTTGGGAGTATGAATGAAATAAAACATAGATATGCTTTCTCAATAGCTCTTTGTTTAACCAAAACTCATATCATTCCTTAATAGACATTGATGCGAACACCTTTCATGCGCTTGGTAAAATATGACAAAGCCTCCCACAATCTATACACAGAACTTTGGACTACTAATAGTATGATATCAATCACAAGCACAACAGATTTTATGTCTACAATTTTAATTCCAAACATCAAAAATCGGGATCATAGAACTCTTTTTTGTATGACTTACTATATAAATCAGCCATTCATCACTATTTTTCTTGAGAAGAAACTAAGAATGAAAGATATATTTGTTGTAATTTTTTTAAATAAGGAAGAAGAAGAGCATTAAAGGGAAGAAGAGGAGGGATTCTGAAAAATCTTTTCAAGAGTCTTTAAATCTCAACAATGCAGGATGTATATCCTTCATTTCTTCCTTTATAAAACCAAGAGGTAAAAGAAAAAAGTGAAGGGAAATAAGTAGAGATTACCCAAACTGAAATTTCCCTCAAATCCCACAAGCTACTTGGTTCGATCGCACAGGTCATATGCAAGCAAAGTCAGTCGAATGGGAGGAGGTGGATGGCTAGGGCAAAGGAGGCGAGAGCAGCGTCGACTAGGGCAGAGCGTCGAGCTTCACCTGGGCGGAACGAACGGAAGGGAAGAGAGAGCAAGTCGACTGGGCTGTGTGAATCAGAGGGAGACGGCAGGGGGTTCGGCCTTCTTACGAATTGAGAGAGAGAGAGATGGAGCAGGGGCGATGAGCTAGGGGGATTCTCGCCTGGGTTGTACGAACTGGAGCAAGGAGGCGGAGGACATGGGGACTTCTGCGAACAGAGAAGGAGAGCAGGCGGGCTGTATACGAACTGCCCAGAGAGAGGCGGGCGTTCACGAATTTGATCGAGGGGAGATCATGGGGCTGGTTTAACTAGCCCTAACCACACCCTAGGTTTAGCCCAAACATCTCTTTTAATCTGAATTTTGATTCATTAGGATAGAATATTAAAATCATGTTACATTTAATTTAGAAAAATTCAAATGTTAAAAAAAAATTATTATTATTTTAAAGTAGATAGAGAATTTGTTTTGGGTGAAATTAGAATGTCAATTTAAATGAAATTTAGTTGAAATTTTAATTTATATTGATTCAATTTTATATATTTAATTCGACTAGTGTGAATTCAAATTTGATTTAGCTCGCGACAAGTCAATTCTATGTCAGTTGGTATCCACCTAAGAGGATCCTGAAGGAGGCATCTACACTAGGCTGCGAAGACCTAAGACTAAAGATTGAATCCGGAGAAATTGACCTCGAATAATGAGGTCAACAATATTAATGTCAGGAGTCATGATCTTATGAATGTGCCTACTCACCTTGTTATGATTTGCAATATTATGAAAATAAGCAGTGTTACGGTCACCTTCCACAAGAAACCTAGAGGAAGCTTTTTGCCTCCAAAAAGCCTCTTCCATTTCCTGCAATTTGAACAAATTAGTCTTTGCTTCATTAAGACCATTCAGATTATCAAGAGAAGAATTAAACATGTAAGATATCTCTGCATTGTCCACCTCTTTTTCAGCATTTAAAATACTAGAAAATATATTTTTAAAGATGCATTTATTCCACCAAGTAAGCTTTTGCTTGAGCCTTTTAAGTTTAAACCAGAAATGGATCATACCATAAACATTGTCAGTAGGAAAAAGAGGAGCTTCCCAATTTTCTTTAACAATATAACAAAAATTACCATCTAGAAGCCACATGTTTTGAAACCTAAAAGGTTAGTAAGAAGTGCTAATAGAATTGGTAATACTAAGTAATAAAGGGGAGTGATCAGAAAGAGTGTGGGTTAAATGCTCAGTATGAGTATTAAAATTAGAGGCAACCCAATAATTGTTAAAAAGGATACGATCAAGTCTTTGCCACATTGTGCCTTTATTCCAAGTGATTTTGTTCCTAGAAAAGCTAATATCATGTAAATTGTGATCCCTAATCATATCATTAAAGTCCTCCGTAGAATGAAAATTAGGATTCTTACCTCCCAAACGTTCAATAGCATTAGTAATACAGTTAAAATCTCCCCCAACCAACCAAGGGGCATTGACCGAAGTAGAAAAATTATAAAGGTGTTCCCAAAGCAGTTTTTTCCCAATTCTGGTGCAAGAAGCATAAACAAAAGAAGCATAGCAAGAGACTTGATTTAAAGTAATATTAGTATGAATCAATTGAGGTAAATCCATAATAACATCTAAAGAGATAGACCGTTTCCATAAAAGCCAGATCTTATTAGTGCAGTTGCCAAAAGAAAAATCAAAACCCAAGGTGATTCGAACCGAATCAAGTTTAGAAGAAGCAATAAGCGGCTCAATTAAAACAAGAAGATGAATGCCATGAATCCTACAAAGATTCTTCACTCTATCCCTAGAGAGTGAACCACCCACACCTCTAATATTCCAAACGAGAGCATTAACCATTAAATGATTGATTAGCAGCTCTAGTGACCCTAGGGGTGTTGCTTGATATGCTTTTTTTGTTCTTAACTTTCTTTTTGGAATAAGAGGTATTACCCTCTTCAAAACTTTTAGCCTTCCCATTTGGAGATGACATAGAATTAGAGGAGTCCTTTAGACCTTCCATAGGAATCCAAATCTTAATAGAACCCACTTCCCCTTCCTCCATATCCTCATTGTTATCTTCACCTTCCACCTTAGGTTTGTTAACATTAATATCGCTACCAGCATCACAATTTTCCTCATTACCACATTCATTAACATAAATCTCCTGGTTATGGGTCATCATGTTGTTCAATTCCATTCCCTGAATTTCAGCCAGCTCATTACAGTCTTCCTCACTTTTATCTACAACATCATTAACATCATTATTCTCAATAGCAGCCAGTCCACCATTATGATCATCATTACAAAACATTGCAGAAGAGAAATGGGTTCCTTTTCCTTAGATTGAAGAGGCTCTGGAATAACTTCCAGCTCACTAGAAATGGGGATACCCACCGTTTTTGAAGGCTTAGTATTCTTCCTCCGTTGCAAGTGAGCAACAAAACAATCGTTAATCGAATGGTCATGGCTCTTGCAATGCAAAAAAAAATATGGAACATTTTTCGAATTTCACTTATTGTAAATACCCGACATTTTCAGAACCAATCCAAATATCTTTAGGATGCTTCTTAGTGATATCGAGCTCAACCAAGATCCTATCCACCGAAGGCCTCAACCTGAAGGCGGTGGCTTGGTCCGTTTGAAGCGGCCTACCAAAAATGGATCCTAAAGCATGTAGGACATGCGAATTAAAAAAATGCAAACGCAAATTAGGAAAAGAAATCCATATTGGAACAATAGGTGATTCTTCTTTGACATCAAAAAATGGAGTCCATTTAAGAAGTCTCATTTGGCAATTAAGAATGTAATAAGACCTTCTTGAAAAAACCCTACTATAATAAAGGTCATTAGACAACTGAATCGAAACATGCCTAGCATCAAGCATTCCAATAGAGAAATTACCAGATAACTTCAGCTTTCCAAAAAAATTTCGAATCGCATCTAGGTTAGGTCTACGAACCAAAAATTTATCAATAAGGGTGAATTGAAAAGGGGATGCAAGTTTGCGAATATCTTCATAGGTCATTAATATAGCAGCAAACCCTTTAACCATCAACTTAGTAAACGAAAATGAAGGATCCTTCGAAGAAGATGATCCCACTAAAACATCACGGAAAGACCGAGAAGAAGACTCAGAAAAACCATTAATCACCAAACCTTTGGAAGCAATATTGGATGCTATGGGAGGAGCACCCCAAGCATCAGGAACCGCCAAGGACGGACCCGCCTCCATCAGGAGAAGAGAACGACCTAGGGCCAAATGGCCAGGAAACGGAAATGCGAAACCAAACCAAAACCCAGATCAATAAAATGAAACAAAATCTATAGTAAAGACCACACCGATGAACAGGGGAACTCGAAATCGCAAGGAATCGCCAGAGCCAAAGAGCCGTTGCGATGTAAAGAATATATAATGTTTGAACATATACGTTCATCATGTTAGACTTATATAAATGGCTTGTTAGTAAGAGCCTAGTTGACTCATATCATACCATAATATTATATGTATAATCTTTTTCTGAAAAATCATAAATTTATAATTTAATTAATTATTTATTTAATAAATTATTTTTAATTGCTTATTAATTTAATAATTTATTTTTATTAATTATTAATATAAAAACTTAGTTTAAGTAATTGTTAATTTAATAACTTATTTATTTAATTTATTAACTTTGATAATTAATTTTAATTAATTTTTAATCCTAATTTTTGTATAATTATAATGTATATATAAAAAAACATTTTTATATATTTACCTCTTCAGTAAATTGGTTGAGCCTTTGAAAGTTTTTTCCAAACCCAATTCGAATCCCACAACAGGCAGAGCGGGCAACGGTCAGCGCGGGAGGGCGGGCGAACAGCCCTCGAGCAGCGGGTGGGCGGGTAGCCAGGCAGGGTAGCTCTCAGGCAAGATGGGCTTCATTTTTTTTATTTTTTATTTATAATTTTCCAGCGGCCTAGTACAGCCGGAAAGCCACCGGTAAATTCCAAATCCGCTAGAAAATGATCAATTGCCGTCGGTAATAAGTGATTTTTTTGTAGTGGATCTAGTTAAGAATCTGTAAGGAGTATTCTTTGAGAGAATCTCCCTTATTTTAATAAATTTTTGAGATGTGAGCGGAGTCCTTTATCATCATTCCATTCATGAAAAATTACTGATTTAAGGGTTTATTGAGTTTGGTGTTGGTGTGGATAATCCTAAGGGGGAAGGAGTAGAACCATATCTTGCCTTGGATATTAGGAGTAGCTGGGAATATGTGGTATTAAAAACGCTTGTTAAACATGAAGTTTATGTAGTGATCTTTATGAAAAACTAGTTAGTGATTCAAGGTTGTTAGTTTTAAACTTCATAAAAAATATTATAATGTCAAACTTCATAAAAATTTTTAAATGATCTAATCAAGCATCAAACATATAAAAGTAATAACCTAACATGTGGTTTAGATATATAGTTAGATGATTCATTAATATCATGGTGTATGTGTACTCAAAAAAAGAAATTTAGCATAAATAAAGTGATATCTAAAAAATATTTAAGGCTTCTAATTAAGAAAATTAAATGGAAACATTACAATTTGAATGGACAATTATAAGTTATTTATTTCTCCAATAGATTTGATTAATAGGTGAATTATTATAAAACTTAATCAAATCCCTAAGTTGACCTTAGATTGTATAGAAAAATAATATTTTAATTTGGAGTCATTCATGGCAAAGGATATGGCTTCGTCTCTTGAAATGAATGGAATCTAGGGATGTAGGGAGAACCAATGTATGCAAGACAACATCACGTGATGAGCAAAATACGTTTGGCAATGTCATTAGTTATCTTTGGCAAGGTCAAATAGAGAGTTGAAGGTTCTGGAAAGATGGAACACACATTGTGTAATGAATGATGAATTTTGAATTCATCCAATTTGAGCTAATTCTGAATTCATAAAAAATGAGCTATTTGAAGTATTCGAAAATTCTTAGAGAAATATTTTGAATTTGTTTCTTTTATCAAAAATATAAGAAAGTTAAAATCCTTGTACTTCAAACACAATATACTTCTTATATTTACCACCAAATTGCTCTTAAATGAGTTTTGAATGGTTTTAAATATTTCATTTAATAGCCACAATAATATATATTGGAATTATCATTTCTGATATAAGAAAAATAAAAGATATGTCCTAAATTTAAAGAGGAAAAAAATTCTGTAATATGCATAACTTCATAATATTTTTCTAAAATTGAATAAGGATAGAGTTACCCTTAACCCCTTCACAATTTCATCCCTAGCCACATTAGAAGCCTCACTTAACACTGATACTATCACATACAAAACTATGATAAACCAACAACTTATAACTCAAGAATAAACAATAAATGAGTTGTTCCTAGAATCCACCTCCAATATCAAATAAAGAGGTTAACATTTGCATTTGATCATCATCAGGAAGGAAATAAACATCCTCATCATTCAGCATCCAGGTCTCAAAATCCCGCAATCCTTCAAAATCCATTACACTTGCCTGAGCAGGAAATGCAACACTGCTATCATCGTCAAAGCTGTTATAGTTCAAAAACATATTTTCTTCCACCTGAAACAATTCCTTAAAAAGCTCTTCTTCTACCATGGGACCAACTTTGCTGCATTTGGGCATCTCGCTAGCCACCTTAGCCATTGACTTTTCTGATAATTGCATGCTTGGGATATCCTGCTTCCTTGTTGAAGAAGATGGAAGCTGCATTGGAATAGCTACATTATTGCACCTTAAGGCCGTTGTTCTAATTAAAGTTTTATCATTTTTTATAGCTTGTGATGGTGTTGAAGATGATGGTGATGGAAATATGAGATTAGAAGCGGGAGGCCTTTGTGTGATGCTTGGGCGGCTTGGCTGATGTCTTCGATGTTGAAAGCTCACAATCTTGCCTAAGGTTGTATTCCAATAATTTTTTATTTCATTATCTGTTCGACCTGGTAGTCTTCCAGCAATCAATGACCATCTATAAATTGAAGAAACAAAGATGTTAAAAAAGTCTTAACATTGCTAACAGTGAAAGTTTTCCTGATTAGGAGAGCTCATTTAATTGTTTACAATATTTTCCACTCTTTTTCATGAAAATAAAATTCTAATAACTTTTTTATAAAATATTGGTCCCTGCATTGTATTTTTAAAGGATCAAAAATTGGCAATAGCAATATATATTATTGGTGTTATTAAATCATGATGTTGTCCTATTAAATTATGATATTGCCTATCAAGAGGAAGACATTGTCACATTTAGAGCTCAATATTGATAATGATTTAATTTTAACTATATAAGACATTTGAAGGTGGTCATTAAGAGATCGAGCAAAATTTTAACATTAGATTCACAGATAATGATGAGATGGAGGATCATAATCATGAAGAAGAAAAATCAATTTCTAATGACATAGATACAACAACAACAACAACAACAAGCCTTTATCCCACTACGTGGGATCGGCTACATGAATCCTTTTTCTCTATTGTGTCCTGTTAAAAGTCAAATTCTCGTTTAAATCTAATAAAGAAAGATCATTTTTAATATTTTCTAACCAAGTCTTTTTAGAGAAAAAGAAGAACATGATGATAACATGATGTAATGCATCATTTTATTATTATTTATTTATTTTTAATTAAACTCTTATATGTTTATTTCTTATTTATAATTATGAAAATGCCTATTATGCTAATCAATTTATAGAAACTTATTTAGCAAACTAAAGTCCTAGTCAGGGAACTTCTGACTATGACAAATTGGGCTCTTTTAGGAAACTAAAGTCATTATAGGTGAAGTTATGATTTAATACTGGTCCAAAAATATTCTATTAGGTCTAGAAGTTTAACATGTATAATTCTATTTACTTATGAGTTATACTAAATTTTCATCATTTGATCATAATTATATTTATAAATTTATAAGAGCATTATTCACAATTGAAGAAGATGACATCTAGCTAGTCTTCTGGATAAGGTGGTCTTTATCAACAATCAAAGACTTAAATATGAAAATAGGTTACTTGAGGAGTAAAAAAAGGCATGATATATGATGTTGGATCATATGAGAAAGTATTAAATATGTCATCTTCACATAGAATATTAGTAATTATAAATGCCTAAATTAGAAGCTTATGGTTGAAAAAGTGGATGATAAAATTATAAATTTTGAGTGATATATGTAAGCTAATATGGAAGCAAGGAAGGATGATAATCAACAAATGATATAAGAGGTCTAGTTCATAGTTTAATCCACCACTAACACCACCTTATCAGGAGAATTAGGGAAATGAAGATGAAAAAGATTAGAGGGGTGAGGAGGAATTGTAGTGCATTGATAAGTTTTAGATGTATTTATTTACTATTCTTAATTTGTAATTATGACATAATAAACCGTTTATTCAATTAGGTGATTGTGAATTTTGTTTGTTTTTAAATATATTTCTATTGTTATGCACTGCAATTTTAATTCTTAATATGTTGTTATTTACTAAAATTATTATCTATTTTCAAACAAAAAATGGTATGAGTGGAGGCTATACCATCAATTGGGCCAATGAAAAAAGCCATCAGTCCCACTATGTTTTCATGAAATTTTTGGCACAATATAGAGAAAAAAATTGACAAGTCTGCCTAATGGAGATGATTTTTGTATTAAAAATATTGTCAGCATAGGGCAATACTGATGGTTCTTTTTGTTGGCTCCAATGTAGAAACATCATTAATGCAAAATTGGATTGATGGAAAATCTACCAGTGCAATTTATAGATGTTCCATCAGTAAGCCTAATAAATGATAATTTTTTATGTTATATCTATGATAGATATTCGTCGTATATCTATCAGAAATAGGAAAGAAATATCTTAAAACATTAGCAATGACATTTTACCATTGCACTTTTTTCCATCATAAAAACAGGCAAAATTAATTTTGTTGACTAAATTTAATTATTTGTGATGAAAAATATTGTTGGTAGTAAATATTTTCTTTAGTGCCCCCTCTAGGCGCTTTTTCAATACTCATCTTGAGAAGCTGCCCTTCTTAGCAACTCTCCTCCCTAAAAGTTAATCTCCTCAGCCACTTATCTCATGAAGTCACTTGTTGATAGTGAATTATTTTGGTCAACCATTAGACGCGCAACATCAGAGATATCCAATGAAGTCATCCTTGCATGGCAATTTCTTTTGGTGATATATGGTTTTCATCATAGATTCAGTCATAGCTCAACTTAATTATTCCTCTTTGACATATCATCCCTAATGAATAATTTCTCTTGTTAAAAGTCTAACTATTTATAGTTAATAGGCATCATTAAATTCAGTATCTCAAGATTCAAGCATTAAAAGCTCCACTATGATTTTTTTCTTAGCACTTAGCAAACAAGATCTTCTAATATTAAGGGTCTGTTTAGAATAATCTATCTTTTTTATTTTGATTTTTTAAGTAGAAATTTATTTCAAATGTTTTTAATTATTTTTATTTTTTAAATATATTAAAATATTTTTAAAAATAGTTCAAAATAATTTTGAAGTGCTTTGAGAATTTTTAAAGTGGGTTTTATATTCCCAAGCTAAATATATCCTAATCTAAATGATGTTTTGCCTAAGAATTTTGAAGAAGAGTTTCCTCAAAAGTTCTAACCCATATGAAAAATATGTATGTTCACATATGCATTGTGCAAGAGAAAGCTAACCTATTGCCAAGGAGCTTATGAAGCCTGATGATGAGGTCATCCTCTTCCTCGGAAAAGTTTCCACGTTTAACGTTGGGCCTTAGGTAATTTAGCCATCGGAGCCGACAGCTCTTCCCAGATCTTTTCAACCCTAATTCATCAAATTTGTAGATTCATAACAAAAGATTATTTAAGAAAATAAAATAAAATAACAAAAGATTATTTAAAATAAAAATTAAAAAAATATAACTAATGATTATTGATAAAAACTAAAAACAAAAAATTATTGATAAAATATAAAGAAGGAAAAGACAGTTGAAAAAATAACATTTTGACTATATATATATATATATATATATATATATATATATATATATATATATATATATATATATATATTACAAACAAATTCAATTGTCATGTTATATAATTGAAAAATATATTAGCAGGAATATTAATGATTGTCGTTATTTAAGCTGTTAAATTTTTTACGTACAAATTAATTTGATCATTTTGAGAGGTCCAGCGAGTCTCACTGATTTCTCTTATTTGCTGGTGACCTTCTTCTGAGATTTCTTTTTATTGTTTGTTCCAGGCTGTCCCTTCGTCCCTTCTTCATCAAGCTAAATGGTTTAGGAAACTCAAAGGTGATCGCAAAGGATTTTTTTTTTTTTTTTGAGAGAGAGAGTATTATTGTAATTTTTTGAGTATTTTTCATTTGTTATTTAAACTGCTTGTATCTAGCTTTTGTTTAAGAAAATTTTGAATTTTGTGATAAAAATATATTAAATTAATGAATGTAATGATTACTATATATATATATATATATATATATATATCACCTGCGTTGTACGGCACAGTCGTCCATTTGCCTTCTCCATGAATATTGATGAAAGCCGTCAAGAGCTTGTCTTCCGCAGTAGTCCATGCTCCCTTGTTAAGCCCTTCCTTGAAACAGCACGAATTCCTTCCCATCGTTTCTCTCTCTCTGCTACAATCTCTCTCTCTCCCACAATCTCTCTCTCTCTCTCTCTCTCTCTCTCTCTCTCCCACAATCTCTCTCTCTCTCTCTCTCTTTTCTGGTGTAGTTTCAGTTTGTTTGAGAGGTTAGCAGAGGACCTATTTATAAAGAAAAATTTTTTCTGACAGCCCAAACAGTGTGATACTCTGCCGATTGAGTGAGCTGACCGTTAAACCATTATCTAATTAAGTGTTTTTAACTTTAAACTTACCTTCAAATTTTAGCTGAGTTGAAAATAAAGAAGCTATTGAACAAGATAGCAGTGGCGTTACATTGCCTGAAAAACAGACTAAAAGAATCTTTATATTAATTTAAGAGATAATTATTGTACGATAGAAGACATAGCATAAGAAGTGGCGGAAATGAACTGGGCTCGTCAATTGGAATAGTATCCGAAGATGAACCAGAAAAACTTTTAGTCATAGAAAGAGTAGCTCTGCTAGGGTTCCCTCGTTCCCTTTGCGCTGCCCGCCGCCTCCCTTCTGGGAGGGCTCCTCCCTCCTCCGATGGCTTTCCCCGCCCAAGATTTCCCCCCTCTTCCCAACTCCTCTGTGCTAGGCCCTCCGCCTGCTGGTCCTTCTTATGCCGACAATGTTTCTGCCTCTTCTTCTAAGCCGGTAGATTTTCCTGTCTCTTTCTTCTCACCGACTCAAAAGCTCTCATTCTCCTCTTCCGATCTCACGGAAGGAAAGTCGCTTTGGACTTCTGCCCTTATTGGTTACTCTCTTGGCCCTCGTCCTTACTACGAAAGACTTCTCAAAGCCATGCAGAAACTTTGGAACCTCAAAGGTTCCATGAGCTTGCTCTCCCTTGCTGATGGTTTCTTCCTCTTGAAGTTCTCCACCTCTGAAGATCTTGAGATGGTCTTAACGGGCGGACCTTGGTTCCTGTTGGGAAAGCCGTTCATTCTCCAAAGATGGTCCCCGAAGTTCAAGCCTAAAAGAGATGAAGCGGCTCCCATTCCGATTTGGGTCAAAATCGTGGATTTTCCTCTAGCCCTCTGGACCCCGACCGGTATTTCACGCATCGCGAGCTACATTGGTATGCCTCTTTTCGTTGACTCTCTTACTGCAAAGCGTACCAGGTTAACTTATGCTAGGATCTGTGTGCAAATCACCAAGGATTCCCCTCTCCCAGATGAAATACCGATTGAAATTGACGGGGACGACATGGTTTTAAGTGTTTTATATGACTGGAAGCCTGACAGATGTGAAGGGTGCGGCTCCTTGATCCACCCTTTTTCGCTTTGCCCCAAAAATCCAAACCCTCAGCCAATTCTACCTACACATCCCCCTAAAGCTAGAGGGAGAAGTACTTCCCGACACCCCAACTCTCGAAGCCATAGATCATTATCCAAAAAAACTCCTTCCGGCATCACCACTGGCCTTTTAAACATAAACCCCTCTCCCCTTGTTTTGGCCCCTGGCTCTTCGATGCAGCCTCCTACCTCTAAGGTTGCCACTATAGCAGAACCGCCTCTTCCCCAACCTAAGACTACTCCTCTACCTAACCTCAATTCCCCCACAGAAGAAATCTCTTCTTCTGATCAACAGTCCCCTAGTTGCACTCTACCACAACCAAAACTAATCCCCTTAAACAATCATTTTGCTTCATTGCAAACCGAAGACCACCCGTCTTTTAACCCCCTTGATTCTCTTTTGGACAATGAGTCTTCCTCCTGCTCCAAATCCACTGAGGATTTGCCGATCTTAGGTACCTTGGAGAATTCTTCCAAGAACGTTATCACACCTGTAGACATTGGGCCTACATCATCCAAGGTTAAACCTCCCAAAGGAAAATCGGCCAAGAAGGCCAAAGCCACAAAAGTCTAATGTCTATGCCCCCTTTCGCAAGTTGGAACGTTAGGGGTTTTAATAACCCAGATAAAGTCCGGTTCTGCAAGTCTCTAATCACTGCCCATCATCTCAAACTCTTTTGCATTTTGGAAGCTAAGGTTTGTCCTTCTGCTATTGAAGACCCGTGGTTTTTAAATTCTCACCTTCTCTTTGAGAATGAAGAAAGCTGTAACAATTTCAGGGATTCTAGCCCTGGAAGAATTTGGATCAAATGGGATTCCAAGTCTTTTTCTTTCAACCAAATTATCACTTCTTCCCAGCTCATACACGGCACCCTCTCTGCGGGCTCTTTTCCTCCCATCTACCTTTCTATTGTCTACGCCTCCAACAGCCCTGACGACCGCAGAAATTTATGGAATCAATTGGTAGACTTAATCCCTCCTCGGGACCAACCTTGGGTTATTCTGGGTGACTTTAATTGCTGTAGATATGCTAATGAGAAAGCCGGTGGTACCCCTCTTTCGGATAGCAGACTGGGAGAACTTAATAATATGGTGTTCAACTGTGGTGTGCAAGACCTCTCTTCTACTGGCCTATTCTTCACCTGGTTCAATCAAAGAACTGATACTCCTATTCATATCAAGCTGGATAGAATTCTGGTTAACAATGCTCTCCTGGAGCATCTTCCTACTGCTTACTTTAATATTGATCCACCCCTTGGTTCTGACCACTCTCCCCTTATTTTCAAACCATCCAATACTAAATCTATATCTGCTAGATTTATGTTTAAAAACTATTGGATTAATATGAAAGGTTTTTGGGATGATGTCATATCTGCATTCACCATCAGAACTGCCAGAAGCCCTATTGCCTCTTTCTACCATAGCTTACATTGCCTTAAAAGATCCCTGAAGGATAGAAATTGGGCTTCCTCCTCCTTTATCTCCATTTCTATCCTGGAACTTAAAAACAAGCAGCATAAATGTCTTATGGAGATCCAAGCCCAACCTCTTAACTTGGATCTCAACCATAACTTGAAATGCATCAATGATGATCTTGCCTCATTGCAATCTTATTGGACTTCTTGGATCTCTCAAAGAGCTAAAGCCTCATGGCTTAAACATGGTGAAGAAGATCTTGGTTTTCTATTTGGCAAAATTAGAAGTCGCAACAACAAGAACTGTATAAAAGAAATTACTACCAATGAGGGCCATTTTACATCCCCTTCTGATATTTCTAAGGCTATAATCAACCACTTCAAGGAGATCTTTAATTCCCCTCACTCTCCCACCGAAGTGCCGCTTCAAATACCTCATGGTAATTTGGTTCCACCTCATTTTCACAGTTCATTAGTGGCTCCTATTTCATTTGAGGAGGTTAAAAATGTGGTTTTTGAGGGCAATGAGTTTTCTACACCTGGCCCGGATGGTTTCTCTTACGCTTTCTATAGGAAAGCTTGGCACATTATTGGCATTCAAGTGTTTAATGCTGTTTCTAATTTCTTCTCCACTGGTTCTCTCCCAAAAGGTGTTAAGGCCACGGCTATTACTTTGATTCCTAAATGCTCCCATGCTGCTAACATAAATGACTATAGGCCCATATCTCTTTGTAATGTCTTCTATAAAATTGTAGCCAAAATTATTGCCAACCGGCTTAAACAGGTTCTTCCATTCATTGTCCATGTGAGTCAATCTGGCTTCATCTCTAATAGGTGCTCTACGGACAATATTATTCTCGCATCTGAAATTCTCAGAGACTTCAAAGGTTCTCATAATTATTTCTGTGCTAAATTAGATATTAAAAAGGCTTTTGACTCGGTTTCTAGAGACTATATTATTGCTAGACTCCTTCAGAAGGGTTTTCCTGAAGTTTTTGTCTCTTGGATCAAAGGTTGCATTTTTGATGTGAACTTTTCTGTTTGCCTGAACGGTTCTCTTGAGGGGTTTTTTAAATCCACTAGCGGTCTTCGCCAAGGGTGCCCACTATCTCCACTTTTATTCTGCATTGCTATGGACGGGCTTTCTAATACCCTCTACAGTACCTCTGATACCCTTTGCTTCAAGGGTATTAGATGTAAAGAGAATTACATCAATCATTTGATGTATGCCGATGATCTCCTTGTTTTTGGTGCTGCTACCAGGGAAAATGCTATTGGTTTGAATAAGTGTTTACATCACTTTGGCTCCATTTCTGGTCTTCATGTCAATGCCTCCAAAAGCTCAATTGTCTTCTCCCATAATGCTAATGAGATGCACTCTATCTGTGAGGAGCTTGGCATCCACCAAGTGAATGACTCTCTCATTTATTTGGGCCTTCCTATCTCCTCCAGAAGACTCAATTCCTCTCACTTTCAACCACTCCTGAGCAAAATTACTGCTCTACTTGCTGGTTGGAAAACCAAGTTTCTTTCTTTTGCAGGTAGGGTCCAGTTTATCAAATACACCATCTCCAACACCATCGCTTATTGGATTAGGGGGTCTATTTTACCTAAAGCGTGCTGTGCCTCTATAAATAAAATCTGTTCGAGATTTCTCTTCCACAGCAATCTGATTGAGAGGAAGCTTCACCTCATTGCTTGGTCTACAGTCACCCTTCCTAAAAGTCTAGGAGGGCTGGGCATTCCTTCTGTGGATGCTATTTATCATGGGGTCTGTTGTTCCATCATTGGGAAATTCTTCCATCCTCACAACCTTTTAAGCAACTGGTATAAAGCAAAGTTTGTTTCTCCTTGGAAATCTCCCCCCCCCCCCCCCCCCCCCCTCATGCTTCTAAGTTTTGGAAAAAAATTAATGTTGTTGCCATCAAAATCAAAGATGTTATCTCCTTTTCTGTGTCACATGATAGTACCTTCTCTATGCTGTGGGACCCTTGGCTCAATGGTTGTTCTGTCTCTGAGAGCCACAATTTTTCAGTTTTTGCAGATAAAATGGTTAAAGACTTTGTGCTTGATAGTAAATGGCAACTTCCCTCTGAGATCCCCTCTAATATTATTACTGCTATTGAGGCTATTGATATCAAGGAGCACTCTGAGCTCCTCTGGCTGGGTTCTCCTAAAATGGCTTTTAGAGGTTTTGTCGATCATTACTACTCTCACCTTGCCAAGGTGGATTGGTATCCTTACGTTTGGCACAAGAAGTATGCTTTGAAGTATGCCTGTTATTCTTGGATGGCTATTATCGGGAAACTTAAGACTGCGGATAATTTGATACACAGGGGGATTATGGTTTCTCCTTTCTGTCAATTCTGTCTTACTAATCATGAAAACCACAATCATTTATTCTTTGCCTGTGACTTTTCGTTTAATATCCTGATCTACATGCTACCTAACCTAAACTGCTTTCTTCTGAGACCCAATCTCCACCAGGTTTTTGACTTTATTGAACACTCACCGCTCTACAGTAGGCTGGAAAAGAACTTCTGCTTCTTACTTATAAGCTGCATTATTTACCATATCTGGCGTGAAAGAAATAACCGTCGCCTCTCTAATTTGAGCTCTAACTCGGTTAGAATTATTTGCAATGTCTCAACAGCCATACGTTACAAGATTTCCTCTTGGAAAAACAAAGAATACCTACTACAAAAGTTCACTGGTGTCTAACCATTATAAGCTGGTTTCAGTTTTTTTGGGCTGTCACTGTTCTGGCAATTGTCAATATATTAACTATATTTGGCTTGGATCCCGGCTTCGTTATTGATTGGCTGTTGCAGTATTATTCTGCAGCCTCTTATGGTTTCGTATTATGCTTGAAGGCATAGAATTTTTGGGTCTTCTGAGGCTACAGTTTTCGTGCTTCTCTGCTCCGTCCTTCATGAGTGATGCCTTCCAATTTTCATCTTTTGGTTTCATGACAAATTTTTGCCCCGCTATGTGTTATAGATGCGGCTTTTTTGGACAATCCGACGATGATGAGCTTGACCAGACCCTTCTTTTACTGCCATGATTTTGGCGTTGTGCCTTCATGGCTTTGATTTTGGTTGTTGTGCCGTTGGTTGGAGGCTCTGTGATGGCCAATATCCAGTTTTTGGCAACCTGAGCAGCCCCATGGCTCCGTCGCCTCGTGGAATTTTCTGATCATTTTCTGATGTCTGGGTCCTGGTCTTCTTCCTGAGTCCTTTGGATTGTATTCTGTTCTTTTTTTCTGCCTTGTGTCAAGTTTTTTCTTTTGGCACTTGGATAGGTTTTTTTGATAGCTGCATGCTTTTTCTTTTGTTTTTGTTATCAGTTTCTGTAATTGAATTTTGATTTATATTACATGGGCTTTTGCCCCGGGTTTACCCAAAAAAAAAAGAAATGAACTGGGCGTGTTTCAACGCCCTCCTCAAGATGTTATTTTTGGATCCATTGGACCATTGATAATATTAGTACGACTGTTTTTGTTTATGAAAAATAATTCAAAATACTTCGCGCCTTCAATTTAAATATAGTTCTTTCCACGTTAAAATATAATTTTGTTTCCTTGCTAGAACAACTGTGCTGATTGATGACCGTTGAATCTTAATGATATGTCCTATGACTCGATGAATAATAAGGACACATTTGTAGAATACTTCGTTCCACTTTTTTAAGAAATTATAAATTGTTTTATATTAAGTAGTTTAACACAATAATACATCATTAGATGATTGTTGGGATATGAAAATTCTTATTTAGTCGATCACAATATCTAATACAAATTGTAGGTCTTAAAAGAACTATATCAACTATAAAATTATGACTTCAAATATTATTTGAGGCACCAAAGAGACTCCCATTGAAGTTATAGTAAAAACTACTGTAACATCAGGATGATTTTAGGGCTGTCAAAATCGAGTCACAGGTCAGATTCAGTTCAACTCAAAACTAATCTGACACTAGCTGACCCAACCCGAATCCAACCCGTTTTTTTGCATACGGGTCAGGTTTTTCAACCCAAACTTAACCTGCGTGGGTTGTCGGGTTGACCCGACCTGACCCACGGCGAGTTGAGGAGTCAGCGGCTCGGCAAGTCTATGGCGAACTAGGATTATGAAGCCGCAGGAGGGGTGAGGCATCAGCGGCTCAGCTAGTCGGCAGCGACGGCGGGCACTCGGGACGAGACGGCATGCCAGCGCAGGCACTCAATGCGATGGCGGGTACTCGACGCGACTCACGTCAAACGTGGTCAGGGCAGACGGGACGCGATAGGTCGGACACGTTTTTCCTAGGTCAACTCAAACCTGACCCGTTTTTCCAAATAGATCGAATCAGGGAATCCAAATCATACCTATTTTCGAAATGGGTTGACCCTAACCCAAAATTTTTTGGTCAGATTCGAGTCGAATTTTCGGGTCATATCAAATATTAACACCCTTAGCTACGTGATTCCATTAACACCAAAAAAGACTAAATCAGAACATGGCCGCATTTTCATTTGTCAATTTTGAAAGTTCCTTTTTTCTGGGAAACTAAAGGCCACACTCAAATAAAATATTACTCTTTATATTATATTAAGTAACGTACTCAAACGTCCAAATCATTTCACGTGGAAAGTTCTCAAGCTTCCAACCATCCACAATTATTTTTTAAGCACAATTTTAATATAAATGTAATAAATCTCATTATTGAGATAATGATAAATAACAGGTTTAAAGATATAGATAACTTCAAAGTTAAGATTAATTCTTATCATTCATTAATATTATAACACTCGTTGATGAGGAATAATATTTACGAATATAAGAATTTCTTAGAACCTATTAATTGTTTAATATCATTATTTATCAATGAATTATCATGATTTCATAATGATTAGTTTATCTAATCATAATAATCCTTATATTATTAAATATATTTAATCTTAAAATAATAATACTAATTTTTTTATTTTTTGTTTCCTGAAATTATGATCGATAAATCTTAAAAAACATTTCTCCAAACAATTATTTTTAATCAAACGAGTCAATAATGTAACGACACAGGTTTTGTTTGGGATGACTTTCTTACTATTTCTTCAAACAGCTCTCTAGTACAAAAATTTTAATTTTTTAACTAAAAAACTGCTCTAAGAAGAAGTAAAAAAGATATCTCAAACAAAGCCACAGTCTTTGGACCTTTTTCAAAAAGATGCATTGATGTTAAACAATGTTGTCCCATTGTGCGTTCATTTTCAAATTTTCCCAAAAAACAAAAAAAGGTGCTCATTTTCAGAAAAAAATACTTTTTCTGAAATTGAAATGGGCAATATAATTTCTTTTCCTTTTTTTAATTTAGCATATTTAAATAAATTTGGGTATAAAAATTGTTGTAGGTAGAATATATGCGGCGATAGAGTTAGAATTATACGTCTTAGCGTTGCACAGATATCCAACTCACACATAGAGAACACAAAATTTTTACGTAGAAAACCCTAGAAAAGGGAAAACCACGAGGCCTTGCCCAGTTGAAATGATTCCACTAGAACTTGAGTAGGTTACAATAAGCTGATTCGCCTCCAAGGGCGATCAAATTACAAGTATCAACTGTATGGTGAAAGCCAGGGGTATATGAAAGTCCGATGTCACTCTAGTGGAACTTCGGGGTCACTCGGTGATCTATCAGAATTCTGGGCCTCAAGTGGTGATCTGGTAGAACTCCGGGCCTTAGGTGGTTGTCCGGCAGAACTCTGGGCGTCAGGTGGTAATCCGGCAGAAGTTCGGGCCTCAGGTGGTAGTCTGGCGGAGCTGAAGACATCAAGTGGTTGTTCGGCAGAGCTCAGGGCATTAAACGGTGGTCTGGCAGAGCTGAGGACGTCAGGTGGTGGTTTGGCGGAGCTCAGGGGGCCAAGCGGTGGTCCGACGGAGTTGAGGACGTCAAGTGGTGGTCTAGCGAAGCTTACGATGTTAGGCGGTGGTCTGGCGGAACTGAGGACGATAGGTGGTGGTCTTGCGGAGCTCAGGGTGTCAAGCGGTGGTCTGGCGAAGCTGAGGACGTCAAGCGGTGGTCTGGCGGAACTCCGACATCAGGCGGTGGTTCGGCGGAACTAAGGATGTTAGGTGGTGGTTCGACGGAGCTCAGGGTGTTAGGCGGTGGTCCGGCGAAATTGAGGACGTCGGGTGGTGGTCCGACAGAGCTCAAGGCATCAAGCGGTGGTCCAGCGGAACTAAGGACATCATGTGGTGGTCCGGCGGAGATTAAGGCATCAAGAGATAGTCCGGCGGAGCTGAGGGCGTCAAGCAGTGGTCCGGTGGAACTCCGACGTTAGGCGGTGGTCAGGTGGAACTAAGGACGTCAGGTGGTGGTCCAGCGAAGCTCAGGGAGTCAAGCGATGGTCCGGTGGAACTGAGGACGTCAGGTGGTAGTCTGGCGGAGCTCCGGCGGTGGTCGAGGAGGAGCAAGAAGGCAAGAGCGATCTCCGGTCTCTCTCTTTTCTGCTTAGGATTAGAGGTCCCTTTTCATGTGAAAGAATGGATCTATTTATAGATTTTCTGGAGTGGCTTGACCCGTAAATAGGAGGAGGATCAAGGGTAAATAGGGAGTGGTTTGTATAGACGGCTGATGTAGAACCCTTTGATTATGGACCGTTTGATGGACATTTGAAGGTCTTAGAGATATCGGATTTTGGCAATCTTGAGCTCGTTAGATTTGTCTCATTGAGCCGCCTGATTCGACTATAAGCACGTCATGTTTCGAAACCGTTTGGGAGATCAAATTGTGGTTCAAACCTTTCAATAGTGCTTTGGGCCTTTGATTTGGTTCCATTTGGGCTCGAATTGAGTTGAACTTAGTGTCGTTGGGTTAGTATTTTTAAGACGTTCAGTTCGACTGTAAGTTTGCTGAAATCGGAGTTCGGATGATCCCAATTTTAATTTTGAAAGTTTCCAACTTTATTTTGCCTCGAGATTCATGCCCGATCAAGATAATTTTTTGAGGATATATCAAATTATTTTTTATCATTAAAAATAATAGCAAAAAAGTTTTGCTTTCCTATAAATATTTTAAGATTTTAATTTGGGGTGAAAGGAGGAAGAGCTCTTCGCAATTGTCCACCCTAAAACATTGTTTTTTTTTTTTTACTTGGACGAATAAAAATTTTAGTTATTTTGTCGACCTTTAATAAATATAGTTGCTCAAACTCTAAAAAAAATTATTTTTTTTATTTCATACAAAAGATTATACATTTCACAACTCTATTTTATCCATCACCCTTAAAGGAGAGGTTGCTCCCCTGATTTTTTATGTTGCATTATTTATATTTCTATCTTTATTGTTGTTATATTTTTGAAAAATTTTGCTTATTCATAGTGGTTTTCATAATGATGTTGATTTAAATGTTATACAAGTCGTCAAAGATGATTTTTATTTTCTTGCTTCCGGTAAGAAAAAGAGAAAAAAAGAAAAAGAAAACCTTATTAACACTCCATCTAATGTCAGAATTGCTAGATCCAATGTTGCTCTTAATCTTATGAGTTGACCTAGTCTGGCTTCTATAAGTCTTTTGATTTTTTCCTTGGTTTTTTTTTTCTAGTTCTTGTTGTTTATGGGGTATAACTTATATCTTGCTAGTTTGATTAATGTTTGTTTATTTATGTTTAAACTTCCTTTGTATCTCTTTGATGTGTTGGTGGTATTATGGCTGATTGAAAGTTATCTTGCTGGGCTGCAATTTCTTTTATTGGGAGATTGGAGAAGGCTTTTGTTGGCTATGATTGCAATGTTTTAACAATGGTTGAAAAGTTAACTTTATAGCTTCCAATATTGATGATCAATTTTTGGCTTTTATTGGTGATTTAGTCTATTGATGTGAAGTGGTTCTTGGCCAGTGGGGTTTTGGAGCACTTTATCTATAGTTTTTTAAAGCTCTAGCTTTGCATTTATATTTTGCATACATTTTAAAAGATTGTGGTGCTGGTCTTTCCTACTATTATTGGTGGGGTTGTTGAATTCTTTTCTATGTTTGTTCATTTTGATTGGTTAGATTCTATTGACTCATATTGTGCAATTATTTTTATTAACTTCTCAATATAGTTAAATTCATGAGACTACACTTTTTTGAGCCAGTGGCTGTCTTTCTCCTACTCTCTCCATGCTTCCAACTTGCATTTCTTGGGTTGGTTTTGTTATGAACATTTTAATTTTTTGTTTTCAATTATAGTGTTGTTTAGTGTTTGATGTTTGGTCGTTTGTAAGGGCTCAGGGCCTAATTTTTGCCAATTTGGCTCTGTATCCCCCCTTGATATCTCTGCTTTATCTCTGGTATAGTGTTTGATCCCTGATAAATCTGATGATGTGGTGGGTTGGGTTTGTAACCTTTTTTGGTGTTCTAATTTTCTGCTTGTTGGCTATTTGTGTTTTATTGTTTATTTTGTTGACTTGGTTGATTCCTTTTGCATTTTGTGCTACTCTACTATTTGTTCATGTTTCCTTTTCAGATTTTGAATGCTGCTAGAGTTTGCCACTTGTGTTCTCAATTAATGTTTTGGTAATCTACTGGTGATATTGTTGCCAGTACCTGTTTAGGCTTTTAAGTTGGCTTGTGCTTAGGTTTCCTTTTTTGAGGGAAGCACTTTGTCTCCCTTTAGCTCTTCCTGTTTATCTTATATCTTAGTAGGGATCATTGGCTCCTTAGGTTTCTTTTTGCTTTTTTGTGTAGCTCTTTAAGCACTAGTTGATTCCATTAAGGTCTTTTAACCATTTTATTAAATTAATAAATAAAAGCTTATTGTGGATTTTATCCATATAATATATATATATATATATATATATATATATATATATATATATATATGAAAGCTCATCATATTTGATTTTTTTTAGTATTTTCACTATTACTTTAATATTTTTTATTGTTTTGAACACTTGTACATATCTTGTTTAATTTTCGCTAATCAGATTTGGTTAATCTTAGGGGTTATACAAGCGGTTATCTTAGTTTTTTTTATTTTTTAATTTGTACACAAATGACTTAAAAAATAGAAATGGGTGAGCGTGGCCCTTATATTTCCCAAAAAAAAAATTTTGATAAAATAAAGAAGTGGCAACTTTAAAAAAATGAAGTGAAAAGGTTATGGCAAAATCATAGGGATTCTAACATGAATATCATTTAGATTTGAAACCTCACTAAAAATTGTCTTGATCAATCGTGAATCTCAATAGATATTTGAATTGAAATGTTCTAAAATTAAATTCAAGACCATCCGAACTCCAATTTCAGTAAATTTAAAGGCAAACTAAACATCTCAACGAGACAAATCCAATGATAGAAAAAGTGGCAATTCAAGTTTGAATGAACATAGATCAAGGACTTGAGGTGTAATTGAAAACTTTAGTGCATTAATTGGATAAACAAATGATCTCCAAATTTGGCATGCTTATAATTAAATCAAGTATCTCAACTAGAGAAATCTAATGAGCCCAATATCAAGTAATTCTTACAACATTAATGCACTTAAATGTTGAAAAAGAAATGAGAGGAAATCAATGTATCATTCAATGGAGTGTTACGAATGTTATATTTATGGGGCATGCCACTCTAAAAAACCTATAAGTATGCCCACACACTCTACATGGAGGAGGATTTTGGCTTAAGATTCAAGAGAACTCTAAGACTTTATGGATCCCAAAGCACCACCCTAGCTGTAATAACCCTCAATTTTCAATTTCCCTAAATCCAAGAAATTAACTAAATGAGCACTACGTTGCTGAGCTTGTGGATGTTGTGGCGCCAAACTCTTAGATTTTTTAAAATTTGTGGGAGCATTATGGTGCTAAATCTAAAATTTTATTTTTCTAAATAAAATATCTAAAACCATTATTATTAAAAATTCACACCCGCCATCCCCCCCCCCCCCCCTATTTCATTTGCCTTGCTGAGGAATAAAGGAAGAGAGGGAGAGGAGAAGGGGGAAGCCTTTCGGGGCTTTGTCATTATTGCTTCTGTTATAAAATTATTATGATTATTATGAGTGGCCTCTATTCTATATCTACTTCCAGTGGTTTTGAGATTTATCGATATTCTCCCTCCTGAAATAGGTAAAGTGGTAGATATCATTATTTTGAATATTTTGATTGGTTTATATTAAAATTTTACCGATTAGTTTTACATATACAATATTTTATTTTAAATGGGTAAAGTAAAACTTAGTGCAATAAGATCAGCAGTTAATATACTAAATCTGGATATGAGAGACATGATATATATAAAGTTATTGTTCATTAAGCATAAAATATATTTTGGTATAATGCATGCATATTGATGAGCACATTGGGCAGATATATATGTTATGATAATTACATATGATGTGTAAAGGATATTAGTTATTGTGATATACATGATGTAAAATACATGTTAGAACATGCATGCAAAATGAATGAACTGATATGATAGATGGGATTGATATATATTATTATGATTGAGAAGATTGATGGCTGATATATGATTTAATGAGAGACTGATGACAGATGATAAATGTGGTCGATGATAGATAAGACTGATAATATATTAGATTGATGACTGATGAGTGGAGACTGATGACTGATAAGATCGATGATAAGTAAGACTTATGATTGATTAGTGGAGACTGGTGATTGATGACTGATAAGATTGGTGATATATAAGATTGATAATTGATGAGATTGATTACAATTGAGTTGACCACAGAATTAGAGAGATTGATTCTTGTTGGGTTGGCCCCAAGATGGATAGATACATGATGCAAGAGACACGATATGAGATAGAAGATATAGAGGTTCTATTAGTGGGGCACTTGTGTACCAGAATTATGGTAGGAGACACTTGGTTCAATGCTATAAGATGATTAGTCAGTCTTTTCAATGTGGTCAGACTGTACACATGATACACTACAGAAAAAATGCGTGTTACGGCGACAAAAATCTGCCAAATTTGCCCAAAATCCATCGGAAGTAAGCATTTCTGGTGGATTTTCTACATAAAATTGTTAGACTGCAAAATGTGCCTCGAAAAAATGTTACCATCGTAAAATAATCAGCCGAAAATCTTTCCAGAGAATTTTTCAGCAAAAAAACTCCGCCAATAAATTTTTCGAAGAAATTTTTGCCGGCAAAGTAAAAAAAAACATTAAATTTGTCCCAAGCCCAACTGGACCCGCTTAGCCTGGCTACAAGCCAGACGACCCGCCCACAAGTCCGCCCTTACCAGCGCGACCCGATTGCAAGCCTGCTCCGCAACTCAATCGCGGCCCACCCGCACTAGCCTGCCCGTGCGACCCGCTCCAAGCCCACCAACCACACTTTGTTGACCAGCGCCACTCGCCTGCAAGCCCACCCGGCACACCTATGTGTGCCTACGCTTTGGCGGGGTTCGAACCCCGCCCTCTTCAGAGTATGTGAGGCGCCCTACCATCACGCCACTAGAGTAAATGTGATTTAATGGCTGTGTTTTTATATTTATATTAAAACTTATAGAATATTAAAACGAAAACTTATTTGTCTGATTATTTTAAAATTAATATTAATTTTTTTAAAGATCAAAATGATTAATATATTTAATTTAATTTCATAATATATTATTAAATTTATTAATTTAAATTAACATATAAATAATTATTAAAACTTTTTAATTATTTTAGCTTAACAAAATGAATAATTTTAAATATTTTTAATAATCATTTTCCAGAAAATTCAAAATTTTGTCGGAAATTCACCGGAAATACCGTCGGAAATTACTCCGTCGAAAAATCCGTCGGAAAATCAAGCAAAAAATTTGTCAGAAATCTGCCAGAAATTCCACCAAAAATATTCCGTCAGAAATCCGCTGGAAAATCCACCGAAATTTCTGTTGGATTTATTTCTATCGGAAATTCCACCGAAAATGAGCATTTTTTCTATAGTGGTAGTTGAATGTCTACAAATAGGACTTGATTGGCATTCTGAGCTCAGGTTTGAAAGTTCTTTTAGACCATCAAGGAGATCGATGCGGTACAGGAAAAATGCTTATTACTAGTAAAAATTTTGTCTATAAAATTTTTGTTGGAAATTCCGACAAATTTTTCAGCAATTTTTTTGTAGAATATTTTCGGGGGGGTGGGAATCCGCTAGAATTTTTGGCAAAGAAATTTTGCCAGAAATTTCATCAATAACTAATTAATTCGACAAATATTTTGTCAAAAAACTTAATTTTTTAAGAAATGAATCCATCAGAATTGCCTTCTTTCTTAATTTTAACAAATATCTTCTATCGGAGACGATACAAGTTTTGGGCCTTCACTGCTCTACTCCTCGCCTTCTTATTTGTGCTCATTGGCACCTTCATGCTAAAGTGGTCTACCAGAAACCTCAACAGAATCTCCAATGATTCACTATCCCATGATGATCTTGACGTGCCAGTTCTATCAAAACCCTAGATATCCTCAACTCTTCTTTGATTACTAGACTTACTTTCGATCCCTCTATCTTAATCAATTGTTAGGTTTACAAGAAGTGAAGGAGAGGGAGAAGGTGGTAGAGGTATATGTGGGATGTGTACATACACAGCCAGCGGATTCGATTACCGTGTTTTTGGCAGGACGGCATTGAGGCAGTGTATGAGGACCTTGTGATCAGCGATGACAGAGTGGTGTGGGATGTCGCCATAACCGAGATCTCCCATATGACCTTGAGGATGGTCGATCTTCAAATGCCACATGGAAAATCCAAGGTAGTTTAGCTGATGTGGCTTATTTCTTTAATTCATGATCTCGAATCTAGGGTTTTGGTTCTATGTTTGCCTCTTATGTTCTTTCATTTCCCTTTTAGGAGTGGCTAAGTTCTTCCATTTCATATAAGAGGTAGGTGATGATTCATTTGTTTCATATTTATGGATGACATTCTTATTTGCCAGATATGAAATGTTTTTTTTTTAATTTGCAACATTATTTTTGGCGAAATTTTGCCATAAATTTCTAAAATATTTTTGACAAAAATATCAGCCATAAATTCCGTCGAATATTCGCTGAAAGTCCGCCAAAACCCCATAGGAGTTTTCACTGATGATTAATTTTTTACACGTGTTTTGCTAGCAAAAAAATTGTGTCAAAAATTTGACAAAAATATTTTCGCAGAAATTTGCCGGAAATGCATTTTTCGACAAAAATTAAACATTTTCCTGTAGTGAGGATAGTTTCACCTTGTGTGTTTATCGAGGGATCATTTAGAAAAAGTAGTAGTTCTAGTTTTGTAGCTAAGAGACCATTTGTGAGAGGTCAGAGAGAGCCTTATAGTTATGTTGCTCAAGTTCTAGTGTAAGCACATGTATACAGTTTGACTCAATATGAGGCCAAAGATGCTCCAAATGTGGTCACAAGTATGACTTATGTTTTTGATATGTCTTATCATATTTTATTTGATTTTAGAGTCAGTCATTCATATATTTTTAAGAAGAATTTTGCTTTTTTATGTTTTTTTTTCGTGTTGTTGCCTTCTTTTTTATTTGTTATTTTATAAACTTGGATGGTATCATAGTTAATAGAGTATATAAGTCAATTAATTAAACAAACCTCTCTCATCGCAGCTAGGGCTCTGGTTCCTCTCTGGGCGATTTTAGGGCTTCCTCCGAGCTTGGTTCTCAGGCTTGTTTTCTTGCATTTTTCTTTCGATTTCGACTAATTTTCTCTCTACTTTTCATTTGATTGTCTTTCTTGGCTTTTTTGGTTGGGTGATGACGACCCCGTCGTCATCAATCCCTTCCTCTTCCTCTCTTCCGGAGGGGAAATCGTGATCCTTTAAAGATGTTTTAGCTGGCCAGTCTGCTTCATCACCTAAACTACGTTTTGTTCATTCTTCCTTTAAGGGCTGTCCGGCCCTGTTTTTTGAGGACTCTGTTATTGAGCAATTAGCTGCTCCCTTTGCTTTCACTCTGGTGGGTAAATTTATGCTGGACGTCCTAATATAGATGTTATTAGAAAATTTTTTCTTAGTCTTAAGCTTACTGGTTCGTTTCATGTTGGTTTGCTGGACCAAAGACATATAGCCATTCAACTATCGAATGATCTTGATTACAGCCGTATTTTCGCTAGAAGATCTTATTATGTTCAAGCTTGTCAAATGAGGTTGTTGAAATGGACTCCAGATTTTGATGTTAGGGAGGAATCTCCTATTGCTCCGGTCTGGATCTCCTTCCCTAATTTGCGGCTTCATTTTTTTAACCAGCAAATTCTTTTTGGTTTGGCTTCTATCTTTGGCCGTCCCCTTCAAACTAACCAGGCTACGGCTGCTGTTTCGCGTCCGTCTGTGGCTAGGGTTTTAGTTGAACTTGATGTTTCTAAAAAACATCCTAGTGAAATATGGATTGGCTCGGAGATTAAAGGCTATATGCAAAAAGTAGAATTTGAAAATCTTCCTTTATTTTGCTCTTATTGTAAGATGCATGGTCATATTGCTAATGATTGTTTCAAAAAACATCCCCATCTTAGGAAAGATAAAGAACCTGTGATTGATAAAAATTGGATTATTGATCCTCCTACGTCTAATTATGTTCCTCTTCAGACCGACATTTCAGATCTCTCTGGTAGCCCTCTGCCGATCACGACTAATGCTCTGGTTGTTGCTGTTAATGAAGTTGTCCCTTGCATGTATGATCAGGATCCTGTTTTGGAACCTGCTGCCGGTTACGATAATAATGGGAAAATAGATTTACCTAATATTCCTGTTCAAAATAATCCTAATTCTTTGAACGATTCACAAAATGTGTGTGCTGAGAAGGTTTTTAATGAGATTGAGCATAATGCTTCTACATCTTTGATTGGACAGGAAATTGACATTGGTCCTAATATTATTATTCAATTACCTGTTGGCGAAGATGACAGAAACCTAGAAGAAGGGGAATTTTTGACTGGTGTGCATGGGCCGCATAATGATAAATGCAAGGAGGTTGCCATTTTGGAGGATGATGGTATGTTTATGGAGGATCATGCTCCTCTTACTAAGGACCATATCAATCTCCCATGCGATAGTAAGACTCTCAACTCTTCTTATTATAATAGTGATGTGTTTACTGATACTGAAGATCTTAATATTACTGCTAAAAATTTTGCTAGTGATGATAATGATCTGAGCTACATTAAGGTGCGTAGTAAAAGAGGGAGAAAACCTAAGAGCATAGCCCTCCAACCTCCCAAAAACACCAGATCAAATACTTCTCATTAGTTATTTATTTATGTTTAATGCTATTGTGTGGAATGTGAGGGGCATTGGTTGCTCTTCTTCTAGAGTCCGGGTTAAAAATCTTTGTCGTGTGTACAATATTTCCATTCTTGTATTACTTGAACCTCTTATTTCCACTTCTAGATTGTTGGATACTTCTCAATTTTTAGGTTTAATCATGTTATTGCTAATGTTGCTAATAAGATTTTGGTTTTTTGGAAAGATCCAATTAAAATTGAGGTGATTGCTGATTTTACTCAAGTTTTGCATTGTAATATTGAATCTTTTAATTTCAACTGCTGCCTTTCTTTAGTTTATGCTGCCTCATCTCTTTATAATAGAAAACCTCTGTGGGATCAACTTATTAATTTTTCTAAGATTGGTAATTTTCCTTGGCTTGTTGGTGGTGATTTCAATGCTATATCTAATACTGCTGAACGGATGGGTGGGTCTTCTCCCTCTATTCGAGCTATGGAGGATTTCAATAATATGATTTTAACCTGCAATTTGATTGATATTGGTTTTATTGGTGATAAGTTCACGTGGAATAGGGGGCATCTTTGGCAAAGATTGGATCGGGTGTTGTTTAATGATTCTTGGCTCAATTCTCCTATCGTTTCTAATGTTCAGCACTTGAGTAGAACATTGTCTGATCATTCTCCTTTACTTATTACTAGTAAATTTAAAGATTCCTCTTTTATTTCTAATTTTAGATTTCAAAATATGTGGCTTCTCAATGATTCTTTCTTTGAATTTGTTAAGCATAATTGGCAAGCTCCTTTACATCCTGACAACTCCATCACTAGTATGATTAGACTTTGGTTGAAACTTAAAAGGTTGAAACAAATGCTTAAGTGGTGGAATTCCCATGTTTTCAAAAATATTTTTTTCTAATATTAAGAATTCTGAAAAGCGTGTATATTCCCTTGAGGCTTCTTATCAAGAGGATCCTTCTGATGGTAATTTGTCTCTTTTAAATAAGGCTAAAGAGGAGCTTTTTATTTTTCAAGCACAAGAAGTGGCCTTCTGGAAACAGAAGGCTACTGCTAAGCATTTGACTGAGGGTGATAGTAATACTAAATATTTTCATGCGATGGTTAAGAGAAAGAGGGCTGGAAATTATATTAATAAGATTACTAGGGAGGATGGTTCCATTACTGATAATGTTGAAATTGCTAATTCTGCTGTTCATCATTTTAATTCGTGTTTCAATAAGAATTTTATACCTGCTTTAATTGATGATCATTCCTTCATTCCTTCTCTCATTTCTTCTAATGAGAATGCTGTCCTTACAAGGACTCCTTTTGAGGAGGTTAAAGAGATGGTTTTTGAAATGAATAGTGACTCTGTTGCTGGGCCTGATGGTTTTACTGCTCTTTTCTTTCAAAAAGCTTGGTCTATTATTAATAATGATATTTTTTCTGCTGTGACTGCTTTCTTTGCGGGTAACCCTATACCCAGATTTTTTACTTCCACTTCTATTGTGCTTATCCCTAAGAATAATCAGGTTAACAATTGGAACGATTTTAGACCCATTAGTCTATGCACTTTTTTTAACAAGTTGCTATCTAAAATCCTTTCTAATCGCATTGCTAGTGTTCTTCCTAAAATTATATCTCCCAATCAGATGGGTTTTGTGAAAGGTAGGGTTATTACGGACAACATTTTACTAGCTCAAGAGCTTTGTCAAGATTTAAACATAAAGGTGAGAGGTGGCAACTTAATTTTAAAGCTTGATATGGCTAAAGCTTATGATAATCTGAATTGGAACTTCTTATATCGTATCCTTGAGCTTTTTGGATTTGATTCTACTGTTATTAATCTCATCAAGAATTGTATCGACAATGTCCATATGTCTGTTATTATTAATGGTTCTAATAATGATTTTTTCAAAATTTCTCATGGTCTTAGGCAAGGAGATCCTATTTCTCCTTCCCTTTTCATTATAGCTGCCGAATTTCTGTCTAGAGGCCTGTCTAATTTGTTTGCGAGTAATCCTGATCTCTATTTTAAGACTTCTGGTGGTTTCACTATATCGCATTTATGTTTTGCCGATGATTTTATTGTGTTTTCTAATGCTTTTAGGAGTAAAATTCAAATAATCTTGGATCTTTTGATCAGGTTTGAGAAGGTTAGTGGCATTACTTTCAACAAAAACCAAAGTTGTGTTATTACCTCCAAGAGAGTCCCTAATGATCGTATTTCTGCTATTATTAATCTTAGTGGTTTTACTCATGCTTCTTTACCTATCAAATATCTTGGGGTTCCTCTTTTTACTGGGAGGAGGAAAGCCTACTTATTTGATGATCTCATTGCTTCGGTGCAAAACAAACTTTACTTGTGGAATTCTAATTTTCTTACTTTTGGTGGTAGGATTACTCTTATTAAAAGTGTTCTTCTTGCCCTTCCGATTTATAGTTTTCAAACTATGTTTCCTACGCATGGTGTTTGTGATAAACTTCATAAACTGATTAATAAGTTCTTCTGGAAAGGTACTACCTCTTCTTCTAAAATCCATTGGGCAGCTTGGGACAATTGTTGTGGTGTTATAGAGGAAGGTGGTCTTGGCTGTAAGAATTTTTTTGACCTTAGCAAGGCATTTAGTTGTAAACTTTGGTTTAAATTTCGCTCTAATATTAGCCTTTGGGCTAACTTTATGAACTCTAAGTATTGTTCTTTTCACCATCCTTCTATGTGTGTTGCTAAACAAGGTGATTCCAAAGTGTGGAAACTGCTATGTAAAATTAAATGGGATATGGAGCCTTCTATTTCTTAGGGTCTTGGTGATGGTAATATATTTTTTTGGCAAGACCAGTGGCTTGATAAGCATTCTGTTGACTCTATTTTACACACGGTTTCTACTTCGTCTGTTAAGGTCAAAGATTTCTGGAGGAATCACTCTTGGGATTGTGATAAATTAGCTATTAGTATTCCCAACACATCATCCAACATATTTCTAATTTTCCTATTATTGATGGCTCTAAGGACATTATTTTATGCGATTTCTTTAAAGATGGCAACTTCTACTTGAAAGATGCTTGGCATGCTTGTCGTACTAAAAAAAATGTTGACAGTAGTTTTTCTTGCATTTTGCATAAAAGTATTCATTCTACTATCTCTGTTTTTGTTTGGAGAACCTTACATAAGTATTTAGCTACGGATGATAATCTAGTTAAAAAAGGTTTCAAAATGGCCTCCAAATGCCAATGTTGTTACCATATTGAGAGCATGCATCATGTTTTTGTCTCTGGCCCTGTGGCTGTCCGTACTTGGGTGTATTTTGATGATATTTTTCAGTTGAACTGTTTTAATAGTAAACTGTCTCTTAAGTCTTTACTGAATGCTTGGTTCACTAAGTCTAAAGGGCACATCCGTAATGGTATTCCTTGCATTATTCTTTGGTTTATTTGGCTGGAAAGAAACAACTCTATTTTTAACAATGTCAAGATGAACCATCTTAATGTGATTCAGCGGGTCAAAGACAAAATTTGTGCCCTCAAGTCTGCGAAGTTAATGTCCTTTAAGAACTTCAAAAATTACCTCTTTATTGGGAAAGAGTTGGGCCTGTCTTTGAATGATGACCCTTATGTTTCCTGTACCCTTTGGATTAAGCCTTGTAAGGATTTCATTAAGTTAAATGTGGATGGGTGTTGCTATGATAATGCTGGGGGCTGTGGTGGCATTATTAGAGATAATAATGGTTATCTTCTGTTTGCTTTTGCTGGTCCGATTAGTCAGGGTAATGATTGCATGGCTATCACCTCTGCTATTCTTTATGGCATTCAGGTGTGTATTTCTCTTGATCTTGATAATTTACTAATTGAGGCTAATTCTGGTTTTAACTTTAATTCTATCTTGATGGAGGGGGATTCGGTGTGCTATTCTGCTCTTTATTATAAGATTAAAGAGATTAAATCTCTGCTGCTATCCCTTAATTATTCGTTTAGCCCCATTTGTAAGTATGCTAACGAGTGTGCGGCTTGGCTAGCTCGGTGGGGCTGCCGGCTGAACTGCTTCACTGACATTGGTTCTGCTATCCCTGCTCCTCTTCGTGGGTTATTACATTTGGATAAAATTGGTTTCCCCTATTTGGTTCATTAATTTTAGTTATTGTTGTATTAGCTGTGTGGTTGGTTGCTCAATTTCTTCTTGTGTTGTTGTATTGCCGCTGTTGTGCTGAGTTGATTATGTGTATTTATTTCTTTATCTTTTCCCTCTATTTTGGCTCTTAGGTTGATCGGTGCTTGTTTGCTATTTTATGCTGGTGCGTTTCTGGTTGTGTGAGCTTTATTTAGTTGAGTTCATGTATTGCTGGAGTTTTCTGTGCTGTACCTTTGAGATTTTTGGTTTGGTAGTGTTGGTGTTGGACTCGGAGCTTGGGCGGCTGTGTTTGTTGGTGCTTGGGTTGGTCTTTACTCCAGCACCCCTGCTGGTCCCTGTTACTTTTCATTTCACTGATTTCTTTGTTATCTTAGTCCTAGTATTGTTGGTTTTTACTAATCACCCGTGCTTGGCTGGCTTTGCTGGCTTTGCCAGTTGACCTTTTTTTTCTTTTCTGGTTTGCTGTTATCCTCCTTTTGCAGGTTGTGCTCCCTTTTTTGCAGGGTTCTTATATGCCTGGTAATTGTTTTACCATTTATTTCTTGGATTGGAAGATCCATTCCCCAATTTTTTTGAACTGGAAGGCCACTCTGGAGTTAACCAGGTATTTGTGGAATTGCAAAGATTTGATTTTGGTGAGATGCAGGTTTGGATCATTCCGTTTTGGACTGCTCTCTCTTTTTGGGTGCTTGATCTTGTGCACCGTAGAATGTCCCTAGGTTATTTTGTAATGTTTCTTTAGTAGGGACCTCGAGCTCCTAGGTTTTTCTTCTTTTTTGATTCTTTTTGTAGCTCTTTTGAGCGGTAGTGAGCTTGTGGGCCCTTTAAGGACCTTGTAATTTTACCTTAATTAACACGTTGGCCCCCGCCAAGGGGTTTCCCCTCAAAAAAAAAAAAAAGTTAATAGAGTATATGTAATCACCTAAAATTTTTGAAAAATTCTAAAGTGAAGTGTTGTGGTATTTTGCTTGTGAACGCAATGGCGCTAAGAGCGTAGTGGTTCTAGCAATCATAATCGTAGCTTTAAAGGCTATGTTATATAATAACGTTGGAGGTGGCATGCAACGTAGTAGCGGTGGGTCACATGGGCACCATGGTACTAGGCACTAAAATGAGTTCTTATATATATTTAAGCTAAATATACGTGCCATCACCCCACCTCCCCTTAATTCGGCTGGCTTGGTCGTGAAGGAAAGAAAGGAGAAGAAGAGAATGGAGAGATGAAAGGAGAGAGAGAAGAGAGAGAAAGCTCTTCGGGGCTTCAACACCCATCGCTCCAGTTATATAAGTTATTGTACTCATAGTAAGTAACTGTTACTTTATATATGTTTTAAATTATTCTGAGTTTGGTATATTTTCTCTCTCCTAAAAGTGCTAGAAAGCTGATATCTCCCATTTTTTGTAAACTTTCATTATGCAACTTTTGATATGTGATAAATATCAAAATTATTGGCATTTTGACTAGGATATTATGAAATTTTATCAAGTAAATTAATAGTTATGATTTTTTTGATATTAATGCATATTTTACATATTCTTCTGTATTTCATGAATTATTGTATGCATATATAAAACTAATATATGTTAAATGTGGCATTTGCATATAACCAAGGAAGATTGCTTGTTAATATTATAAATAATATAGATTGGCTCTTAAAATATTAATACCCTATGTAGGAGGGTGGGCTGATGGGCTTTCCTTTAAAGATGATTTATGATGTTTCTAGAATGTTAGCATGTAATCGATTGGCTAAATTACAACGACATGTAGAGAGTGACGACTCTTATAGATTATTGAAAGTTACCTATAATAATAATGATGATGATTAATGATATAAAGATTAAATGATAAGATTGATAGATAACTGATTGAAGGATGCTAAAGCTGGATATCCTTTCTTGCTGAATCACACACTAATGCATATATACATTGATAGCATTGTTAAAGCATATGGCATTGATGTGTGTGTACTGATAACATATGATGCGGATACAGATACTGATAAGATGGATAAGATTGATGACTGCTAATTGACATGATATGATATAGGAGAAAGAGATGATAGATAAGATTGACTAACTATTACTAACCGTTGTTGATCGGTGGCTAATAATAGTGACCATAACTAATAAAATGATACCATAAACATGAATGTTATGTAGCTAGACTGATATGATGTTGAACATTGATACGCTACTGATAAGATACAATACGATATATGATATAAAATTGATGATGAATGGATGTTTATACGTATGATTGTTTTACGTTGTGCATTGATTTTAACTATAGATATTGATATTTATTGGGCTTTTATACTCATTATGTATTTTTTATATATTTTTAGGCAGCTTGAGGAAGGTTCCATTAACACCAAAAAAAGAGCAAATCAAAACATGTTTAGGAAATAAATTGATAGAAATGATGCTTGATAGATCAAATCAATCAATCCAGCCTTGACATCCACAATCAATGCACACAAAGAGGAGAGGGTGCATATGATGTTGGTGGAGGCCATTTTGTTATTGTTACTATTGATGACCTAAGTAGGGCAATTAGATCTACCCTTTAAAAAGCTCTCCCCACAAGCATCTTTATGGTGGTTTCCAATCATGACAAAACATTAATTTTCTTACATAGTTTGTCCAATAAGATCTTGATTTCCCAAAGTGTGTATGTTTGTCCTCTATTTTGTGGATCATTTGTAGAGAATGATTGATCTTCATAAACAAAAATCATATGATTATCACACATAATTTTCTCATAATTATTCTTATAAAATAAAGAAAAATTTTAGAAAATAATATGAAAATTAAGAATTCAAAAAAGTAAAAAAGATATTCACTCATTGCTATATATCATCTCTCCTTTCTCTTCAAAAATTCTACCTTATATAATTAAATAGTTGATAAAAATTTAAAAATGCAAATGAAATAAGCAAGCATGATATTAAAATATTAGAAATATAAAAGGCATTAAGAATAGAAAGAAAACATGCAACCTTAGACAAGATTACCTTAGATAAGATAGCCATTTTTTTCATCATCAAAGGGTCTCAAAACTAATATAGATTCAGTTTTTTTTTCTCACAAAAGCTTAGTAATCATTTTGTTATTAAACTATCCATGGTGTTATTGTCGTAAATGTCATATTGCGATAGAATTTTAAGCATTTTTAACTGAATTATTCTGTCTCAAAAATAAATTGTGATTTAGGAAAATCAATAGATGAGGATATTCTTATAAAGATTAATTTATGATGAGTTTTAAATGTTGTTGATAATTTTGATTGTAAAATAAATAAGTTAAACTAAACTTTTAAGCGGAGTCTATAAATTGTTGGGTTATTCTTACTTTCTCAAATATTAATTTGATAAACAAGATTATCATCAAAATTGTTCATTTTAATTCATAGTTACTTTCATGCCGATGATGAAAACTTAAAGGTATAATCTTGAATTTAAAGATCAAAAAACTAGCAAATTTTCTCAAAAAATCATTATATATATATATATATATATATATATATATATATATATATATATATATTGAAATCTTGAATAACTTCAAGAAAATTAATAGCAATACTATATTATGTGGCAAGCTTAATATTAATTAAAAAGGTTTTGGAGTGTGTCAAAGGCGATTTTTCATTTGAGGATGATAAATAAGGGATTTTCATCTCTTTCATCCTATAAATATAGACTTGTAAATCCAATTTGCATTTCTTAGCCATTATCAATCAGAATTCATATGTGTATGTCTATTTTGCATTATAATATGCAATTTCTTTTCCTCTGAGGATAGCTTTCTTGTTAATGGATCTTACATCTAATCTCTTGATAAAAACATGCAAATCTAAAGTTGAAGGTGAACATTTGATTCCATCTCTTAATGTATTAAATATGACTTGTAATGTTAAGAGAAGTTGGAGCTTTCTCAAGCAATTGTGTAAACTAAACTATCCAACTCTAACATATCAAATCCCTAAATCAAGTATGTCCCTCATCAAACATTCCTTCTAATCAATTCTCCTATAAGATCTTGCTAGACATTCTCATATATTTTATTTTTTTAGTACAATCTTTTTTTAACATAAAATTAAAAAATAAAAAAAATACGGGGGGGAGAGAGATAGAGATGAGGAGGGAGAGAGAGAGAGAGAGAAACTGGGGAGAGAGGATGGGGAGGGAGAGAGATAGAGATGGGGAGGGAGAGAAATGCGAAGCCAGGGGGAGAGAGAAAGGTGGAGAGAGACAGATGACGAGGGAGAAAGAAGATGAGAGAGGAGGGCGAGAGAGAAATATAAGTTTAAATATTTTTTATATTATTTTATATTTATTAAATATGAGTTTAAATATTATTTTAAATATAAAAACTATATTTTTTAATTATATTTAAACAATAAAATTTATATAATTTTATTAAAAACAGTTAAAATATTAGTTAAATATTTAAAAAGCAGTTAAAATAGTAGTTAAATATTTAAAATAAATTGATATTCACTATTATTTTAAATATATTTTAACTAATATTTAAATAATAGTTAAATATTAAATATGAGTTCTTAAATATTATTTTAAATATTTAAAATAATATATAACAATTACTTAAATCAATTTTTTCTTTCTGAAATTTTATTTTTAAAAAATATTTAATAATATTATATAAATTTTCTTATTTAAATATAATTTAAAAAATTTTATAGTTTTTTACATTTAAAATAATATTTAAACTCACATTTAATATATATAAAATATTTAAACTTATATTCCTTTCTCTCTCGTCTTCTTTCTCTCCCGTCATGTCTCTCTCTTCGCCTTTCTCTCTCTCCCTGGCTTCACATTTCTCTTCCTCTCCATCTCTATCTCTCTTCCCGTATCTCTCCCTCCTCATCCTCTCTCCCCCTTTCTCTCTGTCTCTCCTCATCTATCTCTCTCTCCCCGTTTCTCTCACTCTCCCCCATTTTTGTATTTTTTTTTTAAGTTGAAAACTTCAAATCATATAAGGCATTCAAAATGGGCCAATTCATTTAATATTTTTTATTTTTTAAAATTATTTCTTAAATATGCTCTTTATATTAACTCTGATAAATAATAAACTCCTCTCTAAAATTTATTAGGGGAAATTTTAAAAAGGATTATTATTAAAGATTAAATTAGAAAAAGGATCATGGTTAAAAAAAAATTTTAAAAAGATAAAAAACGCAAAGCTTTGTCGCGTTTTAACAGAAAACGCAAAGTTTAATTGCGTTTTAAGAGAAAATGTGAACAGTAATCTCTTAAAACACAGTTTAGCATTCCGTTCTCTATGTATTTTTCTGTTCATGCCTTATATCAAACCGTTAGACATAAAATAGACTTAAAAAAAAATGTACATATTGTTTGATTAAATTTTTAATAACTTTTTAATTATATTTTAAATATTTGATTAAATTTTAATTAATTTTAACTTTAAAATTTTTAATAACTATCTGCTTAATACTTGTTTTTATTGCTTACAGGTGGAGAGAGAGGCGGATATAGACTAGGGGAGAGAGAGAGAGGCGCAGAGTGAGAAACGAAGGAAGAGGAATTTTAATATTAAATTAATTTACTTTTTAGTAATTTTTTAATTATGTTTTTAATATTTTTAATATTTTTAAAATAAATTAAATTGATTGATTGAATTTAGTATTGAATATAACTATATTTAAATAAAGGAATATTTTTAAAATAAATTATTAGTCAAATGTTTTTGTTTTTTTTATCATTTATCTAATTTAATTTTTCGGTTTTTTAAAATTAAATAAAATTGTTATATTTAATATTAAATTTATTTTAACATAATATTAAATATAGCTTAAACTTATTTTACTAATCTTAGTTATACAATTTAAACTTAATTAAATTTTGACTAATAAATTAATTTAATAAATTACATCTTTTAAAATAATTTAAATTACATCATTTAAAATAATTTAAAAAAATTAATCAAAATTAAAAGATTAAATTATTTTAAAAGATGTAATTTATTAATTTAATCTTTTAATTAATACCTGTTTGTTATTTAATTTTTAAAATAATTAAGTTTAAATTGTATAACTAAGATTAGTAAAATAAGTTTAAGCTATATTTAATATTATGTTAAAATAATTTTAATATTAAATATATCAATTTTATTTAATTTTAAAAAAACTGAAAAATTAAATTAGATAAATGATAAAAAAACAAAAACATTTGACTAATAATTTATTTTAAAAATATTCTTTTATTTAAATATAGTTATATTCAATACTAAATTCAATCAATCAATTTAATTTATTTTAAAAATATTAAAAATATTAAAAACATAATTAAAAAATTACTAAAAAGTAAATTAATTTAATATTAAAATTCCTCTTTCCGTTCGTTTCTCACTCTGCGCCTCTCTCTCTCTTTCTCTCCTAGTCTATATCCGCCTCTCTCTCCACCTCTAAGCAATAAAAACAAGTTTTAAGCAGATAGTTATTAAAAATTTTAAAGTTAAAATTAATTAAAATTTATTCAAATATTTAAAATATAATTAAAAAGTTATTAAAATTTTAATCAAACAATATGTACACTTTTTTTTAAAGTCTATTTTTATGTCTAACGATTTGAACAGGAAACAAGAAAATACATAGAAAACAAAATTCTTAACTGTGTTTTAAGAGAAAACGTGATTACTGTTTACGTTTTCTCTTAAATCGCCTTTGCATTTTCTGTTAAAATGCGATAAAACTTTGCGTTTTTTATCTTTTTAAATTTTTTTTTAATCCTGACCCTTCTTATAATTTAATCTTTTATAATGATCCTTTTTAAAATTTCTCCAATTTATTATAGAAGATGTTATATATGTGGCTGTGATGTGATCTGGTAGAGAATCCGTGGCCTAAGTACGATCGCAACCCCACTTGTACTGTACTGTTGTTGAATGATCAGTCGCATCAATCTTTATTAGTTAATTAATGCGTCGCAAAGGGCTCAATAGCCTATCGAGCCACGTGTCGAGATTAAAGAACATAGAAATATGTACTTTAAATTTTTTTTTGAAACAATATGAAGTACTATATAAATTTTAATTTAAATGAAAATATTCTGGAATTGAGTCTGCAACCGAGTGGTCGAATCCCTAACTATCCCTAAAAAAAAAATTCTCATTATTGAAGTATGTGTCATAGCTCTTTGTAGAGGTATGAGTGAGCCAAACCGACTCGTGAGCCGGCACGAGCTCGACTCATTTATGGGCTCGCGAGCCGAGTTTATCGAACTTAGAGCTGAGCTCAAGCTCAAACTCAAGCTCATTTATTAAACGAGCTCAAGTTCAAGCTTGATAAGGCTCAGCTTGGGAGCCGGCTCGAATCTCATCTATAGTTTCAAAAAAATGTAATATTTCTAAAAATCCCACTTAATTTCTCAAAATCTTGCTTTATTTTAAAATCCCGCTTAATTTTGTAGACCGGCCGTCCGCCTCTCGCTTAAAATCCCGCTCGTTCATGTTGGATGTTCACGAACTGAGGAACTTCGTCAATGGGACGCGCTGGGCTCGAGGGAGTTCGCGGCCTGTGCGAGGCTGACGCACGAGGCGTACAGCGCGAGCCGACTCGAGCTCATTTCCTTGCATAGTCCCAATAATCTTATGCTATAATAGAAAGAGGATCGAAGAAGAACCCCAAGTTCAAAAATAAACAAGGTTTGAATCCTATATTCAATGTTCAAACTTGTTCAAAGCTACTCAAACAAAGGTTTCAATCCGAGCATTCAATCACTAGATACAAAATCAAGTTTGAACTAATCTTGAAATAAAAGTTCATACACAATTCGAACAAGGTTCAAACTTATAATAGACATTCAAGCCTTATTAAAATCTCATTTGAACTAAGTTCAATGTTCAACCATTAGCCACGAAAAGCTCAAATAAGGTCCTGAAAAAAGTTTGAACTACATATTGCAAGTTCAAACCCTTGTAGAGTCTGAATTGTAGAGCATGAATTAATGGATATTTTGTTGAGGTAGAAAGCCCGACTTGTAGAGTCTACTTATATTGTATTTTTCCCTTTTTTTTTTTCTTGTACACACTTTTTTTCTTATTAAAAAGTGTGCAACAAAAAGTGACATTTCAAAATTACATAAGGGGCATCAAAGAACAACTTCATACTAATGCTTATACCAATTACAAACACTTACATCAATAAAACATAATCACATAAATGTGAAGAATTCTATCAATTACATCTACTCACAAAAATACAAATAACTAATAAGATGGTGGCAGGCACCTTGCTTTACAAGTAACATTGTGTTGCATTGCATCATTCTGCCCCCCCCCCCCCCCCCCCCCCATTGAATGCCTTCTATTTTTTTCTTAGAAGACCACTCTTTGGCTTCACTAATGGAGGCAACAAGATATCTTTGGCTTCACTAATGGTTCTCCCATTTCAACTGATATATATTAATAGCATATACATGCAAACAATAAAACATATATATATATAAAAGATTATGATTAATAAAGAGAAACTATTGCAACACAATCCAGAGCAGCCTAACTTATGCAATCCAAAAAAAAGTGATGAATAAAGAGTACCATTGCTAGTTACTTGGATTGAACTTTATTTCTTTATTTATACCATTAGCATACCAAATCTTAGAACTCCTAAGAATTAATCATGCATGAGTCTAATGTGATTCATTCATGATAGGTATAATATATAGCACTTTATCATGTAAAATGAAAAATAAAAAGATTATGATTAAACAAAAAAATTTAATTTATACAATTAATTACTTGAGCAGAAGAGCGCGTAAGTAAAATTTTACTATTTTAGCACTCTTGAATCCTATTTGATATTTAGATTGTTATCTGCGTATTTAATGACAAGTAAAATTTTAAGTTTGGGAGTGTTCGATAAGTGAGTTTTCACTCGTTAAAGTGTCTTATTAATTTAATATGTTTTCAAGTAATTATAAAAAGGGATAAATTCTATAATAATTTTTACTTTGTCTTACAGAAACACGATGCAAATTACTGAAACAATGGAGAATTAGAAGCAAGAAAATATTGAAGGACTAAGAACAAGAAGTTATATACACAATTAAGGTTTAACCTGATCCTGAAGCACCTAGGTGCTACATAGTTCAGCACTTATGCACTTGACAGTACTAAGGCACTACCCCAAATTTACTCTGAGGTGCTCAACTTCAAAACTTTTTACATAACAGACAGAGCCTAGACTAGCCCTAAGTGTCGTAGCACTACACTTCGAACAGAAATTATATAAGGCATACAATAGGAGAGCCAAAGCACTTGACAAAAGCGTTGTGGCGTTACTAATTAAAACTACTTTATTTTGAAGTTGTTTCAAAACTATGATGGATATATTTTTTGGCACTTTGTAGGGTTAAATTGGAGTTTAAAACCCGGATTTTTAGTGTGTGAGAAAGGGTGAGTTAAAGGAAAAAAAAAAAGGAGACATCATAAACATGAAAAGGAAGATGAAATTGAAGCAACTTTAGAAATAAAATCATGTTTAGGGTTTAGGCATTGTTTTATCTTTGTATCCTAAAGTGTATGTGGTTTATGCATTGTTTTATTAATCTACTATGAACTAACTTCATATTCTCAATTTATGGTGCAATCAAAATATCTTCATCAATACTATGCTTTGATTTCTTATGTGTTTACTTCAAGCTTCTTTGATTTATCCTATTTTTCATTTAGTTGATCAAGTGGTCAATTTTTATCATAAAATCTACTGCGTTTAATGATGTTGAAAGAGTCATTATGTGCTTGAGAAAATGAATTAATAAATAATTAGTTGGGATATTAAAATACTTAATTAGAATTTACAATCATTTGAGAATGGAACTTCATGAAATAATTTTAATTATTTCTTACAGGAATATAGTATGTGATTAAACTAATTAGATTTGTTTAATTTTCTAAAGAGATTAAAAAAATAAATTTATAGTTGATTGATAACCTAAATTTTTAATTGAGAATTATAAGAAGAATTCTCGAATTCTCTTAAAGTGCTCCAAAATGCTGGCGGGTCCTTTCTTTTCGCCCTACTAGGGCTTTTGCTTTTGCCCTAGCCGTTGTTGGAGGTGGTTTCGCTCCGGCGCCTTCGTGCTGAGGGGAGTTTTTTTTGGTCTCTTCTCCGTCCTTTTTTCACCTTGTTTTGTTTGTTTGTTTGGTGTTATGGCGTCTATTGTTAAGTGCTTAGACCCAGGCTTTCTTGATTGTAAGAGTCGCTCCAAATCTTTCAAGGAGGTTTTGCCTGGCTCTGATGCGTCTACGACGTTTCCGGATCTGCAAGTCACTACGATTCGGGGTTTGCCGGCTCTATGGATTTTGGAGGATGAAATTCTTTATCTCACTAAGCCTTTTGATTTCACTTAAGTGGGGAAATTTCCGTTGAAGCGTCCAGTGTTAGACTCGATTAGGAGGTTTTTTTTCAACCTCAAATTATCAGGTGAGTTTTCTATTACTCTTTTGGATCAATGCAATGTCTTAATCAAGCTTTCTAATGATCTCGACTACGGTAGGGTTTTTGTGCATAGATCATACTTCATTTTTGGTTTTTTTAAGAAAGTGATTAAATGGACGCCTTATCTTGACCTATCGGAGGAGTCTCCGATCATCCCTGTCTGAATTTTCTTTCCTGAGCTTCGTCCTCACCTATTTTCTCCTCGCATACTTTTTAGTCCGGGGTCTTTATTTGGGTGTCCTCTTCATACTGATAATGCAACTGTTGTGGGCTCGAGGCCATCCGTTGCTCGTATCCTTGTGGAAATGGACATTTCTAAATCTTATCATGATTCGGTTTGGCTTGGCCCTGAGAAATTAGGCTACATTCAGCGAGTTATTCTTGAAGGTTTTCCTAGTTATTATCCTCATTGCAAATCTATGGGGCATAAGAAGTCTAAATGTGTTAAGCTTTTTCCTCATTTGAGGCAGGCTGTCGTTTCTGCCCAGCCTCTTATGATGTCTGAACCTGTTCCCGTTGTGGAACCTCCTGCTTTGGATGATCTTTTTGTTCCTGCGAATTTCCTTCCCCCTACCACTGGTGTGTCTGCCCCTATCGTTGCAGAACTGGATACTGAGCACGGTCGTTGGATGTGTGTGTTCAGGTGGGGGCTTCTTCTGCCCCTATTGCCTATAGGGTGGAAATTGATAATGTTGCTAATGCTTTGAGTCCAGTTGGTGTTGTTGTTGGGAATGTTGCTGATTGTTTGGGGGTTAATGGTGTGACATTGGACTCTGCTATAGCTTGTGGTGACTCTGTTCTTGTGGTGAAGGAGCTGGCTCCTTTTGTTGCTTTTTCGGACCAGCCTGAGAATGTTTGTTGTGATGGTGGGAATGAAATTTTGAGTGATAATTATTGTGGGCTAAATCTTATAGCTAGCCATTCATGTGAGGTTAATGTAGTTGATTCGGGTGTTTTATCGGATGAGGTGGCTTCCGAGGTTGGGTTTAACCCTGATGTGGATCTCCCTGCTTCCCCTTCCCAAGCGTTGGTTATCCATGATGGCTCCATTCCATTGGAGCTTGTGGCACGAGAGGTTGAAATTTCAGCTGTTAATTTGGCTTCTGATGTTCTTGTTAATGTTGAGTCTAATGTGTCTCCTGCTGTGAATGGCACGAAGGGGAGTGGGGGGATTGTTGATATTCCTATTTCGGTTATGTCTAATGCAGATTTGAGAGCTCATCTATCTCGCCCTTTGAATAATTCTGTTTTGTTTCAATTGGATTGGTTGGATTTGGATGAGAACCTCTCCTCTTCTTCTTTGGGGGAGGGAGATGGTTTTGATGATCGGGCCTATGATGTTAAATATAGTTCTAGTGGCAGAGGTAAAAGCCGAAACAGTAAATCAAAGAAAAAATAGGCTTTTGGTTTTCTTCCTATTTTTGTTAACGTGGGCTTTATGGTCGTTTTGGACGATGATGAGGTGGCCCCTTACTTTTCTCCCTATTAGCCTAGGTTTGTTGGCAACCTTGGTGGTGTGCCCTTGTGCTTGGTGATTGCCTGTGTTGGTTGATTATGAGTAGCTGTTATCAATGGATGGTCCGTGCCTTGCTGCGGGTTGGTTGCAGGGGGCTGCCACCCTGAGTCCGTTGTATCAGTTATTGCTTTTTTCTCTGTCTGGTTTTTCTAGGTTGCTCTAGTTTCTTGTCTTTTGATGTTTTTGGGTCGGTGTTGTACTCCCTTATTTGTTGGAATAAATTTTGTGTTTATTTAAAAAAAAGAAAAAAAAAGAATTCTCTTACTACATATCAAAATTATGATAATTCTCTTACTAAAACCTAATATAAGGCATATGAATCATTAAGAAATCACTTATATCATATGCCTATAACATCATTTAAAATTTTAAAAAAACTTAACCATAGATGTTGAAGTTGGATTAAATAACTTCATCTTATTCAAGTTTGCCAATATAGTAGTATTATCTAATTATAAGAAGAATTCTCAGAAAGTAATGGAAATATTAGATTCTATGGAGGAGCTTGGAATGGTGGTGCTTAGTATTTTGAGTGGGATAATTTGATAATGCTCTGGGCTTATTAAGGATAATTTGGTATAAGTTGGCATTTCGGACATGTTTCTCCAAGTAAAACTTAGCATACATTATGTCTGTTGACCCATACAATAAGAAACGCATGAAAAAGAGGTGAAATTGGCGACTCGAGCGACAGTCGGCGGGCACGACGTATTACTTAAACAAATAAAAAATGACCTTCGATAGCCAAACGGACTACGCCGTTGCAATCGAAATGTCGAATTTACCTAAGAGAGATCCCTTCGCAGTCAAATCGAGCGAAAATGGTTAAAATCGACGACTAACACCCGAAAATGATGTGCGACACTACCCAAAAAACGTTCGATCGTAAAACGGACTTAACCGTTGTGTTCGGAACATCTGAGTCACCTAAAAATGACTATAATTTCGTCCAATGAAGTTTGAGCGAGAAATCAGTGCGGATCCAGAGACGATGGCTCGCAAATCTTGGAGTCGGCAAGGAGTGCAAAATTTTCTCATTTTTATCATTTCTATAATATTATTATTATTATTATTATTATTATTATTATTATTATTATTATTATTAGATAAAATTTAAATCAAAATAAATTAAAAAAATCAGAAAAAGAATATTGTACCTGTCGTTCGGTGCCGCTAGCGTCTCCTCTCAAAAATTCTGCTCAAATCCCGCAACAGCAGCTCGCCTCAATCATCGCATGCTCGCGTTAATAAAGTTAGAAATGAAACAAGGCTTCGTTCATTTTTTTCTTCCTCCTACACCCATTGAATTAAGCCTCGACACAGCCGATCCCACTCTCATTTCTGCCTCCAACTACTGTGTGACTGTGTCAATACAGCCATCCCTGCCAAATAACCCGTCTAACTGCAGTCCAGAGCCAGCCCACCTCCTCCTTCCTCTCCAGTTCATGGCCGAACTGACTGAGACCGACTCTAGACCGTTCAAACCCACAACCCGCCAAAGCTGCACTCGATCGAAGCATCCACGCACAAATCCGAACTCCAGCAATCCGAACTCCTGATCCCACTGCGTCGACTTCCACCTCTGATCCAACTCCTCTCTTCCTCTCTAAATACCAAATCACTCATTTGATACATCACTTAACAGGCCTCCATCTCCTCCAAACAGCCCTCATACACCCAACTAGTCTATAGCAACTCATTTTCCCTATCATTATTAATTGTTATTATTAATTATCACTATTAATTAATATTATTAATTATTGCTCTTATTATTCTTATTATTATTTTTTAAAAAAGAGGTAAAAAAGAGGAGGAAAAGAAATTTAAAAAAAAAAGGAAAAGAAAAGAAAAAAAAAAGAATAGAGGAGAAAAGGAAAGGAAAAGAGAGATTTATGTGCCTCGATCCTCGTGCCCTCGACATCATCGTCATTGCCTCACCGTCATCACCTCGTGAAGGCATAATGTCTCAAAACTCAAAAAAAACTCCAAAATCTCATTTTCGGCGCTCGCGATGCACCGAAGGACCACCTATGCACCCTTTTCTTAGTGTGGTGGGAGGGAGTCTGTTGCAACGCTTGCGGCGAGTCGGATGAGCCTTATGCATACTTTTTTTAGCATGGCAGTGTAAGATTTAAGTACTCGTGTACGTGCTTCTATGCCTACGGAGAAAAAACTACGCATTTTCACACAGGTACCCTTAAAAGGCTCATGCACGCCTTTCTTAGCTTGGTGAGATTGAAGACAACGGCCGCGGTATCGCCCGACACTGATCATGCACGTCTTTCTTGATGTGATGTGCAGGCTAAGACTCCCAAAAATTTTCCTAAATAGGGGAGACGTCGGGAGGCTGTCGAATTTTTCAATAAACATGGGACCCGACTTGAACAAAATGATAGGGAACTAAACTTGCACGCTAAGCTACAGGGAATCGAACCTAAAGATCAAAATAAAAAGATACACATAATTTGCAAAAATAACGCAGAATTAAATGTAAGTATACAAGCAAGAACAAGTGATGAACAGCGAAACTGTAGGGGATATAATTACCTAATTACAAATAGCGACAACATCCCTTCAGTCAGTATCAGCCGTTTTACAAATAAATGCATTAATTTCCCACAAACAGTGACAGTTGGCATTTAATGAAGGCGGTAATCCACCAACAGAATATATTTGAGAAATTGTGATGAATGCGAATTTCTAGCCGATGTCAATTAGCATGCAAAAGGATCCATTAATCTTCCTGCAGTTAATGATAATTAATATACATCGAATATGATAACTCCTCCATACAAACATATTTGAAGAAATTGCATTGAATGCAGAACACCGTCTACAAACAAAGGCAACAAACTTGTAATGCATGCAAATACTAAGAAGCAGCGGTGATAATGGATAAACTGTGAATGTAATAATCCCCCTATGTTCAACATCAGCCAGCTTATTCAACATCAGCCGACTTACAAATGAATATACTAGTTCACTTGCAGGCAATGATAGTGGATAAACTATGAATGCAATGGACTCCTTACAAATACAGATAAGAGAACAACATACGCATACAGTAGCCTACTTACAGATAACAACAAATCATGTGCAATAAATGCAAGGACATTCATATAGTCAACAATAATCAAACCTCCAGCAAAAGCGACAATTCCCTACGACTGATGTCAGCTAGCTTGCAAATACACACGGCAGCTCCTACGAATGTTGAAAGACATGCAAGAAAATATAGCAACTTGTTAATCAATATGCATAGGAAAATTGATGATGAATGCATCTCATCCGGTAGTCATGATCAATTTGCAAAAGAACACATCAACTTGCCTACAAGTAGCAGCAGTAGATATGTTACAAGGATGAGGGGTTCTTTGTGAACAATTGAAGTTGATATATGAATGAATGCAGCTTACCCGATAACCAGCATCAATTTGTAAATGAATACACCAACTCGTCTGCAAACAATGAAACTTCTCACAAACATACACAACGCAACATGCAATGAATGATACGCACTCCTACAATCAACAATAATTCAATGTCAAGAAAATGCAGTAATTTCCAGCAAGCAGAGGCGATCAATACGCAATAAATGCAAGCACCCACGAGCTGTTGTATTTCATGTACGCAGTGATCCGCCTATGAACTAAGCTGTTGATTTCTGAATGTCGATTGATAACCTACAAGAAAATTTAACAAAACTTGTAGTGCACGATAGCTCGCGGGCAAGAAGTGATGAATGATCTGTAGCACAGCGCTACGGCCCACTTAAAAGAAGTGTTGGAGAACTTACGCTAAATGTGGTTCACCTACTTGCAACAGCTAATGACTCCTGAATGCGTAGTGTTGGACCACAAGTGGTGTTAAACAAGGCTTGTATCGCGCGATAGCTTACCTCGATAAAATATCAAATAACCCGCAACACAATGCTACGATTCACATGTAAGCAGAAGTAGAGAATTTGTCACAAAAACTGCGGACCACTGGTAAACTGAGGTAGTAAATTTTCGGTGTCAAGCTGTCACACCAGATAAATCAGCTTACTTGCAAATAATAGGTGGAAGGCTCCTGATGCGACGTGCAGCTTATTTGCAAGCAGAAGTACACTCCTGCAAGCTAAGTACTGAAACAAATGACAACATGCAGAAGACAAAATGAGCTAAATTGCACTGTTGATGCGCAACAAATGAAGTTCAACGCGCTGATAAATATAACGATGTTAAAAATTGACACGACACAAAAATTCGACTCGAACCCGACCCAAAATTTTTAGGTTAGGGTAAACCTGGTTTAAGAACAAGTCGGGTTCGGGTCCCGATTTTTGACCCGTTTTGAACTTCGGGTCAGGTTCAGGTCAACATGCGAACCCGACAATGACCCGGATTTGGCACGCGTACTATTCACGGTGCCCATCTCGTGCACACAAGGACGCACCACGCGTACCCACTATTGGTGTCGGTTACGACACGTGTCTTGCCAAGCTGGTTTTGGAATTCAGAGGTTAGTTACTACGTGCGTAATTTAATGTCTCGCCCGCTAGGCGGACTGTCCTCATTCAATGTCTCACCAGGCGGACTTGCCTAGTTCACATTCAGCGTCTCGCCAGGCGGACTAGCCTCGCTCCTGCGGCCACTAGCGCATTCCACCACTGCCAGGCAGACTCGCCTTGTTCCGTGACATTTGTTAACCCAGGCTAATCGGGTCGGGTTGGGTCAACCCGATAACCCGATGGGTTGGGTCCAGGTTATATTTTTTGACCAGTTTGTAAAAATGGGTCGATTTTAGGTTGGGTCAAACAGTAGTGGGTTAATGTCGAGTTCAACCCGAACCCGACTCGTGACCCGATTTTGACACCCCTACTAAATAACGCCACCGGATCCGCAACATCTGTACAAGCAGATAGAAGGCATTTGCAGGCTTTTTAAATAAAATTTTGCAATTGATCATATTTGAATATTGCAAAAACATCCCCATGCATTGAAATGCGTATTGATGCATTCACATCATGCACATACATGTTGCAAAATATAAAACACATACAAGAATATTATCCAACATGTAAAATACACCGTATAGCAAGAGCACACTACAACGACTTGTGAATACAGCATGCACTACATGAGAGCATTGAATTATCATGCAAATGCATTATGCACACAAATAGGCAACACAGGAATGCATTACGCATGCATGTCATGCAAATACATCATATGCTATGTTAATATATTAAGCCCGCACGCAACATAGTGATACATCATACGAGCACGTTAAATAATGCGTAAATGCACATTTCAGCATATATGTGTACATGTAAACATATAAATAACCCTGTGAGTATCTCAACATGCAGATGAAAATAAATGCACATACAAGGATATTGATATGTCATATACATGCATTGCACTGCATACATATAACCATCAAACAATACATCTTGCAAAATGCATTCAAATATGAATAGCCACATGGGCCTCGACAAGCATGTTGTAGGTACACACGTGACGTCTGAGGATGCTGCGCAGGTCAAAAGTGAACTATTGAACAAGTACACGGTCGTAACGCTGACCGACGTATTTGATTTTATACATTCATATTAAGCCTTCAATGTCCATTACAAGAAATATTCACTAACAAAAGCATGAAGCCGACAACGAACCTGATCCTCTGTTAATAAATATATAGAGTTGACACGGCTTGAATCGTCAAACAAATACACAGTCGTAGCGCCGACCGGAGCATTCATTTTATACGTTCATATTAGGCCATCAAGGTTTATTACAAGAAAGATTCATTAATAAAGGCATAAAGCCAACGACAAACCCGATCATCTATTGACAAGTAGATAGAGTTGACAATGTCTTAGTATTAAAGCAAGATTACCCATAATTATCCCGATGATGGTCGTGATGACAGAAAATCTCAACCAAAAGGGACCCCAAACATTCAAAATACCTCCAGATTCTCATATAATACATTCAATTGACTAAAACATATTCATGAACGATATTAATATTTAAAATTAAAATAAAATGTCAAAATACTTAAAGCAAAATACAAATCCACCCTCCGCAACAATTTGTTGAGATTGACAAGTTTGAAAAGTACTTCAACTCACAAAGAACGAATATCTAGTAGAGAATATCACTAAGATTCATTCTCAAATCGTCTCTTACCAATAAGAATGTGGCACGTGTCATATAACTGATGTTTTCGCCGTAAAATCGTACATAAAGTAAACGGTTATCACCGAGACCCTCTGATCAAGTGGTTTTGCTGCTAAATGGAACCATTTAATTATGGTCATGGTCAGAGCCCATATATTCCATGGTCAGAGCCCGTATATTCCCCAACGACATTAAATCTTTGAGTAATAAATCAATAGACCAATAGGGCACAAAACACTTTGTTAGCTAAGATGGACTCAAATCCATCCCTTTAGGCAAGTATTCATCCTATGTCAACAAGGTACCCTTAGACGAAGCAACCTATGGTTGCCGACAAGGATCCTTCAGTCAGGTTAGGTCGACTACCACCTCTGACTAAGTAAACTAGGGACCATGATGACTCAAGACGACGGAACCATGAGATATTGATCGGTTATATCATCATTCCCCCCACCATCCACTTCAATTACAAGGTGGTGAATTTCTAATTTTAAATACCTAAATGTGTTACTACTATACGTCAGATACTATTTATCTGTTTAACGACTAGCCTTAATCGAAAGTTCTCTCTCGTTACTGGGTGGGATCATTAACTATAGGGGCTTGCGCCTATAGAAAACCTGAACTCAGATCATAAAGCCCTCGTAAAATGAGGACGAAATCTCTAGGTAATGTCTTATTTAAAACCCAATCTGCCTTCTAAAAATTTGCCTCAAAACTTACTCATTAAAACTCTCCTCGACCACACACAAAAAGAAAGGAGCCACGGAGAGGCAAAGGCGCAAATTTTCGGAGCCCATAATGTCCAAATATCATAACTTGAAAACCAATAAAGTCAAATTTCCCTAGCTAAATGACAAGTATTTCTCAATAAGATAATATGCATAAGGACTGAAAAGAAGAGTGAATTGTAAAATAAAACATATACAAACTCGGAATGAAGTCAAACCTTAACAAAAGTTCAAATCAAGTCAATGCAAGGAGGGGCAAAATGAGAGTCGGAAGAGGGCCTAACATCATGATACGTAAGAATAAAGAAACTCATAAGGAGGAAATAAGGACAAAAATTAGAAGGTACTAATCAGGCCACCCTCAATTCAACTAGAGGATCCCATAAGCTAGACCAAGAGAACTAGATGAGCCAAAAACAGGCGAAGATGCATCTAGCATAGCAAAGCCCAATCAAGCAAAGATAGCAATGAGGAATTCCATGAAATAATTAGGAGAAAAGGAGCATAAAGCAATTTAAAATTTTGGGGTATGTGGCAAAATAAAGCATGCACCAACCAAAAAATAAATCTAGAGGGTAATCATCAGCCTTCTCAAGGCTCTTTTAAAAAAAATGATTTGAATTGTATGTTCGATAGAACTCTTCGGTCGACGTTGCCTTTGATGAATCTTCCTTCCATGTATAATTTTAAAAACTCAATCATGTTAGCTCTTATCTTGATTACATAAGTTCATTTCCAAACATTATTTTTCAACATCTTACATCATCCCATATATTGGAGATCATGAACTAACTTATTATTACATCAATGCTCATATTTACACTATTTAACCCCTTTTTGTGCAACTATTCTTACCTTCTAGCTAAATAAGAAAATTTATAGATAGATGCATAATGTATGCATCAAGGCTCCTAATTATGCAACTACCTTCTCAACATGAGTGAAAAGAATCATATGTGTTATGCTTGAGCCTACCGATAGTGTTCCTCTGGCATTTGAAAATGGTCTTACAAGAAACAAAGAAGATAAATAATCAGACTTCATTAGTAAAAGAAAGCTATAGTTTATCAGCATAGAAAAAATTACCTAAATCAGAGAATGTATTAAATATGACAACTCGTTGTTCTCTCACATAGCATTTTCATCAATATAGGGAATTTAGGCTTTCTGTTTCAAAAGCAACTTTTAAGTACAAAAATTTCTTGTTCAAACAAAGTTTTATACAAAAAAGTTTCTTTTGAAAATAGCAAAAAAACGGTCACAAACGAAATCTTAGAAATAATAATATACTAAACCCCATCAAACGATTTAAATCATTAAATAAATGAGCTTATAAATTAAGCTAATAATAAAATCAAATAAATATTTTTTATAGTCCTAATAACAACAAAGCCATGTGACATTAAGAAAATAATGAAGTGACTACCATAGCTCAAAAGTCTCCCATCTTAGTTATCCATCCCATGAATTATTGGCCATTGATTGAAATCCAATCACAGAAAATAACTTCTTTTACAATGCAAAAGTAAACTTCATGCATCAATTCCCCCACAGAAACTTGATTTTACACTTATTGTTACAGACATCTAGAAGGATGACAAGAGCTGTTACATTGACAGAACAGAGGAGCTTGATCAATTGCAACAGTGGAAAGGTGAATAATATAAATATCAAATTAAGAACCTAAATACTAATCAAAATTTAGCTTCCTCGGTGTAATACTAATCAAATTTGAGCTGAAAAGAAGAATTTTTTCTTTCATTGCTCCATACCTGTAGTTCTAGCACACGTAGCTTTCTACTAATTTTTGTCACCTTTCACATTTAAAAAGAACAAAAGGTCGGAAATAATAAAGAACTAGGCGCCAAGGGTCAATTAATAAGCAAGCTCCAATGAAATCATATTATTCAATCTTTTGTTCTGCTGTAATAAAGAAGATGGGTTAAAGTAACGTAAGTAATATAGACTTGGTGTGACTAGTATTTCTGTTGTAACACAAACTGAGGGATTAAAGTAAGTCAGAAAAGAGAGTGAAGAGGCAAATACATTAACTACTCGACAACAAATCTAAGGCAAACAGACAAAAGCCATTTTGGAAGCTGGGATAAAGGCAAATATGTGCATAGATTGTCTCTTCGATACCAGCTGTGATGGAGACTAACAAAGCAGTTACATAAATACAAGCAGGGAAAAAGAGTATCTTTAAACTTTGATTTTTATACATGTAAGTTTCCCAAGACAATACATACTTGTGAGGAAAAGCAATGAAAGTTCAATTAATATACACTAAAAAATTAGCAGTAAGAATATATATAGAAGAACTTGAATCTGCAATACTTATTTTGCCAATTTTTAGCTGAAATAAGGAATGTAGTTGGATGTCCTCCATTCCAGTAGCTCTTAGCCCCAAGCCATTGAACATGCATAATTAACCACAAGCTTTCCATCAAACCCAAAATTCTGTAATTAGAATGAAAAGAATCAATTCACTTGGACTATAGAGAGTTTCTATAAATTTAAGAAATCACAAATATCTTGAGTGACAGCCCTTAGATTTGCAGTTTTTTTTTTGTCTAATGATCTAGAATAATGGCATCAGCAGTTAGAACAGTCTAGCATGTGACATTCAATTAGTGTCGTAATTCCTTTTCTGAGATGTGTATTAGTCCGGTTTTATTATCTTGCAAGATAGTCCGGCTTTATTATCATTGGTGTTTAATAATTGTTCATATCGAATCTATTTTAAAATTTAGAAGCATTAAATTTTTCTTATGTTTATATTGGATAAACTTTAGAAGTTAGAACCAACAAGCTTTTCTCAGATTTATCATTGATGTTTACTAAATTTTCATTTTTGCTATGTTTTAGAAGTTAGAATATTTAGATCAAAATTATTACTGATGTTACAGTTCTTCAATTATTGAAATATTAATAAAAACAATTATCCGCTTAAGCTTTTAAGCCTACCGTGTCATGCATTTTATAAACTCTAAGCAACCAAATTTGTTTTTCAATAAGTTAATTTATCTGATAGTTGGGATCTTCTAAACTTGTAATTTAGTTGCCACACTTTTTTTAAATAAGCATGAATTTCAAGAAACCCTTAGTCTTAGATTTGATAATGCCCCATCACAAAAACTAAATAAAGAAGTATAAGGCTAGGTTTTTTTTCTTCTTTTTATTATAAGATTCATAAATAACTTTATGTTACCATTATAATATTAATAATATGCATAATTTATGATTCTCATTTTGCTTAAATTTCGTGTAATACTTATAGACATATTTAATATAGAACCAAAATATGCAGGCACACATGTAATTCTACGAGAACAAGCCTTCACAAAGAGGACAAAAATTAGTTCTAAGGATTGGATGATTTCATTAGGTAAAATAATAAATAGGAATACCAATACGTGTTTGAAGAGAAAAAATGAGCATTTTAAGAATATCCTCTCTGGCTAATCCAAGAATAAAACTTGACATTTTAAACATCATTTAAAAAGGCATCTCAAAGGTAAGAAAATGTGACATAAAACTTCTATGGGCAACTGGAAAAAATAAGTATATGATGATGATGAACCTCATTTTGTTTTTATTATTTGCGGAGATTACCTATTTTCTAGTGTTGAACAACTTAGTCTTGGACATTTTATTAGTGCAATATGCTTCTAAGTTTAATAATTTAAGTTGCGGAAATACAAGCTATTATTGCTAGGTGTGTCAAGAAAGTAGATCATGTGAAGGAATTTTCACTAAAGCTCTTGATTAAATTTATCTTACCTCTAATAATTATACCTCTGTAGCATAAATGAGTACATTTGCATCATTACATATCATATTTATCATGAGTGCAGTTTGGTGAAGAAATTAATTGATTTTAGAGTTATGACGATGGGCTAGCAATAGCCAAGGAGATTTTTATTTTAGTTAGAAGAATATGTATGAGAAAATAATTATTATTATTTTGGATAATACACCATATAATGATACAATGGTACCTTCTCTTTGAAGAAGTTTAATGGCTAGGAAAATTATTACATGTAATAGTGCCTTCTTCAAACTCTTTGTAAACATTCTTAAATCTAATTGTGCAAGCCAATTTAAAGATGCTTGGTAATGTTATTGACAAACTTCGTAGTGTAATTAAGTTTATTAAAAAATCAAGAATAAAAAGACAAGTTTATGATGTGGTAGCAAAACAATATGGGCTTTACACAAACAAAATTTTGAAACAAGATGCTTGTGTGAGGCATAATTCAACTTATTGATGGTGGAGTTGCTTCTATTTTAAAAAGAAATGTACTTAAATTTACAGTACAGATAGACGTACATCATTGTATGCTTTATAATGAAGAATTGACCAATATAACGGTCTGTAAATGGTTCTTGATAGTTTTTATGTCATAGATGTATGTACTCTGGAATAAAATGTCCGAAAATAAATTTATACTTCAATGGGGTGTGAAAGGTTCACAGGAAGTTTCTAGAATTGAACTATGGTCTGTAGTTTCATGAATAACTTGGTCATTAACATGCTAAATTCCAACAGATTCTTCCTTCTTCCATTATTTTCAAGCTAAATTTTAAGAGGAGAAATTTAGATTTTCTTCCAAGTGTTTTGCATCTTTGCAAGACCAAATCTTTGATTTGAAAGCTTCAACGCACTGAATTTAGCAATGTCTCTTGAATTTTGAGTTCGTTTTCTTTTTCTAAAACGTTCTTTGCTATTCTTTTATTTTTCACCTTATATTTTTTGTGAAATTTTTTTATTTTTTTGATGAAATACTAATTAAGCATCTTAGATTAAATTTTCTGTGTTTATAACTCTTTTATCCATAAAATTAGAAAGCAAATCTTTTTATATTTGACATAGATTTATTTTAAAATCTAATACATTTTTTTAAGTATAATGTGTACATATTTTAATTTAATGTATCTACTTTAATTGATTTAAAAAATATTATTTTGAATCAACAAGCAAAATATTTTTATGTGAAATATTATTCATATATATCAAGATATAAATATATATTCTAGTGAGCAAAATTTACATCTCATTTGCAAATGGTGATGTAATTATCAATACTTTATAAATCACCTTAAATAATTTATTGCAAGATAATTTAAGCTTGCATTGTCCACAAAAAATTGTATTGTTATTTTTTAATCTAAATCATTCAATTTAGTAAAATTCATATTGTAATTAGATTGGGTTGTATTCACCTGTGTATGAGAGTATTTAGGTTGTAAGAAATTTTTTTAATTTAAGAAAGTGAGGTTTGAAAGAAAAATCTAGGATTTAGTGGATTTCTAACCCAAATGTTGGCTAACGTGAATGTAAGTTGGGTTGGTGTTCGGGCCGAACCACATAAAAATATTGTGTATGTTTTTTTCTTCTGCTTGCACTTACGTTACTTTATTATTTACTTGTATTTTTTTTTAAAATTGTGTGTCAGTTTATACTCTTGTCAATTAACATCAAAATTATATTAATTATTTAATTTAATCAAAAACTTTTTAAAACCCTAATTTAGCCCCTCAATTCACCTGCCTCAGCCCCAATGCCACTACATATGAATTTATTTTGGACTTCTAAATAGCTCTACAATTTATTAAGTATATAATGTGTGTTCAATTTTATTGTTTATAGTTAAATGGATAATGAATATTTTTCTATTTTGAGCTTTTCATTCTTATATAAAATTGAACTTTTGTAGCATTATCATGTTATATACATAAATGACACAAACAAGCGTTAACAGGTAATATTTAACATTTATAACTTTTTAAAAGCATTTTTTTTCTTAATAATTTTTTGTGCCTCCCACTCAACCAAAAAGTCTAGTAATATGTTTCTAAACTCTCAAGACTTTTATAAAAATCTTCTAAAAGAAAGTAGTCACATTATCCAACATCATAATATCCGAGGGCAATTATTTATTTTAAATGTTTCATACTTCTAAGATAAACATTCATAACTACTACTTTGTTGTGTGAATAAATTCACTTTACGATCTTAGCAAAAAAGATTTTGCTTTCATTCAAAATAAAGAAGTATATTTGTAATTTTGTAGCTCCACTTTTGAAAGTAATTTAAATGTTTTCTCATTTTGCTACAAAAAGATCATAAGCTGCTATGATATCATGTATAATTTCTCCTATAAATATCCTGTCTTATTCAAGATAAACATTCGGGTAGTACGTTCACCCCTTTTCATAAATGAACTTTAAAAATCTTCTAATCCAACCAAAAAGAATGCTACAACTAAAAAGAACTTTATCCACCCAATTATTAAAAAGCATAAGCTAATCTTAAATCTAACTTTAAATATTCCAACCATAACTATTTATCTAATTAAAATTATCATAATTGTTAATCTGATTTTAATTATTATACAGGATCAAGCTTATTATTAATTAAATTTAATTTTAAATAGTCAAATTGTTAATGTTAATATTTTTATCATACTTCTAAGATTATATAAAAGCATAAACCAATTAATATTTAAATTAATTTTATATATCCTTTTAAATTAGTTAATGCATCATTATCATTATTATTGTAATAAAAAGGTAGCCGTGCTTAATTGATGATTTTTTTATTTGAATTATTAATAGTGCATACTTTCAAGAATTGTATGATATGATTTTTTTAAATATGGCATGCATGAATTATTTTCTTGCTATAAAGTATGAGAAGTTTATTAAGGACATGTATGCAGTGGCTATTACTTGTGTTCAAACACAAGGTGGTTTGACCTAGTATGTTTTCTATTTCAATTGGATTACCTCAAGGATCAACTTTAAGTCCATATCCTTTTGCTTTAAGACATTTGCAAGAGGACATACCCTGGTGTATGCTTTTTGTTGATGATATTCTTCTTGTTGATAAGACTAGACAGCAAGTAGAAGGAAAACTTGAATTCTGGAGGTTAACCTTAGAGTCAAAAGGTTTCGTTTGAGTAGATCTAAAATTTAATACATGGTGTAATTTTAGTAATAATAGATCTAATTGTGGGATTGTGACTTTGGGTGATCAAGTCATTTAAAAGAGTGCACGTTTTAGATATCTCTAGTCTATCGTTCAAAGCGATGATGAAATATATGAGGATATTATTAGTAGAATTCAAGTTGGATGGTTGAAGTGAAGGAATGCATCGAGTCTGTAGAGTGATAGAAAAGTAGCCCTCAAACTTGAGGGAAAATTTTATAAAATGGTGGTGAGACCTGTAATGCTTTATGACGCAGAACGTTAGCTTTTAAAAGAGAAGCATAAAATTAAGTTAAGTGTTGCAGAGATGAGGATGCTCAAGTGGATGAGTGGATTTACACTTAGAGACAGAATGCGAGACAAGTATATATATGAAAAGGTTGGAGTAGTTCCAATGGCAGATAAGATTAAAGAGCATCGCCCTAGATGGTTTAGTCACGTAAAGCTTCGGCCTTCCGATGACCTAGTTAGGAGAAAAGATGTTATAGATCTGGCCTATGTTAAGAAAGGTAAAGGTAGACCTAAAAAGACTTAGTTAGAAAGTACTAGAAATGAATTATGTTTATTACATTTAAATGAGAATTTGACTCTTAATAGGACACAATAGAGAAATAGGATTCATGTGACCCCATGTAGTGGTATAAAGGCTTGTTGTTATTGTTGTACAAAGTATGGGAAGTTCTATTCATTCAATAGCATATTATTTTGTTGTAGATGGAATGATAAGCATGATCCTGCATTTTTAACTAAAATTATCATGGAACTAAAATTTGTGAATCCCTAGAGAGCTCCAGCAAAGACCATTATTATAGAACTAAAAATAACTAAAATGTGTCACGCATATACCACCTACATTGTACAGATCAATCATCAATTCATCTGGATTTGGAGAAAAGGCACTGTTGACGTAGACAAACTGCCAAAAGAAGTCACAAGTTATCATAAGAGCGCTAATGCAACAATAAACCGGCTAGCATTTTCCTAAAGAACGCCCTTACCAGAGTATCTCTATGAAGCTGACGCCGGAGAAATTCAATCACAGTAGAAAATTTGTTAGTTCCAGCAGTCTGACAAAAGGAAGCATGAAGCAAAAAAATCTATAGGTAAACCATTAAAGTTTGAACTTCCAAAGAAATTGTAATACAACAGAGCACTAGAATAATGACAATCAAGATTTAAAGCATCCAATACACACAAAAGTTCCAAAACTCCAACGGGAAGTATATGCATATCAGCAAAAACAGCAGGCGCTTCAAAATGAATTATGAAAAGCTACAGAACTGAGGTCTAGTAGATGAAAGATACTAAACATTGACGGCACTAATTAATAATAGCACATGCATTTGCAAATGTTAAGATAAAGCACAAAAATCAAGGTAAATTGCCAAAATAAGATTCTTAGAACTTGTTGGTTGTAAATATAGCGATAAAAACTTGTCAATAAAAAGATTCAAATATTAACTAGAGAGTTTAAAGCATTCTAGCATCATAAAGGTTCAGAAGTTCAAATTAAAGTGTACGGACAATATATATAGCATAGAAAAGGCAGACCGAGATCAATAATCCATGATTAGGTGCATGATCCATATATAACTCGACACAATTCCACACCGATGCATTAAAGGAAAAGAGTATATGAGGTTCTACCATAAACAAAATTGCTACTCTTCGCAATGAGTATCAAATTCCGACATAAATTCTGTTACAACTTGCAAGAAAAAAAGGTAACGGTTTTTTGTTTAACAAAGATGTGTTTGTTATACCGGTCCCTGTTGGACTGGTCCAGCCGGCCCCTTGCCAAGGGCTGGCTCATATGTACAAGAGGCAGACCCAGCTGGTCCGCCCTCTTATGAGTGCCGCCCTTGATGAGATGGGGCCCACTAATGATTCAAATTCAAACAAATTGGAGCTAGAGGAGGGGACGGCAAGGGCTTAGATGTAATTTGGCTTAAATGTTTAGTTGTATGCTTTAAGTAGGAAGGATTAGGGTTAGGGTTATGCTTGATTATTGTGGCTGAATTTGGAGTTTTGTTCTTGGTGTCTTGGGCCCTAGCTTCGTCTAGGGATTGGGAGAGATCGATCCTCCTCTCGAATTGAGGATCAATTGTATCTTGCTTTCTTTGTTCCATTAGTTCTATTCTTGCAATAAACTTACTGTTTTTCTCTGGTTTTCCATCAGTTTTGTGGAGTTTTCTCATTGTATTGTCTTTATTGTTAGGGTTTACTTGAGATCTTCAAGTATTTCCTAACAATGTTCCCCTTAGCTGTATTTAAATAATGAAAAAGAAAAAGTTTAAAAACTATATTTCCTGCGACAACATAAATAATTATGAAATATTGATCAAATTTCGTAAACTAGCATAGAAAACAGTGTCATGGGCATTCAAAGGCATATAATACAGTTAAGAATGATGCAGGCAGAGAGATCACAGAAATAAAGTGATGATCATACCAGTTTATATCTATTTAGTAAATGAGTTATCATATCTAAGCATTTAAAAGGTTAAACTGAAATTTTAAAATAAATAATGTAATTTAAAAACAGATTCGAACTTCCTTATCATTTCATTGCAAACATTTTGATCAAAACCATAGCAGGCCTTTAAGAGTTCTTTAGGAGAGATTTGAGTGAATGCCTAGGATCATGACAGATGATCAGCCAGCCCTGATAAATATAATAAAACTTCAGCCGAATCAAAAGGGGATTAACTATGATCGGAGTAGATCAGACTTGATTCCATATATTTAGCCTAATAATTATGAATGCCTAGATGTGAAATAAAAGGGAAAGAATGAGTCCAAGCAGCAAGATACCCTTGACAATTATGAGTGAGCACAATGGAGGAGAAAATCTTGCAGATGGCAGCGGCAAGGAAGGGCAAGAAATATTCTAGTTGGCAATGTTCATGGTCTACGGCTATAGCTATAATAAAGTAGCAGGGAAAGAAAGAGCCTGAGAAACCAGATGGTAGCAACAACTGTGAGCAAGCATGACGTAAGAGATTGCAAATGGCAGCAGCAAGGAAGGAGCAAGCAACATTTTAGAGGGTGAAGTAAGAAACTATCGTACATGTACTGTAGTAATTTATGAGGCAAATGCAATGGAGATGGAGGTAACAAATTAAAATCGAGGAGATTTGGAAAGCTATGCTCAATGTAGAAATCGCTAATTTTCATGTTCTTGTTATACAATTTGTTTTTTTTTTTTCACCTATTGAAATATACAAAGAATAAAGCCTTTACAATTTCATGGTATCATCTTAAATTAGTAATACCATTTCATTCATTATACTTGTATTAACTAAAGCTATCAATAGGTCATCTAATTGTTATATTTTCCCTAGAAATATGAATACTTACTATATACTGAAACAGCTTGGTAAAATAATATTTTGAGAGTTTCAGTTTTTATATTATAAAGTTTATTTTTAACATAGCAATAGCATTTTGTGCTGAAAACATTGCAAATATTAATTTGTTCAAGTTAGGTTAACAAACATTCCATTCGGACTATAATTATAACATTTTTCAAAAAATTAATGCTCACATAATACTCAACAAAAATGAATGAAAAAATAGTATAAATATTGTTAACCCAAATAGTTCGAATAAAGCTAATGATGATGATGATTGACTTTTCTAAAGAAGTATGCTCCATGGGTAAAGCGATTTTATGCATTAGTTCACTATAGGTGCATCTTATACTATTCAGACATCATTTTTTTCTTCTTTGAGTTGCTCTTGTTTTACAACTTGCATATGTGTATTTAATAAATTGTGAAATGATAGGCATATTTCCACAATATTTAGCATTAAACATCATCACCTATCTTTATAATTTTATAAGAGACATATTTGCATCCTCAACAAAAATCACAACACAATATATGTCGTGGAAAGTATGCAAGACAATACTTCTAGTTTCAAAGATTGCCTATTTTGTCTTCTTCTAAGTAAAATTTAAGACATTTATCTTTTAAACATGTGTTAACTAACATACATAAGATCTTTGTTAAGGAACTAATACTTTATAGCCCCTAATGTCATCAGGCAACATTGGAGTTTAGATCATCCACATATGATTTATGATTATGTTTATATCTTAGGACTTACAAGTCATACCAGTAATTATTTAGGTTATTTATTTAAGTAATTTTATGTCATTTGACTGCATGATCATTTTTTATTTTTCAAGATTATTTAGTCTATTTTATTGAATTTGTTAGCTTGTGATTGATGGTTCTTCTTAATAATTGTAGGTCCTAGAGACAAAATTATTTAAGGTTATATTGATGATGAATGAAATTCTCTGCCATAAATGTGAATGACTCCCTTTGTTTCAAATGGAGTAGAGAAGAGCCAATGGAATCATGCCAGCCTAGCCAATACCATTCTTAATTCTTCTTTCATTTTTCCGCTTTCTCTCAACCTCTATCTACTCCCTTTGTTACTTTGCTTCAATTTGATATCAAGAATTTTTAAGCTTTACCAAGCTGATATCAAAAGCATAATTTTGGATCATTCACATTCAGGAATAAGTTATTTTAACTAATGTTAATTTTATATCATTAAAATTTAGCAAATTCTTCTTCCCATAGCTGCAAGAAAGATAAACTATCCCACATCAATCATTCCTCTCATCTCTTGCACTCCATTATTTTTTTCTACTCCCAAACACCAACTCAAGATGTCTTTCTGGCTGCCGAGAAACCCAACTAAGAAGCCAATCCAACGAAAATCTATTCTTACGTGCATGTATTTTACAAATACATATGGAAACTCATTTCTTCTAAAATAAACCTAATTTCTCTCTCGAAAAGCTCGTCATCGCCTTTTTTTTCCAATAATCGCCTTTCCATTTCAAAATCCAAAATAAACCATTTTACCATTTAAATCCACAAACATCAAATTTAAATCAAAATAATCAATTTCTATCTCCAACAACTCCTCATCACCTAGCTTTTTTCATGTAATCTCCTTACCATTTAAAACTCCAAAACAACAACAACAACATCAAGCCTTTATCCCACTATGTGGGGTCGGCTACATGAATCCTTTTTCTCCATTGTGTCATGTTAAAAGTTAAAATTTCATTTAAATCTAATAAATAAAGGTCATTTCTAATATTTTCTAACCAAGTCATTTTAGGTCTATCTCTATTTTTCTTAACATAAGTCAAATCTAATACATCTATTTTCCTAACCGGGTCATCAGAAGGCCGCCGTTTTATGTGACCAAACCATCTAAGCAACTCTCTATAATCTTATCTTCCACTGGAGCTACTCCAACCTTTTCCAAGTATATGCACATTTCGTATCCTATCTCTAAGAGTAAAGCCACTCATCCACCTGAGCATCCTTATCTCTGCAACACTTAACTTATTATTATGCTTCTCTTTTAATGGCCAACATTCTGCATCATAAAGCATTGTGATAGAAAATACTTGAGTTCGCAAGTAACCCTAAGGGAAATACTTGAGTTCGCAAGCAAACCTAATAGAAATTGGTGAAAACAACGAGAAATCTTGCTGATTTCAGAGAGAAATCAACAAGACGAAGCAGAAATTTCAAAAAAACTAGAAAGAAACACAAGGAAACTTCTTCTATTCAATCCAAGAACAAGAAAAGCAATACAAGATACAAGTTTCTTCGATTCGAGAAGAAGAAACAACTTTCCAATCTCTAGCAAAGCCTAGAGCCCAAGAAGTACAAACCCTAGATCTCCAATCTCTTCCAAATTCAAGATGAAAAGCAAACCCCAACCAAAAAGACTAATTAAAGCCAAAGGACTCTTACAAAAAGACTAAACAGCCCTTAATTCAAACTTTCCCTCCTAAACAACGATTATATTAAGCAATTGGGCCCACTAGGGCATCCGCCCCCCTCCCACTACAGGAAAACAATGAAATACCTGCGGAATTTCCGGCGAAAATATTGTCGCCGGAACCAGCGACGGCATTTCCGGCGGATTGGTCCGCCGGTAAGTTTACGTCGTATTTTCCGGTGAAAATACCGTCGGTATATTTCCGGCGGCCAAACCGCCAGAGGTTCGACGGTTTTTTCAATATACCGACGCATATTCCGCCGGTAATATCCGGCGGATATTCCGGCGGATGTACCGCTGGTTAATTAAAACCCGACGACGTATTACCGGCAGATAATCCGCCGGTAATACGTCCGGCGGAAAATCCGCCGGAAAAGCCGCCGGTAATCTAAATATATCGAGCCCGAGCCCTCGACTTCGGCTCATTCTGTTTAGGGCTCCGCTTCCTGACGACGCGCGCGCCAGCCGCGATCTCCGTCGACGACCTCCCTACCTCTCTCGATCGAGCTCGTCGACGACCTAGCCCTTGAATTCCGTCGACGACCTCCCTCCCTCGCTCGCTACGTGCCTCGCTCGGTCGCTCGCGCGAGATCGTCCGTCGACGACGAACGGCGTGATTTGTAGGTAACTGACTTCTCCTTTTCGCATTTCTACAAAGTTTTTGCTAGGTTTAGTCATGGATGTTCTCACTAGACATTTGCAAGAGAATGTAAATTGGTGTATGCTTTTTATTGATGATATTCTTCTTGTTGATAAGATCACTAGAGAGGGAGTTGAAGGTAAACTTGATTTATGTATTTTTTTTGTTTATGTATGCTTTTTGTTGATGAGTTGGGGTGTGTTGATAAGATCACTAGAGAGGTAGTTGAAGGTAAACAAGATTGTGCGAATTATAGAAGAACTAAGTTAATGTGTCATACTCTAAAACTGTGAGAGTGAGTTAAGGAGCGTAGGTTGTGGTGTGATGCTAATGTTTCTCAAAATTAATTTAGATTCATGCTAGATAGGTCTACCTTAGAGTCTAAAGGTTTTCGCATGAGTAGATCTAAAATAGAATATATGGAGTGCAATTTTAGTCGTAATAGAGCTAGTGAGTGGATTGTCACATTGGATGATCAAGTCATTAATAAGAATACACATTTTAGATATCTTGGATTTATTATTTAGAGTGATGGTGAAATAGATGGGGATATTATCAACAGAATTTATGTTGGATGGTTGAAGTGGAGGAATGCATCGGGTTTATTGTGTGATAGAAAAGTACCCCTCAAACTTAAGGGAAAATTCTATTGTCCGGTACCGATCGGTACCGAGCGGTACCGATACTACTGTCGGTACCGAGTGGTACCGCCCTCGGTACCAAGCTCGGTACCGCGCGCTTAATGATGTGAAAAGGACCTGTAATGCTTTATGGTGCCGAATGTTGGCTAATAAAAGATTAGCATAATTCTAAGTTAAGCGTTGCAGAAATGAGGATGCTCAGGTGGATGAGTGGTTCTACCCTTAGTATCAAATGTAAATCATATTTATTCTCTCTATATTTCTCCATCAAACCTAGATAGGACTACCTTGCTATCTTTTTATAAATGGTATGTAACTATTTTGGCAAGTAATCGTAACTTATATCCTTATTGTCAATATTATATGTAGGCTATTTATTATGGATATCAGAACTCAAAGAAGTTGGATGTATAATCGATTGACGCAAGGACGGAAGACATTAACTGATGAGTTCATTAGAGGGGTGCATTTTTTTATTCAGACAGCTTCTCAACTACCCAGCTTCATCTCAGATGGGAAGTTTCGTTGCCCATGTTCTAAACATAAAAATCAGGTGCACCTTAGCCCAGATGACGTAACTGTTAATCTATATCGTCGAGGTTTCATGCCAGATTACTGGTATTGGACTTCTCATGGTGAGTACGAACCACATTTGGATTCTCGATGCTGCACATCGACAAGTGCTACTAGAGATGATGAAGAGAATATCATACCTAATCTTGAGAACTTAATTCATGATGCAAGTGGAGCACAATTTGAGTAATATACAGAAGAGTCATCGAATAAAGAAGCACAATATTTTTATGATTTATTGCATGCTTCCCAACAACCAATATGGTCAGGTTGCACCACTCACTCAGAGTTATCCATTGCTCTTAAGATATTAAGTATCAAGGCAGAATATAATGTCCCCCGTGATTGCTTTAATCAATTTATTGGACCGCTTAAAAAAACCAATCCAGCAGATAACATAATTCCCACAGATTTATATCGGACTAAGAAGTTGGTTTCGAAGCTTGGTTTGACATACAAAAAGATAGATTGTTGTGTCAACGGTTGCATGTTATTCTACAAAGATTTCCAATCAGAGATTGCATGCCATCATTGCAACGCACCGAGATTTAAACAAAAATCTATCATGAAAAGAAAGCTAAAGGATGTAGCAGCTAGCATGTTATTTTACTTACCCATTATTCCTAGACTGCAACGATTATATACATCAATGAGATCTGCTGAACATATGAGATGGCATAAAGAACATATCTCACAGGAAGGGTTTATTACACATCCATCAGAAGCAGATGCCTGGAAACATTTTGATCGTGCATATCCCACATTCGCCTCAGAATCAAGAAATATAAGATTAGGTTTATGCGCAGATGGTTTCACTCCATTTAGCCAGTCTGCTTCACCTTACTCATGTTGGCCCGTCATACTCACACCATATAATCTTCCACCAGAGATGTGTATGACTACTCCTTATATGTTTCTGACGCTTATCATTCCAGGACCACATAATCCAAAAGCAAAGATCGATGTTTTCTTGCAACCGTTAATTGATGATTTAAATCTATTATGGGAAGAGGGAATAAGTACATATGACATCTCCACCAAACAGAACTTCATTATGAGGGCAGCATTACTTTGGACAATTGGTGATTTTCCCGCATACGGTATGCTCTCAGGTTGGAACACTTCTGGAAAATTAGCTTGTCCACTTTGCATGGAAAATACAGTCATTCACTTTAAAGCACGGAGGAAAGAACACCTGGTTTGACTGTCATCGCATGTTCTTACCTACTGATCATCCTTTCAGGCGAAAGAAGGATAGTTTTGTCAAGAATAAAATGGTAATGTCGCTGCCTCCTCCTAGATTAACTAGTGAAGAAATATTTGAAAGAGTCAGCTCCAGCCCCACAGTAGTGGAATCTCTATCATTAGCTGATTACAAATTGTCAGGATATGGTGTCAACCACAATTGGACTAAGAAAAGTATTTTTTGGACATTACCATATTGGAGGACAAACTTGATCAGACATAACTTAGATGTGATGCATATAGAGAAAAATGTCTTTGATAATATATTCAATACAGTATGGATATCAAAGATAAATCCAAAGACAACATAAAAACAAGGATGGACTTAAAAGAGATTTGTAGGAGAAAAGCATTAGAAATGAGGGATGGTGGAAGTGGAAAATATTTCAAACCAAAAGCTCCATTCACTTTGACTTTAGAACAGAGGCGTGCTGTTTGTGAATGGGTGAAGAGTTTACGTGTACCTGATGGATATTCTTCAAATCTAAGCAGATGTGTTGACATTAGAACTGGGAGATTATTTGATATGAAGAGTCATGACTGTCATATCTTCATGCAATGTCTGTTGCCAACTGCCTTTAGTTATCTGTCGGATCAAATTTTGAAGCCCTTGATCGAGCTGAGTATCTTCTTCAAAAATTTATGCTCTTCAAAATTAAATATAGAGCAACTTATTCTTATGGAGCAGCATATCCCATTTATTCTGTGTAAACTTGAGAAGATATTTCCTCCAGCTTTCTTTGACTCTATGGAGCATCTACCATTATATTTACCATATGAAGCTAGAGTCGGTGGACCAGTTCAGTATCGATGGATGTATCCTTTTGAGAGATACTTAAATAAACTTAAGAAGACTGCTAAGAACAAAGCGCATCCTGAAGGCTCAATATGCGAAGCATATTTAATGTACGAGACAACTCAGTTCTGCTCGTATTACTTTGAAACAAGGTCACAATCAAGTCAGAGCACTGCACCTGAAAAAGTGAGTCAATAATCAAATTTATCTGTTTTCAACGGCAGTGGTGAACCCGTAGGCGCTAGTACCATGCGCTATTTGACTGATAAAGAGATGCGAGTTGCCACTTTATATGTCTTGCTTAACTGTGATGAAGTTGAGCCATATCTCGAGTAAGTTTGAATAAGCATGCTCATAAATTTGTTATTCACACTTTAATTAAATCTAAACCTTAATGTTTACAGGAGTTTTATTGATGGATTGAATACAACAGAACAAGCAGAAGTCCAGAAGATAGTGGAAACACATTTTCCTATTTGGTTTAAAAATGCGGTACATATTTCGACAATTCATTTCAATTAATATATCTTTATTTAATTATTAAGCATACTAATGACATACTTTATCTAATAACTAGGTCCACGCTGAAGGTAGTAATTTGCAATATCATGGACTACTTGATCTAGCTTGGGGACCAAATAGATCGGTAAAGTGTTATCAAAATTTCTTAGTTAATGGTTATAAATTCCAAACAAAATATTGGTGTGAAGATAGAAAAACAGATAATTCTGGTGTATGTGTTAGAGGTAATACCCATACAGGTGATGAGTCTGAGTATTACGGGGTATTAGAAGAAATATTACAGTTGGAATATCCTGGTGTTGGGAATAATGTGTATATATTCAATTGTGAGTGGTTTGATCCAGTAAAGAATAAAGGTACAAGAATACATCCTTTGTATGGTATAACAGAAGTCAAACGGGGTAGAAAATATTCAAAGTATGACCCATTCATCATTGCTAGTCAGACGCACCAAGTTTATTTTGCTAACTACCCGAGTAGAGTACGAGGTAAACAAGATTGGCTCGTAGTTATGAAGACCAAACTCAGGGGAGTTATTGAAAAGACTACTTCAATACCACCAGCACATCAAGAAGAGTTTATGTCAAACATACAAGATGTTTCTAACGATGTGGACGATCAAATTATAACTACTGAGAGTGAGTTGCAGTTAGAGGAAGTGGATTTAAATATAGAGGACATTCATGACGAGTCTGACAGTGGTACAGAAGTTTCATCATATGAAAGTGAATCAACATAAGGTAAATGAATTTGGACTAAGTATAAAATTTCTGTATTTCTATTTACTTATTTATTGTGTTATTTTATATTTAAAAGTTTTTTGTATTTGCATTTATTTAATTCCTGCGATATTTTATACATTTTTTGGCATAATATCTGTTATTAATATTTTTCAATATTTGTGCAGATGGCTTCAGGTGATGACCGTCAGAGAGGACTGATCAAGAATATATTTGGTAGGCGCAGTAAGAAGGCTGCTGTTAGCAGGCCTGCACGTACTGAGGGCACCTCTTCATCTCAGCCTGCTACTCAGAGTCAGCCTAGCCCGATTTTACCTACTCCTGTAGCCAGTAGCCCACAGTTCTACTCACCAGACCCACACTTACATTCACCAGACCTTACACAGACCACTCCTTTCTACCCCTATTACCCACCCCCACCTTATTATGGTGCACATCCTTCATATCTGTCATATGTCCCACCACCACCTCAGCCCGCTACAGCACCACCTCAGCCCGCTACAGCCGGACCTTCCTGCCCAGCTGCAGCAGTGGAGGCAACAGAGGGTCGCATGTTGATTGAACCTGACGGTGACACGTAAGTACTAATTTTATTTCAGTCATGTAAATAGAATTGAATTAATTTTTTTGACTAACATATTGCTTTCAGGTTTCATCCGTCAAAAGATCCTACGCATAAAATCCGGGACATAATACGGAGCAGATACGATGCTCCCTATATTTCTTGGAAGAAAGTCCCAAAAGAAGTTCGGGACATGTGGTTTAGAGAGTTTGAGGTATGTTTTATTATATCTAATATATATAAACCAAAAATAAATAATTATTCATTCTTGTATGTGTTTAATTGCAGAAAAATTTTTGTTGGCTTCCCCAACATAATGATAAAATCAGAAAGAACTTTGAGAAGCGTGGCTCGACTCGTATGCGAGACATGTTTACTGATATTAGAAAGAGGCCAGCGACCTCTCTGAATTGGCGAGGGTGTATGGGCAGAGTTGAGTAGTGCTTGGGGAAGCCCAGATTATACCAGAAGAAGAGATCAAAATAGACAGAACAGAGCTTCTGATGTTTGGGGCTTGGGTAGTTCCCTTCATACAGGTGGTTCTGTTCCTCATACTGAGCACAGAAGACGTTTGGTAAGAAATTTTAAAATTTTTTAATAATTTACTTTATTTAGAATACTAATATATGTCTATTACAGAAACAAGTGCTGGGTAGAGAACCGACTCCTGTTGAATTGCATAGTCATACCCACAAGCGGCAGGAGGACCAGCAATGGATTGACGAGCGTGCTAGGAGAGCCTATATAAGTATATGTTAATTTTGGTGATATTATGTGTAAATAGCATAACTTTTTATTAACTTTCATAGGAGGACTATACACGGCTTCGAGAGAGTCAGGCTGCAGCAGGAGAAGGTTCTTCTGTTGGATCAACAGACTATTCTGACTACCGCACTTGGTCGCAAGCGGTAGGAGGAATGCAGCATGGCAGAGTATATGGGTTAGGCTCGCAGGCCTATGCATATGAAGGGCAGTCATCTAGTGGGGGTAGTTTTTCATCGAGTACCCAGGAATCTTTATATACCCAACAGATAGCTCCCTCACAGCTGAGCTAGAACAGGTACGGAAAGCCCAAGCTGATTGGCAGATGCAAATGCAGCAGCAGCAGATGCAGATACAGCAGCAGCAAGCTCAAATGTTAGAAGAAATGAGAAAGATGAGTGAGCAGATGAGTAGTGGTAGAAGTACAGCTGAGGATGAAACTGAATCAGAGTAGACATTATTAACTGATGTGGACATATGTTTTTATGTGTTTTTTGGACAAATTGATCTATTTGCTGTTTAAACATGTTTAGTTATTTGTTTATGACACTTTCCTTATATATGTTTATTTATACATGTTTAAGTTTTCCTTATCTCGTTGATGCTCTTCTGGTTTGTGTAATTGTTGATTTTGTGGAATATATATGTTGTTGCAATTTTTTGTATGCAGGTTTAAATGTGGAAATCACTTTTTAAAGTGAGGAAGGTTTTTTTTTTTTGCTGCTACAGGTTTCCGGCGGATTATCCGCCGGTAACCTTGACGGAAATTCGATATGACGAAATTTCCGGCGGCTTATGCGACGGAAACGCCGGCGGATATTTCGACGGTAATATCCGACGGTAATCCTAGGCATCGCTTTTTATTGCGACGGAATATCCGCCGGATTTTCCGGCGGTACTTGTCCGCCGGTATTTCCGGCGGTTATTACGCCGGAACACTGCCACAGAAAAGGCGTCGGTTTGTCAAATATATCCGCCGGTTATCCGCCGGAAAGGCCGCCGGAAATATTTCCGGCGAAAACAAAGCGACGGAAGTTTTTTTCCGACGCGCGTTTTACCGTCGGATCAATTTCCGCCGGTTATCCGCCGGAAACCGATAATTTCCGTCGCATTTTTTGCTTTACCGGCGGATTCTGTCCGCCGGTAATAGCTGTTTTTCCTGTAGTGTCCCCATGGTTCCGCCCCCCACCTGGCCTGGGCCGCCTGCTGTAGCAAAGAACCGGTCCAAGTTGGACCGGTTCAGCAGGCCCCTCCTGGGCCGGCCTAACATTACTCCCCTCCCAAAGACTCACCTTGTCCTCAAGGTGAAAGGAAGGAAATTGGAGCCTCACTCTCTCATATGACTCCCAAGTGGCATCGAAATCAGGAAGGTCCCTCCATCTGATAAGCACGTCTTTGTTTCCCTTTTTATCGAATCTAACTCCCCCCAACTCCAGTGGTTCTAAGACCACTTCCAAGTCCACTGTCAGTGTAATTGGCAACCCTGCACAAACTGCATGCTCCCCTAGAGCTCTTCTCAACTGTGATACATGAAAAACTGGGTGTATGGTGGCAGATGGGGGTAACTTCAAACGATACACCACTGCTCCGATCTTGTCCAAAATCTCGTAAGGGCCAAAGTACCTCGAAGCCAATTTCTCGTTTCTCCTGTTGGCAACTAATTTCTGCCTGTAGGGCCTTGGTTTCAAGAATACTTTTCCCCCCAACTTCAAATTGTATGTCCCTCCTATGTCAATCTGTCTGCTTCTTCATGATTTGTTGTGTCCTAGATAAATGTTTCTTCAATTCCTCCAACACCTTATCCCTTTCCTCTAAGTACTGTTCAACTGAATAAACTGGTGTGCTCCCCCTCCCAAAATGCACTTAGTATGAGGGGTCTCTTCCATACAGTATTTTAAAAGGAGTCATCTGAGATGCAAAATGGTACGAAGTATTGTACCATTACTCGGCCCATGCTAACCGTTTAGCCCACATCCGTGGCTTTTCAAAAATAAAACACCTCAAATAAGTCTCCAAGATTTGATTCACCACCTATGTTTGACCGTCTGTTTGCGGATGATAGGCAGTACTTCTCTTAAGAACAGTGCCCTGCAACCTGAACAGCTCCCTCCAAAACTGACTGAGGAAGACTTTGTCTCGATCAGACACAATCGACTCAGGAATCCCATGCAGTCGAACCACCTCCCTGATGAATGCTTCTGCCACTATCACTACGGTGTAGGGATGTCGTAAGAGGATGAAATGTGCATACTTACTAAGTCTATCAACCACCACCATGATGACTATGAATCCTTCTGATCGTGGTAGGTCGTCTATGAAATCCATGGACACTTCCTCCCATACTATGTTTGGAAGTGCCAAGGGTTGTAATAGTCCTCCTGGAGCCATTGCCATATATTTGTTTCTCTGGCACACTTCGCACCTCGCCACCATCTCCTCAACATCTTTATACATCCCCTTCCAGTAAATCTTAGATGCCAGCCTTCTATAGGTCTTATGTACTCCTGAATGACCTCCAACTGCACTGCCGTGGAACTCCTGTAACAAGTGAGGAATATGTATGGAAGTTCATGGTATCACAAACCTCCCTTGATGCAACAGCCTCTCCCCCTCAATATAGTAACCAGAATGGCTACTATTATCTTTCATCAAATCCTCCCTGATCTTTCTCAACTCTTCATTATGCATGCTTTCTTTCTTGATGGCCCCCCAGTCTAACATCAGTGGTACTGAAACAGCCAACTCCTAAAGTTCCCCAACACATCTGGATAAGGCATCGGCTGCCTTATTTTCCACCCCAGACTTGTACTGGATCTCAAAATCATAGCCTAAGAGTTTGGACAACCATCTCTGATGCTCCTCGGTCACTACCCTTTGCTCCAACAGGTACTTCAAGCTCCTCTGATCCGTTCAGACAATGAAATGCCTACCCAAAAGGTAAGGGCGCCATTTCGGAATAGCCAAGCCAATGGCCATCAACTCTCTCTCTCTCATACACCGACATCAATCTAGCCCTAGTTGACAGCACTTGATTGAAGTATGCTATAGGTCTGTGATTATGCATCAACACTGCGCCCAATCCATACTCTGATGCATCGGTCTCCACTACAAAGATCTGGCTGAAGTCCGGAAGAGCTAAAACTGGGACTGTCGTCATGCCTTTCTTCAATCTCTCAAAAGCCTGGGTTGCTGCCTCTCCCCACAAAAACCTCTCCTTCTTCAGTTGCTCGGTCAAGGGCCAAGCTATGGAACTGTACCCCCTCACAAATCTCCTATAGTAACCAGTCAGTCCTAGGAAACCCTCAACTCCCTTATGTTCCTAGGCATAGGCCATTTCTACATTACCTCAATTTTTGTTTGATCAGCCGCCACTCCCTCCTGGTACACTACATGTCCCAAGTACTCCACGCTAGAATGGGCGAAGTTGCACTTCTTTAGGTTAGCCCTCAGCTGATGCTCCTGTAAAACTTTCAGAACCTCCTTCAAGTGCTCCAGATGCTCCTCCTCCGTTTTGATGTACACTAGAATGTCATCAAAAAATACCAGAATAAACTTCCTGAGGTACTGTCGGAATACCCTATTCATCAAAGACTGGAAAGTAGCAGGGACGTTAATGAGCCTAAATGGCATCACCAAGAACTCGTAGTGCCCCTCGTGCGTCCTAAAGGCCGTCTTCTGAATATCCTCCTCTTTCATCCTGATTTGATGGTAGCCTGACTTCAAGTCCATCTTAGCAAACAGCTCTGGTCCATACAGCTCATCCAGTAGTTCATCGATCACCGGGATGGGGAATTTATCCAGCACAGTCTCTTTATTCAACGCCCTATAATCCACACAAAATCTCTAGCTCCCATCCTTCTTTTTGACCAGTAAGACTGGACTAGAGAAAGGACTCACACTTGGTCTGACGATCCCTGCTTCCAACATCTCCCTAATCATCTTAATCTCATCCTTCTGAAATTGGGGGTAGCGATAGGGCCACACACTAATCGGTGACACCCCCTCTTTCAAAAGGATTGCATGCACCTACTCTCTAGGTGGTGGTAAACCTTGAGGTGGCTGGAACACCTCACTGAACTACTGTATGAGTGGTTGTACTGCAAGAGGAATGTCTCCATCTTCCCCTACACTGACCCTCTCCAAGCGTTGCAATTCCATCAAATATCCACCTCCCACCTCCTGTATGGTTCAGCTCATGGATTTGAGAGATACTCCTGCTCTAAACAGCCCTGCATCGCCCTGGATCACCATCCTCCTTCCTCCCACCACTATTTCCATCCTCAGTGCTTCTCAATTGACCTTGGTCTCCCCCAAGGTCTGCAGCTATTTCATCCCCAGGATGACATCAGTACTCCCCAACTCCAAGGGAAGAAAGTCCTCCCTCACCTGGATCCCCTGAATGGCAACACCACTCCCTTACACACTCCTCTGCCCATTTTCACCTTTCCTGTGCTCATCATCACCCCATAGCCTCCTGTATCCACTAATTTCACCCCTAGCAAATCCACAATCTGGGTGGAGATGAAATTGTGGGTTGCCCCACTATCTAACAACATTACCACCTCTCTATCAGCTCTCTCCCTTCACTTTCACAGTGTGATTCGGAGTGAACCCCACCACTGAGTTTAGGGAGACTCTGTCACATCAAGATGCAACTTCTCCTCTTCCTCCCTCTCTAACCCACTCCCACCTCCCTATTCAGCTTCCTTATCATCACAGACTGTGAGAACCTGAAGAGTTCGATTCTTACACCTATGCCCCGGCATGTACTTCTCATCACATCTAAAACACAACCATTTTGTTCTCTTCTCATGTATCTCCTTCTCAGTCAGCCTTTTGAAATTTCCTCCATTTCCCCCTCCTCCAACTCTCTCCTTGGGCACTTCCTTCAGACTCCCTGGCGTTGGCCCCTTGGGAGCTAAGAAGGTGGTGGTCATCCTGTACGACCCCCCCAAGTTGCTCCCCGTAGCCCCTCTCTCCAGCTGCTTCTGATCCTCCACCAACTGGGCTAGCTCCATGGCCTCCCCCAGGTCTCTTGGCCTCATCACCCTAATCGCTGCCCGTATATCTCTGATTTAAGCCCTTTCATAAAGTTCCCCTCAAGCACTGTCTCAGAGAGTCGGTCTAATCTGCTGGCCAAGTACTCGAACCTGTCACGGTATTTTGCTACGTTCCCCTCTTGTGTCAAGGTAAAGAATTGCTCATAGAAGTCTCCTCCCCTACCAATTTGAAAACGTTCTAGTAAGCAACTCCCTCCAGCTCCTAATGGGTTGCCTCATGTCACGCCATTGGTACCATGCCAGTGCCTTCCCCTCCAAACATAATCTTGGCGCTGCTAGCTTCTCTTCCTCTATCAACTCGTTGACGGAGAAATATCGTTCCACCTTGTAAATCCAACCATGGCCATCCTCTCCCTCAAAGATGGGCATCTTCAGCTTCCTCACCTTCGAGTCACCCCCGTTGCCCCTGAATCCTCCATATCCTCCCATTCCGCGAAGAGGAGGTGCTCCCCAGTTGTCACGATCTTCCCTCCGACAATCATACCCAACCCCTTCATCAATTTCCCCTCTTCTTCTTTCAAATTCAGCACCTCTGCGGTAGAAATCATTCCTTCTCCCTACAAAATTAGCAGCCTTTCTTTCGAAACCAGTGCTCATTTCCTCCCTAGAAAGTGGTTCTAAAGGAGGCATTCCATCTTCACCCTCCAAGATCTCCACTTCTGGATTTTCCTTTCCCCTAAACATATTAGGGTTTCCACCTCTTCCATAGCCGCCGATGGTTTTCCTTGCTTCCGATGTCACCGGATTGGTCCTCACCTCTAGTAATTTCTTCAACATCTCTTCCATCACGGCGAGCTTCCCTTCCATCATTTCATTATTAGATGAAATTTGATTTTGAAAATCAGAAAATTTTTCCTCCAAATCTGATTTTAGTTGCTCAATTTCTCCTTCCAAAACTTCAGCCTTCTTCCTGGCCATAACTCCTCCCAAGATTTACAGGAAGATCTTCCAGATGAACTTTCTTCACTGAAATTTCAGAATTTCAGCCGCCAATGGTCCCAAGACAACGCTCTGATACCAATTTGATAGAAAATACTTGAGTTCGCAAGTAACCCTAAGGGAAATACTTGGGTTCACAAGCAAACCTAATAGAAATTGGTGAAAACAACGGGAAATCTTGAGAGAAATCATCAAGACGAAGCAAAAATTTCAAAAAAAATGGAAAGAAACACAAGGAAACTTCTTCTATTCAATCCACGAATAAAAAAAGCAATACAAGATACTTCTTCGATTCGAGAGGAAGAAACAACTCTCCAATCTCTAGCAAAGCCTAGAGCCCAAGAAGTACAAACCCTAGATCTCCAATCTCTTCCAAATTCAAGATGAAAAGCAAACCCCAACCAAAAAGACTAATTAAAGCCAAAGGACTCTTACAAAAAGACTAAACAGCCCTTAATTCAAACTTTTCCTCCTAAATAGCGATTATATTAAGCAATTGGGCCCACTAGGGCATCCGCCCCCTTCGCCTTGGTTCCGCCCCCCACCTCGCCTGGGCCGCCTGCTGTAGCAGAGAACCGGTCCAGGTTGGTCCTTGATGTAATTCAACTGAAATAGGAAAATACTTGGTCAAACCACCTTGTGTCTGAACACAAGTAACATCTCCTACATACATATTCTTAATGACTTGAATATAAGCATTATTAACACCTTTCGTTTCTAGAACTCTCCATAGCACTTCTCTTGGAGCTTTATCATATGCTTTCTCTAAATCAATAAATATCATATGTAGATCCTCCTTATTCTCTTTATACTTCTCCATCAAACCTCTCAATAAAATTCCAAAACAACACCTCATTTAAATTCACAATCATTCTCAATAAGATTGTCAAACATCAAATTTAAATTTAAAACTCAAACAACCTCAACATTCAATGGCTCCCACCAGATTCCTTCTAACAGTATGCCTTCCCTTATTCTATATGAATCAAAAACTAATTGGCCCACTTCATAAACATGAGAAGTAAACTATCCCTCTCTCTTGCATGAATCATTATACACCCGCTCTTGCATATTGCAACGCATCCTAGAGCATAATCATTACAAAAAACATAGAAGAGAAAAATTGAAAAGGACAAAAAAGTTGGTTTCTCTTTTCATTCACGAAAGGCATATATTCATTTATGTCCATCACTCATTTCTTAAGGGATTCAAATCTCTTTCCCAAGAACTTAATTAAAGTTAATGGTTTGATTATGTTCGGCCATTAATGTAATTGATTCCAATTAAAAAATTGGATTAAGTTTGATGCAAATTGACAAATCCTGTATCATGCATAGTCCTAAACATTAGAAGCCTTCACATAAAAAAAATTTGAATCCTATTGCATGTCCTCAATTTATTATCATTAAAATGAAAGTATTTTTCAAAGGGTTACATTTGCCGTCAATTTAAGGATCTACTTGATTTTGTTCTAACCTTGTCACCTACACGAAGTTAAATGATGATTATAAAATTAGATCTACGTATGAAATCACATTCTAACGTTAGCATGGTAACATGATCATAGCATTTCAAATGAGTTGCAAAACCTATTAAGCATATAAGGTTGATCATGTTAAAAGACATCTTCCACCTCGCCAATATCAACATAAAAATTGAAAAGGATAATCGTGATTCAAAATATATTGAATGTGACTTATGTCTTTACTTTTGATGGCTGACAAAATTTCAGTGTTTTATTGTTGACCTCATTTTTGTATGAGATCAGTAGGACCAATCCAGACCTTAGGTTTTTTTCCCAATCCTTAGGATCAATCTTAACCCTAGGATCAATCTGATCTTAGATCAATCCAGACCTTAAGATCAATTCAAATTCAAATCAATTCTGACCCTAGATCAATACAATTTAAGACAAATCTAGATTCCAGGATTCTCCTAGACTTCAAACCCTAGGATCTATTCTAGACCCTAGGATTCTACCTGACTAGATCATATGATCCTCTTAGACCCTAGGATTCTCCTGGATCTATCTAGAGCTTAGGATTCTTCTAGATCCTAAGACTATTCTAAATCCCAGGCCCTAGGACTTCCAAACCTTAAGATCCTCCTAGAAATCAAACCTTAGGATCTACTCTAGATCATAAGATCCTTCTAGATCTTGAATCTTAGGATTCCTAGACCTTAGGATTCTTCTAGATTATAGGATTTTTCCAGACCCCAGATCCTAGGATTTCCCTAGGACTTCTAGATTCCAGGACCTTTCCAGACTCCAGTCCCTAGGATCTATTCTAGACCCTAGGATTTCCTTAAACTGTTTTGGACCCTAGGACCTATTCTAAACCCTAGGATTCTTCTAGATCAATCCAAGCTTCAATTCAATCTAGAATTAATTCAAATCCAATCATTCAAACTCAAAATCCAGCTTTAAACCAGATTTCCAGACTCAATTTCAAAGGCCAAAGGTCTAAGTCCTGAAAGCCTTTTCCAGTGAATCTTTGAACATTTCAAAACCCTATGAAATGACCTCTGATTCAGGATCTGTCAGTTCCACACTGATGTGATATGTCTCTAGAGGCAATCCTCCAAATTTGAGCTCATTCTGAGATCTCTAACCCCAGAAACTGAATTGAAATCCAAAGGCTGTAAAACCTTCAAATATTTACAGTCTATGCCACTGGACTTGCCACCCAGTGGATTTTGACCATGGAGCTTTCTCCAAAGCCTCCAATCACCTCCAGACCCTTGAATATGACTTATTGAGCATTAAACTGTATTTTGTTGGATTCAATTTGACCCCCAGTTGACCAGGGGTCAAAATGACCAAAATACCCCTATGGGGTGTGAATAGTCACTTTGGTCAAATGAGCTCCAAATCAAATGCAGTCACTTCCAACAAGTTTCAAATGTCAAACCAAATCCATTGAACCCAGAACCAGCCCCTGGGTCAACCTGGTTGACCAAGTCAGCCTAGTTGACCTAGAAGGCCCCTTTAGGGTCAAAACAGGTCATTCTGACCAAATGACCTCTCCAGACCTTGGGACCACCTCTATTGGTCTCCAAATGTCATTTCAAATCTGTTGAACCCATTTCCAGACCCTGGACCCACCTGGTTGACCAAGTCAACCAGGGTTGACCTAAGAGGCCCATTAAGGGCCCAAATAGGTCATTTTGACCAAATGACCTCCCCAAACTCTGAAATCACCACCAGCAGACTCAGAATGTCATTCTGAACTGGTTGGACCCAATCCTTGACCCTGGGTCAACCTGGTTGACCAAGTCAACCTAGTTGACCCATTAGGCCCATTAAGGGCCTAAACAGGTCATTTGATTTAGATGACCCATTTAAACCCTGAAACCACCTCCACTAGACCCCATTCATCATTTCAAACCATTCTAGTTCAAACCATGACCCTGGGTCAACTTGGTTGACCAAGTCAACCCAGTTGACCCATTAAGCCCTTTAAGAGCCCCATAGGCCCATTTGACCCAAATGACCTATTCAAACCCTCAAACCACTTCTACCAGACTTCAAATATTATTTGAAATTGATTTAGTCCAGACCCTGGCTCTGGGTCAGCCTGGTTGACCAAGTCAACCTAGGTTGACCAGTTCAACCCTTAAGCTTTTACATATTGAATCAAATCTTTAATCAATTTCAAACTTATTCAAATTCATCTAATCACCTTCCTTTGGGATTTAGGTTTGATTGGACTTTTGACCCGGTCAACAGTTGACTTGGTCAACCAAACCCAAGGCCAGTCAAATTTGATCTATTTGGGTCAAGTCACTACATACAATCAAATCAATGACATGAAATTCTCAAACCTATCCTATTTGAAGTTTTGAATATTCTTAAATCTACCTTAAATCAAGCCATACATAATTTGACTAAGTCAACCCATTATGGTTTAGTCAAATCTCTTTTCATGCATGTGAATGCACTCAAATCCCAATCCTTGAACATCAAATTTCCTTTAAGGTCTCTCACCAGCTCTTCAAACCACTCTAGCTGCCACCTCACTAGTCCACTTGACCATTGACTGGTCAAACTGGTCGATGACTAGTCAAATGACCATTAAATGGTCAAAATACTCAAATACTTGTGTTTAAGTTAATCCTCTCTAATCCAAACCATTCCAGCAGTTTAAACATGGTCTAGAACTTTCCTAGGCCTAATATTAGCCCTTAGATCCAAATCAAGTGGTTTAAATCATCCCCATGTGCACTTAAGGACAAAAAGGGCTCTCCCATTCATTGTCCTTGTAGTCCTTTATTCCTCTGCTCTCTAACTGCCTAGGGGACAAGTGGCAGCATCTAGGAACTCCCCCAGGTGATCCTAGCCGTCTATTCAAGCAGAGGATAATAGGAATAGGGAAAAAGGGTCCTTGGGAGCGATCATTCTCTTCTACACATTATCTCACTACACCAACACCTTCAAGCCTCTGTGGAATTTTGTTTGAGCTACCCAGAGTCTCTTCAAGCTTTCCAGACCAAAACCCGGCCACTAGGAGCTCGCCGGCGGTGATCCTCCGGCCATTTAAGCTCTAAATCCGTCCAAGTCCATTTCCTTTCGATCCGTATCCTCCAGCTTCGACATCAACTAAGGAAAGTTTCGTGGACAGTCAACAAGCTCAGAGAGCCCAAGATCAGCCAAATCGATCGGTTATATTGGGTAAATTTTCAAACCCTAGATTAAGGCACTCAAATTAAATTAACTTTTCAATAAGTGCTTTTCAAGTTATCAAACAAACTCCCCATTAATGCTCTTCATTATCCCTGTCTCTATTTAAATTTTTATCGAATTTCATCCATTAAATTTTGAGAACAAGCCGTTTTTCTTAATCTGGGGTTTAATCCGAATTCTGCTAAGCTGCATGGTTTTCGGACCGTTGATCTTACGATCAACGGTCCAGATCAAGTTATCCCATATTAAAACTTAACGGCGCGGTTCGTTTTGCTGTTTTGATTTTCGTTCAGCTTGATCAAGGCCATCCATTCAAAATGGCGGAAGATCCGACGGCATCCACGCATGCTGACTCGATTAAGTAAAAGGCGTGTGGGTCCCGCCATTATTTAAATCGAACGGCAATGATTGCGCGGCGGCGCAATCATTGCCAATGATTGCAGCCGCCGCGTGGATTTGATCCCACGAATCAGATAACGCCGCATGTCCTTTAACCGCCGTCGCCGTCGTCAGATTTAATTAAATAGTCTTAAATTAATTTTAAAACTATTGAATTATCAGAAACTTCAAAAAAATATTAAAAATCCATTTTTAACCCAAAATTTGCATATAATATATCGATTTGCTTGGATTTCTAAGGGCTTTAATTTAAAATTTAAATAATTTCAAAATAATCTCTGTACTTTAAGTAATTTCAAATATAGATTATTTGATTATTTTAACTATTATTTAATTAAAATAAGTCAAAATACTTTCAAAATTTAAGAAAATTATTTTAAAATATCTTTAAATATTCAGAGAACTTTTAAAATTATTTTAACCATTATCTTGATTTTATTTCTTTTGATTATCAAAATTATTTATGTGTATATATAATTTAAAAGAGAGATTATTTTAAAATCGCATATACATATAAATCGTTTTAAATATTCTAAGTTTGACTTGAAATTTCAATCAGAGATTGGATGTGATTGATTCTATTTAATGGGGATTTGTTAATGGATAACTAATCTATTCATTATTTATCCCTTGAGCTTTATTTTCATATATTCAAATTATACTTTGTTATATGCATGTTTAAGACATACACACACCACTTAGCCTAGGTTCTCCTAGTATTAGGATTTGTTTGTAATTCTGTATGTATGCATGTGTATATATTGTTAAGGGTTAGGAACATTGATTAAAACCCATTCACTTAATGACATTGTTAAGGACAACAATTAAGGACCTTGATTAGAAAATTTAGAGAAATTTTAGAAATTAGGATTCATTTCCTTTTAACTTGAAACTTTGAACACCTAAACATATTGACATTCGCAGCCTCAAGAAAAATTTTCACTGACTTTTGAGATCATTAAGCCACTTAATTACCTTAATCAAATTTGAACCTTAATTAAGCCATTTAACCTTCCAAAAATTATAATAAATCAAATTTAAATCCAAAAATTACACATAACCCCTCAAACTGATCAGAATTGAACCCTTAACCAATGAAAAATAAAAGCCCTTTGACTGGACTTCAAAATTAAGTTTAATTTGAGTTTAATTGAAATTCAATATTTAATTAATTTAATTAATTAAAAATAATTAAAAATTCCAGAAAATTTTCAAACACTTGGAAATCACTCATTAGGTCATTCCTGACCTTTGGAGTTGATTTCAAGAAGTTTGGAGGTCATTTGGATCCAAATCACAAAAAGGGTCTCTAATTAAATAATTTAAATAATTCATTAAATACTCAAAACTTCAAAAATTCATAACTAATTCAAATAAACTCCAAATTGAGCAAACTCAAAGGCATATGACTCATCTTAAGCTCTAATATTTATTAAAAATGTTAAGTTTCCAGAAATCAAACAAATTTGAAAAAGTCAACTTTTGGTCAAATATAGTTCAAAATCAAGTCAAAACTTCAAACCTTCATAATAAAATCTAGAAAAATCCAATTTCAATGTACTTACTGTCTAACTGATCGTATTAAGGTCTAGTATTTTAATAAAATATTAAATTTCTAGAAAACCTTTTAAATTAAAAAGTCAACTTTTAACCCCTTAATTAAATGATTAAAATAATCCGGAAAATTCCAAAATCCAATAAATTATCAAAAATTCCAGAAAACACCAAATCAACATTAAAACCAGCAATCAATCAATTCTAATTAAAATTTATCAACCTTCCAACCTTAATCAAACTCAAATCACTTAATTATATCGGGTACCACTGGGTAACCCAGGCCTACGAGGCTATTAAATTAGCCCCAAGGAAGGTGAAATAAACTTCACGGCCTCGGTGTGCAACAAAGGTGGTATCCAACAAATAATTAAAATCAAGTTTAAAATCAATTTCAAGTCATTAATATTTAAATTCAAATTAAATCTTCCCTTAAACCTTCAACCAACTTGAACCTCAAACAACTTCAATCAATTGCCTATTTAGGACATATCAAAGCCATACAGCCTACCTCACACACTTTAGATGGTTTGCTAGGACAACCAACTCTAGTCTTAGGCTAGGCCGGTGTTTACTTTTCTGCTGTGTGCCGGGTTTTCGAGCTTTTACTGCATGATGTTTGCTAGTAGTAGAATTGATGTGTTTGTTTACTTATCTAATGCATTCTGTGTTGATTTGATTGTACGTTAGATCTACCCCTAGGCTAGGGACGATTTGTACTAATTCAATCTTATGCAGGTGGCCATGCTCATACAGGGCATAAATTAAAGGGGGCAAAATCATAATTATCAAATTGCACAGGTGCTTCAGAAAATTGCTTAAGTCCCCCTTTAAATCAAAAAGAGCATGGCCAAGTGTGGCTGGTTTGAGTATTTTTAATTCTTAATATATTAACTGCTTGGGATATCATTTTTAAACTGTTGATTATTAGGATAACCCTGCAGGATCGAGTCTAGATTTTTAATTTTGATTAATGTAATTTGATATGATTTTGAGTTGTATTGTTTAAAGTACTTTGAGATTGAGATGTTTAAACATCCAATTTGGAATCCAAAGAGGAAGGAACATCCCTTATGGGAGAGTTCATATCCATTTGGAGATCCAAATTAGGATGAAGTTTAAATATCCAAAGAGAAAAGATAACACTCCTATTCAGGGGGAGTTTCTTTTCATTTGGATATCCAGACCCGACGATCCAAGGAGTTCTAAGGAGACGAAGAAGTGAAGAACAAGAAGAATCTCAAATCTCAAAGTCACTTGAGTCTTAGGAGTAGAATCCGGGTTGTAGTCAGTGGTACCCGGCCACTTTACTTTCCTGCAGACCCTGGGTTGTATTATTAAGTGGCACTTGCCACATGGACTTTCAATTTGAGCATTTATTTAATTAATTTAATTATTTAATTGATCTGATTTATGTGTTGATTGCGATTAAGGACCAACATGCTTTTAATAGTTTATTTGGCGCTCTTGCATGTCGTATTTGATTTAGCCTGGAACCCGATCGGAGGCTCGTGAGGGTACGGTCATAAACCTTTTCTACTTAATAAAATTAAAAATTTTAAGCTCAGATAGAAACTCTAACGCTCTTAAGAAGTAAGCCCGGACTCGCCGGGAGTTTTTCATGCATCATATTGAACTTTTCTCTACCTTGTTAGGCACCTCCCCGCCTGCGGGTTCTGGCAGACCACCTGACCTATTAGGGTGCAGTTCTGTCCAAGGGGATGTTGTGCAATCTCTAGGATAAAACCTATTTTTTAAGCCTATTTTAAAACTGCTTCATTTTGATTTAAGCATTTCATCGAGTCAACTAGCATGCATTGCATTAGATACAAATTAAAAATTGAGTCTAAATCTTTAATTGCATTTCTAGCTTAAGCATTTAACCCAACATATGTTAAGGGGCTAAATAGGAATCTGCTCTAGATGTCAGTCCCGCTCTCCTTAAACAAATCTTAAACAACATTCTTAATCACTCTTTCATAAAGACTTTGACTCATGGTTTTAAAGCGTTTAGGTGGTTTAGCTGGCTCCCCAATTCAGGCCGGGGTAAGTCCAGATTATATTTGCATTAGCTAGGTTCTGGGTCACTGATTTCCAGTACCCATTTTAGACTTAGGTTCTGAGGCATGTCTTCAATCTTATGACCTCAATCTTCCGGGAATCTAATTCCCAATTTCTAATAAAATTGATCACTCAAACATTAAAAATATCTCTTTCAATCAAATTCAAGCCCAACACTTAGGATAGTTTGAGGTGTCTCTGAATTGTTTCAGAATCTCAAACACCTCCTACTTCTCATCCTTTAGCCTCCAGAAAGAACTGCTCAAATTTGATCCATTCCCTGTTGAACTTCCGGTCCCTACCTTCTTGATATCAAGCTTTGAAAATCTTAAATGAAATTCGTATCGCTATTTTAATCGAGAGTATTCGTAGGAAATTTTCTGGTTTCTTACGATGTAATTAACTACGAGGGCTTGTGCTCGTAGGAGATTTAGAAACCCAGACCAGATTTTCAAAATCAAGCTTTTTCAAAACCCTTAATTAATTATCTTTGGGAAATTCAAACCTAATGATCATTATCGTCATATTTAAACTATCGATAGTGATTGATATCTTCTTTCTCCGAATAGATATATCAATTACAATCGTAATTTTAATTATGAAATTAATGATCTCTTATCTGAATTATTATAGTTAAACAATGGATTAAACATCATTCTGATTCTTCGGGATCATATGTTGTTTCTCCTTGAGTTTGACTACGATAATCAGGATAAATCAAGATTTGTAATCGGAACCTATTAGGGAACGATATGTTCACCTTTTGAGGTGATATATCATTCATAATAAGTGTTCGATTATAAAATTTAAATTTTAGAAATTAAATATTTCCCAAAGAAAATTAAACACCTTTTCAAAACTATATTTTTCAATCAAACATTTATTAGATTGTTTAATTTAAACAGTGCATTTGAAAGCATTGCATCAATGAAGAATGGTGTTGTGAAAGCTAAGTTGGTATGTTCTACAATAAAATGTTGGCAAAATGTCCAGAATGATGCCAAAATTATTCGATTGCTACATCATCCGAGATGAAAAATAAACTTAAAAGAAGTATATGTCACACAATATTGTTGGCAGTTAATTGAATAATTTCATAACCATAGGCAAAGAACTCTAAGGGGGTTAAAATGGTTAATTTTATTTCTTTTCTATGCATTTTATACTTTTTGGTGTTTGATTTAAAACAAAAAAATGAGAATTAGATTTTTTATGTAATAGAACCACTCCAAACCTCCTTATTTTCCCTACATTTCAAAATTAGGGAATTAGCCAAAATTGAAATATGTGCTTCTCCCCCTAGTGATAGCATGTCTCAAGGTCCCCTATTGACCCTAGTCACAGCCCATAGCCGCTCAGCATCAATGCAGCATGTCTCTCCACCTTAGTCTGTCATCTCCCATCCTAAAACCCCTCATCACATTTCTAGCTTAATGAATCTGCCTCTCGCATTTTTGTGCTTCACCCCTTAACCTCACCGCCCAAATCATCATTGTGCCTTCACTCTCCCTCATCATCGTCATGTTTTCTTAGAGTATATTGGAAGAAAACACCAAATGTCAACCCTCACAGTTTTGCACCACATCAATGATCTGGTTCCTTTTTTTCTTGCAATATTATATTATAAATATATTTAACTAAACAAAAAAAATTATCCTACTGAATTTATGTCACATCTACCCAAACCCTTCAAGAAAAATTAAATGTATATATGTTTATGCTGAAATGCATGCATTTTAAATAATTGCTATCAAACATCGCAAATGCATGCATTTTAAATAATTGCTATCAAACATCGCCTAAGTGCTACCAAGTACTTTGCATTGATCGTTTTAAGAGAAAACATTAAACATGAAGCAATCTTTATCATTATAATACAACAACTGAAGCTTATTTTATAGTCGCAAGTTTTGAGCTTTATTTTAAATAAGTTCATATTATATCTACCACTCCATTCCTTAGAACATATAGTTCTGAAATATCAAAGTTACATATACGTAACAATCCATTAATCAAGCAGCTCTACCAACACAAACTAAGGCCATTTATAAATTTATCAAGGAAATTCAAATCCATGAATCTCTCGTGGATGTTGACCTAGACTTAGGAAAATATTTCTCCGAGCAATTTATCTAAACTTGAATTTGGCATCAAACTAATGTTTTAACATGAACTGAAAAATAAGTCTGATTATAAGATTGAATCTGATAGTTCGCCCATTCTTCACAAACCATTTTTCAACTATTTATTTACATTTACTTAACTGCAGTACCTAATAAATTTTAAGAAGCATAATGAACCAAAACAGAAGTTAGCTATATATATTGCAGATAACAAATTTTCTAAGCGGTATTTTTAAGAAAGCAACTTCTTGATCATCAAATATTTAAGAAATCCTTTATTTACATTTCAGAAATAGCCTAGAAAAATGGATTTTGCAATTACCAGAAAGAGAAGTTACTTATACTAATTCCATCACTAAGATAATTGTTGTCCTCATCATACTTGTCAACGACGAATAGCACACATCATATATATATATATATATATATCAAGTCGACTCACTTTGAATATCCTTTGTAAGTATCTCTATAACTAACACAAAAATATGGACTCAATGTTTATTCTTGATGTAAAACTATAGTAATTGAAAACTCTTGGATTTGATCACTCAATAACTACATTTCATACTAATCAGTGCTCCATCATGCCTATCTTTGATAACATCAACCTACTTTTGACAAACGCCTTTATTTTCCTTAGCACACATCATATCAATCATGTGGTGCTCAATCATAAGCATTCTCAAATCAATAAAAATTATATGAAGATCATTCTTTTGTTCTCTATACTTCCTTATTAATCATCTTATCATAAAAACTACTTCTATAGTTAATCTTCCCAGTTCCCAGTATGAAATCAATTTGATTCTCTAAAATTACTTTATGGTATGACTCATAAGTTTAATTCCTTAATAGTTAATGTAATCTTGCATGTTGTTTTCTTAAATATTGATATCAAAATATTTCTTCTCCAAACATGTAGCATCCTTATAGTCTTCAAAGTTCTACTAAAAAGATTCCCAAATCAAAACGCTACAACATCCCCCATAATTCTCTAAATCTTCATAGGTATCTCATCTAAACCTGAACCGCTATAGATATTTTTCAATGACAAGTCCACTTCGCTTTTTCTAAATCAATCCATAATATACTAATATTGTTCATTATGCATTTCTAAAATAATATATTCCTCAAAGCTCTCATTTGATAATTTCTTAAAATAAAAATTTTATCTTTTCTTGACATCTTCATCTTTAACCAAAATCTTATTATATTTCCAGTGCATCTAACTTATCAAAATTTCTATCTCTTGCCTTAGCTATACTAGATTTTTCTATTCATTCCTGAGTACCAATGCTAAAAATAAACCACTAAAAGATGTAACTTTTGTTTTATTAATTTATTCACCATCCTTTTTGCAAAACTCCTAGCCTTCTTATAATCATTATAAACCTTTATAGTATTCAATCTTTTCCAAATTTTAATCATGCATGTATGTGCGCATGCTTTGTCTATTAACATGGTAAATAGCACTAGTTTCCTTATTAAGAATTTATTATCTAATGAACGAATTTTCAAGCCTTGCATACTTCGCATTGATGATTCTAAGGGGATGTTTGGTTTACTGACATCTCATTGTGATGTCATTTAGTTGTTTGGTTTGTTGACATCTCTAAACAATAAATTTATAAATGAATGTTATGTTATAATTTAATGGAATATGATGTAGATTAAATTAGTGAACTTTTGGAGATGTACGGATATCTAAATATTTTGTTCTTTATAATCTTGAAAGCATCAGCATCTTTAAAGACAATTACACTAAACAAAACACTTAGTATTTGATAAATGGCATTAAAATATATAACATTGACATCAAAAGTACACTACAAAGAAGCCCCTAAAAGTGGATTTTCTAATTCTCCAGTAGTAAGGCTAGTCCTTACATTACTTCTTCCAAAGCCCTGTTGGTGTTCCCTCCAGATAATCCACTTGCTAGTTGGAACATGGAGGTATCAATTACAATTTGATATTTCATAGCTAATTGCCTAGAATTGAATCTTCTGAATGTATCAGTCCAATCCCCTTAGTGATCTGTGGCCCGGGAGAAAAGCTAGTGCCATGTAATTTTGGACTTCAACTCACCTAAACAAATTTTTTGTTTATGTTTACGTCTTAGGACTTAGAAGTCATTCCAGCAATTTATTTGAGTTTGTTTGTCTTTTAGGCCTCATGGTCACTTGTATGTTTTTTTTGGGTTATTTTAGTCAATATTTCTATGTCTGTTAGTATGTTGTTAAGCTTATTACAGATGCTTCTCTATAAATAAGGATCCTTAGGCTATAATATCTAATGTAACATTCATTATGAATAAAAAATCTGTGTCCTAAATGTGAACTCCTTCCTTTGTTCCAAAAGGGATTCTAGAAGAAGATTCAATGGAGATATATCAGCCTCGCTGATTCGATTCTTAGCTTTTCATTTCTTGTAATGTATTCTATCTCTCTACCTCTTTCTGTTAACTTTGCTATTTTGCATGAATTTGATATCAAGATTTTTTCCCTGCATCAATCCCTATGCAAGATATAAAAAACTAAAACAAATAAAAATGAAAAACTCATTAGCTAAAACATGCATGTCCTGCTGAAAGTCTGATGTCTTTACATGTGCATTCATATTTCCTATCTATAGAATTTCCCACAGCAACCATGAAAACTCATAACTTCTATCTAACCATCTGGCATGATACAATATTAGTTAAATCGTATTTGATTAACTTAATTTCTGCCTTGATTCAAAAACAAGTTCACTTTAAGGACCCATTTGGTTATTTAAGTTGAAAAAATGGTCTGAAAAACAATAAATTTTCTGGATTTAATCATTTGGTTGAATGCAGTAAGAAATCAATATGAATTTCCAACTCTACAAGCAACTTTGAAATCCCTCAGAAAGTGAGGACATCATTTCACTCTGAAAATGAGTTGAAACATATTCATCACTTTCTAACGAATGGTTCTCACCTGCAAGCAACCAAATAAGCCCTAAAAGTCATCAAGCTTAGTTCCGCATTCTTATGTTTCATTAAGCAATACCATTTTATAGATATTTTTTCCTTTTTCTATTCTCATATTCCAGATTTGTGTAGACTATATGATGGCTATATATTCATCTATAGAAGCAAAGGAAAGAAATTCATGACCAAACCACAACATTTCATCACCAATAATCCAGTAACTATCACACAAACTCTCTTAAGAAGAAAAATGGCCTAACAAATACAACCATATCAAACATTTCCCATTCAATACCTCAGTGTACCATCCCTAGCAAAACAAAGGTCCTTTGATAGGAACCTGCTCCTATCACAGTATTATGAGCTGCTCAAACTACCAAAGAAAGAACAAATACAGAACTAGATAGGAGAAAGGGGATTTATTATTTATCATGCCCTCATACTCCCCAACTGGAATATTTATAAGTTTACAGGACTTATTTAGGCTTACCCAGGCTACTAATTAATCATATTAAGACTTATCTAGGCTAACTTAGGCTACTAATCAAACATATTTAACTACTACTGATTACAATTAGGTGCATATCATTCTTCATTATCCAAATGGCAGTTCTCAAGTAATGTGCTAACAGAAGCATCATCTTATTCTTCCCAACAAGTGCATTTTTGTGTTTCTCATCATATTGCTGTTCAGCATCAACCTAATCAATGTTTTGCGGCCAGCACTCCACAGACGAATTTCTCAAATGAATCAACTAAAGCGATCGAAGCGAGGAATATTCAAATGAAAAATTTAGTTCATACCTTGAACTTCGCCTGCTTGAGGATGGGAGCATCGCCGGTCGCCCTCAGGTGAACAACCACTGCAAACAGACAAAGCGAAAAAGGGCATGAAAAATCCGAAAGAAAAAAAAAAGATGAAGTAATACCCTAACTCTGCAACCGAAGAAGCGAAAGCTTTCGCTCTCTAGCCCTTCCTCGCTACCTTTGCGGTCGGAGGCTGGCAACTCTGCTGCCATGATCGACGCCGGAGAAGTTTCTATTTTTGTTTTCTGCAGTCTTACTTTGCAACGCGGACGCGTAAACTTTTATATATATATATATATATATATATATATATATATATATATATATAGAGGAGACACCCACCCCAAGAAGAACGTATTTAAGAGGCATTGTCGTCCGATTATATATATATATATAGAGGAGACACCCACCCCAAGAAGAACGTATTTAAGAGGCATTGTCATCCGAGCGGAATCGAATACAACTTGTTAGCACGTACTTAAGAGGCATTGCCACCCGAGGGGAATCGAACACAACTTGGAAGTAATCGCCCACCAACCATACTAAACAAGGATGAGTTATATTTATATCTTAAACAAGGTCAGACGTTTGGTAGAATAAGTAAGTTGAGAAAACTTTATGTTGTATTTGGCTTCAACTCTATTTTAGTGTTTTATTTAATTAATCATATTTCAATAATATATAAAAATAAGTTTAATTATTATAAAAATAATTTAATTTTAATTAAATCTTTATAATAATTAAATTATTTTAATATAATTTAGATTTTTAAAATTAAATTTATTTAATTATAAAAATATAAGCTTAATTTATTTTGATTGATAATGATATGAAAATATGAGGTTAATTCTTCTGATAGGAGATTAAGATTTATTTTTTGGAATAAGAGAGTGAAAAGATACTCACAATCAGAAGGCAGAAATATTTTCTTACATGGGAAAATACATAGAGCATAGATTTACTAGACTGAGTTGAAAAATTACATAAGTCCACCTTTCCACATAAATAAAATGAGAATTTAACTAAATCTTGAGATGATAGTATAGGGCATTGAAGGCCACTGACATTGATGATGGATGATGAGAATTGATCAACAATATCGACTAAGGCCAGTGGCTAGCATTAAGAGTAGAAAATAAACAAATATTGGTCGATTGTGAAGTCGAGGAAAATCTGCTGGCAAATATCTAGTGTTGGTGAATGGCGACAATGGATGTTGAGAATAGAACATTAGTAGACATCAATTAATTATGAAGTAGGATGGTGTTTGTCATCTGCCATTTGATGAATCTAGGAATACTTGAGTGGTCATATGTAAACTCTAGAAGCGATTAGAGCTTCAAAAGTCTATATTGATAAAGGATATAGATTATATGTTAAGTAGAATGAAATTTTTTATACGTTGGCTGGCTTCTCCACTTCTCTTATACAACAATCACTATTTTTCTGCAGAGAACAATCTCAGCCGCTGGTGCTCTGTTGCAACCGCTGGCCTTCAGAATCTCAATCGTTTCTTATTAACTAACTCTGCAGCTTCTTCTACATAAGTGTATATTGTAGCTTGAGGCAATTAATGAAGATAGTTCTTACTGTGTGAATTCCCTTACTTTCTTTGTTTCTATCTTTCTTCCTAATCGTGTGTGCAGGTTACTTGAATCAAATGCTGAATCCAGAGCAATTCTTCATGGTATCAGAGCTATAAACAAGTAGCTATTGCGATTCTATTTTCCATCTCAATGGATTCGTCAGCTTTCTATCCCCGGCTCCCACTGTTCTGATTACTATGAATGATACAGTAATCCCTTCTCAACTTAAGTTTCTCTTGACTAATGTCAAAATTGTGATCAGCACACAGCTTACGGCAGAAAATCATCCCATTTGGAAGTCACAAATATTCAAACTTTTCTCCGGCAATGGGTTTGATGGCTCTCTGGACGGCACCATCTTGAAACCGCAGAAATAAATCCTTGCTTCAGATGGAACTATAAGCATCAATCCGCATTAACAAACTTGGATATTAACTGATCAAAATCTAGCTGCTGCCCTGTACTCAACTATTTCACAGTCGTTGCTGCCATATGTTCTCAACCTGGAGACCTGCCATGACATATGGATAACCATCGAACACTGACTTCAATCCACAAACTGCTCACGACAACTTCAATTGAAAAGTGAGCTCCATCACATACAAAAGGGTGATAAATCGATGGTGCAGTACCTTTCATAAATAAAACAAAAGGTGGACACCATTACCACAGCAGGCTCAACCATCGACTCGGAAGACATTCTTCTCTACACTCCGAATGGCTTACCGTCGGCTTACATTGCATTTAAAACTACAATACACACGCAGCTTCAGCCCATGAGTCTTGACGACTTTTACTCGCTCCTCTGTAGCGAGGAGCTAAATATTCAATCAGAACTAGCAGTTGATGATGTTCCATTGCCCGTCGATACTGCTTTTGCATCGCATACCGTTCGTGGTCGTTCTCGTGGGCATCAATCTTCATCAAACTTCAGTCGTGGACGATCCTTTCCTGCCCCACCTCGTGGTGGTCGCTCTTCGCCCCAATTTACTCGAGGTGATCGACGTCCTCGATCTTCTATACAATGCCAGATTTGCGGCAAAATAGGGCATTCTGCCTTTCAATACTGGCATCAAGCGGACCTCACTTTTCAACCACCATAGCAAGCTTATCTGGCTTCTGACAGTCCTCCAAGTGATGACTGGTTCTTAGATTCCGATGCCACTTCACACCTGACGTCAAATCTTCAATAGATTCATTTATCGCAATCTTATATTAGCTCTGTCTCGGGTGCAAGTTAGGAATGGGCAGTTTCTGCAAATTGCAAATTTCGGTCAAGATATACTGCCCACTCCTTCGTGTAAGCTTAGACTTCAACGTATTTTACATGTCCCTCACTTGTCTCATAACCTTTTGTCTGTTAATAAACTCACGATTGACAACTCTTGCTATATTCTTTTTGATGATAGTGGTTTCTGAAAGTTCGAAAGGGATGTTAAGCCCTAGTGAACTAGTCCCGAGGCTAACCAAGAGGGGGGTGAATTAGATATTTAAAACAAAATAAAAAATCTTTTTATAACTTGCAGCGGAAACGAATTAAAATAATAATAAAAAGATCAATCACAGATATCACCCAAGCAGATAATCACAACAAAATAAAGTACGGAAAATAATAAGAAAGAACACACCAGATTTATAGTGGTTCGGTCCAACCTGACCTACGTCCACTCCTCGGAGGCACCCTCCAAGTATTGCACTATACCACAAGTGTCTCTCCTTTAGCCCCCACAGCTAGGCGGAGAAGCCCTTACAAAATCGCTTCCACCTTCCCCGGTGCGGCGGAGTAGCCGGGTCCTTCGACACCAAAGAGCACTTCTTCTTCCCAAAACTTCCTTCGAGACGAGCCTTGAATCCGACGGTACTTAGGTGCAAGCCTGCCGGAGCAACCGTGTGAACCCCCTCACACTCCCTCGAGAAACCCCCTTCCCAGGCTCTTCTCCCTCTCAAACTCCACCCTTTCCTCTCTCCCTTTCAAGCTCTCTCTTCAAGTTTTCTCCAAAAGAACGAAGCCTCAATGGCTGCCAAAGACACATATCAAGTGTCTTTAGAAAACTTAAATAAAGAGCTCCAAAAACCCTTCCAAATTAGTTCTGGCGGCAAAGATCGTCCAGGACGATCGCCGGATCGTCCAGGACGATGTGCTCCAAAAGACGGCTTCAGAAAACCCTAAAAACTCAATTCTGCCGCCAGAAATCGTCCAGGACGATTTCAGGATCGTCCAGGACGATGTGCAGAATTTGACCTGATAGTCCCGTACGATCCTGGGATAGTCCAGGACGATCAGAATAAATTTTGCACAAATCGTCCTGTACGATATATAGATCGTCCAGGACGATTAGAACAAATTTTTACTCTTAAATTCTTGCCTAAATTATCATGGCGGCTAGGGTTTTGAGATCATATTGGATCGTCCAGGACGATTAGTTCAATGAACAGATCGTCCTGGACGATCCGAAATCGTCCAGTACGATTTGTTCAAAAGTTGAACTTCTGGTTTTGACAGGATCTCACTCCCCCTAAGTATGTGTACACATGGTCATAAATAAGCATATACTATTACAGGACTTGACTCAAGGAATCAAAAAGTACATTAATGAGAAATACAATAAAGCCTTTTCTACTCATTCTTGAGTCTTGAATCTTTCTTGTATTGATGCATGATGTTCCTGAAATGTTAGTGCACACACAAATAAATATACATTCCAAATATTAGAAGATGTGAGCCATAATGTTTGTTATCATCAAAATAGGAACTCTTGAGCCCGAGTCGTAACAATCTCCCCCTTTTTGATGATGGCAAACATTACTGGTTGAATTTACAAAAAGATATTTTCTCCTAATCTCCCCCTCACTAAGAAAAAGTCTTTTAAAAATAGGGAGGAATACTTTCTTCTTCTCTTTTTTTTTTTTAATTTCTGAAATAACTACAACAACAATATGATGTAAAACAAACAACATAAAAAAAAATATCACAAATACGTAAAAAACATCACAAATACAACAGTATGTTCTCCCCCTTTGACATTATCAAAAAGAGGAGGAGCAAAAATTTGGAAAGTCACCTCTTGAGGTTCTCCAAAAACTTAGTAAGACATGAATTGATCTCTTTGAACCCAGAAAGGTTAGAGAATCAGAAAATGTAAATCCAAACTCAGGTTTTAAAAAGGCGAAAAAACTTTTTAAGCCAATATCTAAATCAAGGAACAAATTAGATAAGGAAATAAAACTTCTTCAAAACTCCTTTCATAAAATACATCTAATAGAAGATTAATGCAAAGTAATGAATCAAAAAATCTTGATTTTCAAACTCAAGTAACGAATCTATCAAAAAGTCATAAGAGTTTTCAAAACTTTAGAGATTTACAAGAATGGAAGCAGCTTTTATGGGCTAATTTTATGCCTCTTTTTCAATTTATTTGGCGCATTGCGCATCTTTTGATTTTTGATACACTTTGTGTATTCAATTTGGCAATTTCGCATCTTTTCAATTTTGGGCTGATTTTGTGCCTCTTTTCAATTAGTTTGGCGCACTGCGCATCTTTTGATTGCCTCCTTTCTAAATCTTTAAAATCAGCAAACCTTATTCTTATGATAAAGACGAACAACCTGAATAAGATAATCTTAAAGTTGGTTCAATAATTTGTAAAAGATTCCTACGAGATAGACAAAATGTTGGGAGATAAAAAAAGTTTTAATTTCAAAAATCAATTTATAATCTGAAACAGATTTTGACTCAAAAGCAAGATAGCCTTATTCAAAGAAATGAGATAGAGAGACAAAATCATGAGTTTTCTTCGTTTACTTGATTTTTAAAAAATCAACCACAACTAACATAGTATTTAGAAAATACAAGAGGTAAATTTTCCATTTTTAAAAAACAAGATCTTTAAAAAATAATTTTTAAAATAAGAGGTGTTATGTGTGTGCTTGATTAGAGAAACAATAAAAAGCAACATAAGGAATTTGAAAAGGAAAAACAAAAATAATAAAACACAGAAAACACAACGAATAAACAATAGTAATAGAAAAATAAAAACATAAACACACAAAAAGAACATTAATTTACATCAGCTTGCTCCTGATCAGATGATTCAGAAGCTAGATCTGCCCAGGACATTTTTCGTTTTGCATTGTCAGCCCTTATTAGAATTTGCTTAGCTTTACCCTTTTCCTTTTCAGGAAGGGTTCTTAAGTTCGGGCACTGATTTTTCATATGTCCAGGCTTCCTACATCCAAAACAAATAACATCAGAAGAAAACTTTACATTCTTACCATTTTTACCTTTGTTCCACTTTTGATGTTGATGTTTGTGCCTTAGCAGATTTTTCAATTTATTTGTTGCTGATGCTAACTCTTCACTTTCATCACTTTTAATGTCTTCAGTTTTCAGCACTATCATTTTATCTGCATCCAAAAGCTTTTGACCCAAACCTTGCTCGTAGGCAATGAGTGAGCCAATCAAATTATCAATAGAATATTCGTTCAAATTTTTTGATTCAGAAATTGCAATGACTTTGGCATCAAATTTAGCAAGTAGAGAACATAGGATTTTATTAACTTTTTCAAAATTTGAAAGTTCTTTTCCTAAAGCATGTAATGATGTCACAATTTGAGAAAACCTAGTAAACATGTCCAAGATCGTTTCATAAGGTTTCATGCTAAAAAGTTCATAATCATGCATTAACATATTTAGCCTAGATTGCTTGATTTCACAAGTACCTTCATATCTAGTGCATAATTTATCCCAGATTTCTTTGCCAGAAGTGCATGCAGATATTAACATACAATCATCAGAATTCAAAGCACAGAAAAAACAATTTAAACATTTAGCATTTAATTGAGCATTGATCTGATCTGTTCTACTCCATTCAGAAAAGGGAATATCAATTTTAATTCCATCTACAATACGTGACGGTACAGAATAACCAGTTTGAATCATATACCACATGCGATAATCAATAGATTGCAAGAAAGTAGACATACGAATTTTTCAAAAATCAAAAGTAATATTTTCAAATAAAGGTGGCCGGGTGATTGAATATCCTTCCGCAATACTACGATTACAAAAATTAGCCATGGATCGAATTCAAAAGTTTTTAAACTTAAATTTTGAATCCCGCTTTGATACCACTTGAAAGTTCGAAAGGGATGTTAAGCCCTAGTGAACTAGTCCCGAGGCTAACCAAGAGGGGGGGTGAATTAGATATTTAAAACAAAATAAAAAATCTTTTTATAACTTGCAGTGGAAACGAATTAAAATAATAATAAAAAGATCAATCACAGATATCACCCAAGCAGATAATCACAACAAAATAAAGTACGGAAAATAATAAGAAAAAACACACCAGATTTATAGTGGTTCGGTCCAACCTGACCTACGTCCACTCCTCGGAGGCACCCTCCAAGTATTGCACTATACCACAAGTGTCTCTCCTTTAGCCCCCACAGCTAGGCGGAGAAGCCCTTACAAAATCGCTTCCACCTTCCCCGGTGCGGCGGAGTAGCCGGGTCCTTCGACACCAAAGAGCACTTTTTCTTCCCAAAACTTCCTTCGAGACGAGCCTTGAATCCGACGGTACTTAGGTGCAAGCCTGCCGGAGCAACCGTGTGAACCCCCTCACACTCCCTCGAGAAACCCCCTTCCCAGGCTCTTCTCCCTCTCAAACTCCACCCTTTCCTCTCTCCCTTTCAAGCTCTCTCTTCAAGTTTTCTCCAAAAGAACGAAGCCTCAATGGCTGCCAAAGACACATATCAAGTGTCTTGAGAAAGCTTAAATAAAGAGCTCCAAAAACCCTTCCAAATTAGTTCTGGCGGCAAAGATCGTCCAGGACGATCGCCGGATCGTCCAGGACGATGTGCTCCAAAAGACGGCTTCAGAAAACCCTAAAAACTCAATTCTGCCGCCAGAAATCGTCCAGGACGATTGCAGGATCGTCCAGGACGATGTGCAGAATTTGACCTGATAGTCCCGTACGATCCTGGGATAGTCCAGGACGATCAGAACAAATTTTGCACAAATCGTCCTGTACGATATATAGATCGTCCAGGACGATTAGAACAAATTTTTACTCTTAAATCCTTGCCTAAATTATCATGGCGGCTAGGGTTTTGAGATCATATTGGATCGTCCAAGACGATTAGTTCAATGAACAGATCGTCCTGGACGATCCGAAATCGTCCAGTACGATTTGTTCAAAAGTTGAACTTCTGGTTTTGACAGGATCTCACTCCCCCTAAGTATGTGTACACATGGTCATAAATAAGCATATACTATTACAGGACTTGACTCAAGGAATCAAAAAGTACATTAATGAGAAATACAATAAAGCCTTTTCTACTCATTCTTGAGTCTTGAATCTTTCTTGTATTGATGCATGCTGTTCCTGAAATGTTAGTGCACACACAAATAAATATACATTCCAAATATTAGAAGATGTGAGCCATAATGTTTGTTATCATCAAAATAGGAACTCTTGAGCCCGAGTCGTAACAGTTTCATCATAAAGGATGCTCAGACCAACCAGATTCTCCTCCAAGGTCCCATTAGACTGTCTTCAGCTACTCCTCTAACACCCTCCAGATCTATTTCGCACTTCACTCTGCTACAGACACATTCACTTCCTGGCATCAACGTCTTGGACACCCCTCTGCTTCAACACAGAAACTTCTGGCGGCTATCATACCTACTAGCAAATTATCTGTTTCCAGTTTTCATTGCTCAGCCTGCGTGCGAGCTAAATTTCATCATTTGTCTTTTACTTTACCTATCCCAAAAATAACGGCTTGTTTACAATTAATACATACCAATGTACAGGGGCCATATCCCAGTTTGTCTCTTTATGGTTATAAATATTACTTACTCTTTGTTGATGACTATACTAGATTTTGTTGGGTGTTTCCACTTCATAACAAGTCTAAAACTTTTCAGACTTTTGTTTAATTTAAATCCATGGCTGAAAATCAATTCCAAAATTCCATTAAAATTTAAAGATATGATGGAGGAGGTCAATATATCAATCATTCTTTTCAAAATTATCTAAAACAATGTGGTATTGTTCATCAAGTCACATGTTTGTATACTCCTCAACAAAATGGACAATTAGATCAGATTACAATGGTCAACCGTCAGGTTGAAATCTAGTTACGAATGGAGGTCGGACAGAAGTTCGGCGTCAATGCATGGCGGCGCAAAAATATGACGTCATTCGGTGGTCTGGCAGAAGTCCGACGTCAATCAACAGTCGGGTGAAAGTTTGGCGATGGTGGAGGAGTCTGGTGGCAAGAGAACTCTAGTTTCTCTCCTTCCTTCTCTTCCTTCTCTTCCTTGGTTCGGACTCCTTTCATGAGAAATGAGGGGTTTATTTATAGTTTTCTAATAGTGGCATGACTAATAAATGGGAGGAAGATCAAAGGTAAGTTGGGAGTGGTTTGAAGGGACGGTCGATGTGAATTCCCTTGATCGTAGATTGTTTATTGGGCATTTGAATGTCTTAATGATATCATAATTTGATGATCTTGGGCTGGTTGGATTCTTCTCGTCGAGACGCTCGATTTGACTATAAGCATGTTGTGTTTGGAAATCATTTGGTCATCCAATTTATAGTTTGAACTTTCTAAATGTGTTTTGGGTCTTCGATTTGGACTCATTTGGGCTCATATTGAGTCGAATTTAGTGTTTGTTGGGTTTGTATTTCTGAGACGTTCAGTTCAACTGTAAGTTTGCTGAAATTGGAGTTCAGATGGTCCAAGATTTAATTTTAGAAGTTTCCAACTTGATTTTGCCTCAAGATTCGTGCCCAATCAAGATTTTTCGATGATGTGTCAAGAACTATACCTAGATACTATAATGAGCACGACAGTTCTAATTTCTCATATTGCAAATACACGAAGGAATTTGGAATGATTATTGCAATTGAGTTTGTGCAAAAAATAATTAAATCATCGCACCTTAAACATACGAAGATGGAATTATTTGACTAGAAAAATATACAATGTCAATCATGTGTATGAGTTCCACAAAATAAAATATAGAATATATAAAAGGAAATCAAGCAAATTAGGAAGAAACTATCTTACATAGCTAAAATTAGGTATCACACTATATAGTAAAGCAATCATTTTGAAAGCCAAATTAAATTTCAAATGCTATATAAGATCATACTACTTTAAGTAAATTGAGTTTTCAAAAATTAACCCTTAGCTATTTTATAAGAAATAAAAATATGAAATTAGACTTTAAGTGTCTTTACAACTCTAAGGTAGCCACGAAATTCTTCACCTGCTCCATAAAGATATAGTGACATGAGAAGCAGAAAAATTAATTGTAGTAGACCTCTGCTAATCTTTACAAGTCTTCATAAAGTTGTTAATGAGTTTTTACATAGTATAATGGGATTTTACAAAGACGATTTTGGTAACGAATAATGTCACATACCCTAATTGTTAGGGACCTAATCAAGCTTGTAATTTGATATATTTTGAGCATAAATAGATGAGTAAATGAGAGAATTCAATATTAAAATATTTATATTGATTTCTTTGAAATCTTAAGGTTTTAACAAATATATCCTACCAAATGTTTAACCTAGGTTCAAATGGCCTAACTAGAAATCCTACCTCAACCCTTAGCCTAAGTTGAATGAGATTTAACCTTAAGATGACTATGGGATCCCTATTGGAGTTAGAAAAGATCATTGGAGGAATCATTTAGTCATTCAATTTCAAATCATATATACTCTCTCTTTAAACAGATTTCACCTTAACATAGCCCAAGGAAGACCTCTTTCCAAGCTTTAACTCCAAATGATTATAGTGGACTCTATTAGTGGTATAGGCATTCAGTCTATTTCTCATCTCTTCAATGACATGTTAGTGTGATGTAATTGATTACAAAATCTATTGGGTTTGACCTATAGGCCCATGTTCTACCAATTGTCAAACCAATCCCAACCCCTCATTAACCTTGAACTTATTTCGTGATTTTTAACAAAATGAACAAGCCAACTAACCAAATGTAACACCAATGAAAATAGTGCACCATCTTACCTGTTATGATCCATTTTGTAAAGAGGTAACTCATTAAATTTCTATAATTGAACCCCTTTGCGTGTGTCCAGAAATGTTTAGATGCATGTGCATGTCTGAATCTATTCTAGAGTGAATCTCAAGGGTCTGCATGTATGATTAGGAAATCTGAAATTTTTTCCCTGGAGCACCACGATGCTAGGGTTGGCAGCGTCGTGGCTTTAAGCTCTCTATATTTTGGCCAAATTAATTTGGGTGTTGCGACACTAGAGACTATGTTGGGCGCAGTGCGCTTCTAAGGGGGGGCGCAGTGCGCTCCTAAGGGGAGCGCTGTGGTGTGCGGGATCAGACATTATGGCGCCAGACTTATTTTTTTAATAAATATCCATTTCCACTGTTTTAAAACTGATTTCATTTCTTTGGGTAGCCGTCTAGAGAGAGAGAGAGGAGACATATAGTGAGAGAAGGCTAAGCTTTAAGCAACTTCGATCCATTTTTTGCTAACGGTCCAATTCTGAATGTTGTTTGATTCGAGATGGGTTATCTTCTATCTATCTTAGTTTTAAAAATATGAGATTTTTCTAATTTAATTTATTATTTCATTAAGGAAAACTGGGATAACTTTGTACCCACAAAATTTTCATCGCGTAACTTTCTATATGTTGTAGCTATGATAATTTTGGACATTTAGTTATTTTTCTGATAAATTTTGCTGGGTAGTTCAAAAAGTGCGCCTTTTTATTTAACTAAAATATAATTTTGATTCTGGAAAATAATGATGTAGTATAATTAAAGATTCTAAATAATGTTCTGAATAATCCCTAATAATCTAATAGAATTCTAAAACAATTAAATTTTGCTAGTAATTATGTTGCTTACTGATAAAGCTTCTGCGAAAAATTTGAAATTTAGTTTATTTACACTTCTTTACTGCAATGTTATGCTATATATGCTTTTCTGCTTGAAATATATGATTATGAGGAGATCTGCTATGTGGAGGAAGTTTTGTTCTGGTGCTAAATGCACAAATTTTATTCTAGTGCTAAATGCTCAAGCAGTCATAAGGGCCTAGATTTTTTAATATTTAATATGTACTAAGCATCATGAGTTATAAAAGCATGTTTTCTTATGTTAGTATATGGAGTCATAAGGACTTATTTTTTATGGAAAGTATAAGGGTCTAAGGGGAATATGTTATCTTTTGCTCTAATATATGAAATGGTTATTTATTTACTTTCAGTGCACAATATGCTTTATTTCAATTATCTTCCATTTATATCATGCTCAGTAGGATGAATTTCTTATGATCGCCCTTATATTTAATTATTACATAATGATTAAATTATTAGAAACTTAGATCGATCTGCGTGACCTATTGAGTTGTGTTGGCTTACACTCATTCTATCTTTTATTTCAGGTCAGGGAAAAAGGAAGGAGCCCATTGAGCAGTTGAGTTCAGGAACTGATCTATCTGAGCATGTATATATATTTTCTTAATTTTTATATGATTATGACTATTTATTTTATTTCTATGTTCTAGTCTGTATAGCCATGAACTATAGTGTAAATATTGTATATATATATTTATGATAAGTGAAATGAAAGAAAATTTATAGATGAGTTTTTATTTATTTATTGAAGTTAATTAGAAGCTCTATGATCTGATTAGAAAAAGATCTAAAAAGCCCCAAAAACTTAAATCTTAGGTTGGCCTGTTGCAAATCAACATGATATGACTTGTATATCTATGGGTCCTATTGGGTTCAGTTGTGACACCAAATCTTTTCATAGAGTTTAAATCACTAAGCCATACTTGAATTGATCATAAATAACCATTGGACTAGGCTAGACCCTATCATGACCCTATAAGACCCAATTAGATCAATTGAACCCATTCATTTGAATTGAAGAAATCCTAATATATCATTAGTAATCTAATAAACCTTTGATAGAGTTTAATTAGACCTTCTAACCTAATTTAGCCCAAAGTGATCTATTTGACCATATAGGGCCAAATCTACCAAATTGATTAATTTGATTAATCTCAATGCCTGAGTTATATTTTAATAGGTCAACCATATATGAATAGCCTCAGTTGACCATTAGGCAGGCCAATTGGTTTACTTAGTCATACTTTACCTAATTTGATGTAACAACCCTAAATTTTATAAAATAATCTTTATTTAAAAATAAAAAAAATTTGCATGCAGTGCTATGCTTGTGAGTGCATCGACACTGAGAGCACTGCAATGATAGGAACTATTGTCATAGCATTAAAGGCTCTGCTATAAAGTAACTCTAGGATTGACATGCAATGCAGCGGTGTTGAAGCATTGGGCACTAAAAAAGAGTTTTTATCACTTAACACTAAGCTATCACTTTCTCATTTCGTTGCCTTGTCAGGGAAGTAAAGAAAGGAGGAGGAGAGGAGAGGTGAGGGGAGAGAGAAGAGAAAGAAGGCTTTTGGGGCTTATTCATCTGTCGCTTCCGTTATGAAAAGTGTTCTGATCTTCATAATTGACTTCTAATCTATTTCTATTTTCAATGATCTGGAGTTTGATATATTTCTCCCTCCTAAAAGTGATAAAATGTGATATCTCCCATTATATGTGATAGGTATCATTATTCTGAACAATTTGACTCGGCTTTAAAAAAATTCTCCATGGCCTATAGTATCCCTCTAAGGCCTTAGTATAACTTATGCTGCCATTAATGCTATTCAATATTTTATCTTCTCTTTTGATAGCCTTAGGCCCGTCTAGAGTTTTGCTTTTCCTCTCCTTCATTATTTCATTGTTGTTCAACTTCGCCTGCTTCGCGTGAGTTTGAGTTTTAAACGAGTCATTAAAAGCTTATTCGCCTCCTTTGACGACGTTCCCTTCCCGTCGGATCGGAAGTCACGACAGTTCGACGATGTTCTTCTTGTTGGATCGAAAGTAATAACGTGAGCTCATTTGATGTGAAGGTAATCATCTTTCTCTCTTTTGGCACACTTCTTTGGCCAAATCCTGTAACCCCACTAGGATTTACTAAATTTGAGATTTACATAAAAATGAAAAATGATGATTTAATTTGTCGTGAAGGGGCTGTTTTGTAAAAATAGGATTTAACTTTAGTAGGATTTAATAAATCCTGTGGCAAAATAGTTGTTAAATCCTATGAAATTGTTTGGCAATGTAATCCAAGATTTAAAGCAGTTAGTTCATCTAAAAATTAAATTTAATGTGTTATGAATTTAATTGCATGTTAAGTAAAGGTTGCATATTAATTTTAATTTTAATTTTATTCAACAAGCTATAATGATAAATAATTTAATTAGAAATTAGTTTAATTATTAAATAATTTAATTACTAATTATAGTATTATTGATTAAATTACTTATTTAGATGTTACTTTAATAAGTACTTGATATCTAAGTATTTATTAATTAGTTAATTTTTTGATAAATAATGATTTAATTCATTTTAAAGTATTATTTAATTATTTTTAATTTTTAATTATATTGTTAATTATGTCATTAACAATTTAAATATTCTAATACTAATTAACTATTTAATTATTATTTATAATATTATATAATAATTATTTCTACGTGAATTATATTAATTAAACATTTATTTTAAGTTTCAATTACTAATTTGTTAATTAATCTAGGATTTGTTTTTCATCTTCTCCATTTTGCTCTTTTCCTGTCGCCATTCCTTCGTGGCTGCTTCGGCCTTGCTCGTGAAGTGAAATTGGAAAGAGTCGCTAAAGTTCGCCTCCTTCGACGACGTCGGATCGGACGTCACGACGGGAGCTGGCTCCCTGCGAAGGTAACCATCTTTATCCATTTCGCGCGCTTCCTCGGTCAAATCCCGTAAATACGCAGAACTACAGGATTTAGTAAATCTGGGATATACGGCAAAAAGAGGGAAACTGATGATTTATTCCGCCGTGAGATTTACGGGGCGCTCAAATCCCGTTTGGCAGGGTTTAGCTTAAATCCTGCTCAAATCCTGCATAAATTCTGTTGCCAAACAGCCCGACGTTTTTTTTTTTTGGTGTTTGACAAGATTTAACATAAATTCTGCACATCCCCTTCATATTGAAACAAAATTTCGTCTCTTTCGTTCGGCATTGGTACAAAATGCAGTGATCGGGACGGCGGACAGAAACCCAAAGCCATTTCTATCAGGCGAAGATCCACGGTTAGGGTTTTGCATCATCTATCAAATTCGTGATGACGGTAAAATGGTAAAGCAAAGAATGCCCTTCCTCTCTCTCTCTCTGTGCCTCCACACGAATTACTCCCCAAAGATTCTAAAGTCTAGGTTTTCGATTATGGACTGGCAGGTTGATGCACTGGCAGCCGAAGCCAGGAACGACGCTGAGCACGCAGATTCTGACGGAAGCTTGCCAGTGTGTCGAGAGCATTGGGGGTCAGAAGGACGGGCGATGGCGTTCGGTGCTTACATTCTACAAGCCGATGCAGCGGGACGCCTTGGTGCCGGTTGATCACCCACGCGACTTCCTCGGGCTCGCTCTCCAAGAGCAGCCTTCCAAGTACTACTTCATTCTTCGCCCAAACCGCATTGTTCTTGAGGCGGACGCCTCCATCCAGGTTATCATGGAGAAGCTGCAATCCTACAAGGCCAGGGTTACTCTCAACTTTGAGGTCAATCTTCGAACCGTCTTATTCTATTCGTCAATTGGTGTGTATTTTTTAGGCATTAATCCTTCTTGCTTACTGCTAAGTGAAATGCACGAGATCCCAGAGCTCTTTCATGTACTTACAATGGCCCCTTTGCACGAGAAGTAATTTCCAATTAAGATTTTGGGGATTTACATCCATAGCACTCAAAACTCGAACCTTTATATATTTAATACATAAACTTAAAAAAAAAACTTTTTATTTCATACCACTCAAATCTTAAAAAACAAAACATAAAAAATAGCACCTAAACTGGCCCTCTGCAGTATCTTTCACACGCCATCATTTTCTTTGCCAGTGAGATTTGTTACCCTTCACAGGCCACAAGTCTCCTCATTCTCCTTCACACATCGTTGGTCCTTCCGCTACAAGATCCCATCACGAGATTCCATCGCAACTTACTCATCTTCGTCCTCCTTTTTTTTGGGAAAATTTGGGGCTTAGCCTGTATATTAATGAAAAAGAGATTACAAAACTATACCAGCAGAAACCAAAACAAGAAAGCCCGAGTCAGAAAAGACCCCAAAAAAGAGAGGGGAGAAGAGAAACAATCTCAAACAATCTAAGAGAGACAGGGATGAGGGGTCAAAAATGGACTCAGGAAGAATAGCCAACCAACAAAATCCACGCAGCCATCGAAAGAAGGGGCCCAGATTGCCACAGGGCCAGCCAGAACAAGCTGGGTAGCACGAGGACCATAGCTGAAAGCCCCAACAGAAAACCTGAATCATCACGGTAAGAATCATATCAAGAGAATAATAGTTGGCTAAGTTCATCATTGTCCGCCAACGAAAAAACAGTCCAGGGGGAGAGAAAAACAGAACCAGCCAGCAATTCAGCCAAAAATATGTGGGAATTTTTGTCGCAGAAGATCAAAATGTTTCCAGTTCTTGATTTTTTGGTTGAGCTCCTTAGAAATAGTAGTCTTAATAGATTCCGGGCTATTCCACGACATGTTAAATCTCCTAGTATTCCGTTCCCTCCAAATATGGTAAATCACCCCGCAAATAGTAATGTAACAGAGGCGCTTATCAGAATTGTTAAAAGTTTGAATCCCCTCCACATAATCAAAAACTTGAATAATAGTAGGCCTAAACAGAAATCCATCTAGTCCCGGAAGGAGAGCAGAAATTACCATAAAAGAGTAATCACATTCAAAGAACAGGTGGCTATGAGACTCAGAGGCTTCCATACAGAAAGGACATAATGCATTAATGTTGATGCAACAAGATCTTAAAATATCCGCAGTTTTGAGTTTACCAAGCAAAGCCATCCACGAGTAAGCAGAGTACCGTAAAATATGCTTTTTATGCCAGATATATTTGTGCCAGCCCACCACCTCCAAATCAAAAAAATAAAAGGCTGTAAATTTTTTAAAAAGGAAGTTGCAGGAGCCCTCCCAAGTAATGCAAGGTTGATTTTGGATGGGAATGTTAAGAATAGCAGTAGCCGCCTGGTCCGGGAAAGAAGCCGGAAGAATCCAGCTATCTTTTAAAATGTAGTTTGAAATGGATTGAGGGGCATTTCTATTTGGCTCAAAAAATCTCAGTTAAAGCTCTATCATTACACCAAGGGTCCTAGTACATGGAGAGTTGGCTATCAGGAGTGACAAAAAGCTTAATCTTGTGATCTTGAAGAACAAAAGCATTAGGGTTTTTTTCCATAAGGTTCTCTCGTGTGTGTGCTGGTTCTTTCCTGCCATCGTTCTTCTCCGGTTGGGAGGGGCTTTCCGCCTCCCCTCCCCCCCCCCCTTTATGGCCCTAAATCCAAATGATTTCCCCCCTCTTTCCTCCCCTTCCCTGCGCGGCCCGCCCCCTACTTCTTCCGCCCCAACTTATGCTGCTACCACCACCACAGCTAATGTTGAAACTCCGCCTTTCCCCATGTCTTTTGTCCCACCCAGTACTAAACTCTCCTTCTCTTTTGACGATTTGTCCGAAGGAACATCTATCTGGAGCCTTACTCTGATCGGGTATTCTATTGGGCAGAGGCCCTACTATGAAAGGTTGCTTGCGGCTATGAAAAAGGCTTGGCAGCTCAAAGGTTCGCTCACTTTACTATCTCTCACATATGATTTTTTCTTGCTCAAGTTCACTGCTTTGGAAGATTATGAGATGGTTTGGGCGGGTGGCCCATGGTTTCTTCTTGGCAAACCATTTATTCTTCAGAAATGATCTCCCAAGTTCAAACCTAGACGGGACGAAAATGCTTCCATCCCTTTATGGATAAAAATTATGGACCTTCCTTTAGCGCTTTGGACCCCCTCTGGAATTTCCAAAATTGCGAGCTTCGTTGGGATCCCGTTATCTGTTGATTCTCTCACAGCTAAAAGGACCAGACTAACGTTTGCACGAGTTTGTGTGCAAATTTCTCAAAAATCTCCCCTCCCTGATGAAATCCCCTTGGTTATAGATGGAGAAGACCTCACTCTTAAGGTTGTTTATGACTGAAAGCCTACTCCTTGCGAGGGGTGTGGCTCTCTTATTCACCCCTTCTCACTCTGTCCTGATAACCCAAACCCGAAACCAGCAAACCCCCCTCCCTCTCACGCTAGAGGCCGCAGTTCCAGCCGTAACCCTGGAACTCGAAGGGCTTCTGCTTCTGCCAAACCCCCCTTACATTCCAAAACCCCTACTCCTCCTATAATTGCCCCTCCTAACATCACTATTCCCATTACATCTTCCCCCCCGCTCTGCCTGGACAAAGACCCCATTATACCTAATCTCAATTATCCCACAGAAGTTTCTACCTCCTCTTCTCAATCTTCTCAGCAAGAATGTCCCTCCACATCTGATCCTCTCTTAACCAATAAGTTTGCCTCATTACACTCTATCGAGGTCTCCTCTTTACCTCGACTAGAATCCAATCCTATTGATAATAATCCTGATTCCTCTCAGCCAATTCCTGACACTTCTCCTCCTAAAAAGCCCCCTTCAAATCAGCAGTCTCCTACGCCACCAAAAAAAATCCAAAAAAAAAAAAAATCCAAAAACAAAACGGCCAAAAAGGCCAAAAACTCTTTACCTAAATCCTAATGTCTATGCCCCAACTTGCTTGTTGGAACGTGAGGGGGTTTAATAACCCTGTTAAGGTTAGGGCTTGTAGAGATCTTGTTAGATCGTACAAGTTAAAGTTTTTATGTATTTTAGAAGCTAAGATTCATCAACCTGCTGGTTTGGATCCTTGGTTTGTTTATAAGCACCGTATCTTTGATAATGAAGGCGCTTGTGATAATTTTTGTCATTCTAATCCTGGGAGAATCTGGCTCAAATGGGATTCCTCTCATATTTCGTTCTCTACTTCCTTCTCTTCTTCCCAACTCATTCATGGTCTTTTTTTTTATGATTCCTCCCCCCCTATTCTGCTCTCGGTCATATATGCTGCTAATACTGTTGATGAAAGAAGGTCACTTTGGAATAATCTAAGGAAACTCATTCCTGGGTCTTCCCAGCCGTGGATCATTATTGGAGATTTTAATTGCTGTAGATTCCCTTCGGACAAAGCTGGAGGGTCCCTTCTCTCGGTTGACAGACTTGGTGAACTCAATAATGTTATTTATGATTGTGGTCTTATGGACCTTAGCTCTGTTGGGCTTTTTTACACTTGGTTCAACCAAAGGATTGAACAGCCCATACACATTAAGCTGGATAGAGTTTTGGTGAATTCTGCATTTTTGGAGACTCTACCCTCGGCTTACTATAATGTTTTACCCCCCTCTGTGTTCAGATCACTCCCCCCTTCTCTTGTGTTCTGATACCTTTAGGAAAAATCATAGCAGATTTCTCTTTAAGAATTATTGGGTTAATTTTGATGGTTTTTGGGAAGAAGTGATTACTGCCTTCTCTTCTATGGACTCTGCTAGCCCGATCTCTGCCTTCTACAATTGTCTGCATAGACTTAAAAGGGCTCTTAAAAACAAGGATTGGTCCTCCTCCAACTATATCTCTTCTACTATTACTGACCTCAAACATCAACAACTAGCTTGCCTTTCTAATATTCAAGGAAATCCGCTTCATCATGAGCTTAACGTTTCTCTTAAAGGGATTTCCTCTAAGTTAGATTTGCTTGAGTCTTCTTGGGCTTCCTGGATATCCCAACGTGCAAAAGCTAAGTGGTTATCTCATGGGGAAAACGACCTTGGTTTCCTTTATGCTAATATCAGAACTAGGAGGAATCATAATGTTTTGAAAGAGATTCACACTCCCCTTGGGCATTTCACCACTCAACCTGAGATTGCTGCTGCTCTTATATCCCATTTTGAGGTTCTTTTCAATGCCCCTAAGCCACCCAATGCTGATTCTTTTCACATTCCGGCTGGGGATTTGGTTACTCATCAACAGGCGCTTGATTTGATTGTCCCTTTCTCGGATAAAGAAATCAAAGAGGTGATCTTTGTTGGAGATTCAGATTCGGCTCCTGACCCAGATGGTTTTAATTTTGAATTTTATAAAAGATCATGGAATTTAATTGGTCTCCAGGTTTGCAATGCTATTAAAAGTTTTTATTATACTGGCTCTATGCCGCGTGGGGCCAAAGCTACTGCTATAGCTATCATCCCAAAAAATTCTCATGCTTCTAATATTTCGGATTTCAGACCCATCTCTCTTTGTAATGTATTTTACAAGATTGTGGCTAAGCTTCTGGCGAACAGACTCAAAAAGGTTCTTCCCTTCATTATTGATGAAAGCCAAACTGGTTTCATACACAACAGATGTTCCTCTGATAACATCTTGCTTGCTGCTGAAGTTCTTCGTGAATTTAAAACGTCTTCTAAGCTTTTTTGTGCCAAGTTAGATATTAAAAAAGCTTTTGACTCTGTTTCCAGGGATTTTCTTATTAATCGTTTGAGGCAAAAGAAATTCCCTGAAAAATTTATACAGCTGATTAAAGCCTGCATCTCTGATGTTTTCTTCTCAATTTGCCTTAATGGATCTAGGATTTTTCAAATCCTCTTCGGGTCTTCGACAAGGCTACCCCCTCTCCCCTCTCCTGTTCAGCATTGTGATGGATGGCCTTTCTTGCATTTTTAAATCTTCCCCTCCCGCCGCTGGTTTTGAATGTTTAAATTTAAATGGGGTTAGTTTTAACCATCTTATGTATGCGGATGACTTATTGGTTTTTGGCACTGCCTCCGCTGTCAACGCTACCAATTTGATGCTTGCCTTGGACCTTTTCGCGGCAGCATCTGGACTTTCCATTAACCAAGGGAAAAGCTCTATCATCTTCTCCAAGAACTTCCCTTTGGCTGAGGATTTCTGTGCCATTCTTGGTATTTCTAATGTTGGATCCTCTCTTACTTACCTGGGGCTCCCTATTTCCTCTAAAAGGCTTAATTTATCTCACTTCCAACCACTCATGAGTAGAATTTCTACTCTACTTGATCGTTGGAAAGTCAAATTTCTTTCTTTTGCAGGTAGAATTCAGTATATTAAATTCACAATTGCTAACACCATTGCTTATTGGATTAGAGGCTCCATCATACCGAAAGCGTGCCGTAAAATCATCTCTAGGCTCTGTTCCAGATTTCTGTTTCATGGCAAGGTTAATGAGAAAAAATTGCACTTGATATCTTGGAAAAACACTGCTCGTCCCAAGCTGAATGGTGGGCTTGGCATTCCCACGTTTGAATCCCTCTATCATGGAGTTTTTACCTCCTTCATCTGCAGAATGTACAGTAGATACTCTCTTATTGGGACTTGGTTCAAAGCTAAATATATATCCCCTTGGAAGACCCCGCCCATCAATTCTTCCAAAACCTGGAAACTTATTTGTTCCACTGCTATTCTGATCTTCGTCCTCCTTACTCTGCTTGGAGCGGGTGAAGCAGATTGATGGGACATGGGCAATGGTGGAACCTTTGTTCGAGCAGGGAAGGAGGGGGATGAAGGTCGAAGCCCCTTGAGATCCATCATGACTTCCTCTCGATGTAGGCGATGGTTTCATTAATTCCGTTGACAGAATGTTATTTTATTTAAATTGTGAAGTTTAGATTTTAAATATATAAGTGATATATGTATTTAAGTCCCTCCTAAGATTTTTAGTATTTAATATTGGATCTCTATTTAGCGTAACTACTGGGTTTATTAGTGCATGTTAAAAAAAAAATGGTTCTTACCTTTTATGTGATGGGAGTTTGTTACTTTGTTTCTTAGTGGCTACACTAGAAATTTTTTAATGGGTTCTCTTTCTTGCAAAAATTGTAACAGGAAAATCAGTTTGTTGATAACTTAATTTTTTTCTTCTTTTGGATGAAGATCTTGATGATGGTTCTAGATTTTCTTATTTTGAATTTTTTTTTCATTTTTAAACTTTCAATCCAAACGTCAACTAAGTATAATATATCCAAGATTTTGCTGCTTGATTCATTGCAGAGAGATTTCAATGGATTTATACCTAGATTTAGCTGCACACTTTTTTATATTTGAAGTTGTGACATCAATTGATTCAAGAACTTGATTCTATCCCATAAAAGTGATGCTTATGCTTTTTGGTATATATGCTGATGATTTACTATCTTCTCATAGGAATTTAGGAGTTCTCCGTGTATTTTATGATGCATACGAGGGAGTGCATTTCATGATATCTGGAAAATTTGCAGTTCTTGCTGCTTTTAAACATTTTTAGTCTGGATGCTGTAATTTAGATATCTCCGCTTGATGATCCTGAATTCACAGTGGTAGAAACATGATATTATTCTTAATGTTGTTTAAAATGTTTAAAATATTCTATTACAAAGTATTTCAACTTTATTCTGGTTACAGATACTTATTGAAGGTTTTGCATCTTATGCATATTTTTTATTAGTTATAACCCAACAGTTTCTTCTGCAAAAGATTAAGTAGAAAGTATCTGTTGATTTGCTTATGTCTGTAAATTAGTGGTGAGGAAGACGCCTGATGTGGGAAGATCGTCGTTGGATCGTTGGAAGAAGATGATGCTTGAAGGATTTCCAAAAACAAGAGGACAAACCAAGCTCAAAGGCTTCAATTCATATAATATTCATCAATAATCCCTCACCCCTTACATTAGCTAGCTATTTATAAAGCAAAATAGAACTATCTAGAGTATTAGAGGTATGCTAGTCCTAAGGAATACTTAAGCTATGATGTTCCACATCATTCTCCCCTTGCGTCAAAAGAGCTCGGCTCTGTCGAGACTTGTCATCGAGAGGGAGGTAGAGGTGAACATTCTAACTAGATCCCTGGGTCGAAGACTTTGAATGCAGGCTTCTCCTTGTTCTCTTCAGCCAACCTTCTCCATGGGTTGAATGGTAAAGCTCCAGAATATATTCCTTCATCCAAGTGAATAACTAATAGAAATGGCACTATAAGGTATCCTTGTGGGATAGTAAAGTTTTTATCATCCACGTTTTCTTTTGCCTTCCTCAGCAACCAAATTGCTATACCCTCAAGTTTGAGGGTTTCATCAATAACACATTGATTGAAAAGAATGGCTCTGAGAATGGCTCTGTAGTCATCCCATTCAAGAATCTCATTATGGATCCTTCTTCTGATGCACTCATGCTCAATCAGGAGCAGTTCTAATGCTTGAGGGCATTGAGTGAGGAAGTAAGTAATGAACAACATTGTTTTAGTTGTAATTTTATTTCCAGCAAAGAGCAAGTTTATGATGAAATCAGCTATTTGATTATCATTCAAGTTCTTTTCCTCCACCAGCCTACCAAGAACTCCGCTTCTTTCTATAGATCCACCCTGCTGCTGCCCAATAGCTATTGTATTCTTGATTTTTGCAATGATACCTTTCCTTTCCTCTTTGATTTCAGACTCAGATGACACTCCCATCAGTTGATTAAACATCAAATTGATCCTGAAGCACAGCAACCTCATTATCAAGAAGATAGCTGATTGTTTGAAACAGTATACTTTGTACATCACTTGAGTTGGAACTAATCTTCTCAAGCTTCGTTATATTCACCACAATTGCATGAAGTCTCTTCTGCTGCTCTTCAAGCTTTCTACGAAGAAAAATATCCTGGTTGCCCCTTGAGTAAAGCTTTCTTGCCACGAATGGCTGAAGGTCAAAGGGGTCTATGGAATCCAGCCCAGTTGGAGTTACACAACCAGAAAAATCTCCCTTATCACCATGTGGGGGTTGATGGGGATCGGAGCAGATAATGGATGCTGTACGTGCGGCAACAACTGCACTCGCAATCCCTGCAACTGTAAGTGAGATCTGTGCTTCCATGCTCAGAGAATCTTCACCAGTCACAACTTTAAGCCTTTCTAGCAGCTTATCAACAATATTTCTATCAGGCATTCCATCAAACGTCCGAAGTGCATCCTTCATGCTCATTTTAAGATCAAATTCCTCTGTCTTTCCCATACCACCATGCCCCACTATAGATAGAGGAGAAACGTTTCTGTACAAATCAGTTCCCGGATGCTCATTTGATGGCTTCCTCAACCACTGCATAACAAACTCCTTATCCTTGCCTCTACCGATGAAATCATTTCTAGGCAAGGATCTGGTCGCGAGGAGCACGGGTAGGACAACAGAAGGCAGGAGCTGGGTCGCCAGGGTTGGATTGCGGGAGTGCGGTTCAGCAATAGCAGCGGCAACTGCTTCCTCGGGTTCCAAACCGCTTTGCATATCAAAACAATGGCCATTTGCATTGGAGCATCCTGAGAGACGGTCAGTGTAAATACTAAAACAATGGCCATTTGCCTTTGACCTCATTGTTGCGTCAATTTCCTGCAAACAAATTCTATTTTCTTCCTCCTCCCCGTTGTCGGAGCCATCAGAAGCAACCTCCGTAGGCTTCTTCGCTTTTGACACAAACTCCTTCTCTTCCATAAATTTCTGTTTACTGTTTCGGGATGGGATTTGATGGCACACGGAATTGGGAGTGCCGAGCGCGGAATAGAATGGGCTGAAGTCATGCGAAGGACTATGGAGCGGGGATGTAGTCTGGACGGACTTGGGAGTGACTTTGGAATCGCAAAAATAGAGCGGGGGCTCTATCTGTGAGGAATCGGGCTTTGCTGTAAGATCAGGATGAGAGAGCGAGTGCGAGTAGATGTCTGATGATAGCTGGATTACCGATGTGGATACTCGTTCTAAAGAACGATTGAAATCAGCAAATAAAGCATCAATTCGATCGAGTGATGCTTGAGCCACCCGAAGGGTTTTGCAGCGTCGATCAAGGTTGCCCGCCCTTCTTGTTTGGTGGCTATCTTCGCAAGGATAATAGGGCGGTGGATCTCGCAATTGGAGTGGAAGTTGGAGCGGAGGATAGTCGTCTACCTCCCATCTTCTCCGACGTCGAACCTCGTCGGCCGCCCATCTCCTTCGGCGTCAATCGTCGTCGACCGCCCATCTTATTTGGCGTCGATCTTCATCGACCGCCCATTTTCTTCGGCTTCGATCGTCGTCGACAACCCACCTTCTGCAGTCCATCGTTCTTTGCAAGCTCCGGGCTCTGATACCAACTGATGTGGGAAGATCGTCGTTAGATCGTTGGAAGAAGATGTTGCTTGAAGGATTTCCAAGAACAAGAGGACAAACCAAGCTCAAAGGCTTCAATTCATATAATATTCATCAATAATCCCTCACCCCTTATATTAGCTAGCTATTTATAAAGCAAAATAGAACTATCTAGAGTATTAGAGGTATGCTAGTCCTAAGGAATACTTAAGCTATGATGTTCCACATCAACGCCACTCGATGCTATACTAATTATTTTTATGATACCTTCCAACACCTTGAGAACATAGATGTCTGGCATAATTTGGTGCTGCACACTGTGCTATTGTATATTAACAGTAGAACTGTGGTATTAAGGTAAGACATATCGTCAGCATGAATGGTCTCTTAAAAGTCCACCTATGATAGTGGGCTGATATAAGTGATTCTCGTTAACTTTCCTTCTATGATGCACCGACACTTCTCCAGTTCTCCTCAAAGAGGTGTGTAGTATCCGCCACGTATCAGACACGACTCACGTCTGACACGCCTCTGACACATGTCAGACATGCGGAATATGTGTCCGATTAAAAATAAATTGGACATGCCTGTATGAATTTTTTAAATATAATTTATTGTATCTCAAATTTTTATCTAGTAAAAAAATAAAAATTAAATTTCTTATTTTTTCTCCAAAGCCCCAAATCAATCGCCCAAACTTAATAGCCCATTTCCTTAACATTCTCATTTTCATTTCTTTGTGGTAGGTTGGGGTTAGGGTTTCACAACAATATTCGATGCTATCTCGATATCGACGTCCAATGCCATCACAACATTAGTATTTCAAAACCATATCAACATTAAAGTCTGACATTGTGCATTGATGCTCGACATCAGCATTTTCTCACCTATAATCACGCCCTTGTGTCATCTCGACACCTCATTCTTGTCCAATGTCGTCTTGACATCAATGACCGACGTCATCTTGAGATCAACGACCGATGTCATCTTGACATGAATGCCCGATGCCCATTACACAACAACAACGCCCGACTGTCGAGAGCATTGTCATCTCTCCTCTCGATGTCTAACTCTTGACATCCTAATATTAATTATTTTAAGCACAATTCATAGTTAAATTACTTATTATTTCTCATTTATTATTAATATTTTTCTTATTCAATTTTTATACACTATTTTTATAATATAAAAATTATAATACCATGTCCAACCCGTGTCCGTGTTCAACCCATTTCCATGTCCTATATTTTAAATGATTGATGTGTCTTATGTCCATGTCGCCGTGTATATGTCTATGCAGCATAGCTTTCCTTTGTTGCCTATATTGATATACTGATCATTAATGATGGTGTAAGATTTTTTGTGCATTATTGATGTAGTTTGTCTCTTCTTTCTTTGGGATTTTCTGAAGTTCTCTTAAATATTTCAATTTTTAAATTTGTTAATCCAAAGCTTCATATTTAACTAGGAGTGATCAATTTATGAATATTTTGGGTAGCTAATTGTTTTTGTATATTCTGGAAACATAACCCACGCAACATATAAATGGGTTGGAAACCCAATAAATGAAATTAGAATAGACCTGTTAAGTATAGGATATCCATCAATTAATAGTTGTCTTGATGTATGGATAAATGTTTTGCAAAAAATTAATGCAAATTAGTGCTGTTACCATATGTAGCACCTCTATAATAATGAATGGTGGTGTATTGAGTTGACTACAAATAGGTAGGATCAGGGGTGTAAATGAGTCGAGTCGAGTTTCTGCCTAATCGATCTAAGCTTGTTTAGCTGTTACTGAGCTCGAGATCGAGCTTGACTCGAGCTCGTTTACTAAGCTCGACTCGTTAAAAAATTCATAGGCTCAAGCTCGACTCGATTATTGAGCTCGATTTCTTAGTTTTAAATTTTAAAAAATCAAATTTTTTCTAAATTTTTATATTTTAATATAGAATTAATTTAAAATTATTAAATTACATTATATAATGCTAATTTAAATTAATTGTTATATAATTCTAATTTATTCGAGCGGCTCAACTAGCTTTTAAGCCGAGCCAGGTTTGAGCTCGAGCTCGTTTAATATATGAGCTCGAGTATAGGCTCGAGCTCGAACTCGTGGCTCGATAAGCTCGACTCGCGAGCTTGTTAAAGAGTCGAGCTCTAGCCGGCTCGCAGATTGGCTCAACTCACTTACACCCCTAGGTAGGATAATGCTAATGATGGTGGTGATCGGGGAGGTAGGTGGTATTTATGTGAAATAGGGTTGGAAAAATAGTAATAAGTGCTGCTAACAAGAGCTTGATCAAGTAAAACCGAGCAACATCTCTCTAGATTGTACAACTTAAATGAAAAAAATAAATAGTTGGCATACAACTAACAATATGCCCGACATTTTCTCTTTGATTCCCATTGCTAAAATATCTACGTAGAATCACACGGGTCAATGAACGTAAAGGAAGTCAACCCATCCTAATATGACTGCACCCCATAGAGCCACAACACACTATAAAACGAATAAATGAGATGTATCCATAATTAAAAAGGCTCCAAAGGATGAATAACATGGAATCAAATCCACATTAGTGATTACCCTGTTTGTAAGAGATCCAGAAAATGCATTACAAAGAGTAATGAGATAGTGCCAACATGTCCGTGCTAAGGGTTGTCTTCATCCTTCATATCCAAGCATCTCAGCATATAAATAAGAAGTTCAGCCCGGGATTGTGCATAACCCTTTTTCCGCCTTCAGGCAATGAGGAGGTTCTGATGGCTGTTGGAACTAGGTATCACTCAAGGGTATTCAAGGGGTGGCATGAAAAGAAGAAGGCATCCAATTTCGTAGAAAAACCCTGTATGTAGAAATGTAAGGTTTCAAAGAGAAGTTTTTGAGCTTGAAGTAGACGTCTAAGTAAGAGACAAGGAGATGCTCCTCACTAGAAATGAGTTTTTGAAGATTTTGTTACTCTGCTCTTGCCACAAGACATGGAACAAGTCAGCCAACACCACAATAGATATGGAGAGAGCATGACTAATGACTATTGACTATCTAGGTAGAAGAGTTTCATTTAGCTTATATAGAGAGTCACCTTGGGACTTTATACCACAATGATTTTCTATTCTAACTTCAAAATTTTTATAATGTTGAAGGCGCTGATATACATATGTATATATGCATGTACATACATATATGTTTGTGCAAGCGTGTGTATAGAGGTCTGAACTTGCCTGTTCTTCCATTCCATATTTTCGCATAATGTTGCTTTCAGTCTCACTAGTCACCCTAGTTCTCTTACCCAAACGGGATACATTGAGGTCTTCGTCTTGCCTAAGCACACTTGCGTGAGATGAGCACATCTACTATTCTCCTTTTCAACTAGCCTATAGTTGACACATTGATTGGTCATTTATGAGAGCACACCATCTTAACCTAGATGTATCTTCTCCAATTTGCCAGTGTGAGAATTAGAGTGCTCCTGTATGGGAATTAGTGGTGAGAGGGCAAGAGGCCTGAAGGAAGTCAAGATCGACAATAGCTTTGAATTCGAAAACTCTTGCTGCTCTTTCTTCGATTTCATGACAACATACATGCTTTCCTTTTTCTGAAATTGACACCATCCTTATCTACAAAATCTTGGCCTTTAGTTCAAAACAAACATGTAGTGCTCTTTATTTCATTCATAGAGCGCAATAACTAGTTCTTCTATTTGCTTTGTAAGAGAGATTTATTTGCTTTCAAGTATGTGCATAGTATTATGAACAAAATCAAAAGATAAATTATATAACATTTAGCAAATAACATATTTTATAAGATTAAAAAAATCAATCCTTCTACATGCACATAGCTAAAATATCACTAGTTCTTTGTATGTAATATGATACTAAATATTGTCATGAATTTCATATGTAGTTTACATGTGATAGTAATCTCATACATCACTCTTGTGATTGAATGGTATTAAATATTAGGTATGTCTGATTCCCCATCTCATGACTTTGATAGCTCATAATGTCTAGTTTGTGATTTGCAATTAATAAATATAGATTCTAGTCCTGACTCTATACAAACCATGAATATGATACTTAAGCGGATGTTGTAGTTGATGTGGTTGTAAATGTTGTTGAAGGAGTTGTGCAAGTTTTTAATGATGATAATAAAGATTACCATTTGCCTTTTATATATATCTTCTTGAAGGATTACTTGTAATTCTTGTTAATACATAATAAATGAGATTGAAATCAAAGAAATACCGATATTTTATATCATTTTTATTCTTATGAAAATGCTGAATTGGAGATCAAAATAAAATTGTAAATCAAAATAGATATTAATTTTTATAATATTTATTTGTACAATTAGAAATTATTTTAGCTTGTGTATCAAAATGAATTGTAAATGCACAAAGTCAAAAGTTCCACTAAATATTAGATGGTAAATTTACAGAATTTTGTGGGTGTTTTATGTAGTGTAATTTTTAATCAAGATGGTATATAAATGGTTAAGTTAATAAAATAAAAAACGATTGAATAATCATGATTTCATTTGGGTTATTTTATAGTTTAAATTATGTTACTCCATATATCAAAATAAAACTATAAGCGAAAAAAGTCAAAGATCTAAATAATCTAAATATTAAATGGCACAGTAATAATATATTGCGGGCATTTTATTTAGTGGATTTTTTTTATTAATATGCCATATATATAGTTAAATTTTAATAAGATCTAAAATGAATTAATGGTCATGAATTTATCTGGAGATATCAAAATATTAGATGGTACTTTTACATGCTCATGTGGGCATTTTATTTACTGGATTTTCTCATTAGGATGCAAGATAGAAGATTGAGATATGATATAATCTAAAATAAATGAATGACCATGATTTTTTGTTGGCAGAGCGCCAAGTTTCTTTTTAATAATATAGATAATTGATTGAATGAAAGAAATTTAAAGATTCGCTTCTTTATTCTCTCCCCTTTATTTTCTGCTTCATTTCTCTTCCAAGGGTTCATCTAATTCCCTCTCTCCTCTCGATCCTTCTCTTTATCCAATCTAGCTTCAACACTTAATATGTAAACTAACATTGCTGCTATAATAATAGTCGCATCCTTCATGCATATTTGTCTATGCTTCTCTCTCTCTCTCTCTCTCTCTCCCCCGGCATTATGCCCTAGAATTCGAGAAATACAATCAATGTCAATTTCAAAAGAGGAATATGAAGAAATTATGGACCTATCATCTTATTTGCATCAACATAATTCTTTCTTCTATATTATTTCTCTATTTCCTTTATGGTGCCATTTAGTAGTTCGTTTTTTTATTGTGGGCTCCAAAAATTCGACCTCGGCCTCCACCCGCTTTTGCTTTCTTTGGGGGGAGTTTTAACGGATTTAAGTTCCGGGGTAAATTTTGGAAGGCAGATGAGTTTGTAGATAAGACACTACCCAAAGATTTCGCCCTCATTTTGCGAGGACTTTATGATCTGAGTTCTGGTTTTTTATAGGCGCAAGCCCCTATAGTTAATTACCTCTCCCGGTAACGAGAGAGAACTTTCGATTAAAGCTAGTCGTCAATCAGATGCGTAAGAAATACGCGTTATCTGGCATATAGTAGCAGCATGGGTTGAAGGTTTGAAAGTTTGAAGATTTTAATATTTAAAACAGAAATTTTCACCACCTTGCACTTAAAGCGGATGGTGGGGGAATGGATGATGGACCCGATTAAGATTCCATGGTTCCGTTGTCCCGGGCCATCGTGGTCCCTGGTCTACTTAGTCAGAGGAGGTAGTCGACCCAACCTGACAGAAGGACCCTTGTCGGCAGCTATGGGTTGCTTCGTCCAAGGGGAACTTGTAGACCTGGGGTGGATGCTTGTCTAAGGGGACAAATTTGAATCCACCTTAGCTAATAGAGGGCTTTGTGCCCTATCGACCATATTCTATTGATTCATATCTCAAGGATTTGATGCCATTGGGGAGATACGGGCTCTGGCCATAACTGTGATGTAGTGGTACCATTTGGCGGCAAACCACCCGGTTCAGAGGGCCCCGAGTCATAACCGTTTATCCTGCGGTACCATTTGGCGGCAAAACCACCGGTTATAGGACACGTGCCACGTCCCCGCTGGCAGGAGATTATTTGAGAATGGATCCTAGTGATATTTTCGACTAGGCATTAACTCCATGTGAGCTGAAGTAGTTTTCGACTTGTCCACCTCGGCAAACTGTTGCGGAGGGTGGATGGATTTGCATTAAGTGATTTGATGGATTATTTCAATTTTAAATATTTTTGGATTTGGGATTTTCTGGAATTTTGGATTTTGTGGAATTTGGGATGACATTTTGATTATTTGGAATGGACCCCTCCGGTTGAGATTTTCTATTCAATACGGCCATCATCGGGGTGGGGTCATTTGGAAATATTTGTATTTTGAACCTTGTCAACTCTATTAGACTGTCAATAGAGGATCGGGTTTCATAGGTTTTATGCCTTTATTAGTGAATTCTCTTGATTGAAGGCCTTGAAGGCCTAATATGAATGTCTAAAATAAATATCCCGGTCGACCTCGCGTCCGCATATTTATTTAGTGGTTCGAGCCGTGTTGACTCCTATCTACCCGCATAGAAGGATCGGGCTCGAACATGAATTCACTTATTAACCCGCGCAGCATCCCTTAGACGTCACGTGTGTACCAATAACACGCTCGCCGGGGCCCATGCAGGTTTAGATTGAATATCCATCCCCTTTGTGTTCCTATGTGTATACAAATTAAGGTACATGTGCGGGGGATTTTAAAATATTTCAGTTAATCAGTTGCGCGGGCAACTGTCATTTGAATGCAGCATTCAATTTGGAAGCTCATAGACGCCTTCTATCTGCTTGTACGAGTGTTGCAGATCCGGTGGCGTGGCGTTATACGATCTCCACTACTGTTGCTTGCAGGCAAGCAGATGTTTTCATTCATAGATTGAGATTGACTTCAGGATACTGCATTTACTGAAGTCATTTTATATCTACCTACAAATGACATGTGGCGCGTACATCTGTATTTGTAGGGGACTCGTATATATTGCAGATCCTTCACATTTGCCCGCAAACAGTAGGTTGAATGTATAACGGGCCTCCTTCAGCAGCTTGTAGGTGTTTATATTTGCTGTAGTCATTTGACGTTTTGCTCACAAATGAGATTTTGTGTACATAGTGGGTCTCCTGCAAGGGCCTACGCGTACCTTGATGTCGACTACGAGAGTGCTATAATATCCTTACTACAAGAGCTCGCAGGTAGAGTGGTGTATCTATTTGTAAATTAGCTGATGTTGAATGTGCATCTGCATTCGTAGAAGACCTGTTCCACATACAGTGCGCCCATCCTTACTATGTGCAAACAGGTCAGTGTATTTGTCTACAATTAGGAGACATCAATTGTATGCATAGTGCAGTTGTTTCATGCTTTCTCAAATTGACTTTGGTCAGTAATTCATCGTATGTTGGATTCCTTTGTTTGTGGGGGATACTGTCGTTTGTAGGTAAGTTGTTTGTATCGTTGACCGTGAAAGCACCCTGACATCAACTACATGTCACTTTCCATTAATCATAGATGAACCACTGTATGCCCAACAAATCTTCCACTTTTCTTTATGTGTTCATATGTATTGTAACTTTTCATTCTTGCTTGCAAATGACACATCATGTAAGTACTTATCTGCACCAGGGATTCATCATAGTTGCAGCATACTTTGTTCACAAGTATATTATTGCAAACATCATTGCTCTTCCTTGGTTTGCAATGTCTACTTGCTTTAGCTTGCCATTTAGAGTGTGTGTCATTGAAGTTTTGTTCAGCATAAGCCCCATTGCTTGCGTATTTGATTGGCATGAAGGTTCTTCACTATTCATTTGCAAACTTTATACTCTTGATTTTAAGCATATGGATTGGAACACTACCTCATTCGTCACACATCTTATATCTTTTACTCATAAGCATGTCAACAGTCACATAGATATTTATCAGTTTCTTGTAGTTTTTTATAGGAAGATCGTTGTGTGTGCGATAGATTCATATTCATGCTTGTAGGTGCATTATTCTGTCCACCATAAGTCCTCAGCATATGTATGGATGGTCACGATCATTACATATTCTTTGTATATGGCCATTGGTAAGTCATCAAATTCATTGAAGCTTGCATTATTGTTTGTGAATGAAACAACAATTCATCCCTTTTGAAATTTCAACAAATGTCCTTCATTCCTTCATTGATTTTCAATTCAAAATGGTTGTATATTCATTAGTTTAATGTTCGGATTCAGGTTAAGTGCAATGCTATTTGAGTCCAATTCTGATTTGAGTCCAAGTTCCCTGCTGTTCAAAAGTCCACAAGTTCAAATTCAAGTTCTTTATTCTGTCATTCGAATTCAAGTCCTCTTTTACTTGTTCTCATTTAGATTGTTCAAATCCTGGTTCATATTCACATTTGTTTATATTTGAGCTCATTTAGGTCCATAACCCATGCTTGTTTAAGTCCAAATCAGGTTCGAGCGTGGTCTTCTGTTCACCCGAAATTTCGGCAGCCTCCCGGCGTCTCAAGCTACGGAAAACTGGGCCTCCCACCACGCTAGAGAAAAGCGTGCACGGTAGGTGTCCTTGGACACCGCGGCCGTAAAATCTCCAATCCCACCACGCCAGAGAAAGGCGCGCATGGGTCTTCAATACCTGTTTTAAAAGAGCACAGTTTGCTTTCCCCGCAGGTACAGAGCCGCGTACGGGTACTTATATTTTTGCCCTGCCGTGCTAAGAAAAGGACGCACAAGGCTCGCCTGCCTCGTTGTAAGCACCGCACCGAGTTCCCTCCCACCACGCTAGAAAAAAAGCGTGCATAGGGGGTCCCTCGGCGCGCCGCAAACACTGAAAACAGGACTTTAGAAGATTGCCCGCCTCGTCGCTAGCATCGCAGCGAATTTTCTCCCACCACGCTAGAGAAAAGCGTGCATAGGTGGTTGTTCGTCGCGTTGCAAGCGTCGAAGGTGGGTTCTCGGAGTTTTAAGGTTAAGGGGTTATACCTGCGCGGGGTCGGCGGGGTGACGGTATTGGTTCGTGGCACGGATCGAGGGAAGAGATAAGAGCAGCATTTCTCTTTTTGGTTATTTTAATTAATTGTAATGAATTTTGCAATTAATAATAGTTAGTTATAATTAATAATAATTAATTACTATTAAATACTAATTATAGTTAATTATATTTAATTATAATTAAATTATGATTAATTGATAATTAATTATAATTAAAAATAAGTAATCATAATTAAATTATGATTAACTTATAATTGATTAATAACTAATTATAATTTAAAATAATTAATCATAATTAAATTTAATTAAATATAATTAATATATAATAATAATAATTAATTAAAATTAAAATTAACTAATTATGATTAATTTCAATTAATTACAATTAATTCAAATAAACACAGAAATTAAAACAAAAAAAGGTTTATACAGGATTAGAGCAGGATTTAGGTAGGATTTGTGCTAATTCCTGTTAAACAGGATTTGATCATCCCGTAAATCTCATAACGAAATAAATCCTCTGTTTGCCTCTTCCGACTCGGTGGATTTACAGGATTTGGCCGAAGAAGCGTGCGAATGGGAGAAATTTACCTTCCCATCGTATGAGCTCCCATCGTGCTTACGATCAAAATGTTGTAACTTCCGTTCGAACGGGAAGGGAAAGTCGTAGAGGGGATGAAGTCGAGCAGCAACAGAGGAGATCGGGATAGGGCAGAGGCGTCGGATCGAGTGGTGGAGTTGGGCAGGACTAGCGTTAGGTAGTGGCAAGATCGGTGATGGGATAGGGCAGAGGCAAGTTCGCAGGCTTGCGTGGAGGGCGACGGAATCGACTGAGTTCGGCTAGGGCTTGGACTGCTTCGTATGGGTCGATCAGCTTGGATTCAGATGGAGGTAGGGATTGGAGGTCTCGGTTTCTGTAGAGGTCTTGCGATTTGGGGAGTTCTCGGGCTTGGGCGTAGGATTTGGTCGCAGAGAGTAGAGGAGGAAGGATCACGAGAGGGGAAGTGTCCGTGAAGCAGAGCCTTGGTTCGCATTTTAAAGGCGAAGGATGAGGCAGGCTTGAGGTTGGCTTCACGAGATTTGCGGGAAGAGACTCAAATCGGCGCCGAATTCAGCGGGATATCCACTGATTTTTTGGATTTCGGCAGAGGTAAGTGACTCGAGCAATTTTTATTATTTCTTTTTTTATTTATTATAGTGCAGAGGTCAACATTTATCTTTTCTTATAATCTGTTAGGACATTGCATATAATGTAGTTTTGACAGAGATTGAAGAAAAGTGTAAATTAAGTCCCACTTGCTTCTGCTTATGACTAATTTATGTATGCAAAGAATAATTTTTTCATTAATGTCATTTCGATGGAGAAATTGATATCTTCTATTGAAATTATTGATTTAAAGCATTTTCGAGTCTCTCGTTTTTCCTTTGACCAATGAATTGCAATGCTACACATAGCAGCGCAACAAGCATCAGCGAACTAAATCAATTAAGGAGAGCGGGAGGTTTCAATAGGAGGAGTTAGCTACTTAAATAGTCCTCAAATTAGCTTTTTTGTTGAGTTGTCCGCCCCCTTATGATGGCACTTATTAGCTATCTTCCTTCCATCAACATTTCTCCGTGCTTATCAGAATACATATACGAAAATATTCCTGCCCCCTTACCTCAACTTCCTTCCATTCTCTGCAAGTCCTCCTCCCTCCCTATGTTGTCTGTCTACATTTGTAGAAGCACATGCACACATTCCACTTTCAACGGTGTTGGTGATGCTAGTAGATAACCATCATTCATATTCTGCGGACAATGGAAGATGTATGTATATTTCTCTTTTTTGCTTTTCCTTCTAAGTGTACGGGAGGATATACTGACACTTGAATCTTTAATTAGAAATAGTTGAATATTCACATTGGGTTATGCATTTATTGTGTGTCAAATTTTATATTATACTTATGCATATGTTCACAAACTAGTTTTTCTAGCTCTTAAAATAAACTGGGCAAACAATAAAAATTTATTTTATCGGTATCATATGAAATTAACTTATTTCTATAACATACTTATTCTTGTGAATTTTGTATATTAATGTCTTCCCAACATGCCCTCCTCAATGAGGATCTTTGTTTCTTTGTTTTTTTTTTTTTCAAACTAAGATCAACGAATGTATAACCCATGATTATTCTCCTACCGGTGATGTTTATCATGCCACAATTTTTACCAAGATGTTTGCATTTGTTATGTGATTTAGGGGTGTTTTAGAGTGCTATTAAATGACCTACATATATATTTCAAGATTTATCTATATTTATCCTTTTTGTATGCAGGGTTTTCAATATAAACTTGGTGACTTCCAAGTAAGAGTAGGAAAATGTGTTCCTTCAGCATCAGAGGCGTTAAGAGGAATCATGATGGAGGTATGATGTTTGAAACTTTGATGGTAAATTTGTTATTCATTTATATCAACTTATTTCTAGACTAGATTCTTTTTGAATTATTAATAATAAGGATTTTTGGAAAAACTATAATTGTTGGTTTCAAGGCTAAATGAAAAACATCGAGGGTTGTTGTTCCCTAGATGTTCGACTAAATTCAATTAATATTATATGTAATCCAATAGAAACATCTTCCAAATTATAAAAAGCTACTAAACAATAATGTTTTGTTCATATTCAAATCATACACAATTCAATTCTATTTCATACATTTCACAAATTAACTAAACCAAATACATATGAACTTTAAATATTATTATCACTCGCTCCTCTTCTCTTGTATATAAATCCCCCTCTATCACTTTGTTAATTTAGATGAGCCTTTCCTAAAACATGAAAATTTTCTAATTGGTTGAGTCACACAACAACTTAGTGGCTAAATGCAGTTCAATAATATAACAATTTTAAAAACTAGAAAGAAAATGCATGTAGGTCAATATAAGCAATCATTAACATTTCATTTAAAAGAAATTTAAATAAGTATAATTTTAATCAGTTGCAAGTAAAGCAAAGAGCGAATATTTTGTAAGAAATTTATCATAGCATTCTTTTTTTATAAAACATCCGTCGTTGTAGCTTCATCTAAAAATTTGTACTGTCTAAGGCTACCATGTCCCCTTCATTTTCCAAATATTTTTTTATTTTATGTGTGTGGGTATATTACGTCTCCAGTCAGTTTCATAAATGGGTGAACTTCTTCATTTCAACATGCACCTACATTTGCTTTCATTCATTTTGTCTTATATTTATATTTAAATTTGCGCATCATGAGTTTTACGTAGATGCTTTTACATTTAATGTTTATCACAATATGATAGTAATCATGCAAGTAAAAGAAAGAAATTTTATAAATATTAACATTGTCAAGTGTACATATCTAAAGGGTTATATCAGTCAATGCATTAAATCATAAAAAAGAACTGCAACTATTATATAATAGAAATATAATCACCCACTTTAACTTTTAGCTCATCATTTAATTTTTAAATGTCACTTCCCTTGGCTAGTCACCTATAATAATATACAAGAGATGTTCTTGTTAATTAATTTATTTCATTCATCTTATTTAAGCAATTATCCTCATTTTAAGATTATTGCACTATTAAATTAAAATTTATGAAAAAATATTCTACATCATTTAAATTCTATTAAACACACATTAGCACCAAAATCAGGAATGGTCAAAGTTGATCCTATCAAGGAAACTATAGTTCATGAATATTAATTTTATCATAATTAGATGCAAAGGATGATTTAATTATGCTACAGCTCTGCATGTGGATTTATTAAATTTGAACTGCACCAAAACATGTTTATAAACATGAACTTATAATTGAGCAATAATATAAATTTGATTTTGCAATTGATCAAGTTGAAGATATTAAATTTGTTAAGTAAATTAATAATATAAATCCTAAAACATTGATTTATGATATTATCTCTTTAACAAATAACCAAATTGAAATTGATTTGTTTTTTTTATTATTGTCCACTTGACTTCATAAAATGAAGCTTATCAAGAAAAAATTGCTTCAACACACCCATATATTTATTCAAGATAATTTATTCAAGAAAATCTAAAGATGTATAACATGGGTCCCCAAAATTATGGGTTTGCTTCACATTTTTCCCCATATATTTGGGTGCCTAAGGTCGATTTTGTGCTTCAAATAGGTACGAAAGAATCATTAGAAGTTCTTTTGATCCCTAAAATATCCTTCACATATAATAACTTAGATGAAAGCAACAAAGACTATGGTTGGAGTTTCACGTTGCGCTTTGCAATTGATCATCTTCGGAGAGAATGCCGAACTTTTAGTGCTCTGCTGGGGAAAAATGAAGGTGGTTTAAATATTGGAATAAGCGTGCATTTGATCCTTTAATACATGTAAAGGACTTTCTAAATTTGCCTACATCTTAGAGTCTTCACAAGTAGTTTTTGTTCTTTAAAATCTTTTTATGGAGCAAAGGGCTTGCATATGAAACAGCACACTCATGAATCAGAACTTGAATTAGTGGTTCATACGTTTGATCTCATCCATAAGGTCATGGATCTCTACTCATATTGCTGGTCATTTCTTGAAAAAATAGCAGGTGCGTATTTCCATTTAGCTGTTGTATTAAGGATTTATCCCTTTCAACAAATCTTTTTAAAATCTTATAATTAGCCTTGTGTCCACTATAAAATATAAGAGAGAGATTTTTTATCCTTAAAAAAATATACTTTATCCTTAAAAAATCTACTTTTTTCTTCTTTTGCGATGAATCTAGTGTTTTTCCTTGAATATATCATTTTTTATGAAGTTGTTGTTGTTGTTGTTGTTGTTTTAATTTTTAGGAACATCCATTGTCTTGGTATGGGTTTAACAAATTGTTGAAGTTTTGTAATCCAATTCTTTGATATGCTTTTCATGATTAACAATGCTTTTAAGGTCCAACGTCATTTGAAATTCCTATTTTAATGAACAAACTACATTCTAATTTATGGTTGTATGAGGTTTCTTGTAAGTTTGTAATTATGGCTACTGAATATGTTTCCTTTCACTGTCATAACAAGGGAGTTGTAGAAATAGTAAAGAATGTATATGTTGATAAGTACTCTATACTTGAGTTTGAAGATATCATTTCATCTATGGCTAAGAAATTGTATGACAATGCGAAGCCTGGTATCAATATTTGTTGTACATTGCTTATATTTCGATGGATTAGTGCAATTGCACCGATATTGATGTGTTAAATATGTTGCATATTAAGTTTTGATGGATGATAGTATTTACAAGTTTGATGAAGTGTATGAACATGGAGAGCTTGAAGGGCATAATGTCAATGAACACAGACAAAAAGAGGGCGGAAAAGCATGCGATGAAATGCTTGTTGAATGTTTGTCAAGTCCTATTTAGGACGACATTGTTGCATGCTTATAAGAAGAGGCTCTATTTCAGATAGCTCATCTAAGGGTGAGGATATGACCGGATCATATGCTAAAGTTGAAGGAAATGACAATGAGGATGCTAATTATGTAGTTAATGAAGAGCCAGTCACTACCAGCTTAGATGATGTTGAGTTACATCATTATGACAATACTCCTTACCCATATTAGTATATCAACCAGGACTTTGGTAGGCTTTGGGATGATGACTTATTACATGTATACATACATATGGAGCATATACTTCATGATAGAGCTAACGGTGGAGGGGATCAAAGGAGGGGAAGAGTCGGAAGACAGCTTTGAATGAGATTCCGTATCAAGACATTGATGAAAATATTGTATTGAAGGTTGGCCAGTTGTTTGTAAGTCTGTGCCATACAAGAGGTTTTATGAAGATGTTATTTGCATGGGGTAATTTCAATAAGAAGTAAAAAAATGACACCAAAAGGTACAACCAAGAATGCCACTTTTAAGGATGTGATTGGAAGATATGTGCATCAATTTTTAAGGTTAGAATAACTTTCAAAATAAAGAAGCTTAAACATACACGTTTTTTAAGTGTATTTATTTGGGTAAATGCAAGTTTGTTAGAAGGGGATTTGGGATATTTGTGGAGTTCATTGTAACCAAAACGATATTTTTCTAGTTTAAGATATAAATTTATGTGAAGGCATATGATGGAATTATGTAGGCAATTTCAGATGTAAGAAGCATAACTCAAAATATGTCTGGATAAGTATCAAAAGTAGGGCTTAGAAATGAACTGTGACCACAAGACGAAGCCTGAGATGGAATTGATAAGAAACCTAAATGAAATCTTCTCATAGTGTGAGAAAATCATATGCAACTTTAGATTAGTTCTCAATGAGTAGTGACAGTGAATTGGCAAAAAGCTCAGTGGTAGAGAAAACTTCAAATGTTTTCTGGGTTGATATATACCTGAGAATTATATGTTTGTTTCTGTTTGAGGTGGATTGGCAGTGTTTATTTCGATTTAGATGTTTTCAAGTTGGAGTGTCAGTGTCTTGTATATCTTTGCTTCAATTATGAATTGATTCTCAATGAATTGTGATTTGTTGTAGTTTCTAGGTAAAATTTTCGGGATGACAAATAAAGTTCAAACTTTAATTATTTCATGATTGTCTTAAAACAAATGATAACAATGAAGCTTCCTATGAAGCACACAAAGTTTAGAAAAAGAGGATTTAAATGAGATAAATTCATCTATATGACAAATACATTCCTTTGTGGCAGATACAATTCCGATTCTATATTAGCTAGGCTCATCTTCAATTGATTTACTTCAGCTTTTATTTCTCCAAAATGTGATTACGCTTTTATGTATTCTTTGCAAGTTGAATGTTTGTATGAGTCATCAGAAGTTGGGTTGATTTCTTAAGGTGCACGCCATTGGCAAACTCCACCATGATTGCAGGCAAATTTAAAATAAAGCTTGTCATGATTTTTGGTAGATTCTGATCTTTTGACTACTGCTCGTTGGTTGCGCTTGCAAAGCCTGTTCCTAAACCTCAAAGTTGAAGGCGGAGAGAAGCTACCCATGTTGCTTTGGTCTTCGTTGTTGGAAGAAATTGAGAGCAAAATTAGGAACTTATGCGGAATATTTAATGCTCAATGACTTTGAAGTGAATAAGTAGGAAAACAACTTTTTTGTAGGACATGAAGGCATTTTTGTAAATTAAAACATCCAATTTTCAACAAACGCTCACATGCTCAATCTCGTGAGTCTACTTAATGGCTAAATTAAAACGGACATTAGGTTGTAGGGGCCATTTTGAAGATTGATAGCTAGAGCTGAATTACCTAAGTGAGATACACGGCAGTACTAGGGACCCAAATTTAGGGTTTTAAAAAATGTGGATCATTATGAAGCTTGTCTTAAACCTCTGGGACTTTGAATGCGTTATACCCAAATCTAAAAAACTCAATTCATCTGGTTGAATCTAAAATTACATAATTTATCACAAAAAACTAATTAAATTATTTTTCTTTAAATAGTTATTCATTCAGAATGTAAGCATTTTTTTTGAATAAATAAAGATATATATGTATATATGTGTGTATTTATGTATGTCTCTGTATGTAGGGGGTTGCCAATTCCTTAAAAAAACAATTAATGGAATTTAATAAATATAAATTTTAAGTTTTCATTATCATTTTCTTCTCTTGATATTTATTATAGTGTGTTCACTTGGGAGCAAGTATCGTAGGAAACTTCTTGGTAGCTATGACAATTAAGTCTATAACTAAGAACAAGAGATATTTGAAATCCAGTCAAAGTTTTAATATAATGGTCTGTTTAAGTTTTGAAAGTTTTCTTGTAGAAATCATTGAGAAGTTGACTGCTAGAAAAATGTGACCATCATCAGACCATGTAAAGTAATACAACGAATTGGGATGAATATTTTTAAGTTGGAAATCCCACACCCCCCCCACCAAAAAAAAAAAAAAAATATTGGTCCGGTTTTTAATGTATTTGAATTGATTTTATATGATAAACCATCAACCAATGAGTTGGATTATATTTTATTATTGACCTTTATTAATAATCACATTCAACACTTTATTTGCACAATTTTTAGGTTGTCAAACTGAACTCTCGTTTTTGAAGTTATTGTTTGAGATTTATCCATGTTCAATATTGATGGTAGACATCACATGAACCTATTACGGTAGAGATATAGGCTTGCATATTGTGAATTATGAATATTTCTTTAGTAAAGCAAAAAGATACGCTCAAATCTATTGGGAAGATTTGGGAGGCTAGGTTTCAGGAGTTGGCTAAGCCCAGCTAAATTAGAGGGGAGTTGTGTTGGACGAGAGGAGAAAGAAATGGCGGGGATATGAAGGACTGACCAAAGCTCTTGGGGATCAACCACTAAGCAAAGAAACCATCAAATCTTTCCATATGGATTTATGCAAGCAAAATATAATTTCATTAATGAATCTAGAGAAGACAAACATGGGGTTCCGCAAGCCTATGGTCAGCCAAGGCTATTTTGAAAAGCCTTTGGAATCGCGATAGTACTGTTACATGGATTTATAACATGTCTTAGTACAAAGGGAAAGAAAAATAACAAAAGAAATTACAATTACAATCTTCCATAAAGAGGGGAATTCGATTAAAGCCAAAATTAGAAGATGGATTGGTTTTGAGAGAATGCAATCTTTCATATTTTTGCTTTGCCTGGTGTTGTTGGCCATGGTATTAGGGGGTTTAATTCAAAACTTTCTATTTATTCCTGAATGAATTTGGAGGGAAGAGGGGCCGGTCTTGCTCTTTGCTCGGAGAGTTGTGTATGATGATAAGCTTAAATTTTGATGTAATGTTGATGAGGACATCTCCACATGGAAAGTCTACCGGAGACGTGGTCGCCGATCTACGGCCACGATCGAGTCTTTATATTTTTGAGTTTTATTATGTTATTGCTTTCCTTTAGTTCGTTTCATGTTGTACCCTTATTTTAGGGTGGTTTGCTTGTAAGCCCAAGAGGGCATGTTTGTCTTTTGTTTTTGCCTTTTGTTTGAGGCTATTTATAAGCCCCTATTGTACTGTTTTAATTCAATGAATGATTATTACTAAAATTCCTGCATATTGCGTTCTTGTATGAGCTTGAGAGCTTTGGAGAGATCCTTTGGAGAAGGAATCGCATCACCCATCAATTTCGACGCGTCGGATTCGTGGTTCTAAATCGTGTTCCTCTTTCCCTCTTCTCCTCCCCCTCCCCTTCTCAAAACAGCCCCTATTCCTCCCCACAACCCCACGGCCCACTTCCCCTCCCACCTCCCACCCGACGGCCTCCACCTCCACCCGAGCCGCCGCCCTTGCCTACCCCTTCCCCCCCTCTTTCTCTTATTTCCTAATATGGAATGACCATATTTGGGATTGGATTTTGAATTCAAGATCAAGAATTTAAATTTCAAAATCTTTCCTAATATATGAAATCTATCTTAGGAAAGTTTTGAGATCTCATTCAAATCAAATTTTAATTGTAAGGGATTTAATTATTTCTTTCCTATTCCCTAAATCCTAATTTAGGCAACCCCTAATCAAGTCCCCAATTCCCTCTCTCCCTTATTAGCCGCCGGCCCCCCCCTACTCTTGCCGCCGCCCCCCACTTTCCCTCTCTCTCCCAATTTTGCTCCAATCAACACCCCTATTTCCTTTTCTAATTCCCACCCAAATTTCAAAATCTGAAATTAAAATTCAGGTTTGGAAATTCTAAACCATCCTAACCCTAACCCTAGCTCCACAAGCAAGCCTCCCTCCCAACCCCACCCTAGCCGCCACCTCCTCCTAGCCTTTCCCACTTGACTTTCAAAGGATAATCCCTCATCCTTTGGAAGGAACCTTCAAGGACAGCAAAGCTACATCAACGTCACCTCCTCTACTTCTTAAGAGGCATGAATGGAAGTTCGTCCATGGGATTCGGGCTTGGCGCTTGACGATCAAGACAATATCGACGTACTACGTTCTCCCTTCTTCGACGTGGGATTCGGCTACGAAACTACCGTCGAGGAGTACTTGGAGAGGATCCACATTACATTGGTTGATACTCTCGACGATCAAAGGGTCAAAGGCCGGTGGACTATCGTCGGCCGATTCACACCCGCCATCCTTCCGGCTGTTTCACTGTTTCCCTTCCTAGGCTACATCAACCGTCTCCTACAAATCATCAAAGGCATCCTTGACAAATCAAAGGGTTTCTCTCGGCGACAACTTCCCTCCGCATAAGGGTTGATGTTTCTTCCCTTTTCAATTATCTATTTGTTTCCTAACCTTGTAGGTGGTGACATAAGCGCAAGGAATCGCTCCTCTTAATTTTGCCTAAGCTTAATAAACGTAGGATTTGAGTTATTGATTTTCTATGCTTGCTAATCTCATTGTTAGATTAGGGATGTTGAGTGAACTCCTACCCTTATATTATTATTGAGTTTCTAATTTATCTTGTGGGTTCAAATGCTTAGCTAGTGATTTGGCCTAAACGTCGGCACCCTTCTCTTATTTTATCTTATTGTTTCATGTGCTAGTAATTGTGCTTTAATGCTTTAATCAAAGAATCGTGCAATACTTTTACTTCATCCATGTTAGGCATTTAGTCCGGCATCATCTGGTATCAGAGCATGGTTTGCTCTAGTTTTGCATGCTAGACATCTTCCTAGGAGTTGTTTTAACTAGTTTTACGTATTGTTGCATGCATATGGTCATTTAAAATAATTTGTTTACATTTTTTGTTTGCTGTCCACTGCATTCCTGCATGCATTTAGTGGTTGTTAAGCTTGTGTATCAAGTGTTCAAGTGCTGTCCTTAACTTAGCCACCTCACTAGTTGTCTAGGTTGCTTAAATCCTCCTAGTAGTTTGCTGTCCAAGTAAATTCTGCACCATCTTGTGACATTGTAGGAAGTTTTTCTTCACAAATAGGTGCTGCCCTCTATCCCAACTCACCCTAAGTGTCACCTAGTGTCTAGGTATGGATCCTGAACAACTTGGAAGGACTTTAGACTTGTTGGTAGGGCAAATGAATAACATTAGCCAGCAGCTCAAAGAAAATCAAGCTGACCTAGTTGAACTTCGGAGGAACACTACTGAACGATTTGATACACTTGAGCGTACAAGAGAGCACCCTATTCCCTATACCCCTTCCAGACCACCGTCCATGTATGGGGATGACACCTACCCTGATGAGCGGCAACATCGTGCCAATCATCGCACTCCACACTATGGACATGACCCCCGTCATGATCCTGATATACCACTTATAAAAAATATTAAAGTTGATGCTCCTACCTTTGATGGCACCCTCGATCCCCAACTCTTCCTGGACTGGGTCAAAGGTATGGACAGTTTCTTCAAATGGTATAATATTTTCGAGGCGAGGAAGGTTAGTTTTGCGGAAATGAAACTCACGGGTAGGGCAAGCCAATTCTGGTCAAACTTAGAGAGTCTCAGAGAGGCTAGGAACGATTACCCCATCAATGATTGGCCATCTATGAAACGTGAACTTAAGCAGAAGTACTTGCCTCCCTCGTACTTCCCTAGGTTATTGGATAGATGGAATAGGCTAACTCAGGGAAATAAACCAGTCAAAGAGTACATCGCCTCCTTCGACGATTACTTAATTCGATGCAAAGGGGAGACCTCTACCACCCCCGCGCAGATTTTGTCTATGTTTCGCACTGGGTTGCGAGAGGATCTTCGCAACGAGTTATTTGCCCGGAACGTCACTACCCTGGAGAACGCCTACAGTTTAGTGTTAGATTTAGAGGAGACCCGTTCCCAGAACCCGAGCCGTTCACATGACTCTAGACCTTCCTACAGGCCTTCCGGTAGTGCCACTCCTCACTCTACCACTGCACGACCCACTCCTGGGAATGTGACCCGACCACCTACGGGTCACCCAAACCCTCGACCTGATTTTAGAAACAAACCTCCCACTCCGGATACCGCTCGGTCCAGCCCCGGGACCAAGTGTTTTCGATGCCAGGGGTATGGGCATATCGCTTCTCAGTGCTCCAGTCCCTACAAAGTCTCTATCATTGAGGAAATTACTGAAGAGGATTTCGAGCCCGAGGTTGATCAGGTCCATCAAGTAGAGGAAGAAGGTGACTTCTTTGAAGAGGACAATGACACCGCCGCTCTTCACTGCCTTCAGAAGTTGGACACATCCCCCATCTGCGTGGTGAGATGTGCACTGTCACACCCCGTTACCTCCGATGACTGGCGTAGGACTTCTATTTTTCATACCTACACCAAAATCAAAGATAAAAACTGTAAAGTCATCGTAGATAGTGGCAGTTGCATCAATGCTGTCTCCTCCAGCATGGTGTCCAAATTAAATCTGTCTGCTGTTCCTCACCCCAATCCGTATAAGGTAGCTTGGGTCAACTCCACTGCCTTGGAGGTGGGAGAACGAAGTCTCGTACCTGTCTCCTTTGCCACTTACAAGGAGAATGTGTGGTGCGATGTTCTAATTATGGATGTGGGACAGATTCTGTTGGGGCGACCTTGGATTTTTGATAATGATGTCCACATCTATGGGCGTTCAAACACCTGCGTGTTTGAACATGCAGGTAAAAAGATTAAGTTGTTACCTTCACAGCCCAGGGTCAAGGAAGAACCCAAACCCCACCCTCTCAAGTCCAAGAAAGGATTAAACTTAGTCACCGCTAAAGTTCTAGACTCTGAGATTACCCGAGGCGCACCTCTGTACGCATTAGTAGGTCGTGAGATTCCCACCGAATCTGATGACCCTATACCTCAGGAAGTCCAACCTATTTTAGGGCAGTTTGCTGATGTCTTTCCTGAAGATCTCCCAGATCAATTACCTCCCCTTAGAGACATTCAGCACGTAATAGACTTAGTCCCTGGAGCCTCCCTCCCTAACCTGCCACATTATCGCATGAACCCCACGGAGCATGCCGAGCTTAAGAAGCAGGTCGATGAATTACTACAGCGAGGTTTCATTAAGGAGAGTCTTAGCCCCTGCGCGGTGCCCGCCCTTCTCACTCCTAAGAAGGACGGAACTTGGAGAATGTGTGTTGATAGCCGTGCTATCAACAAAATCACCGTCAAATATCGTTTCCCTATTCCCAGATTAGATGATATGCTAGATATGATGACGGGTGCCACTCTCTTCTCCAAGATCGACCTCAAGAGTGGATACCACCAGATCCGAATCCGACCCGGTGATGAGTGGAAGACTGCTTTCAAAACCAAGGATGGTCTATACGAATGGTTGGTCATGCCTTTCGGGTTGAGTAATGCCCCGAGCACCTTTATGAGAATCATGACCCAGGTGTTACGCCCTTTTATGGGGTAAGTTTGTCGTTGTCTACTTCGATGATATTCTTATCTATAGCCATTCTATTGAACAACACCTGGACCACCTAAGGCAAGTCTGTTCGGTCTTAAGGAAAGAATAATTGTACGCGAATCCTAAGAAGTGTACGTTCCTCGTCGACCGAGTCATCTTTTTAGGTTTTATCGTGTCAGCTCAGGGGGTTTCTGCTGACCCCGAGAAAGTGAGAGCCATCATTGAATGGCCTCTTCCTCAGAACATCCGGGAAGTCCGCAGCTTCCACGGGTTGGCCACCTTTTATAGGAGATTCATCCGAAATTTCAGCACTATCGTTTCTCCCATTACTGACTGTCTTAAGAAGGGTGATTTTCATTGGACCCCGGCCGCCACCCGAGCTTTCGATGAGATTAAGAAAAAAATGGTGGAAGCCCCAGTGATGAGACTTCCTGATTTCTCCAAAGTCTTCGAAGTGACATGCGATGCTTCGGGAGTTGGAATTGGAGGAGTCCTATCCCAGGAGGGTCATCCTGTAGCCTATTTCAGCGAGAAGCTGAACGACATTAGGCAGCGATATTCTACCTACGACAAAGAATTCTATGCGGTGATCCAATCCCTCCGCTATTGGCGACACTACTTGCTCCCGCAAGAGTTTGTCATCTTCTCGGATCACGAGGCTCTGCGTTATATCAACTCCCAAAAGAAACTGAATGCGCGCCACGGTCGTTGGGTAGAGTTCCTTCAGGAGTATACGTATACCCTTAGGCATAAGGCGGGAGTTGAGAATAAAGCTGCTGATGCCCTCAGTCGTCGTATGATGACTGCCACTGAAATGAAAACTGAAGTTGTGGGTTTCGAGCAAATAAAGAGGGATTATTTGGACTGCCCCGATTTCAAAGAGACCTACTCTCTCTTATCCACAAGCAGCACGCGCCTTGTGGACGACTTCCTTCTGGAGGATGGTTACCTCTTCAAAGCTCAAAAGCTTTGCATTCCTAGCACCTCCCTTAGGGAATTCCTTGTCTGGGAACTCCACGCCGGAGGCCTTGCAGGGCACTTCGGACGAGACAAAACGATAGAAGCCGTGGAGTACCGTTTCTTTTGGCCCAGTTTGAAGAGAGATGTCGGTCAGATGGTCAGTCGATGCCACACCTGTCAGTTAGCCAAACAGCGCAAGCAGAACACTGGTCTTTACACTCCACTGCCTGTCCCTAGTTTCCCTTGGCAGGATATCAGCATGGATTTCATTTTAGGCCTGCCTAAGACTCTTCGAAAAAATGATGCCATTTGTGTCATAGTTGATAGATTCTCTAAAATGGCTCATTTCATACCTTGCTCCAAGACATCCGACGCCTATCATATTGCCAAGCTTTATTTCAAAGAGGTCGTCCGTCTACATGGTCTCCCCAAAACCATCGTATCCGATAGGGATGTGAAATTCACTAGCTATTTTTAGAAAACCCTTTGGATGAAATTAGGCACTAAATTGCAATTCTCTACTGCCTTTCATCCACAGACTGATGGTCAGACCGAGGTAGTTAATAGGAGCTTAGGGAATCTACTACGGTCTCTGGTAGGTGAGCATATTAAGGATTGAGATTCTGTTTTACCCACTGCTGAGTTTGCATATAATAATTCGGTGAACCGAACCACGGGCCTGAGTCCTTCTGAAATTGTTTATGGGTTCAAGCCTAGGCAACCGTTAGACCTCATACCCATGTGTCCTAGGTATAGGATCTCTGAGTCTGCATCATCATTTGCATCACATATGCATGAACTTCATAAAGAAATTGCACGACAAATTGAAAAGAGCAATAATGATTACAAATTACAGGCTGATCTGAAACGAAAATTTAAAACTTTTGATGTTGGTGACTTCGTGATGGTGCGGATTCGTCTGGAACGGTTCCCGCAGGGAACAGTTAAGAAATTACATGCTAAGAGTGCTGGACCATTCAAGATAATCAAGAAAATCAACGATAACGCTTATGTGGTAGATCTCCCCGCTGAGTTCAACATCAATCCCTCCTTTAACATAGAAGATTTAGTGGCATACGAAGGTCCGGATTTCAATCCGCCAAACCCACTAGTACAGCAGCCTTGTGTGAACCCACCTTGTGAGATCCCTAACCTACCCCCACTCCCAGATATCCCTAAATCACCTATGGCAGAGAAAGTGGACGCGATTCTAAGCGATCAAGTCATCTCTACAAGGGAAGGTGGACGACGTAGGTATTTGATCAGGTGGAGAGGCAAACCCGAGTCTGAGGATACTTGGTTGGATCGCGAGGAGCTACAGCGAGTGGACCCTGATGCATTGGAAATTTATGATAGCACCAGAGATACTTACTCGACGGAGTCGAGCTTTCTTCCACCCCGGGAGAATGATGAGGACATCTCCACATGGAAAGTCTACCAGAGACGTGGTCGCCGATCTACGGCCACGATCGAGTCTTTATATTTTTGAGTTTTATTATGTTATTGCTTTCCTTTAGTTTGTTTCCTGTTGTACCCTTATTTTAGGGTGGTTTGCTTGTAAGCCCAAGAGGGCATGTTTGTCTTTTGTTTTTGCCTTTTGTTTGAGGCTATTTATAAGCCCCTATTGTACTGTTTTAATTCAATGAATGATTATTACTAAAATTCCTGCATATTGCGTTCTTGTATGAGCTTGAGAGCTTTGGAGAGATCCTTTGGAGAAGGAATCGCATCACCCACCAATTTCGACGCGTCGGATTCGTGGTTCTAAATCGTGTTCCTCTTTCCCTCTTCTCCTCCCCCTCCCCTTCTCAAAACAGCCCCTATTCCTCCCCACAACCCCACGGCCCACTTTCCCTCCCACCTCCCACCCGACGGCCTCCACCTCCACCCGAGCCGCCGCCCTTGCCTACCCCTTCCCCCCCTCTTTCTCTTATTTCCTAATATGGAATGACCATATTTGGGATTGGATTTTGAATTCAAGATCAAGAATTTAAATTTCAAAATCTTTCCTAATATATGAAATCTATCTTAGGAAAGTTTTGAGATCTCATTCAAATCAAATTTTAATTGAAAGGGATTTAATTATTTCTTTCCTATTCCCTAAATCCTAATTTAGGCAACCCCTAATCAAGTCCCCAATTCCCTCTCTCCCTTATTAGCCGCCGGCCCCCCCCTACTCTTGCCGCCGCCCCCCTCTTTCCCTCTCTCTCCCAATTTTGCTCCAATCAACACCCCTATTTCCTTTTCTAATTCCCACCCAAATTTCAAAATCTGAAATTAAAATTCAGGTTTGGAAATTCTAAACCATCCTAACCCTAACCCTAGCTCCACAAGCAAGCCTCCCTCCCAACCCCACCCTAGCCGCCACCTCCTCCTAGCCTTTCCCACTTGACTTTCAAAGGATAATCCCTCATCCTTTGGAAGGAACCTTCAAGGACAGCAAAGCTACATCAACGTCACCTCCTCTACTTCTTAAGAGGCATGAATGGAAGTTCGTCCATGGGATTCGGGCTTGGCGCTTGACGATCAAGACAATATCGACGTACTACGTTCTCCCTTCTTCGACGTGGGATTCGGCTACGAAACTACCGTCGAGGAGTACTTGGAGAGGATCCACATTACATTGGTTGATACTCTCGACGATCAAAGGGTCAAAGGCCGGTGGACTATCGTCGGCCGATTCACACCCGCCATCCTTCCGGCTGTTTCACTGTTTCCCTTCCTAGGCTACATCAACCGTCTCCTACAAATCATCAAAGGCATCCTTGACAAATCAAAGGGTTTCTCTCGGCGACAACTTCCCTCCGCATAAGGGTTGATGTTTCTTCCCTTTTCAATTATCTCTTTGTTTCCTAACCTTGTAGGTGGTGACATAAGCGCAAGGAATCGCTCCTCTTAATTTTGCCTAAGCTTAGTAAACGTAGGATTTGAGTTATTGATTTTCTATGCTTGCTAATCTCATTGTTAGATTAGGGATGTTGAGTGAACTCCTACCCTTATGTTATTATTGAGTTTCTAATTTATCTTGTGGGTTCAAATGCTTAGCTAGTGATTTGGCCTAAACGCCGGCACCCTTCTCTTGTTTTATCTTATTGTTTCATGTGCTAGTAATTGTGCTTTAATGCTTTAATCAAAGAATCGTGCAATACTCTTACTTCATCCATATTAGGCATTTAGTCCGGCATCAAATGTTTTGATTTGTGACTTTGTACTAGGCTTTTGTCTTATTGCTATGTGAGATCCCAACCAAAATTTCTTGCTTGCATTGTAGCTATTGAAGATTAATGACTTAATGTTTTGTCTGGGATGATTGCTTGCTCATTTTGCGACATTTGCTGCACACACCCCAAATGGCTTGCCAGGTGTAAACTGTTTCTCGGGGCCACACTTGACTGGGGGTAGTCTAGAAGGCCAGAACAGTGGGTGTGGCAATAGGAGAAATTTTGCTGCCTGGCCAAAATTGACCATACATTTACCTAAGGGGCAGTTTGATTTGTTGAAAAATGAATGCAGTGTAAACAGAAAGTTTAGTATTTTGTTTGATGAAAAAGAAAAGCAATATAAAGTTTAGTGAATTAATTTTTCACTCAATAGTTCAATTTTGATGTATTGTAAACTCGTTCAATTTTGACCAAATTTCCTTTTCACTGTAAATTAACTGCATTGTCTCCGTCATCTGCTGTAGCCGCCCCAACTCCCCCCCCCCTCGCGCCGTTCGTTGTTGCCCCCGCCACCAGTCTTTGTCATCCTCTTGTCGGTGCTGGCCTCCGCCGCTTCTTACCGTTGGCTGCTTCCACCTGCCGCCACTGATCGTCGGCCATGATTATTATTTTACTTTATATTGCATTTATTTTATTTCATGCCAAACCAAAAAAAAAACTCCCTCATTCTTTTTTACATTCATTCAAACAACTTCAAACAATTCAAATACACTACATTCATTTTACTCAGCATTTCCTTTTTTAAGTAAACCAAACAATCCCATAAGTTGGGATGCTCTGACAAGGAAAAGGTTTCACAGATTTTGATTTCTTTGAAACGATTCAAGTAATATTATGAATTATTCATTATAATACTTTATTCTTGATGCAGATCTATGCTTTTGCAGGTAGAGTACATTCCTCTTTCCTCCATCGACAAATCTAGGCAAGTTCTCGAAGAATTCTTTGACATTTGGCAGGAAACCATTTCCAAAAAGTCATTACCCGGCCATTTCATGCACATTGAATCGAACTTTACTGATTATGGCCTTCAAGATCGCTATACTTCTCATCACACTGCGGTTCAGTACGCAACTTGCATGGCTCAGTTGATTGCTGCTGTAAGAGGCTAGTAAAACGATTTCTTGGGAACTGTTTATATGAACTTGGGCTTATTATCTTAGGCTTTGTTTGGCATGAGCGAATTGAAAGAGAGGAAATGAAATTGACGAATGGATTGGATTGAAATTAATTTTCACCCTCTTTATGATTAATAAAATGAGTGAAATATTTTTTACTTCAATTTTTGTTTATTGTGTAGAGTGGACATCTGAATCAAAATAATGTCCTGGTAATTTTTTTTGTCTAGTTTTTCATTATGTTAATTAAAGGCAAACTCACGAATACATCAAACACACGAACTTCGAACTGAAGACCTCTTCGTTGATAGCTGAATATCATGCACTACCAAAACTCCATGAGATTAGTCATGATAAACTGGGCATGATATAGCTAAAGGAAGAAAGCAGATTAACTAGAGCTCTCAAGACATGAACACATCATGTTACAGAATGCTTTGGAATGTGCTACTCAAGCCTAGATCCCTCCGGTAGGCACTTGAACCCCCTAGAAGACTATGAAAGTTTAAGATGTTCTATATGTCTCTGAAATAATCTATATAGTTCTAGGGTTATGGAGAGTATTCTCAGCAACAGAACTATTACAATGGATTGACCTTGTCTAAGTCACCCATGTAGCCTTAGCACACAAAAACTAATGCTAAGTCTAACTTTCAACAATGTGGGGTAAGAATGCTTAGACTCTTGGAGAAGGAAGGTGGAAAGGAAAGTAAATGTTTTACTCAAAAAAGAAACTTCACGTTAGTAGAGAGTTTGGAAATTTGTGGATGGATACAAATGAGGGGTGCAACGTGCGTGCGGGGGGGGGGGGGGTCATATTTATAGCCCTACACCCATTCCTAAGAATTTCTAGAGTATACTACACAACACATTTGTATAGAGTTATCTAGAAGATTTCACACTATTCCTTCTTATATTACACTTACAGTACAATATTCTTGAGAGTTTTAGACTTTCCCAGAATACTCTCCATGATCCTAGAACTATGTAGACTATTCCAGAGACATGTAGAATCCCTTAGACTTTCATAGTCTTCTAGAGGCTTCTAGTGCCTAATGTCGAGTTCTAGGCTTGAGTAGCACATTCCAGAGCCTTATATAACATAATGTGTTCATGTCTTAAAGGATCTGGTTAATCTCCTTGTTTCCTTTAGTCATATCATGCCCAGTTTATCATGGCTAACTATTAGATCGGTCCAGGTACCGGCTGAATCGGTCCATCCTGGACAGGCTCACGTTTACAGTAGGAGGACAAAAAAATTTTCCCAACAAGAGGGCGGACAGTTGGGTGGGGCCCATGCAGTAAATTAAGAACTGGATTTAGGAGGGAAAATTCAAAGTTAAGGGCTATTTAGGAATTACTTAATTGTTTTTTGTTTTAAGTAGTTTTTTCTACCTAGGGTTAGGTTTTTATCTTGCATTTGGTCTGAAATTTGGGATCGCTTGGAGTTTGTTCGGGCTTTAGTCATCAGGTAGGGATTGGGAGAGCCGGATCTTCCTCTCGAATTGAAGATCCATTATATCGTGTTGTTTCTTTCATCTACTATTCAACCAAGAGTGTTTTTCCTTGTTATGTCTCTACAAATTTCTCAAAATCTGCTCGGGCTATTATTGAATTTATGAGATTAGCATATTTTCTCTATTTTTTATTATTACTATTACCTATCAAATTGGTATCAGAGCTCTTCGATCTAGGGTACCAATGGCCGGAAGAAAAATAGAAGTGTTGGAGAGAGAATTAGGCCAACTGAAATCAAATTTTGAGGGAAAAAAATTCAGATTTTTAAAATCAATTTGCATCTGTCCATGAAAAAATGGATGGAAAGTTTATTGTAGTGGAAGACATGTTGAAGAAGTTGCTTAAAGCCAGACCCAATACGACGACATCTGAACGAAGGAAGCCACCGGCAGCCCAGGAAGAGGAGGAAACCCTATTCCGTTTAGGGGAGGGGAGAATGAAGAGATGGAGATTCTGGAGGGAGAAGACGGGATGCCTCCGCTAGAGCCTATTTCTAGGGAGGATATGAGTATCGGGTACGAGCGAAGGGGTGCTGATTTTGCTAGAAGAGGGGTGGATTATGAATGTCCGGGTGCTAATTTTGAAAGGAGGGGGATTTTGAAGTATTTGGATTTGAGTGCAGAAGGGAAGATCGGGACACCTTGGGAGAACCTCCCCTTTGTGGAATGGGAGGCTATGGAGGATTCATGGGAAACGAAGGCGATCCGAGAGTGAGGAAGTTAAAAATGCCCATCTTTGAGAGAGATAATGCACATGGGTGGATCTACAAGGTGGAGAGGTATTTCACTGTCAATAGGTTGATGGAGGCTGAGAGGTTAACAACAGCAGGCTTATGTTTGGAGGGGAAGGCCTTAGCTTGGTACCAGTGGAGGGATATGCGACGACCCATACGGAACTAGATGGAGTTCAAGGATTGCTTGTTGGAACGTTTCCGAACCAGCAGGGGAGGAGACTTCTATGAGCAATTTTTCTCCTTGACATAGGAGGGTTCAGTGGTAGAGTACCGGGAGAGGTTCAAGTACATTACTAGCCATTTGGACTGTCTTTTAGAGACGGTGTTAGAGGGAAACTTCATGAAGGGGCTCAAACTAGAGATCTGTGCAGCGGTTAGAGTGATGAGGCCTCAGGACTTGGATCGAGAGGCTATGGAGCTAGCATAGTTAGTAGAGGACCAAAAGCACCTGGAGAGGGGGGATAGAGGCAGCAGTTCAGGAGGGCTATACAGGATGACTACGACATTCCTAGCTCCTAAAGGACCAACATAGAAAAACTTTTGAGTGGCCCCAAAGGAGAAGCCTGTAGGAGGGGGATTTGGAGGAAATTTCAAGAAACTCACTGAGAATGAGTTTCAGGAGAAGCTGGCGAAGGGATTGTGCTTCAGATGTTATGAGAGGTACACACCGGAGTACAGGTCTAATGACCAAACTCTTCAATTTCTTACCGTCTGTGATGATGAGGAAGCTGAGGAGGGAGGTGAGAGTGGGGGCAGTGGTGGAAGAGGAGGAAGAGTTGCATCTGGACATGGCCGAAGTCTCCTTAAACTCAGTGGTGGGATTCACCCCGAATCACACTATGAAAGTAAAAGGAGAAATAACTGACAGTGAGGTGGTGGTGTTCATTGACAGTGGGCAACCCACAATTTTATCTCCAATTAGGTCGTTGATCAATTGGGGGTGAAATTGGTGGACACAGGGAGTTACGGGGTGATGATGAGCACTATGAAAGTGGAAATGGGGAGAGGAGTGTGTAGCAGAGTTGTGCTGACGATACAAGGGGTTCAGGTGAGGGAGGCTTTTCTTCCATTGGAGTTTGGGAGTACCGATGTCATCTTGGGGATGAAGTGGTTACAGACCTTGGGAGATACCAAGTTCAATTGGGGAGCACTAATAATGGAGCTGGTGTTGGAGGGAAGAAGGATGGTGATCAGGGGAGATGCAGGGTTGTCCAAAGCTATGGTGTCTCAAAACTATGGTAAAAATCATATAGGAGGTAGGAGGAGGATTTCTGGTGGAACTACAGAGTCTAGAAGGGATAAAAATAGAAGTTGGGGACATTTCCTCTTTGGTGCAACCACTCATACAATAATTCAGTGAGGTCTTTCAACCACCTTAAGGCTTACCACTACCACGAGATTAGGAGCATGCCATCATCCTAAAGGAGGGGGTTTCCCCGATCAATGTCCGATCGTATCGCTACCCTCAGCTTTAGAAGGAGAAGATTGAGAAGCTGATCCGAGAAATGTTCCTGGTGTGACTCCTTTTCTTAGTCCAGCTTTGATGGTCAAGAAGAAGGATAAGAGTTGGATATTTTGTATTGACTACCGGACCCTGAATAAAGAGACCGTGCCGGACAAGTTCCCCATACCAGTGATTGATGAGCTACTGGATGAACTGTGAGGAGCCGTGGTGTTCACCAAGATGGATCTGAAGTCGGGATACCATTAAATCAGGATGAGAGAGGAGGATGTCCGGAAGATTCCATTCATGACACATGAAGGGCATTACGAGTTCTTAGTGATATCTTTCGGCCACACAAACTCCCCTGCTATGTTCCAGTCGTTGATGAATCAGATATTCCGACCATATGTCCGAAAGTTTGTACTGGTTTTCTTTGACAAGCATTTGAGGGTGGTCTTGGAAGTTTTATAGGAGTAGCAGCTACATGCCAATCTAAAGAAGTGGTTCTTCGCACAGGCCAGGGTGCAGTACTTGGGGCATGTGATATCTCAGGAGGGAATGACTGTTGATCAAACCAAGATTGAGGTCATGTAGAAATGGCCTCTACCTAGGAGTTTGAGAGAGTTGAGAGGATTCCTAGGGTTGATGGAGTATTATAGAAGATTTGTGAGAGGATACAACATTATAGCCTGACTATTAACAGAGTAGTTAAAGAAGTATAGTTTTTTGTGGGGGAGAGGTAATTACCGAGGCCTTTGAGTGATTGAAGAAGGCCATGACCACAGTATTGGTCTTGGCCCTACTAGATTTCAGTTAGGTTTTTATGATAGAGATAGATGCATCGGGGTATGGCTTAGGGATAGTGCTCATGAAGAATCACGAGCCCATCGCTTGCTTCAGCCAGGTGTTGACAACCCGAGCTAGGTTGAAGTCAGTCTATGAGAGGGAGCTGATGAACATTGTGCTAGCTATTAAGAACTAGAGACCTTATTTGTTGGGCCGATATTTCATTATCAGGACGAACCAAAGGAGCTTGAAGTACCTGTTGGAGCAGAAGATGATGATGGAGGAGTATCAAAGTTGGCTATCCAAGTTGTTAGTCTTTGACTTTGAGATCCAATATACATCTAGATTGGAGAACAAGGTTGCTAATTCCTTGCCCAGATGCATGGGGGACCTCCAGGAGTTAGCCGTGTCAATACCACGGATGATGGATTGGGAGGCCATCAAAGAGGATAGTATGCAGGATGAGGAGTTGGAAAAAATTAGAATTGATCTTCTAAAAGATGAGAGCAGTCACCCATGATACTTTTTAGAGGGGGAGAGACTACTGTACCAGGAGAGGTTTGTGATGCCTAGGACCTCAGCTCACATCCCAAAGCTACTGCAAGAGTTCCACGGAAGCGTTGTTGGGGGTCACTCAGGTGCACAGATGACATACAGAAGACTGGCAATAGACCTGTATTGGAGAGGGATGCACAAAGATGTGGAAGAAATGATGGATAGATATAAGGGGTGCTAGAGGAACAATTACATGGACATGGCTCCTAGGGGGTTACTTGAACCCTTAGCTTTATCGAACAGGGTGTGGAAGGTCACTATGGACTTTATTGATGGGTTACCATGATATGAGGGTTTTACAATGATTTTCGTTGTGATTGACATGTTGAGTAAGTATGCTAATTTCATTCCATTATGACATCCCTACACGACAGTTATAGTAGCAACAACATTCATCAGAGAGGTGATTAGATTACGTGGAATTCCGGAGTCGATGGTATCTGACTGCGATAAGGTGTTTCTCAGTCAATTCTGGAAGGAGCTATTAAGGCTGCAAGTAACAGTTCTAAAGAGAAGCACTGCTCACCACCCTCAGACAAACGGGCTGATAAAAGTAATCAACAGAGGCCTGGAGATTTGCCTATAGTGTTTTTCTTCAGAGACACCTTGGCTGTGGGCCAAATGACTAGCATGCGCAGAGTACTGGTACAACACTGCATATCACTTAGCCTCTCAGATGGCCCCTTTCAAAGTGTTGTATGGAAGGGACTCCTCACACTTGGTGCATTTTGGGCAAAGAAGTACACCAGTCTCTTCAGTAGAGCAGTACTTGGAGGAAAGATATAAGACATTTGAGGAATTGAAGAGGTACTTGTTGAGGGCACAACAGATCATGAAGAAGTAGACAGATGCATACAGGAAGGACATCTAGTTTGAAGTTGGAGACAAGGTGTTTTTAAAACTGTGACCCTACAGATAGAGGACAGTGTCCAACAAAAGGAACGAGAAAATGGCCTTGAGGTACTTTGGACCCTACGAGATATTGGAGAAGATTGGAGCAGTGACTTGTCGCTTGAGGTTACCCCCGATCGCCACCATACATCTAATGTTCCATGTGTGACAGTTGAGGAGAGCTCTAAAAGAGTAGGTAGTTAGTGTAGAGTTGCCGATGATAATGACTGAGGATTTGGAAGTGGTGTTGGAGCCATTGGAGCTTAAAGGGGTGAAACAAGGAGAAGGGAGGAACAAACAAGTGTTAATTAAATGAAAGAGCCCACCCGACTATGACGCCACCCTGGAACCATATGAGAGGGTGAAACATTAATTCCCCTCCTTTCACTTTGAGGACAAGGTGAGTCTTTGGGAGGGGGGTAATGTTAGGCGGAGAAAAATTTTGCCCAACAAGGGGGAAGACAGCTGAGTGGGGCCTAATAGCCCATGCAGTAAATTAAGCACTGATTTTGGGAGGGAAAATTCAAAGTTAAGGGTTGTTTAGGAATTACTTAATTGTATTTTGCTTTAAGTAGTTTTTTCTGCCTAGGGTTGGGTTTTTATCTTGAATTTGATCTGAAATTTGGGATCGTTTAGAGTTTGTTTGGGCTCTAGTCATCGGCTAGGGATTGGGAGAGCCGGATCTTTCTTTCGAATCAAAGATCCATTGTTTTGTTTTGTTTCTTTCATCTACTATTCAACCAAGAGTGCTTTTTCTTATTATTTCTCTACAGAATTCTCAAAATTTGCTCAGACTTTGCTGAATTTCTGAGATCAGCATAGTTTTCTCTATTTTTTTGTTATTATTATCTATCACTAACCTCATGGAGTTTTGGTGGGGCGTGACAGCTCCCAATGAATAGATCAAGGTGAGCTGCGTTAGCAGTTTGATGTTAGTTCGGTCCAGTTCTTTTTTACTGTTGTTGTCTATGTTTAGGAAATCAAACCAATTTAAGAAGTTTAATGGCAAATTCTACAGGAAAGGACAAAATTAAGTTATATTACCTTGATTAATGTCGTCTCCTTTTGCATTTTGAATTTTATTTTGCAATGATTGTTGTTGTCATCTAAGACTTCGTTTAGGACGGTTTTCTTATTGCTTCTTGAAGCAGCTTTTTTGTACAAAAATTTAAATAGAAAGCTACTTTAAGAAGCAATAAGAAAACCGTCCCAAACGAAGCATAAGTTTGTTGTTTAAAAGTCTTATACTTTTCAATCACTCCATTTTTATTTATTTGAGAAATTTTTTTTTTTCAATCTTTACTTGGAAATTTGAATTGTCGGATTAGTTCCATTTTAGAAATCCGAACTGTTAGATGTACCTGTGCTTAAGCTGGAGAAATTCTTAATAGGAAACTAGAATAATTCATTATTCTACTGCAATGACTGACTATAGTTTTCTCCATGTCCAATATCAGCTTCTGCGAATGGCTAGGCCTATTACCAAGCAGAGAGTAGAGCCGAGTATATTTTGGATTGGATTTGGCATAATCATACTACAAGTTATTCAATTTTGGCTTGAGTTTGAGCCAAGTTTTTGCATACATGTTTATAAATCTTGAGATGCGGTCTTATACATATCTAACATATAAATTATTTCAATTGCATATTTATGTTATGTGCCATTATGTCATGCAAATTAGATTGCAAAGTCGCAATCATATTTAGCATCATATATGTAGTTCATCTTGATTTGTTGGTTGGGAGCTTTAGCTATCAACTAAGAGATTTTGGGTTTGAAATTTACGTATGTGATGTGTGTGTAAGTTTGTCTAAATTAGCCTAAATGTTTTAAAAAATATATTTAGTATCATACCATATATAAAGACCCAACAGGACCTCAACGTAACCCTAAATGTGCTCAAGCTAACCCGACTTAATGATCTCACCCTAAATGTGCTCAGGCTAACCCGACTTAATGATCTCACGCAACTATGCAATGGAGGTTGAAAGTGCTAGAAGTGTGAAACAATATGTGAAAAATAAAATTAAGAAATGCAAAAATTAACATAATCCAATAAATAAATATAGAATATATTATTATTCAATAAATATTTAAATAAGTTATATTTAAATAAATTTTAATTGAATAATATATTTTCTAAATTACTTGGCATGTGAATAATTTAATCAAGTAGAGCACCATGTCCATATGAACATAAAGGCATGATATATAGATGATAAGTAAATTCGTAATTAAATTGATGAGCAATCGACCATTCCTTGACAAAATGTTAACATGTAGTAGTACTCGATATTGGGATTCCTACTAAAGCTTTCTACCAGAAGATAGCAACGGTCCTATATTAGGGTGAAGAATATGCTATTAATTGCACAACCTATGAAAGCTATATATATATATATATATATTAATTTTTTTTATTTTTTACCTATGAAAGCTATCTTTGAAATCAAATTAAAACTCTCTTAAATTTTGGAAGTGACTCATGAATATCACTTAAATTTAGGATATTTTTCTTACTGTTTTCTAAAGAAGTCCTTTATTACGAAAATTTCTAGATCAAAAAATTTTTATACTAAAAAATTGGAGTAAGAGAGCTGTCCCAAATTATTACAGAAAGCAATAAAAGAGTTATCCCAAAAGAAGTCTAAGGTTTCGTTGGAACGGCTTTCATACTGTTTTTTAAAGTAACTTTTTAGTACAAAAGTTTCATGAACTAAAAATTTTTATACTAGAAAGCAGCTTTAGAAAGCAGTAAGAAAGCCGTTCGAAACGAAGGATAAGAATGAGAAATGCCACTTTACAAAAAGCCAAAAAAGTATAAAGATGATGTTGTTGATCGCTTGAAGCAATAAATTTCACACTATAAATTCTTCATTTTCATATTTTTGCATGAGAAGACCTGATAATAAATCAAATTGATGAATTGCTCACAAGAAGCTTATGATAAGTAAGTAGAAACATAAAGATTTGAGGTGACGCCATTCAATCTTAGAATATTTGAAAAGTAAGATTTTTTTCATTATTTCTAAGGATTCTCAATGGACCAGGTAACCACATGAGGGCCAACTCTATAAGATCTTTAATATTTTGCCCTGATGACCACTATTGGTCGGAAAGGAAAAGCTAGCTCCAGCCCACCATGGTCCATAAATTTAGTTGAATATGCTTTAATGAGCTTAATTTGATATCTCATTTGGAAGGAAACTAAGAAGAGCTTAGCTCAAATATCTTTTTGCACATTTGATTGGGATTTTTGGTTAATATTCTTTTATAACAATGTTATATTTGTGTCAATATAGAGTAACACCAAAACATAGCATTGCAATCATCAAATGCACAAACAATTTTGAGGGAAAAATTGTCGGCCTTTAATTATTTTTGAAAAATGAATTGATGCCCGTTGTGATCGCTTTTAGGAGGTTGTTTGATTTGTTGAAAAAGGAATGCAAAGTAGACGAAGTGTAGTGTAAAAAAATATAATATATTTGAAATTATTTAGATAAGTAAAAAAAATGACAAGTGATTATTATTATTATTATTATTTTTATTTAAAGTAAAATGAATATATTGAAAAGTTCAATAATAGTGGTGACCAATAACTGGTAGTGGTGGAGGCGACAGCAGAGGGTGGCGACGGCGACCAACAGGCAGAGGGATCGGGTGGAGGATGAAAAGTCATAGCAGGGACGGGTGGTGATGATTGTTAGCGGTCGACATCCGGGGGGGATGCGGTTCGGTGGCCGGTTGTAATAGTAGAGTTAACTTATGGTGTATTTGAAATTTGATTGAAACGTTTGACTAAAGAAATGAATTACATAGTGAATTTGGAAATTTAGGTCATATTTGATTGCTTAAAATTAAAAATAAAGGTTATAAAAGCTATAAGTTACATTTATTATTTAATCATATATTTTTTAAAATTAAAATCAATCTCAAACTTCAAAACTTATAAGCCTTTTCAAAGCTTCCTTAAATATATGCTTTACTTTTTACAAATAAAATAAATTCATTTTTTTTCTCAAATATATTTTCTATTTACAAATATTCAAATGAATTTTTAGTGTTTTTTTTTTCTTTTTTCTTAAAGGCCCCTATTAATATTATTATTTTGAGTTTCTGAGTTTCTCCCACAGCTGGTGGGGTTGCTGAGTTGATGCTTTTGGTAGTTTCTGGCTTTTGTAGACTGAACATGTTGCGAGGATAAAGCTTGTTTGGAGTCATTCAAATTTCTTTTCAATCTCACCTTCAGTCTATGAATATCTTCTATAGTAATACTATATATTTTTGGACTTTAGTCTTACATATGTGTGCATTATTTCTCTTTTATTTGATAGGATATTCCATTAATTAATTGTTAATGATAATTTTATTTTCTAACTAAAATATGGCTAAAAATTTTAAAATATTGGTTCAATTACAGTTGCAAATGAGTTAAGTCGAGTTTGGGCTACAATGAACTTGGGCTCGAACTTGAGCTCAGAGCATCTCCAACCGAAAAAATCATCTTTCACTTCAAAATACAGTAACAGTCATATCAAATAATAATTTATCTCTAACGGTCCTCTGTTTCTAACACAAAAAAAGAAATTTTGTACATATTTTTTCTCATTTTTTTTAAATATTTATTTTCAATCATACCCTTATAATTAAAAAAAAAAAGGTTTATAAATAATGTGACGCCAATATTTTTTGGTGCTACACTGTTCACAATCGTAGAATTGCAGCTCGAAATGGCGTTCAGGTGGAGGAGGAGCCTGCAAATAATTGTGTAAAGTTCTTTTGGAGATGCCCTTATACTCAAAACTCAAGCATGAGTAATTAGTCGAGCTTTTTTTTTTTTCTGATACAGAAATTATGAGTTTTTAAGTAATTAGTCGAGCTTCTCAATGGTAGTGAGTGGAGATCATTTATTATTTTGTTAGTTGTGTCTTAGTATAAGTTTCACTAAATTAGGCCTTGCATATTAACAAATTATCTCCCATCAAATAAAAATATATGCTAATATCGTGGGACCATGCAGGAGGCACAAATGTCTTCAACCGTCATGCCACACCAGGAGCCGTCATGTGAGACTACTTCAACCTTCATGCATCTCTCAATAATTTGGTTCCAACTCAAAATTGACTCGACTCGAATCTAATCAACCCGAATAACTAGCAATCAAAATGACACGAATCCGACTCATTAACCAATTTTAGTGAAATAAATTATGACTTATTAACTATAGAGTTTTAAAAATTTGATAAAAAAATAAAAAGAATTTACTCATAATAAAAATAAATAAGAGAAAAAGATATTAAACTAATTACTTTGGTGTAAAAAATGGGTTCGTGGGTCAATTCGAATTTCACCAATTTATTTTACTTGTTGGAAAACCTAACTAAATTTCACCCCATTTATTAAATAGGTTAGCTTGAATCAAAATTTTTTGGTTGGATTGGGGAGCCGTGCCATTTATTATGGAATTTGAAAATTTATGACACAAATAAAAAATAATAAATTTTTTGCTATTAAAATGAATAAATAATAATATAAAATAAATCCTAAGTTGAAGCTAATATAGCCTTATTAGTTTCTAGCAAAATGCCAAATTAAGAAAGGTTGATGGCAGCTTTCAGCTGGTACGCTACATCACGTGAAGGTTAAATGTGAGCGCTTGAGCACGTACACGTGTGCACAGTGTGACAGTTATGCACCTGGCTGATGCTATTTTTCTTACAATGAAAAGTTTAAAAATAATTAATAAATTAAAGTAAAAAAAAAGAAATAAAATTTGATAAAATGTTTAAAAAAATTTATGTGTGGTATTTTTTTTAATATTGAAATGATGTAAAATTATGTAATTTTTTATAATTAAATTTAAAAAATGATTAAATATTTATTATCAATTATATAATAAACTAATAAATATATGATAATATTTATATACATAAATAATTATTTCAAAATATCACTTCAAAATTATTTGATTTATATTTAGATTAATGATATATAGGATGTTCTAAGTCTAATTAATATCAACATAAATCTAAAAATTTTGAAATGCATTATGGAACGTTATGCATTAGAATATCCTTATATAATTTTTTGCTTGTATATAATTAGCATTGATACGTCATCGAAAATCGTCTTGATCATGTACGAATCTCGAGGCATATTCAAGTTGGAAATTTTCAAAATTAGAATTCGGGATCATCTGAATTCCAATTTCAGCAAACTTATAGTCAAACTGAACGTCTCAAATAGACGAACTTAGCGACACCAAAATCGGTCCAACCTGAGCCCCAATGGGTCCAAATCAGGGGCTCGAACCACATTTGGAAGGATCAAAGCATTATTTGGATGACGAAATGATATCCAAATATAGCATGCTTATAATCAAATCGAGCGGCTTGGCGAGACGAATCCAACGAGCCCAAGATCGTCGAATTCCAACGTCATTAAGACACTTAAACAGTTGAAAAACTCTCTATAATCAGGGGAATCAATACAAGCTATCCGATGGGGCACTCCGAACCTGCCCCAAATCTTCTCTATATTTACGGGATGTGCCACTCATGAAAATTTATAAATAGACCCCCACTCTCTACATGAAGGAAATTTACGGGGTGTGCCCCGTGGTTTTTCTCTCTTTGGGCTTTCCACGTAAAAAAAGATCGAATGTTTTACTTCTCTCTTTCTATTTGTGTGCTGGATATCTGTGCATCGCTTAGACGAAAAGTTTACTCACACTACCGCCGCGAATATTCTAGCCCGCAACAAGCATAATATGTATAATAAAAAGTTAATATAGCAAATTTTTAAATTTTATGATAAAAAATAGATTAGGATTAGGGGCATGAGTCAACTCGACTTGTGAGTCGACTCAGCTCATTAGTCAACTCAAACTTATAAAAGAGCTCTATTTTGAGTCCGAACTTGATTAATTAATCAAGCTGAATCTAAGAGTAACTCTAATTTTGTTCGACTCATTTACACCTCTAGTCATGATATACTTTTTCAAGCATATATGAGGCTAAAATTTTTGTTAATGAATTTAAAAATAAATTAGTAAAAATACGTTTTAGCCCTTACCTAAATAGTATTGATTTTGAAAAAGCTTATCCTACTGGGCTTTTTCTATTAAAAAACTTTGGATAGGATAAATTTTGGAATGATTAGATTTATTTCAAGTAATATAATATAAATTTAAAGAATTAATCATGTATCAAATAAATTTTATTATTTAAATATTTATTATGTTTAAATTTGAATTAGCCTAACTTTTTTTTTTAAATTGATTTGTAATTAATGCTGAGCCCCATGTAAATTTTTTTTAATATTTATCTTCTAATTTTAAAGATATATATTTTCTTATTTCAACGAAAAAAAAAATCACACTGATCAGATACAATTTTTCACTGCTTTCAGTTGCTTTGAGATGTTTGTGAGGGTTTGAGGATTTCATCTTTCTTTTAATTTGAAAAAAAAATCATAAATAATTTTAAAATAATTAATTTCTCTTTAAGATAAATATAATATATGAATAATTAATTAAAATTTACATTATATTTATCCTAAAATAAATTTATAAAATCTAAAATTCATCTCAACCATTTTCTCTTACAACGCCAGTGCTCAAAAAAAAAAAAAAAAAAAAAACTTCAGCTGAGGATCGGATGTCCTGTCAAAATATTTAAAGACATTTATATATTAATTATAAATACAAAATTTTTTTATTCAAATTATAATTTATAATATTTATAAAATGAAATATCGTCAGCTTAAGAAAAATCTTAAATTCTAAATTAAATTTGATTAGAATATGCTGATGGATTACTTTCCTCCTGAATCGTCAAAACATTCAGATTATGTACTCAACTTCCACAACAGGAGCCCACAGACAAGTCACCAAAGTTAGCTGCACAGGTACTATGTTTAGAACATCCATGGCCCATACAGCTAGTTATTTGGAAAGCCTATATATATTGTTTTATACTCTTCTATAATATGAAAAAAAGCAATTATGCTCAAGGAAAATTCAACCGCAATGCTAATTAAGAAGAAACCTATGGTATTTAATACTCCAATAGTCCAATAACACAAAAAGGATTAATGGCTGTGAGGAGGACCCATGAGGGAATTTCAGTAAGAAAGACTAGCCACATCTAGAGAAGATAAGAAAACATGGAGTTAACAGAGTTGGGCAGAGATATGACAAAGAAAACCATAGATATGCAGAGGTAAAATATACTCCCAAGTCCTAAAATACAAAACGCCTATCAGGCTATTACCCTCTGAGAAACTTTAGCAGGAACTGAGTAAAAAAAGAAAAAAAGACTGAATGCAAAATAGTGAGTGGACTGTGGAAATCAACACAGAAACAGCCATTGGATCTTTTCCTCTCTTGTTTCCAGTCACATTCATCTGCAGGAAACAAAATAGACAGAACGATACGAGGATTAGTAACTTAAAGAGAGAAGTTTGTTGGTTTATTGTTGAAGTTACTTTGCAGTAGAGGAGACTAAAAAGACCATTTTGGGAAGGAGATGGAGAGCTGAGTTTTAGTATAGGAGCTGTTCTCGTCTTCTATGTCCATCCATGGATCCTTATTTCTCTGAGGCCACTCATCAAAGAAATGGCGGAGGTTCCTCTGCCTTTCCTCCTCTTCCTCCTTAGATAGAGAGTAGTTGTTCTGCTTTGCTTGTCCAATGGAGCTCATTCCCATAGCTTTGAACTGAGATGAACTCTCCCTCTCAGTTCCAGACATATCAGGAAAGAAAGTACATCCCTCCAAATCGTTCATCACATGTCCACCATACCTGCGTCCCTCGTGAAACAAACAACGTTATCAAAAGAAACTACTTAAAAATAAAAATAAAAAATGTAAAAGAAAGAGTTGATCAGAGCTTAACTGAAGATGTGAAGTGCCTGAATCAGCAGAGAAATGAGTCCATGGAGGTCTTGAATAGTTTGAAAAAGGGCATGAAAGGTTGTAATTAGTCTGAGGAGTGGAGATTGAAAGGTTTGCAAGATATGGTGACTGAGCAGAAGAGGGAGAAGAAGATGACTGATTTGTTTTAGCAGCAAGAGAGATTTCCACAGGCTTTCTTGAACGATTTTTCCCTCTATGCATGTGCCTCTCACAGTACTTTGAATCAGGGTAAGCTTCCTTTGAGCATCTCCACTTCTTTCCATCAGTTCTCCTGCACCTTCCTGGCTCTGGGTCCTCTGCTTTTTTACCAAATCCCATTTGAAAGCAGCTCCATCCCACTGACATGAGAGAAAAGTGAGAAACCAAAAAATATAGAGCTGAGTAAAATGAGAGAGCTTACATTGTGCTTGAGTAGGGAAAGCAAGGGAAGGAGAGGTTGTAGTTGAGTCAAGGAGAAAACTCCTTCTTATGGGGAGGATGAGATCAGAAGGAATGGGAATGCCTGAAGCTATGTACTTGTAGATGAGAGCCTGATGTTCAAGCTCCTGCCATTGGGACGCAGTGAAGGGATATCTTGAACTGCTGCTTCCGCTCATCATCATCTTCTCTTACAAGAGAGAAAGAGAAAAGAAAACTTGGAGAGGAACTCCTGAATCCTGATACTAGTGAAGCTATGTTTGCCTACAGAAATCTACATAGGTCTTATATTTTAATCGGAGGCATAGGATGGGTCATTCAGTCTTGAAAGAGGTGCAGAGAGGAGGCTGCAGAATCTTCTGTGTAGTTGCATGGATAAATCACAGGAAGACTACCATTAGGCAACTACTGTTGTGAGGAGATCACAGCCTAGGAGCTCAAGCGTGACAAAAGAATCTTACCTAATGAGAGGGAACTAATGTATATATATTCGATGTTAAAATATAAATTTATCATTTTAATAATAAATTTAAAATTTTTATCATTATTACAAAATTAAATACAGTTTTAATTTATTATATAAAGAATCTGATAATAATATATTTGTTACTCATAATAATTTTTTTTATATTTAAGATATTATAACTTTAAAAAAAATTATAATTGCATATTAAAATAAAAACTCTTCTTAAATAAAAATAAATTAAGTCTTCAAATAGGTTTTTTAAGGATTGCAGCATCGCTCTTTTTAGCATTAATAATACGTCTATCGTACCATCTAATACTTATCACTAATCTCGATTAGCCTTCTTAATCGCGTTTAATGAGGAACTAATGACTACTTTTGTTCAGATAAATATTGAAAAAAATCTATTAAAAATTCGGATTTGATAGGCGCTAATGGAGTTGTCAGAGGCCGCAGCAGATGCTGCATCTGGGGGGCAGATGACACTGCATTACTTATTATTATTATGACTGAGTAGAGCAGCAGCAGCAGCAGCAGCAGCAGTAGCAGAAGCAGGCAAGTTGGCAGAACAACAGAGCAAAAATGGCAGAGAAATGCAGAGAGCATACACTCTCTTTCTCTCTACTCTATTACTCACTGTTCCTGTCTTCTCTCGCTGCACCAGCTTTTCGGAAACTCATACAAATTTGAAGTCTCGGAGCAATTAAAAAATAGAAAGGATAGAAAGAAGAATATTATACTCCTAAATTTAATTTTTCAAACTCTTCTCATCTTGATTAAGAGTAGTAGAAAAAAAAATTGTAAAAAACATATTGTTTACTTATATGATAGTTTTATTTTTTAGAAATCAAATAAATTTTCTTGTAGATTTATTTGATAAAAAAGCAGAATAGAATAGAAAGCTCAATGAGTTGTGAGAGGGTTTTCTTTGATTGTTTTGGTTAGTTTCAGTGGTTTGAGATTGCTATAACTGATTCTAACTATTATGATGTGATTTGAGGTTTTATAAGCAGTTCTTTGGGTACATTTAGTTATATTAAGTTGTACAGTTTTGCATTTGGTTTTATCTTCTACAGCATTTGTTTTTTTTGTTTTCTTGCGAAGTTTGTGATTTTGTAATACATTTTATCTGATATTTTGGTACATATTTATATTAGTTTAGAGATAGAAAGTGGGTGTAAGGACTCTCTACTGCTGCTGTTTCTCACTTTTCATCGAGGCTTTAAAAATCGGATTGGACCGACCGATTGAACCACAAACTGGCCGGCCGGCCGGTTACAGTTTATTATAAAACCTGTTTTGCACAAAACCGTTATCAAACCGGCGGTTTGACCTCCGAACCACTAAATCAGTCCCGATTTTGAATAACCGGGCGGTTCATTTGAAAAATAATTTGAGCCGTTCAGATCAAATCGGATGGCCTAAAATTAATTAAGATAAAGTTTATACTTATACGAAATGAAAAAAAAAAACCCTTCCTACGCTTCTTCTTGTTCGCCCGACTCGCCGTCTGTTTCATGAAGCCACAAGGAAGAAGGAACCGAAGAAGAGCGTGCTCGACTACTTTCTGATGACCCACTGCTGTGAGTTCATCACTTCTTCTCCTCGGCCCTCGCTTTACTCTGTTCTCCTTGCATTCACGACGAGTTCTTGGATTCTTGCATTTACTGTTTATTTTGATAAGCTTTTTTATTATCATGTGGTATTTGAAGATTGAAGAAGATGTTGTGTTCTTTCATTCTTAGTCTGATTTCTTTCGGAAAAAAAACTGCATAATAAAAATGTATTTAAGTTTAAACTTACCAAATTTATTTGTTATGTTTTTTTATGCTTCATATTTTGATTATGTTCAACTTTTTTATATAATTACATATAGTTGTGTTATTATTATAATAATTAAATATAATAAGTATTTATTACGTCATCCAGTTCGACCCCGGTCAAACCATCGGAGCACTAACCTCTCATTCTTCCTGTTTATTGTCCGATCCGATTTTCAAAGCCTTGCTTTTCACTGCTCTGCTCCTTATCACACCCTTTCTCCCTTCCAAATTTCAAAAAATTTATATTTTTAAACAATGAAACCTATACAACATATGCTATAATTACTAGAGATTAATTTTGCTCACTAAAAGCCGTAAATTTAAATCTCAAACACATGTGTACTTCATGTAAGTCTTGAATTCAAGATCTTTTAATTGAATGTCTAAGGTTTTGTTTGGAGCGGCTTTCTTAATGCTTTTTAAAAAAGATTTATAGTACAAAGGTTTCGTAAATTAGAAATTTTTGTACTAAAAAGCTGTCTTAGAAAACAGTAAGAAAGCCGTCTCAACTGAAGCTTAAGCTTTCTCCTAAGTAGCAAGTTAAGATGGGCTGCATCCTGACTGTATTTTGATTTCTTCGACCCCTCTCTATTTGAATGTTGTTGGGTGGTTTTGTTGTGAATTGAGAGTGACATAAATAGTAGGTTTTGTTTGGTAATGTTATATTGATGTTATTAAGCAATATTATTTGATATAAAGTAAAATTACCGCTAACCATAATAATGAAAAAAATTATTAATTATGCTCATATTCAATAAATTTAAGAAAACATACATCACATGGAACTTTCTAGAACATTTTTTTTACTAGTTGAATTATCTATTTTTGATTGGTATAATAACAATAATATTAATATTTTTATAATAATCACTTGTATTTTTCCACCGGCATACTCTCTACATTAATTATCTTTTTTTTGGGGACAGTTAGGGGATTCGAGCCCGAATGAGATGGGAGGAACGCGTTTCGTCGACTACTCGGCCGCAGATCCGATCTCACATCAATTATCTCACTTAACCTTATGTTGTCTTTGTGAAATCTTCCCCTTTTTGACAAGATACAAACTATAAACTCTCATGTGTCATAATAAGTTTGGCCTCAATATAGATATATTCGGTTTAAAGATCTCGGAAATGTTCCTTATTTAATTCGAAAGAGATTAAATGATTTGGTGCATTTGGGTTCAAAAATTGGAACAAGCCCTGATCAGCATGCATAATAGGATTAGTCTGAACTCGGGAATTACGCTAAGCATCGACTAACAAGGAATTACAAACTGAAGCTTTGAGATTTGGCATGAAGTTCAGACAAAAGATCAGGTAGTGATTTTATGTGAGTTCTTTTTCTAAGCTAAGTCCATGATGTGGCTATCAGTAGGAAATTTTCTTTTAAGATTTGTAGGCCAATAATGAAGGCTTCTATGACAGATTATGTCACAACCCAACCTGATAAGACCTACATATTGGGTATATCCTATCGTGTTGGTTTGCAACTGATAAACCCAAAGATTTAAGTTTGGAATTATTCAGAATATTTGTATAATTTTAACTTTAAAACAAACATAGAACTATTGATAACTATCAATATACTGAAAATAAACTCATCCACAAATTTTTTTTGACTTTTGTATAGTCATGACTAATTATTATTCTGCTCTATTTTGTATTTCGGTCTGTAGCCATGTACTGTAATGTAGTTATTGTATATTCTTTGATGATAAGTGTAAAGAGAATTTTGTGGATGAGTCTATTTTAAGTATATTGATAGTTATTAGTAGTTCTGTGGGTTGTTATTTGTTTTAAAGTTAAACTTGGATGAAAATTCTAAATACTTTCCAAAACTTGGATCTTGGATTTGCCTGTTGCAAACTAACACGATATGACATATCCAGTTTATGGGTCTTATCACAACTACGGCACACAAGTGATCCACAGACAGAACCAGATCTGGCCATGTTGCAACTGCCTATAAGATAAGACCTACATACTGGATAGGTACTATCGTATTGGTTTGCAACAGACAAATCCTAAGATCTAAGTTTTGAAAACTATTCAAAATTTTTTGTCTAATTTTAACTTTCAAACAAACAACAGCCCATAGAGTTGCTAATATTATAAATATACCAAAAATAAATGCAACAACAAAATTCTCTTTTCACTAATCATCAAAATGAATATTATATAATTATACTATAGTACATGGCTAGAGACCGCAATACAGAACAAAGTAGAAAAATAATTAGTCATGACTTTACGATAGTCAAAAAAGAATTTTTTTGTATGAGTTTATTTTTTGTATATTGACAGTTATTAGCAACAATGTGGGTTATTGTTTGTTTTAAAGTTAAAATTAGATGAAAATTCTGAATAGTTTCTAAAACTTAGATTTTGGGGTTTGCCTATTACAAACCAGCATGATAGGATTTATCTTGTCGGACGGTCTTATTAGATTGGATTGTGATAGACTCTACCTACTAATTTTTTATAATATTTAGAGAACTAAAATAAAAATAAAAAAATTCCTCTAGGTTAGGATTTCATTAGGATTTCATGGCGTGCATGCATGAAGAAGAAGATCCATTGATTTGATTTCTCTCTTGACGTTGGTTATAGGATCTCAACATTGATGAGCCTCATTAGCTAGAAATCAAGTTGACATTATCTTGGATGTTGGTATCTTGGTGAGTGATAATCTTATGTATAAGAGTTTGTTTAGATTTTTTATTATTATTAAGTGTATGTATGGTCAATGAGTGTTCTTTCATTTTGTACTACAAGTTTTATTGCTTTTGTAGGGCTTCAATTGAATGAAATGTTTTAAGAGCCACTTGAGCCTTGGCTTAATTAGTGCTCGATCATGATTATTTGATAAACTAGATGAACAAGCTTGAACAAAACACACACACACACACACACACACACATATATATATATATATATATATATATATATTAAAAAGCTTGAATAAAACAAAGCGCTCAATAAGCATGTGAACCAAGTTTGAACACTATCATGAAAATTAAGCTTAAGGCAAGCTTGAGCAAGCTTGTGGTAAAGGAGCTCAAACTCAAATAGCCTCTGAATTGACTTAGTTCATTTGTAGTTCAACTTTTTTATGTCTAATAGATTGAGTCCTTCCTTTTCCCATTGTGTAGTATTAATTATTAAAACTAAACCACACAAAATTTGATTTCTCTTATTCTCTGTGCTTTTGATATTTTTTGGAAAATTAGAAACACTTTTAATATTAAATGATTCATCTTTTTATGCAAATAGCTTTGCTTTGGTGGACTCTGGTTGGTGTTCAAAGGTTATATGGTACTAAGACCTTTGGAATTTGAGAGTTTAGTGTGCTCAATTTGGCAATGAGTCATAGATGATATCTAAATTTTGTCAATATATTGAGTTAAAGGGATAAAATTCTATTTCTAGACTCAAACATATTTATATTCGTATTGAATATGTATATAATACTTTTTATTTGAATAGGATATCAAATACTTGAGCTCTCCCTTTAAAGTACAAAAAATTAGGATATGCCTCAACAAATATTTGTAATAGAATTAGGTCATTCATAAGAATCATACCAAGTAGTAATTCACATATGAGGGCCATGAGAGCTTTTATATCAACCATGAAGGCCATAATTATTGCTTAGTTTTTCTAATAGTTTAGAGTCTCTTCTCTCTCTCTCTCTCTCTCTCTCTCTCTCTCTCTCTCTAATATAGGCTTGGTTAATGTTGAACCATATAAATCTTAGTGCCATGTGTTATTTCTATTCTTATTTTTTTTTAAATTGTTACACATTATATTGCACTTTTATTGAAGCTTCTACATTGGATTTTATCGTTCTCTTGAAAAATAGTGAAAAAAAGAAAAGTTGTGGAGTATGTTAGACATTAAGTTTAAGATAGAAAAGATTAGTGAATTTCAAGAACCAAAATCTTCTAACAATCACAAAGTAGTGTTCATCAAGGAAGAATTTTGACACTTAAACCCATAAGCAGTTGATTATAATAATCTTCTTTACATGTACAATTGTATCATACATAGTGCAAAATACCTTAATAATAGCTAATATTATATTTTATAGAGTTTTTAATTTGGGCCTTTCTTTTTTTTCAAGTGTGGGTGTATGAAAGGGATGACAAGTTTTATTTCATCATGTACAATACATTTATGGCTTTTGTGGTTCTCTCTCCTCTCCTATAAACTTAGGGTTATTTGAAGCTAAATAAAATATATATTAGTTTCTTTTATTCTTGATGTTTTATTCATCATTTTTATGTTTGCTTATGGTATGCCATACTTCGCTCACGGGAAACTTCCATGTTGTAGTTATATAATTCTTGTTATAATAAATTGATATCAAAAAAAGATTATGAATTGAAGTATAATAGCCAGGTAGTTTGAGATCAAGATGTCTAAAGGCTTTAAGCTTGGAAAAACTGGTGAAATTTCAATGATTTGGCTATGTTTTGTATAATGTTTTGAGATTGTAACCAATGGGTGGTTGTAGTTCATGAGAGGGCATCATATATGGGAGAAGTAGAAAATGATTAGCTTTTTATATGCAAGAAAATTAATTGAATAAATTCAACATGAGATGATAAAGTATTTCAAAGGCAACGAAATGAAACATATTTTTGTTGCATAATTTGCTTTGGTGTAGGCTCATACTCTTTAAATATTTTATGGGGAGGAGATAACCATTCTTGAGACAATTTTTATGGCATATATAGTTTAGTATTAAGTATTCATCTTTCGTGCAAACTTAGCATTTATCAAATTCAAATATGATTGAGATTTTTTTCAACAGGATGCACTAAATCTCTTTAAAATCTTAAATGTATTAATCTCAATCAAATAAATGAGGAATTTAATTGAATTTAAAATTTGGCAACTATTAATTATACTTGATGGAACAAATTTTATTCAAATCCAAATTCACCATTTACCACTTTGAAAATAATAAATATTATATTGAAATCTAAAATCTAATACAAAAATATAAATTGAGATGAAGGGTGAAAATGGTGATCTATAATAAAATCAGAATGGACTGTTTTGGACCAGGCATGATGATATGACCAAGATATGGAGAGCTATCCAGAAAGTAAAAGTTCCAAATTTTAGGTGGATTTTTTTTTTTTAAATTTTTTTGCAATGATTTGCAATTACAATAAGATTAAAGACATAACTATATGAATGACTAAAAGAACCAAAAGACTTAATAAAGTATTGATATGAATCTTTTAGTTAATTTTGATAATAGAATGCTAAGTTAATATTGATGAACCTAATAACACAATCTAATACATGAAATATAATTTAGCACACAATAAGATGCTCCCAATGAGACATACTTGCTCTAATACTAAGGATGTATAAGAAATGCAACTAAGTAAGAGGGTTTACTGGTGAGTGAGTAATGACAAGCACGCAACAAAAATATTAAGTAGGGGTGTCAAAACAGGTCGACGGGTCGGGTTCGGGTCGAACCAGACTTGACCCGGGTCTAAACGGGTCAACCCGAACCCGACCCGATTTTACAAATGGGTCGGGATTTCTAACCCGAACCTGACCCGAGCGGGTTGCCGGGTTGACCCGACCCGCAACCCGTGAACAAAATGCCTATCCAAAGCTGCCAAGCTTGCGTGGGCGAGACCACTGGTCCAGCGCGGGGTCGGGGCGGGGGTGCGACCAGCTGTGTGCGGAATTCGGCGAGGTCCGTGACATCCGGGCGAGGCCAGCGCGGTAGCGCAAGCGTGCAATGCGAGCGATCCGGGGCGGGGGCGAGAGTCGCGAGACCGAGTGAGACCGTGGTCTTGCGGGCCTGCGGCGTCCGGGCGACGGGGGCGAGGCCAGCGCTCGTGCGCCACTGCGCCAGCATGCGAGGCTGCGATGCCTGCGAGTGGATTGCGGGCGAGGACCGCGGTGTCCGGGCGAGTTCGCAAAGTGCGGAACACTGAACACGATGGGAGGGCTTGACGCGGGTCAAAACCGGGTCGATCTCGGGTTGTCGGGTCAACCCGAACCCGACCCATTTTTTAAACGGGTTGAAATCTCAAACCCGAACCCGACCCGTTTGTTAAACGAGTTGACCCGAACCTGGAATTTTTCGGGTCGGGTTCGGGTCGGGTTTCGAGTCAGGTCAGATTTTGACACCCCTAATATTAAGCATATATATAAAAAGAACTTGATGAGGGGAGGGGGGTGGAATTGAGCTATCGTTATAACCATACCAAATGTTTAATCCCTACAATAAGTACAGAAGAAGTAAAAAAGCTGTGAATGATCTAACTTACAATGGATTTAAGGTAATTAGTGAAGAAATAAAGATAAGTTGAAGTTGACCTCTATGAATAGTCTATTCTCACTAAGATTTCATTTCTTCCTTAAAACTCCCTCTTTATGCACTACAGGAAAACCAGTGATTTACGGCGAGCTTTGAGCCGGAAAAAATTTTCAACAAAATTGCAGTGAAAATTTTCATCGCAGATTTTGTGACAATTTGTGACCAATTTTCTACCGCAAATCCATCCCAAGTCCGTCACAAATCCGCTGCAATTCCGTCACAAATAAGTTTATCTAAATCGATATCTAGGTCATTTCTTTCATTCGCTCGAGCTTCATTTGTTCCTCCGTGCCCGCGCCCGCAGCAACGACCCTTGCTCGTTGATGTTCCTTGCTCGCGACCCATCTCCCCTCACCAACATTTGCTGTTCTTCATCGTTGTTCGACTTCACTCCTTCGTCGTTATTCGTCGTTCTTCCTGTGGCCAAACTATAGGATTTACTAAATCCTTAGGATTAATTATTCATAGATAGAATTATGTTGGATGATTGAAGTGTAGAATTCATGTTGAATAGTTAAAGTGTAGGAAAACGTCAGTTTTATTATGTGATAGGAAAAATTCCCACAAACTAAAGGAAAAATTCCTTAAGATGGTGGATGAGTGGCTTTTTATTCTTAGAGTCTATTGTTCATGGTGATAGTATAATGTATGGAAAATTATTAGCAGAATTCATGTTGGATGGTTGAAGTGTATAGGAATGCATCGGGATTATTGTGTAATAGAATAGTTCCCCTCAAACTTATAAGAAAATTCTATAAAATGGTGGTGAGACCTACAATATTTTATGGTGTACGTACAATGTTGGCCATTAAAAGATAAGCATAATATTAAGTTAAGTGTTGAATAGATGAGAATGTTCAGCTGGATGAGTGGCTTTACTATTAAGTTAAGAAAGGTAGAGGTGTATGCCTAAAAAGATTAGAATATTAAGTGAAGTGTTGCAGAGATGAGGATGGGAAAGTTGATGTAGAAATAAGCAGCACAATTATTTTAATTTTTTTTAAATTGATACAAATATCATTATTTGTTTGTAAGAATTTACAACACAAATCTGTTATGGATATTCAAAATTATAGAAGTTGGATGTATAATTGGTGGTTGCTTGGACGCATGCATTAACAGATAAATTTCTGAATGGAGTGAATAATTTCATTCAGGTAGCCTATCAATTACTTGCCTTCATATTAGAGGAAAGGATTCATTGTCCATGTTTCAAACATAAAAATTAAGCCAACCTCACATCAAATGAGATTATTGTTGATCTATATTTTAGAGGATTCATACTATAATATTGGTATTGGACTTCACATAATGAGTACGAGCCTCATTTTGACTCTCAATATGGCCCGTCTAGAAATTCCAACATAATTGAGGAAAATAGCATTAGGACGTTTAAGGATTTGGTTTATAATGCAATAGGGCTACAATTTCAATAATATACAGAAGCATCCTCGAATAAAGAGGCATAAATTTTTTATGATTTGTTGCATGCTGTGCAACAACCAATTTGGAATGGGTGCACTACTCACTCAGAGTTATCTGTTGCTATAAAAATGTTAAGTATTAAGACAAAATATAATGTACCTAGAGAATACTTTAATCAATTTATTGGCCTACTTTAGGAGACCAACCCGATAGATAATTTAATTTTAACACACTTATATCGGACTAAAGAAATTAGTTTTCAAACTTAGTTTGACTGTTATGAAAATAGATTGCTATGTTAACGAATGTATGTTATACTATGGGGATAATTTGTCAGAGATTGCATGTCATCATTGTAATGCACCAGGGTTTAAACCAAATTTTAGAAAAAAGGTAGAAGAACGTGATAGTCAGTTGGCTATTCTACTTACTTATAATTCATAGATTATAATATTTATATGCATCTATGAGCTCTACTACACATATGTGATGGCATAAGGAACACAGCTTGCAAGTAAGTCAACTAACACATCCATCAGAAGTAGAAACCTGAAAATACTTTGACCTTACACATCCTACCTTCATCGTAGAACCAAAAAAAGTAAGATTAGGTTTATGTGCAGATGATTTTTCTCCATTTAGTTAATCTGCCTCACCTTACTCATGCTTTCCTGTGATGCTCACCCCTTATAATCTTCCTCCAGAGTTATGTATGACTACACCCTACATGTTTCTGACACTTATCATTTCAGACCCACACAATCCAAAGGTAAAGATAGATGTGTTCTTGCAACCTTTAATTGATGACTTAAACTTATAGTGGAATGAAGGAGTTACTACATATGATGTCTCCACCAAATAAAATTTAACAACGAGATTTCTATTGATTGCCTCAACATGATACTTGAATCAGAATAAACATTGAGAAATGTGGAGTGAATCACTTGTGAGACATGTTTACTCATATTAGGAGGACAGGTGAGCGTTCGCTTTGGATTGGTGAGGGTGTATGGTTGAGCTCAAGACTACTTGGGGTAGCCTAGACTACACAGTGAGGAGATAGCAGAATAGGCAGAACAGAGCTTCTGATGCTGGAGGCCTGGGAAGCTCCCTACATATTGGGGCTCAGTTCCACACACTGAGCACAAACAATGATTGGTAAGAACTTTAATAATTTCTTTGTATATGTATTCTAATCTAAGTATATTACAGAAGGAGATGCTTGGTAGAGAGGCCACAACGGTTGAGTTACACAGTTACGCTCATAAGCGTCAGTAGGACCAGTAGTGGGTGGATGAGCGAGTTAGGAGGGCATATGTAAGTTAATACTTAAAAAAATATTATAAGTGATGATTATATAATGATTAATCTTATATTATATTTTGTACATAGGATGAGTATACACAGCTTCGAGAGAGCCATGCTGCAGCTTGAAAGGGAGACTCTACGAGTTCTACAAATATTTTTGACTACCGCACTTGGACGCAGGCGGAATACAGAAGGGATGGATTTATGGATTAGGCTTGCAGGCCTCCACGTATAAGGGATAGTCCTCTTTAGCCACCAACTACTCCACAAGAAGCCAATAGAGTTTAATTACGCTGTATGTGGCTAACTTAGCAACATAGTTAAAAAATATCTGAAAAACACAAGCGGACATGGCACTCAGATAATAGAGGAGCTTAGAAGATTGAGAGAGAGGATTGGTGAAAATCAACTGGTGCCTCCATCAGCCGAGCATGACAGCGAGCATACAGATTCTGATTAGATTGTCGCTTGAGATGGCTTTTGATATATTTTATGTCATTTGATATATAAGTTATGTTGAAACTATGACAGTGTCATAACTTTTGTTGAATTTTATTGAATGTGATTGTTTGTTCATTAATTTGCACAGTTTAAGTAGTATTCTTTGATTATATTTATTTTTCATAACTATTTTTTATAATTTCTTGGATTGTTAATGTTGGAAAGCCTAAGAAAATGATTGTAGAAGCTATTTTTTTGTTATGCTACAGGTTTGTGGCAAATTTATAGCAAAATATCTGTCACAAATGTCTATACAATGATCTGGTATCGATGTTTGTGACAGATCTATCCGTCACAAATTACGGTGGATTATCCATCACAAATCTGCCACAATTTGTGATGGAATCTGCGGCGGACCACAAAAATGAAGCTATCGTTTCAATAGAGATTATTCCATCACAAATCCGCTGCAAAAATTTTGGGATGGATTTTGTCCATCGCAAATATGTTTGCAACGCCCGTTTTACCATCAGAATCATATCCGTCACAAATTCGCCGCAAATCAAGATTTGCGATAAATTTCTCAAACTTTGCGGTGGATTTTGCCACCGCAAATAAATAATTTTCCTATAGTGATGGTTGTGAATTTACACAGTCTAAGTAATCTTTTACTAGGATCGATGTAGAACACACAAAAGAGTAAAAACTCAAGAATATTTTTTTAATTCTCAAAAGCAAGTGCTTAGCATTACAAGAGGCTCTCATATTTTGTAAAATTGAGAGGGAGAGACCAAAACACACCAATCTATCTTTAAATTCAAACATAATATTATTATTTTCATACATACTATTATAATTATACCTACGACCATCATTATTATAACTACCACCATTATCATACCTATCACAATTACCATTCATACACCATTCTTAATAACATAAACATCCTTCATGTTCCATGACATAAGAAAAGACCCAATATAACATTATGACATAAAAGCTTAATAATAATTCACAATATATATAACATCATGATAGAAATGCCTACAAATATAAATTTCTAAAATATATCTATATGTGATGCATAAATATTAGACTTTAAGATAAGGATGATAATAATAAAGATGATGCCCTACATTAAATAATTAGGACAAGGCAGGTTTAGTTTGCAGCATAATGTATCATAGGATTTGTGGATTTGCATAGGCCAAATAAAGGGCTCTATTAGATCACCTAGGTAGCCTCAAGAACTTAATGTTTTGTTTGGAGAATTGCTACTATAATAGCTTCTATTAAAGAAAAAAAATGTTGGTTGATGTTTTCAATATCCTAAATCATCAATTTTGAATATTCTCAAAAGGCTTGAACAGAAAGGCTTGCCTATGAGCTTCATTTCTCGGATAAGAGCCTACATAATTGATATTCACTTCTTTGTCTATTTTAATGGCGGCTTGGAAGGTTTTTTTCCTTCTAGTTTTGGCCTCAGGCAAGGATGTCCCCTATCCCCTTATCTATTTTACTTTGCCATGGATGCTCCATGCTTGGTGTAGTCTGCTGCTTCTACCCATTCACTAAAGGAAAATGGCCCATTATCGTCAGAATTTTCGACGGATAATATACGCCGGAAATAGCGGCGAAAATACTGGCGGAATTTCTAACGGTAATGGTGCAGCAAAATTTCTGACGGATTTACTGTCGCTAACTTACCGGTGGACTTTACACCAGAATTTCGCCGAAAAATTTTATTTTCCGATGCATCTCCCGCCGGAAATTACCAGCGGAATTATCGGCATAATTTATGCAGGCTTATTTAAAGTCGATGAAATATTACCGGCGTAATATCCACCGGTAATAGTACCGACGGATTATCCGCTGGAAAAACTACCGTTAAAGGCCCTATTTCGTGCCATCCGCGCCTGGTAACTCATTTCGTTCGGCTTCTTCTCTTTGTTTGACGACGCTCTGACGATGCTCCGACGACGTTCCCTCGATGTTCGACCTTCGATGACGTTCATTTAGGGTGTTCGCCTTCGCTCCTTCGACGACGACATTCCCTTCGCTCCTTGGGCGACGTTCCCTCACACGTGTTCGAGTTCTCTCCTTCGACGACGTTCGCTTGGTGTGAAGGTAACTTTCTCCCTTTTGCTTTAGTCATGGATGTTCTCACTAGACATTTGCAAGAGATTTACCCTGGTGTATGCTTAATTTTTGCTGATGATATTCTTCTTGTTGATAAGACTAGAGAGGGAGTTGAAGGAAAACTTGAATTATAGAGATCAACCTTAGAGTTTAAAGGCTTTTGTATGATATTCTTCTTGTTGATAAGACTAGAGAGGGAGTTGAAGGAAAACTTAAATTATAGAGATCAACCTTAGAGTTTAAAGGCTTTCGTTTGTGTAGATCTAAAATTGAAGAATCTTCTTATTGATAATTTTAGTATTAATAGATCTAGTGGGGGGAATTGTGACTTTGGCTGGTCAAGTCTTTAATAAGAGTACACATTTTTGATATATTAGGTTTATTGTTCAGAGTGATGGTGAAATAGATGGGGATATTATTAGTAGAATTCAAGTTGGATTGTTGAAGTGGAGGAATCCATTGGGCTTGTTGTGTGATAGAAAAGTCCCCTTCAAACTTAAGGGGAAATTATATAAGATGGTGGTTAGACTTATAATGCTTTATGTTATTGATCAGAAGTGGCCCATAAATGTATACATTATTGTATCTTTTATTTGCAGGTTGTGAAAATTTGATTTTAAAGGGAAGTATACATTTTTTGTTTATGATACAGGTTTTCGGCAGATTTTCCGCCGGAAACGATGTCGGTAATACGATATGTCTTACTTTCCGGCAAATTTTGTGCCAGAAATTTTCAGCAGCTCGTCTGCCGGTAATGTTCGACCGTAACAAGGGCATCATTTTTCTTACGGTGTATTAATTTCAGCCGGAAATACCGGCGAATAATACGTCAGAATTCAACAACAAAAATGCCGTCATTTTTTATAAAGTTTTCGTCAGAATTACATCGAAAAATCTGCCGGTTATTTTTCTCTGACGCGTGAATTACTGTCGGAGGGGTTTTCATCAGAAATCCGCCGAAAATCTTCAATTCCGGCAGATTTTCATTGTTATCGATGGATTTTGTCCGTCGATAATAATGAGTTTTCCTGTAGTGATTTATTTCATGGTATCACCATTAAGAACCTCAACTGCACTCACCTACTTAATGCAGACGACCTATTGATTTTTGGTAAAGCTTCTTTTCCAAATGCGGTTGGCCTAAAAAAAAAATTATTTCTGACTTCTCCTCTTATACTGGCCTAAAAGTAAATTATTCTAAAAGCTCCATTATTTTCTCTAATGGCACCTCTCAGATTTTGGATATATGTAACCAGTTGCAAATCCCTGTTCCTGGGGAGTATTTCATCTATTTGGGGATTCCCATTTGCCCCAAAAGACTCCACATCTTCCATTTCTCTATTTTAACTAATAAAATTTCCTCTTTGCTCTCAGGCTAGAAGGCATGTTTACTCTCTTTTGCAAGTAGGTTTCAATTCTTGATGTTCACTGTTTGGAATTCAATTGTCTACTGGATCAGAGGCTCAATTATACCAAAAGCTTGTGTTAAACTTATTGATAAAATTTCAGCAAAATTTATTTATCATGGTGATGCTTCTTGTAAGAAGTTGCATCTAATATCTTGGAAGAATACTTGTCTACCAAAATACCGTGGTGGTCTTGGTTTACCAAGTTTTGAGGCATTATATCACGCATATGGCTGCTCTTTAATTTTTAGACTGTATAACACTGACAGTCTTCTCTCTTGCTGGTGTAAGGCTAAATATGGTTCTCCTTGGAAGCCTTCTTCTCTTACCTCTTCTCCATTCTAGAAATATCTTCATTGGGTTGCTGTAAAATCCTCTTCCTCATTTTCCTATAATATCAACCCCTAGAACTCATTCTCTATGATTTGGGATAACTGGTGTAATGGGAGGTGTTTGGTGGATCTTTTTGGCATTGAGGAAGTTTCTTTATTTTTTCTTTCTTCCAGTTTGGTAATGGATTTCATTGTGGATAGCTCTTGGAATTTTCCTTTCTCTTTACCTCATAACATTTCCCATAAGTTTCAAGCAATTCCAATCTCTCCTAATGCTAATGATGATTCTGAGATCACGTTTAATGGGTTAGACACCCCACCTTTCAAAGTCTTTTTAACTTCCTTTTTCTCTGATTTTTCAAAAGGTTGATTGGGTTAATTTTGTTTGAAATAAAAATTTGGCTTTAAAGTTACCTGTTTCACCTAGCTTGCTTTTGCTAGGGGTTTAAAAACTTAAGATGTGCTATTTAGATGGGGTTTGCAAGTGGAGTTAACATGTTGTTTATGCAATATTAGCAATGAGAGTGACGTTTATTTTTTGAATGTAATTTCTCTTTTGCTATTCTTACTACCTTTATCCTAGTTGCGGCTTCCTTTCTGCGAAGGTCTAACATTATTCAATTGTTTGAGTTTTTAAAGGTTGCAATTTTGATCACAAGGCTCATAGAAGGTTCCTTTTTTTGTTATTTTTTGCTCTCTATATTTTTTATGGAAAGAGAGGAATGTTAGGAGGTTTAAGCACCATCTTCTTTCTATATCATCTGTATGCTATAATATCAAGTCGGCTCTTTGTGCTAAGACAAATGGATGGAAATTTAAGTCTCTAGTGCAAGCTTTGTAATGCTAAGGAGGTTTCTCTGTTAGAGTTTTTTGGTCTTCTCTTGCTACAGTGCTTGATTCTTTTTTGGATCCTGTCATTGTTTTCTTTATGGCTCCATGGTTGCCTTTTTATTGATGCCTATGGTTGTTCTTGTGATGCAATTTCTCATTTTTTGCTGCCTTATCACTGGACAATGCTGAATAGTGCTACTAATGATCCATTCCTTAGGAGGGCCATTTATGCAATTTGGCTTTCATGGAAGTCAGTTTTTCTGCAACCTGGCTTCTTTAGAAGGCATTCTTGGCAACTTGGGGAAATTTTATGTGATGTGTAATTTTATTTGATCTTTTGTTTGCACCTTTTGCATTTGAGTCCAACTTTGTGTGTTTTTCCTACATCATTTTTGTTTCAAAGATTTTATAATTTTCTAAATTGTAGTTTCGTAGTTTCAATTTTGTTGCTATCATTGTTGATAGTGAAGGTTTTTGTTTTACATTCTCCATATAATTTGCTCCTATAATAATAAAATGAGCTCTGCCTCTAATTTTTCAAAAAAAAAAAATCACAAAATTTATTAAATTTAAATTTACAGAATTTTCTAAAATCTAGAAGATAAGTCCCCTCAATTCCCATCAAATCAAGCAGACAAGCACATTTATGACGAATCATTTTTTTTTTAATAGTGGTATGTATGTAAATCCCCCCTCCCCCTTTTGTTTTTTTGGTGTAACGACGAATCATTCACTGAGATCTGGATCATGAAACTCTTTTACATCAATCACTTTCTTAATCTGCCATTTGCTTTCTGAAATTAGTTTCTTCGAGCTTTTGCCGGTTGCAAGGGAGGCGTGGAGAACTTTTGTCTGGCGACCTGAGGTTATAATCATGTCTGTTTGCTCTCCTTGCGCAGTTTCGCCCCAAGAACGTGCCCTACGGCAAGTATTTCTCAATTAGCTTCATTGTTTTGTATGTTTTTGTTACTGTTATTTGGTTTGTATTGTGTTTGTTTTCAGTCTAGTGGGATTGAATTCTGTTGGAATTTGATTTATGGGCTAGTATGTGGTGCTCAGCTGGGTCGTAGCTGTTTATTAGTTATTCTAAATAGAAAAAAATTAGTCACCTTCATTAATCTTCCGTCTATGAGTTCTTTTTTTGGGGGGGGGGAGATATTGGAGGTTCGATTTCTATTTGTAGGGCACTGAACTGATTTCCTGTGCTTGAATGAATGATATGATGAGAGCTCCTTGGTACTGTAGTTTTACTGGTAATAGAGATGAATCTTCGGATTTATGTCTCGAAAAGTTGAGTTGTTTGATATGTTTTTTTTTTTTCTGTAAATTTGTACTCAAATTGCTGAGGAATTTAGTGAGCCAAAACTGCTTGGAGCCCGTTGAATTAGATTTACTTAATCTGACCACAAACAATGGGGACTTGGAGAACAATTTGTTGTTTATTTTGAAGGGTTCGCTTTACTCTTTTTTTGACTGAAGACACTTGCTTTATATCTCACCCTCATACAATAAGATTCATTTGATCCTTTCCGCTAAGTTCCCTTGGAACTCTTTTCTAATTAGAACATTGATGTCTTCCTTTTCTTCTTCACTTTAATATCCAACTGGATGAGTAATGGCTAAGAAAAATATTGTGCTAGAAGTGGATAGGAGTAATGGCTAAGAGAGTGGAGTATCACTTCATAGGGACTGGCGTGCTCCATTGAGAAGATTGCTAGGCTATGAAGAAGCAGTAGAGAGGATGACGGATTTTCAGCCTAGCCAAAGTGAATGAGCATACGTGGAATTTGTGGCCTAGCATAAAGTGGACAGCAATGAACCATCAATCAAGAGACTTTTTACTAACGCTTGAGCATAGAGTATAAAGCATGACATGGGAATTTGATAGCCTTACAGTGTTGGCCCCTTCCCCTTACATACTTGGGGTCTTTGGTAGTTATGCACCCTTAGATGAAGGTGTGAATGGATGAATGCAGCTCTTCATGAAACACACTTGCATGAAGAGGTGCAAATGAATGGATGCAATCTTCGATGCTCATGGAGAGGTTTGAAGAAATGGATGTGTCCTTATGTGAATTGATTTTTTCCATCTTAAGCACATTTACATCAAAGATGGGAAGGAAGGAAGGAATGCCTTGGCATCCTTTGGACCAAAGGGGTTCTTTACCCCTTATTATGGCCGGCACAAACTATGAGTTGGGTTGGGTTTAGCTCCACTGCTCCTTTTTTCACTTGCTGATCTCATAATCATGGATCCCTTTTTTAGGAGTTGATTCACTTATGTGAATCTAGTTGGAGGTGAGAATGTGTTGTTGCCTGGCACTTCTAGTTATACCATTTAGTGTTGTATGTTTTTTTGACTTCTCTTTCGAATGTGGTAGGAAACTTGCAATACTTTATTTATGCAAATCTCTTTCCATTCCACCCAGTCTTCTCATTTGTTGCAATACTTCATCATTCAACAAAAATGGGTGGTTGAATGAATGAATGTCCACCTACTTGCTACTCAAGAGCTCTTCTTTTTCAAAAGAATGCTTCAAAATAATAATAGGGTAAAGCTTTCTTAATAGTCGGCACTTCATAAACAGTTCACCTATAAAAGCCATTGGGTTCAGGAGTCTTACTCAAGTCTTAGCTAACTTCTTTCTTCACTTCAACACCTCAAGTGACCTTGTTCTCAAGATATTATGAAGTATTGCTTTTGTCCATTCACATCATCAAAATAAAGGAAAACTTGATCCAAGAGCAGTTAAATGTTTTTTTTATTATCTATTCTTCCACTCATAAAGGGAAGAAATGCAACCATCTCCCCTTGAGAAAGGTTTATGCATATGCTGTTATCACTTTCAATAAAGAAGATTTCTACTCTTCTACTACTTATTACAAAGAAGAAATAGCATTTACAAATAAATTATTTATCCTATGTTGCCTTTCCTTACCCCTCAACTCCAATAAACAATTCTACTCCAAAACTAGCCACTCCTACGCAAAGCAAGCTTATATCAAAACCATCTTATGCTCAATCATTATATGTTTACTCAAAGAGGAAGGCATCTTAATTGACTCAAGTCCAATCAATTGAATCGAACTCTAGCATTGAACTCACTGTAGGAATCATTTGCATGGCTTGCAAATAAAGACACTTTAACTGAACTTCCTTTATAGTTATTTTAACATGCAAAAACATTTCTCATCGTTACCAATCCTTCCTTATTTGCCTCCATACTATTCCTTTCTCTAAAATTGTGTCCAAGGTAAAATAATGTTTTGAGAGAAGAAATGAAAGCAATTCAAACGAATAAAATATAAGGATTAGTGACACTACTAATAGAAAAGAAACCAGTATGGTTTAGATGGGCCTGTACTAAAAAGTATAAACCAGATAACTTACTAGAAAGGTTTATCTTAAAATTTTTGCTAGTTGCAATAGACTATACTTAAATATATGAGATTAATTATCTTAAATTTTTTGCTATTTTTGCTAAAATGAGTAATATTGATGTATTTTTATTAGTAACAACTAATAATGATTGAAAAATATAATAATTTAATATGAAAAGTGCCTTCTTATATGTGATCTAGTGGAGGAGGTATACATGGATATTGAATTGGGGTTTGGCTCAAACGCATAATAAAAGGAATGCAAATTAAAAAAAAGGCAATATATTGATTGAAGCAATCTCCAATGGAATGTTTGAAAGGTTTGCCAAGGTAATACTCAACATTGGATATAAATTTGGCTAGGTAATTATATATTATTTGTAAATATATAACTCAAGGGGAGTCTCCATACTATTAGTTTATGTCGATGATATCATCATAACGGGTAGTAACTTTGAAGGTTTGCAGGCTTTCAAGAAGATGTTGTTCCAAGAATTTGAAGTCTAAGAATTAGATAAGTTAAAGTGCTTTCATAGCATTCAAGTTGCATAGTCTCTACAGGGGATCTTCATGTCAAAACAAATATGTATAACAAACATATTAAAAGAAACAAGCAAGTTTGGATGCAAGCATGTTGAAAGCTCCATGGAATTTAATTATAAACTTGGAGATACTCCAAACGACACAACAATAGAAAAAACTTACTACCAAAAACTTGTAAGAATAATTATCTACTTATTACATATTAAACCTAACATTGCCTATGCTGTTGATATGGAGGTTCACAATTCTAAAGAATCACCGCTAAGGACTATAAATTGAATTTTATAATATCTAAAAGGAACTCCAGATAAAAGAATTTAATTGAAAAGAGGGTAGGATCTGATATTGATTATATAGGATTATGGTTTATAAAAGTTGAAAAAATAAAATATGGTGGCAAGTAGGGGTGTAAACGACTAATCTTAAATGTGTTTCCAAGGATGTAAATGAGTTGAGCTTGAGCGAGCTTATTGCGTGTTCATGTTCGGCTTGTTCAAATTTTTGTGTATTTGTGTTCAACGCGTGTTCGAAATTCTTTGTGAATATTATGTTCGTATTTGGCTTGCCTGAATTCAAGTCAAATATGAGCCAATTTCAAACAAATGAAATTAAATAAATAACAAGCAAAACATGATATAATTATTCTATTTATCTACCAACTAATTAATTAATATGAAAAACATAATACATATATATATATATATATATATATATATATATATATATATATATATATATATATATATATATATATATATATACAGTCTGTGTTCTGCTTGGTAAGAAAATGAGTTCAAAATAATTACTCAGTAGCAAATTAACAAGCAAATCAAAAGCAGCTTCTTAGCAAGCCAAATATTAACTGTTTGCTAAAGACGAGCTTTTTTGGCATTCTTATTGGCAAGATCTAGGGCAGAGTTGCATGTAGATCTATGGCACTAGGAATTTGTGAAGTATTAAGTTTGAACATTATCATGGAAGATTTAAAGGTTGGATGGAAAGGTTCTGTAAGACTCTGTGATAGCAAGTCAAAAATTAATATTGAACAAAATCTCATGAAACATGATTGGACAATATATTGAAGGGTATAGGCATTTTATAAAGTGGAAGCATGATATTGATCTAATATATTCTTTGTTCGTCATCACTGATGATCAACTTTCAGACATTCTCACCAAATGAATTATCAAGAACTATATTTTAAAATTTGTAATGCAAGCTTAGAATGAACAAAATCCATTCATTTTCTTGAGGGGGTAAATAAATTAATCTCAATAAATTTCACCACCATCAATGTTTTATTGAGCCTACTGTATAGTTGTAGTTATATAGTATAAAATAATAGTAGTAATATAGTATATAGTATAGCAGTTATATAGTATAGTATAGTATAATATAGTAGTATAGTAGTATAGTAGTATAGTAGTATAGTAGTATAGTATAGTAGCAGTATAATATAATATAATATAGTATAGTAGTATAGTAGTATATTATATTATAGTATAGTATAATACAGTAGTATATAGTATAGAAGTATAGTTGTATAGTATAGTATAGTATAATATAATATAATATAATATAATATAATATAATATAGTATAGTAGTATAGTATAATATAGTTTATATAGTATAGAGTAGTAGTAGTATAGTATAGAGTACAATAACAACAACATCAAGCATTTGTCCCACCACGTGGGGTCGGCTAAAGTATAGTATAGAGTATAATATATGATTATATAGTATAATAGTTATAGTATAGTATAATATAATATAGTAGTATAATAGTATAGAAGTATAGTATAGTAGTAGTATAATATAATATAATATAGTAGTATAGTAGTATAGAAGTATAGCATATATAGTAGTAGTATAATATAATATAATATAATATAGTATAATAGTATAGTAGTATAGTATAATATAGTAGTGTAGTAGTATAGAAGTATATTTGTATAATATAGTATATTATAATATAATGTAATATAGTATAGTAGTATAGTAGTTATAGAGTAATAGTAGTAGTATATAGTATAATATAATAAAATATAGTTGTAGTTATATAGTATAGAGTAGTAGTATAGTATAGACTATAGAGTAATAGTGGTAGTACAGTAGATATAGAGTAGTATATAGAGAATAGTAGTAGTAGTAGTATAATATAGTTTAGTGTAGTTATATAGTATAGAGTAGTAGTAGTATATATAGTATAGTATAGTTATATATAATATAGAGTAGTAATAGTAGTATAGAGTAGTATTATAATATAGTGTAGTTATATAGTATAGAGTAGTAGTAGTATAGTGTAGTATATATGGTATAGTGTAGTTATATAGTTTAGGTAGTAGTAGTATAGTATAGTATATATAGTATAGTGTAGTTATATAGTATAAAGTAGTAGTATAGAGTAATATATATAGTATAGAGTAGTATTATAGTATAGGATAGTTATATAGTATAGGGTAGTAGTAGTATAGTGTAGTATATATAGTATAGTATAGTTATATAACATGTTAGATAATATAATATACTATACTATAATACTACTATTCTATATTATATAACTACACTATACTATATATACTACACTATACTACTACTACTCTATACTATATGACTACATTATACTATAATACTACTATATACTACTACTATTTTATACTATATAACTACATTATACTTCACTGTACTATTACTACTCTATACTATATATACTACACTATTACTACTACTACTCTATACTATATAACTACACTATACTATATATATTACACTATACTACTACTATTCTATACTATATAACTACACTATATTATAATACTACTCTATACTACTACTACTACTCTATATTATATATACTACACTATACTATTATTACTCTATATTATATATACACTACACTATATATACTACACTATACTACAACTACTCTATACTATATATACTGCACTATACTATTACTACTCTATACTATATAATTACACTATATTATATATATACTACACTATACTACTACTATTCTATACTATATAACTGCACTATACTATATATACTACACTATACTATACTATTTAACTATAAGAAAAGAAAAAGGTGAGATTCAAGAACTTAACTTACAAATTTATTCTTTAAACCAACAAATTTTATCAAACTTAGTATGCCCCTTAACAAGGAAAATAACACATATATAAGCAAGGTTGGATTCAGATTTTAAATAAGATTTTCAAATCTGAATAAAGTAATCCAACCACTAACTAAAGTAAAGTAATTTAGGTGGTACTGATGCCACCTAAAAAGCGGTACGTGCTGACATAAAACACCCCCGAGTACAATAATACATCAATTGTGGTGGGCTTTGGGCTCCACCTTAGAGTAAAAAGTTATCCTCTTCTTTGATGGGTGCTTTGCCTAGTCGATGACTATGACTCGCCTCATTAGATTGAGTGCTCATATGACTCAATCGGTACTATCTTTCGTTGGATTCTTCTGAGCGATGAGAGTCCATGTCTTCGTCTTAGAATATGTCTGCAATTTGCTATTCGTAAGCCTTTTGTTGTCGAATCTTTATTTATTTTTTTGACTAATGAGGAAACTTTCAAAGTAAAGTTTTGTGAAATTTTTTAGAGAAAATTCCTCTTTAATGGGTAGACTTCGGATTCGGGTTTAAGTTATTTTGAATAACTTTTTCTACTTGCTTAATTTTGTCAGCAATAATCATTGCAGATCACCATTTTACAGAAAAGTTTCTAACTAGGTACTTGAGATTTAAGCTATCATGATTGACTTCTATGTTCTAAGTCCAGATCCAAGGGATTTGTTCTTGAGCGAAGAAATGGATTTTGCTCATCCCTTCAGCAATATTCTCAGAATTAATTTTCTGGAGGTGAGAAGTTTCTATCCATTGGGTGTACTACTGTTGCATTTCTAAAGGAAGGAGAAAAATAGTAGCTCACTTCTATTCTCACCATTTATAAAACCAATGAGGGACTGTATTTTCTAATAATTCTGGATTTAAAATAAACATCAGTGAATAATTTTTATTTTTATTTAATATATAAAAGGCTTTGTGCATGGCTTGCACATAAGTCCAATAATTAAATAAATATTTTTTAGAAAGTTCTCCTTTTATTTTGGCATACTCCATTGATTGAATTTGGAATGGAGTAAGTCCCCAATCTATTGGGTGAAGTAGTTGTAAAATATTTGCTCTACTGTAAGCAAACTGTTGTTGTTTGTCATATTGCACTGCAAGTATATGAGAATTGCTTCATACAATTCTCTATGTTAAAAAAAATCCTGGATAAATGGACTGTCATGTTGCGGAGGGTGGATGGATTTTGCTTGTGAAATATAGTAGCGGCTTGATGGTGAAATTTCTATTTTTAATTAGAAAAAGAGCATTACGATACGCGTTTGTCAATGACACGTTGTATCGACGAGCTTTTGACCAAATGTGGCTACGATGCCTAGGGACCAGGGAAGCTGATAAAGTGGTAGCAGAAGTTCATGAAGGACTCTGCGGAGCACATCAGTCAGGTCCCAAGATGACTGCTAAAATCAAAAGAATGGGTTATTATTGGCCAACAATGGTGACAGATTGCATTAACCACGCTAAGAGGTGTCACGAGTGTCAAATCCACGGTGATGTTATACATCAACCACCAAATCCACTGCACCCAACAGTAGCATCCTGGCCATTTGAATGCTGGGGTACAGACATAATCGGACCAATAGATCCACCATCGTCGGCCGGACATCGCTTTATATTGGCGGCTACAGATTACTTCTCCAAGTGGGCAGAAGCAGCTCCATTCAAAGAAGTCACATCTGAGCATGTGATCAACTTCTTCACCCACAACGTCGTCTACAGATTCGGTGTACCACGACGCGTGATTTCAGATAATGGCACAGCATTCAAGAGCGCAAAAATCTACAAGTTTATTGATCGACACAAAATTGATTGGCGATATTCTTCCATATACAACCCAAGAGCCAATGGCCTGGCAGAGGCATTTAACAAGACGCTGGTGAAGTTGTTGAAGAAGATCCTAAAAAAAAAAAAAAAAAAAAAAATCCTGCAGTGCCATTTGGCGGCGAAACTGCCGGTTAGAGGACTCGTACCACGTCCTTGCTGGCAGGAGATTGTTTGAGAATGGATCCTAGTGATATTTTCGACTAGGCATTAGCTCTATGTGAGCTGAAGTAAATTTTATATTTGTCCACATCGGCAAACTGTTGCGGAGGGTGGATGGATTTTGCTTTATGTGCTTGATGGTGAAATTTCTATTTTTAAATATCAAACCTTCCAAACTCTCCAACTTCTCAACTCATGCCGCTACTATATGCCAGATCCGCGTATCCTTACGTATCTGATTGACGACTAGCCTTAATCGAAAGTTCTCTCTCGTGATCGAGAGGGGTAATTAACTATAGGGGCTTGCGCCTATAGGAAACCAGAACTCAGATCATAAAGTCCTCACAAAATGAGGGCGAAATCTCTGGGTAGTGTCTTATCTACTATCTCATCTGCCTTCCAAAATTTACCCCGGAACTTAGTTCGTTAAAACTCCCCCCTCAGAAAAGCACAAAAGTCGGGCGGAGGCCGGGGCCGAATTTTCGGAGCCCACAGTAGTATAGCATAGTATAGTAGTATATTGTAATATAGTATAGCATAATATAGTTGTATATTATAATATAGTAGGGTAGTGTAGTGTAGTATAGTAGTAGTATAATATAGTAATACCATTTTAATAATAATAGTATAATATTAGTAATAGTATCATTAGTATACTATAGTGTAGTAGTATAGTAGTATAATATAGTATAGTATAGTAGTATAGTAGTATAGTATAGTATAATATAACATAATATAGTATAGTAATTTAGTAGTATAATACAATATTATAGAGTATAGTAATATAGTATAGTAGTAGTAGTATAATATAGTATAATCATAGTGTAGTATTGTATAGTAATGGTATTATACTATAGTAGTATATTAGTATTGTAGTAGTATAGATTAGTAAATAGTAGTATTGTATAGTAGTAGTAAATAGTTGTATATTATAGTAGTAGTATAGTATAATATAGTATAGTATAGTAGTAGTATAGTATAGTATAGTATAGAATAGCATAGTAGTAGTAGTAGTAATAGTAGTATTATAGTATAGTAGTATATTAGTAGTATAGTATAATAGTATAGTAGTAATGCAAGTATAGTATAGTATCATTTTTTAGTAGTTGTTGTAGTATAATATAGTTTAGTATAGTAATATATTATAGTGTAATATAGTAGTATTATAGTATAATAGTATAGTATATTATATTATAGTATAGTAGTAGTAGAGTATAGTATAGTATAGTATAGCATAGTAGTGGTATAGTATAGTTGTAGTAGTATAGTTAGGTATAGTAGTATACTATAGTATACTATAGTATAGTATGTCATAGTAGTAGTATTGTGTAGTTGTATTAGATAATAGTACCATAACATATTATATTATAGTATAATTATAGTATAATATAGTTATAATATAATATAGTATAGTTATAGTATGATATAGTTATAGTACAATATAATATAATATAGTTATAACATAATATAGTTATAGTATAGTATAATATAGTGTAGTATAGTATAATATAGTTATAGTATAATATAGTATAATTATAGTATAGTATTTATATTATATTATTACAATATTGTTAACTATACTATACTACAACTATACTAATTTACAACTTTTTCTTTACTTCTGCATGTACATCCGAAGATCATCATAGCAAAGGAGTGAGCTAGTTTTTTTCATAACTCCCATTTGTGCATAGTAAGGGACACAAATGGTACAAAGAAATTAATATACAATTATTTTTTGTTGAGTTTATTTATCTCATTTTAGATGGTACAAAAATGTGTTCATGACCAGAGTCATGAATTTACTAGATGTCAATTCCAATTATTGGAAAGAAAAAATTTTAGAAGGATTGCCTGCAACCTTCGCTATCAAAATTAAGGATAAACTTAGAAATCCTAGTGGACAAATAGTCTATGAAAGTTATACATTCGGACGAATAGTTAGTGAATGTACTAAAGTAGGACTAACCTTATGCAATAACATAAGGATGAATCAACAATTAAAAAGAGAGAAACTCTATGAAAGAAAGCAATTAGGAGCTTTCTGGTAGAAATTTGCTTGACCAAGGCCTTTATCTTGAAAGGAGAAAAGGGCGGCAAAATTATCCAAAGAAAAAAATATTCCATAGTCAAGCTCTAGGAAAAAGAAAAAATTTTAAAAATATTCTCACATGGAAGAAGAGAGAAGAACCCATAACAAGAAAAACATTAATATTTTAAATGTGGGAAAACATGGCATTATTCAAATAAATGTCCCATGAAAAAGAAAATTAGTGAGCTCAAGCGCGATGATGATACCAAGGAAGTATTAATGAAAATACTTACAAACTCAGATTCAGAGTCTCTTGACTCAGAATCATTTGAAATACCATACGAGTCCCAACTCTGACTCATCTAGCTCATCTAATCGTTGCAACACTTGCAGCAAAAAGGAAAACTACTATAAATCTATAGTAGAAATGTCAGGATTATATACCCTGACTGATGATCAAAAGAATCAAATGCTTCGCATTCTAGGGCAAGTCTCGAATCCAAAAACCCAAGATCAAATCCTAAATTATTAGGAGAAAAACCAAAAGAAAATCTTTTAAAAAAATGCCTAAAACACAAATATACTCTATGAAAGAGGTATTGGACAGAATAAAAGCAAAAGAGAATGATACGAGCCCTTCGGTCACTTCTTTATCTGAGCTTAAATATGAGCTCAAAATTCTTAAAGAAGAAATGTGAAACATTCACAAAGAATAGACTAAAATATTTATTCAAGTGACCAATCTGGAACTCAAACAAAATCTTGTTCACAATGAACAAGAAGAAGAAATTATAGAACTTAATCCAATATTAAGTTCTCTGTATAAAGCAATTATACAAAAATGGTTTATTACCATTACCTTAGTAATCCACAAAACACATGTGATTATTAATTTAACTGCTCTAGTTGATAGTGGAGCAGATATGAACTGCATTCAATAAGACATTGTTCCTTCACAATTCTTTGAAAAAAACTACTCAAAAGCTAACTTCAGCAAGTGGTAATAACATGGAAATAAAATACAAACTTTCTAAAGTGGCAGTATGTCAGCAAACATATTGCATAGATGCGTCATTCTTATTGGTAAAAAACCTATCCCAACATGTTATCTTAGGAACTCCGTTCCTATACAAGATCATGGCAATATCACTAATCAATCAGGGATAATATCCTATTTCTTTGATCATCCGATCAAATTTGATTTTATATCAAATCCCAGAGAGATAATCCTTAATAAGATGAATAAATTTAACAAAAAATAATTGCATATTAATTTCTTAAATCAATAAATTAATACTAAAGAAGTTGAAATCAAGCTTCAACTTCCTAACATTCAAAAGAAAATTTCTGACTTTCATGTAGAAATTAAATCACAAATTTGTGGTGATAATCCCATTAGTTTTTGGGATAAAAAAATTCACTATGTCAAATTACCCTATATTGAGGGATTTGACGAAATACAAATTCCTACAAAGGCAAGGCCTTCTTAGATGAATAAAGATTATTTAAATCTTTGTCATCAAGAAATTAATGATTTACTGAAAAAAGAAATCATTAGAAAATTCAGCTCTCCCTGGAGCTGTACAGCATTTTATGTTATGAATGCTCCCGAAAAAGAAAGGGGAAAACCTAGACTTGTAATAAATTATAGGCCCCTTAATAAAGTGTTAAGATGGATTAGATATCCAATCCCTAATAAAAGGGATTTACTTAATAGATTGGCCACTGCTAATCTATTTTCTAAATTCGATTTAACATCGGGATACTGGCAAATCCAGATCTCCGAAGAAGATTGATATAAAATGGCTTTTATTGTTCCCTTCGGATAGTATGAACAAAACGTTATGTCATTCTGTTTAAAAATTTCACCTTCTGAATTTCAAAAGATAATGATTGAAATATTCAATCCTTATAATCAATATATAATTGTATATATTGATGATGTCCTTGTGTTCTCTAAAAATATAGAAGAACACCTTAAGCATTTAAAAACTTTTAAATGGCTTGCTCAAAAAAATGGTTTATTAATATATGAACCAAAAATAAAATTATTTCAAACCGAAATAAGATTTTTAGGGCATTTTATTAAAAATGCTACTATTACTCCCATAAATATGAGTATAGAGTTTGCGGATAAATTTTCGGATCAAATTCTAGATAAAAATCAACTCCAAAGATTTTTAGGAGCATTAAATTATGTTTTCGAATATTATAAAAATATTTCCATTTATGCAGCACCTCTTAACAAGAGATTGCAAAAAAAATCTGCCATCTTGGACGGATGAATGCACCAAAGCAGTGCAATTTATTAAAAGACAGGTTAAAAACCTGCCTTCTATAAATTTGGCCAACCCAGATTTCTACAAAATTGTAGAAACTGATGCATCAAATATTGGCTATGGAGATATCTTAAAACAGAAGAACCCCACTTCTCAAAAGAAGAACTAGTCTGATTTGCCTCAGGAATCTGGAACACATCTCAGTCAAAATATTCGACTATTAAAAAGGAAATGTTAGCAATAGTAAAAACTATTCTAAAATTTCAGGAAGATTTATTAAATACTTCCTTTTTACTAAGAATTGACTACAGTACAGCCAAAAATATATTAGAAAAAGATATTAAAAATTTAGCATCAAAATAAATATTTGCCAATTGGCAAGCTCAATTGTCATTATTTGACTTGTTTATTGAATATATTAAATGTTCAGTTAATAGCTTGCCTGATTTCGTAACTCGTGAATAATTGCAGGGTTCACATGAGCGACCAAGGGTGGAGGACTCTCAAAGGCAAGGAGGCAAGGCATCCACATAGAGGAAGAGGATGGCCATATGGATGAACCACTCCATGAAGGGGTATAGGAGAACTCCCTCCCCAATCAAAAATGATCCCCTTGCGGACAATTTTGTATGGCCAAAATGAGGTCGAAGCAGAAAATGCTAAGCAAGCTTAGAAAGCTAAACCTCAAGAATTTCCAACATAAATTCTTCAACTGAGTTTAAAACCAGGAGTTGAGTTAATTATTGAACTCAACCCAGAAGATTATGACACCACATCCCCTTGGGTCATATTCAAAAAATACTTAAACCATAACTCATTTTACAAGAATTGTTGTATGATAGAGATATGTATGAAGCCATTCTCATACATCTACAATGCATAGAAGTTCGCCATCACTATGATGAACAAAAACACATTGCCTATAGTAAGGAAAACGGCTGGGATTACATCTTCAACCTCCCGCAGGCACCCAAGACCATAGGGCTTTTCTGGCGTGATCCGGGAGATCCCGCCGGTGAAACTTAACCAAAATTCATAGGGAGGATCAAGACAACGTAAACCGTCAATCCAACGGTTGGATTTCAGTGGGTTGATGGTTTACTTCACACTTAACCACCACTACCTAGCTAGGAGCTCGGGAAGAAATTCTCACCGTGTAGAAAGCCCTAACGAATCGATTTTTCTATCAGGAAGCTTGAGGTAGGGATGGCGAGCACTTCTCCTTCAGACATCTCGATCAGAGGACCACCGGAAGTATGACTTCGAGCGAAGGCGAAGAGCTTTCACTGGAGTTCACTCGGGATCGTAGCTGGAAGGGGCTGGGAGGCTAAGAAACGAGTGAGGAAGAGTTGGGGCTCTGGGGAGTGATTTTGAATTGCTGGAATCGAATGAGGCCTTCTGAATCGAAGTGCCCTATTCAAATGTCTCTCATGGCCATGGACGACTCTGATGGCACTAGTGGATGGCTGGATTGATTCCAGGTGGAAGGGGACATCATCACAAAGCCTCGTGAGCTCAAGCCCAGTGAAGCCAGGCTCTGGAAGCCTTTAGACGAAGCTCGAGGATGGGGGGACCACCAGAGCCAAATCTCTATTGCTCCAGCCACCGTCGGCCACTAACTAGGTCAGGTTGAGGTGGAAAGGTCCCTGGGGGTCCGACGAGCTCGAGGATGAGCTCAATCGAGCATGGGAGAGCTCAATTGCATGAATGGGCTCGGGTTAACCCAAATCTGGACGGTTTGGCTCGGTTTGGGATCAACATGGGTTAAGCCAAGTGGTGGGATTGATAGAGGAGATGTATTTGGTCAAGGGGTACCCAATGCAAGTGTCAATTGGGTTTGATATGGTCTGAGGTGGGAGATGGCTCGGGTCAAAGTGGTTTTGATCACTTTGGGCTAGCCTAGAGGTTGACCCAAGTCAACCCAAGGGCTGGGCTGACTATGGTGAGTGTGTTGAACCTAGGGCCACCTAATGGAGGTGTTGATTGGGTTTAATTGGACTTAGGTTGAGAAATGGCTCAACCCATAATGGTTTTGACCCCTTTGGGTTAGCCTAATTTCTAACCCAAGGGCTGGGTCAACTAGGGAAGGTGTGTTGGGTCAAGGGGGACCTAATGCCACCATTGGATTGATCCAATTGGGCTAGGGTTGGAACTTGGATCAAGGGGAACCTTTCTTTAGACACTTGGGTCAAGCCAAATGGCTAACCCAAGTGGGCCCAAGGCTTGGGTCTTCAAGAGGGATCTCTTGAGGACCCAATGGGTCACCCCATGAGTTTGAATGGGTTTGGAGAAGTCTTGGTTAAAGGGTTTGAATGGGTTGAAGTGTATGGAAGGTTTTGGTCAAACTTAGTTGACTTGGTTAACAAAGTTGACATAGGGTCAAGGGTTGGGTCCATTGAGTTCAATTTGATCATATGAACTCAATGGAGGAGGTTCCAAGCTAATGGGGAGGTCATTTGGTTTGAAATGGGTGTTTAAACTCTTAAGGATTACTTTGGTCAACCATGGTTTACTTGGTTAACTAGGTCAAACCAAAGTGTGGGTTTGGGTCCAATGTATTCCTAATGGTATTTAGGATCCATTGGGATAGGTTTTGAGGGTTGATAGGGTTGAACTACGTTGAGTTTTGGGGGAAAAGACCAAAAACCCATTTAAAGGGCATTTTGGTCATTTTGACCCCTAGTCAATCCTGGATCAAATTGGGTCTAGGAAAGTGTAAGTTATTGGTCAACAAGTCATGAGAAAGGTCATGGGTGTGGTTTAGAAGTTTGAAAAGAATTTCAAGGTCAAATTCCACTGAATGACAAGTCTAGTGGTATAGGCTGTAAATATTTAAAGGTTTTACAGCCTGTGGAATCAATCTTGTTTCTTGGGCTAGGGACCTCAAAATGAGCTCAAATTTGGTGGGTTGGTCTCAGAGACATGTCCAAACAAGATGCAATTGATAGACCCTAAATTAGAGGTCATTTGGCTAGGTTTCATAGTGACAGAAAATTCACCCAGAAAGGATTTCAGGACCTGGGTCCTTAACCCTAGGATTTGATTTGGAAACTTGGATTTGGATTGGATTTTGGACTTGAATGGTTGAGTTTTAACTACCCACATCAATGACAATCAAATGAATGATTGAGATTGATTGGATATGATTTGAAGGTTGATTGAAAGTTGGGAGAAAGTTGGACCATAGATTGAATTGGAGGGTGGAGTTTAATTTAATTAGGATTAAATATGATTTTGACTGGGACTTATATGATTGAAGGGTGGATACCTCCCAATCATTGGGTCACCAGAAGGAAACCCAAGTAGGTCTTAGTGACTTCATACATAAATGAGATCAACAAGGGCATTGTAGCATTCATTACCTATCGTTTATCATCACCAGTAAGCATATTATTGTGCATATGGTGAATCTCTCGTCTATGCCAGCAAGTATTCGTATTCATCGTATGCTGCACTACGTACGTTTGCAAGAGGTTTTGTTGTTTAAAGGCAAGTGAACGTGTTCGTTTGTGTGTTGAAATAGGTTGTCGGGTCAACTACATTCACCACTAATTTCTTCATACGTGTTGATCAGCAGGTTGCTGCATTCATCGCTAATTCTCCCTACACACACTGATTGGCAGGTTGCTACATCTACCTGCATATTGGCTTTGTCTTCGTAGGAGACTTCTGCAAGCCAACTAGCATCGATTGGACGGATGCGGTAGCATTCATTGCACACTAATGTGAGTTGTTAGGTGGGTTGCATTCATTACTGATTTTTCCACGCACGTTGATCGGTAAGTTGCTACATTCCCTTGTACATGTTGTGATTGAAAAATATATTTTGAAAAAGTGTTTTTTTTTTTTGGAAATGTTTAATTTCTGGAATTTTAAATTTTATAATCAAACACTTATTATGAATGATATATCACCTCGAAAGGTAATCATATCGTTCCCTAATAGGTTCCGATTACAAATCTTTGAATTTATTCTGATTATCATAGCCAAACTCAAGGAGAAACAACATACGATCTCAAAAGATCAAAATGATATTTAATTCAATGTTTGACTATGCTAATCTGAATATATGGATCATTAATTTCATAATTAGAACTATGATTGTAATTGACATATCTATCCGAAGAAAAAAGATATCAATCACTATCAATAGTTTGAATATGAAAATAACGATCACCATTTTTTGTTTTGATTTTCCAAAGATAATTAATTAAAGGTTTTAAAAAAACTTGATTTTGAAATCAGGTCTGAGTTTCTAAATCTCCTACGAGCGCAAGCCCTCATAGTTAATTACATCGCAGGAAACCAGAAATTTCCTACGAAAACTCTTGATTAAAATAGCGATACGAATGTTATTAAAGAATTCAAAGCTTGATATCAAGGGAAGTAGGGACTGGAGTTTCAACAGGGACTGGATCAAATTTGAACAGTTATTTCTGGAGTCAAAGGAAGAAGAATAGGAGGTGCCTTGAGATTCTGAATTACTCCAAAAACACCTCAAACTATCCTAAGTGTTGGGCTTGAATTTGATTGAAAGAGATATTTAGTTTGAATGATCAATTTTATTAGAAAGTGAGAATTAGATTCCCGGAAGGTTGAGGTCTTAGGATTGAACATCTGCCTCATAACCTAAGTCTAAAATTGGGTACTAAAAATTAGTGACCCGGATCCTAGCTAATGCAATGCAGTCCTGGACTTACCCCAGCCTGGATTGGGGAGCCAGCTAAACCACCTAAACGCTTCAAAACCATATTGTCCGGTCTTTTAAATGTAGAGTGGTTAGGGGACGTTGTTTAAGATTAGTTTAAGGAGAGCGGGGCTGACATCTAGAGCAGATTCCTATTTAGCCCCTTAAAACATATTGGGTGAAATGTCTAAATAAAAATGCAACTAAGAATTAGACTCAATCTTAATTTGTTACTAATGCGATACATGCTAGTTGACTCGATGAAATGCTTAAATCAATATGTAGCAGTTTTAAAATCAGGCTTAAAAAATAGGTTTTATCCTAGAGATTGCACAACATCCCCTTAGACAGAACTGCACCCTAATAGGTCAGGTGGTCTACCAAAACCCGCAGGCGGTGAGGTGCCTAATAAGATAGAGAAAAGTTAATATGAATGCATGAAAAACTCCCGGCGAGTCCGGGCTTACTTCTTAAAAGCGTTAGAGTTTCTATCTGAGCCTAAAGTTTTTAAGATTTTAGTTAAAGTAGAAATAGTTCATGACCGTACCCTCACGAGCCTCCGATCGGATTCCAGGCTAAACCAAATACGACATGCAAGATCGTCAAATAAATTATTAAAAGCATGCGGGTCCTTAATCGCAATCAACATCAAACAATCAACATTTAATTAAATTAATTAAATTAAAACTCAAATTGAAAGTCCATAGGCAAGTGCCTTTTAATTATACAACCCAGTGTCTACAGGAAAAGTAAAGTGGCCGGGTACCACTGACTACAACCCGGATTCTACTCCTAAGACTCAAGTGACTTTTGAGAATGGGTCTTCTCGTTCTTTACTTCCTCATCTTCTTGTAACTTCTTGGATCGTCGGGTCCGGATATCCAAATGAAAAGAAACTCTCCCTTGAAAGGGGATTATCTTTTCTCTTTGGATATTTGAAATCATCCAAATTTGGATCTCCAAATGGAAAGAGACTCTCCCCTAAGGGATGTCTCTTCCTCTTTGAATTCCAAATTGGATACTTTAAATATCTCATTCTCAAAACACTTAACAAATTACAACTCAATTTAAATCAAATTACATCCATAGAAATTAAAAATCTAGACTCGACAACCTGCAAGGATATCCTAATAATCAGCAGTTATATATACATCCCAAGTAGTTAATATTTTGAAAATTAAAAATGCTCAAACCAGCCATACTTGGCCATGCTCTTTTTTATTTAAAGGGGGCTTAGTATATTTTCTGGAGCACCTGTGCAATTTATTATTTATGAATTTGCCCCCTCTAATTTATGCCCTGTATGAGCATGGCCATCTGCATAAGATTGAATTAGTATAAATCGTTCCTAACCTAAGGGTATGTCTAACATACAATCAATCATATCGCAGAATGCAGTAAATAAATAAACAATCACAGCAATTCTATTACTAGCAAACAGCATGCAGTGAAAGCTCGAAAACCCGGCACACAGCAGAAAAGTAAACACTGGCCTAGCCTAAGACTAGAGTTGGTTGTCCTAGCAAACCATCTAAAGTGTGTGTAAAGGTTGTGTGGGTTTGATATATCCTAAATAGGCACTTGATTGAAGTTGCTTGATGTTCTAGTTGGTTGAAGGCTTAAGGGAGTTTTTATTTGAATTTAAATCTTAATGACTTGAAATTGATTTTAAACTTGATTTTGATTGTTTATTGGATACCACCTTTGTTGCACACCGAGGCCGTGAAGTTTATTTCACCTTCATTGGGGCTAATTTAATAGCCTCATAGGCTTGGGTTACCTAGTGGTACCCGATATGATTAAATGATTTGAGTTTGATTAAGGTTTAAAGATTGATTAATTTTTAATTAAGGTTGGTTAGTTGCTGATTTTAATGTTCATTTAATATTTTTTGGAATTTTTAATTATTTGTGGAATTTTGGAATTTCCTGGATTATTTTATTCATTTAATTCAACGGTCAAAAATTGACTTTTTGATTTAAAGTGTTTTCTGGAAATTTAATATTTTATTAAAATACTAGACCTTAATACGATCAGTTATACAGTAAGTACACTGAAATTGGATTTTTCTAGATTTTATTATGAAGGTTTGAAGTTTTGACTTGAATTTGAACTAAGTTTGACCAAAAGTTAACTTTTTTAAATTTGATTGATTTCTGGAAATATAACATTTTTAATAAATATTAGACCTTAAGATGAGTTGAATGCCTTTGAGTTTGCTCAATTTGGAGTTTATTTGAATTAGTTATGAATTTTCAAAGTTTTGAGTATTTATTGAATTTTCAAAATTGTTTAATTAAAGCCCCTTTTATGGTTTGAATCCAAATGACCTCCAAACTCCTTGAAATCAACTTTAAAGGTCAGGAATGACCTAAGGAGTGATCTCCAAGTGTTTGGATGATTTTTGGAATTTTTAATTATTTTTAATTAATTAATTTAATTAAATATTGAATTTCAATTGAAATTAAATTAAACCTGATTTTAAAGTCCAGTCAATGGGCTTTTATTTTTCATTGATTAAGGGTTGGATTCTGGTTAGTTAGAGGTATTATTTATAATTTTTGGATTTAATCATGATTTATTACATTTTTTGGAAGTTTTAAGAGCTTAATTAAGGGTCAATTTTGATTAAATTAATTAAGGGGCTTAATGATTTCAAAATTCAGTGGGAAATTTTTCTAGGGCTGAGAGTGTCACTATGTTCAAATGGTTTGAGTTTCAAGTCAATAGGAGGTGAATCCTAATTATTGGAAATATTCTAAATCCTCTAATCAAGTCCTTAATTATTGTCCTTAATGATGTCACTAGGTTAATTGGGCTTGAATCAATGTTCCTAACCCTTGAGCAAGCATATAGAAATATACACACAAGCATCACAATCCATTCCTAGATCTATGAGAGCCCTAAGTGTGTGTGTGCACCTACACATTCAAAGGTTAAGGATAGTTAACATGTATATTAACTTGATTAATGAATAAATAGAGATTAATTATTCATTAACCCTCCCACATGATTTCTATTCAAATATCTTGATCTATGTTTAAACTTCCAAAGTAGATCTCTCAACCTAAATGATTTAAATATATATGTATTATTTTAAAGAAATTTCAAATATATGTATAATATACATGGAATTATGTATGTATAAGTATAAATTTTAAATTTAAAATACTTGAAAATATGATTTGGGTAAGTTGAATATCTAAATAAGAGATCTACTGATCTACAAAGGTTATTTGAAAATAAATTTTTAATTTTCAAAATAATTAACAAAGTATTTAATTAGATACTAATTAAATACTAAAATAATTAAGTAATTAAAATAAATTCAAAATTAATCAAGTTTTGATCTCTGAAATTAATTTCAAATTAAAGTGCTTAATTTTCTGAAAATTTTGATATATTATACTTATTTTTCTGATTTAAAATGAATTTATTATGAATTTTTGAAGTTTAAATCAATTAAAAGGAATTTTTAAACAATTTTAAATTAATTAATGATTAAAATAATTTTAAAATTAGTTAATTTAAATCTTAAGAGTTTTCTGAAATTTTAAAATTATTTAAATATATATATATATTTACTTTATTTTTCAAAATATACTTAATTATTAATTAGTGATTAAATATTAATTAATAATTAAGTATTTAATTAATTAAAATATAAAATATAGTTTAAATTAATTTAATTTCAAAATTAAAACATTTTAAAATAATTAATTAATTATTGAATATTAATTAATTAAATTAATAAATATTAATTAGTTATTTAATTATCAAAATGTTATAAATCATTTAAATAATATTAAACAATTTAATTAAATTCTATTTGAATTTTCAAATATTTTTAAGATTAATATTAAATTTAAAATTAATTAAGTATTAATTAGTTATTTAAAAATTTAATTAAAATATTGAATGATATTTGAATATTTTAAATTATCTTAAAATTTTAAGATATTTAAAATAATATTTGAAATTTTCTAATTAAAATTAATATTAGTTAAAATATTAAATCATTTATATTAATTAAAATAATAAATAATTTAATATTAATTAAAATATTAAATATTACATATTAATTAAAGCTTTAAGTAGTTTAATATTAATTAAAATAATAAATTATTTAATATTAATTGAAATATCAAATGATTTAATATGAATTAATATTAATATTAAATTTTAAAGTTAATTAATTAAATTCAAGATAATTCTATAATATATATAATTATATAAATTAATTTAAAAATTAGTTTCTAATTTTTAATCATTTAACCATTTGAAATTAATTCTTTTTAAATAGATAAAAAAATTATAAATATTATAATGTATTTTAATCAATATTTAATTAAGGTTTTAATTTTAAAATAATTAAAACTTAATATTTAAAATATATATAATATTCTTAAATTAATATTAATTTGAAATTAAAATATTAATTTTTCTGAAAATATTAATATAATATATATATATATATATATATATATATATATATATATTATTTAATATTACTTTAATATTAATTTTAAAAGAAATTTGAATTAAAAAAATTGATTTAAAACACTTAAATTAATAGGTGGCGGCGGAAAGGCCACGTGGCGGCCCCTGATTGGGCGCTGCAAACCGTGGCGGCGGTGCCCAATCATTGGTAATGATTGGCGCCGCCGCCAATCATTACCCTCGATTCGACGTACACCGGGCCCCACGCGCTTTCACTTAAGTGAGTCAGCAGCGCTCCAAGGCCGTCCGATCCTCCGCGTGGGTGAAGCAACGGTTCTGATCAACTCCCGCGGTTTGATCTCACAGAGGGAGATCAAACGGCGGAGAGTCAATCTTGTTGTTCTGAATCAACGGACACGATCGCGCTGGACGGAGAATGGAACCGCCGGCTCAACCGCACTGTCGAACTTGACCGCGGGATGGCAAGATCTGCGCCGTTGATCAAAGGATCAACGACCCAGATGATGCCCGGATAGCGCCCAGCTCAGGCACACATAAACCGAGCCCTAGGATGCGTTTTCGAGTTCGCTCGCTCGATCGGGTGCACCAAATCAGTTAAAATTTTAAACCTAGATTCTTCATACGAACAGAAATCATGTGGAGTTCTTTTTAAAGCTTAATATTCGCTTAACACAAAATTATTTAACCTAGTGTAATCTAGACTATGGTTAAGGATTTAAGCGGAACTAACTGTGGGATTTGGGTGTTTTTGAGTTCTCTGAACTTGTGGATTGTCCACGCTAATATTTGATGAAGAACTCACGAACTGGCGACGTCTGGATCGAGCCCTACGACCTCTTGGACGGAAAACGCTTGAACTCGCCGGAATCAGATGGCCGGCGGGACTTGACCGGTTGATTTTAATCGGGAATGAGTGGAAGAGGAGTTTGGACCTCAGGGAACTTGGGGGCTGGGACTGGAGGAGCTGGGAGAGTGAGAGAAGGTTAGGGTTAGAATGATCGCTCAATTGGGCCTTTTGCCCTATTCAAATGACCTGGAGGAAAAGGGACGACCCTGATGCATCAGGGGCCTCCCTTGGATGCTGGACACGTGCCCCAAGCCGTTGGGGAGCAGGGGTACGGGCTGAGATGGCCACATGTTCATTGGTTGCTTCAAAAGGGAGGAGGGACCACTTGTTCCTTTATCTAGCTAAACCAAGGCCTGGGCCTGGTTTAGGAGGTTCATAGAGAGCTTTAGTCCCTGATTAGCATCTCCACAGCCTCTTAGACCAAAGGCTAAGGGGTTAAGAAAGGAATTTGCCACCTTGTGAAAGGTTTAAACCCTTGGGTTGACCATGTTAACCAGTCAATGGGTTAAAGGGAGCTGAGGTGGCATGGGAGGGATCCTTTGAACTGCTGGAAAGTGTCAAGCCCAGGACTTAGGAAAAGGGATTAATGTTAAGTGGGATTTGATCATTTGAAAGCTCTTTGGAGATTTTGTTGACCAGGTTGACTAGTCAACTAACCTATATGGCTGAGGAGGTGGGATGGGGGAATCTTAAAGGAGTGTTTTAAGGAATTAGAAATGATTCAAAGGTCAAAGGGTGAAGTTTGAATGAACATATGGTAATTTAGAGAGGTTTGACCAAAGATATTAAGTTGGCTTGGTCAACTATTGATTGGGTCAAAGGCTCAATCAAAACTAAATCATTCAAGAATGTGTTCAAGGAGTTTTGGGAAAATATTGAATACATTTGGAGTTTGATTTGAAGTAGGGAGGCTTAAGGGTTGAATTGGTCAACCTGAGTTGACCTGGTCAACCAGGTTGACCCAGGGTCAGGGTTTGTACTGAAATGGTTTGAAATAATGAATGGGGTCTGGTGGAGGTGGTTTTAGGGTTTAAATGGGTAATCTAGATCAAATGACATGTTTAGGCCCTTAATGGGCCTAATGGGTCAACAAGGTTGACCTGGTCAACCAGATTGACCCAGGGTCATAGATTGGGTCTAACCAGTTCAGAATGACATTCTGAGTCTACTGGTGATGGTCTCAAAATCTGGAGAGGTCATTTGGTCAAAATGACATATTTGGGCCTTTAATGGGCCTTTTAGGTCAACCCTGATTGACTTGGTCAACCAGGTGGGTCCAGGGTCTGGAAATGGGCTCAACAGATTTGAAATGACATTTGGAGACCAATGAAGGTGGTCCCAAGGTCTGAGGAGGTCATTTGGTCAAAATGACCTGTTTTGACCCTTAAGGGGCCTACTTGGTCAACCTGGTTGACTTGGTCAACCAGATTGATCAAGGGTCTGGATTTGGGTTCAATGTATTTGGTTTGATATTTGAAACTTGCTAGAAGTGGTTCCAATCAATTTGGAGGTCATTTGATTTGAAATTTGCATTTGAACCCCTAAGGGGTATTTTGGTCATTTTGACCCCTAGTCAACTGGGGGTCAAAATGAGTTCAACAAAATGTAGTTTAAAGTTCAAGAGGTCAATATTAAGGGTCTAGAAGTGATTTGATGGTTTGGAGAAGGCTCCAAGGTCAGGATCCATTGGGTGGCTGGTCCAGTGGCATAGATTGTAAATATTTGAAGGTTTTACAGCCTTTGGATTTCAATTCAGTTTCTGGGGCTAGAGACCTCAGAATGAGCTCAAATTTGGAGGTTTGCCTCTAGCGACATGTCATATCAGTGTGGAATTGACAGATCCTAAATCAGAGGTCATTTGATAGGGTTTTGAAATGTTCAAAGATTCACTGGAAAAGGCTTTCAGGACTTAGACCTTTGGCCTTGGAATTTGATCTGGATTTCTGGTTTTGAGCTAGATTTTGAGTTTGAATGATTGGATTTGAATTACCCAAATCATTTATGATCATTTAGAGATCATAAGTGATAGGATATGATTAAAGTTTGATCAAAGGTAGAATCAATGTTTGAACTAGAGTTTGGATTTTGAACTGGATTGAACTCTGGATTTTGATCAAGGTTTGAATTGAGGATATGGATTAAAGTCTGGATTGATTGAAGTTTGAATTGAATGAAGGTTTGGATTAATCCTAGATCTAGATTGATCTAAGGTCTAGGTTAATCCTAGAATCTGGGTAGATCTAAGAACCTAGAGTCTAAGAGAATCCTAGGATCTAGGAAAGTCTTAAAGTCTAGGATCTAAAAGAATCCTAATATCCAGAGAAGTCTTAAGCTGTGGATCTAGGAGAATCCCAAGATCTAAAATAATCTGGAGGGTAGATTGATCTAGGACCTGAATTGATCCTAGGGTCTAGAATAGATCCTAAGGACTGAAGTCTAGGAAGATCCTGGAGTCTAAAAGTCCTAGGGTTTAGGGTCTAGAAAAAAATCTTAGGATCTAGAATAGATCCTAAAGTCTAGATTCTAGGATGATCCTAAATTCTAGAATGATCCTAAGATCTAGAAGGATCTAGAGGAATTCTAGGGTCTAGAATAGATCCTAGGGTCTAAGAAGATCATATGATCTAGAGTCTGGCAGAATTCTAGGGTCTAGAATAGATCCTAGGGTTTGTAGTCTAGGAGGATCCTAGAGTCTAGGTTAGTCTTAAGTTGTGTTGATCTGGGGTCAGGATTGATTTGAATCTGGATTGATCTTAAAGTCTAGATCGACCTAGGATTAGATTGATCCTAGGGTTAGGATTGATCCTAAGGATTGGGAAGATCCTAAGGTCTAGATTGGTCTTACTAACCTCATACAAAAATGAGGTCAACAGTACATCCTTCATTATTCATGAGAAATGCCTACATATATTTGCAAGCTAACCGACGTCGATCGTAGAGAATGTCACATTTGCAAGTTCGTTGCTTGAGCTATTTTTTTAGTGAGGCAGTGCATTCATCAAGAGTTCTCTATTGAGTTGTCATATTCATTGAGAACTCCCTTTGTTGATGCTTCCAAGCTTCTTTGCATATGTTGACCTCACTTTTTGCTCGCATTCTTCTCGCGCGTGTTCGATTAATTTAGTTGAGCCTCGTCGAGCCCAATTTGCACTCAAGGCAACTCGAGTTGAGTCAGATTAGACCCGACAAAGTTTGATTGAACTTAATTAATGCCCATTAGCTTCTTTGAGCATAGTTTGATCTAAATCGGCGTCGATTTGGGTTCGATTTTACCAAATTAATTTAATTAAACCAAATCAAACTTGAATCGATTCGATTCAAGTCAAATTGAGTTCAATTCAAACCCCAATTTGACCCAAATCAATTTAATTATTTTAAAAATGGTTCTAATTTTATTTCCTAAGCAGGTTTTCCCGCTCTTGGCAACGGCATGCGCATGATTTGAGGGATTATGGCGATGATGGTGGAGGCTTCCCTTTTCGGCACTAACGAACATTTAATTCATACCTTTCCTGACTCTCTCAGCCGCTTTTGCTTCTCTTATTCAAAATCAAAAAAAAAAAGAGGGAGGCCCCGCGCTCCCTCTCTCTCATTTTTCTCGTCTGCGAAGCCCAGGAGCAAGGGGAGGTTCGGCCTTTCCTCCTCTCTCATTCGCGAACACCAAGTTCAGCCGATGCTATCTCTGGTTCGCACAGAAGACTCCTCCTTGTGTTCACATGTCCTAGGCGAAATCTCCCGTGCCCTCTTTCTCTCGGTTCGCAACACAGGAGGCGGAACCCTCCCTCTCCTTCTCATCTCTGGTTCACAAGATACCCGACGTCGGACCACCTTCGCCTCCCTCATTCGAAACCGTTGATTCTCTCTTCCTTTGCAAGGTGAGCTCCTACCCTTCCTCTCCTTCCCTGCTTCCTCTATTTATACTTCTTCTCCTTTTTCTTGCTCTTCTTCTTCTTCTTCTTCTTACTCTTCTTCTATTATTTATGTTGTAAATCCCTTTTGTGTTATGGGCTGAATATAATGAGCATTGTGGTAGTTTTGATGTTATAATCATTCCTTTATTTGACTTGTAAATGTATACTTGTGGTAAATAGCCTTCTTGTGGAAACAAATGTTTGAAAGCAAATGTTTTGTTTGTGAAATCTACACTTAGCCATGATTTGTATCTTATGGTTTAAGGTTTTGTGTGGATTACTTATATGATTTAGATCAAGTAGGTGTGCAAATTGGTTTTTTATGTTAGATTGTTTCATGTGATCTTATAAGCATTGCACACCAAGTGTTGGTGAAATGCCACTAAAGGGAGGTTATAAGTTGCTTAGTTAATAAGCTTTGAGTGGTTAGTATTTTAGAAATCAGATTTTCTGCACTTGATGGGGATATTGATCCCTTGCTTTGAGATCTATTTCTATGGTGAGGAAGGGTTTTCATGTGCACTTGATAAAGGTCTTTTTGATGATTGTATTGAAGATATGTGAGTTGTTGGAGAGAATGAAGTCATGTTGGTCCACTCTCATGTTGATGGTGTTCGATGCAAATATTGAGTGGAAGCAAAAGAGAAGTCATGATTGTTTCTGCTCATATTTGGAATATTTATTGATCTTTCATCTCATGAATCATATGCTGGAATGCCCTTTTAGAGATCTTGATGAGAACGAGTTTGCCATGAATTTCAAGGTGTTGAAGGTTATTTGCGATAAGTTGAATAATATTGAAACATGTTTGAGATAACTTCTTAATATGAATGACCCATTTATGCCAAACATACAAGTTCGTCAGAAAGGTTGCATGTGTATGTTGGTTGCGAAATTGTTTGCTTAATGCACTTTTGTCTCATGTTCCTATGTCATATCTACACACTCAATAGAAAAATCTGCGCAATGAGATTTAACTTTCAAAGGATTTTCATTACAACTACTTTCTCTTGGGTTAAAACATGCAATAGGAATAATAATAAAAAAAGCTATAAAGCCCCACACTATAGGCCTTAAAATATTCAAAAGGAGTTTGCAAATACATAAATCAGAGAACAGTTTGTACATTAGGATGTCCTTCCAATACAGCGCATTCCTATGCTCATAACAATGAAAGTTATTAGAAGGAATGTGTTCCTATTGCAAGTTTTGTGAGCGAGCCTTTTCAAAGTATATTGGAAGGAATGCGTATCTTGTGATATCAAATTGAATGTTAGCATTTTAATGAATTATTTGAAGGGCTTTTACATAAATTGATTTCTTTCCTTTGGATACTTGGTGGGTTAAAGTTGCATGTTTTATATTGAATAGTTTTCTTTGAGCTTTAGAAGGGGTTTCGAGCTTTATGTTAGAAATTCTTATGGATGATTTTTTTGCGTTGGAGAGTCTCATGATTTTTTTTATTGTTGAAAGCATTACAAAAAAAACTTTGTGAATCATTTTGCCTCGAGAGATTCTTTGTGAATGTTTTATAACGGAAAAGCCTCATGAAACCTTCTTGTCAGAAGGTTTTCATGGATTTACCCCACGTTAAAGAGGTTTGTTGTTCGTTTTGCGCTGGAAGAAGTCATGGTGGATTTCATATTGGAAGGTTTTATGTGTTGTTTCATTTGGAAGGTTCTTTGAGTTGTTTTGGAGATTGTGGGTTTTATGAATGGTTTTGCATTAGAGAAACTTGATGTTAGATGGATCTTTTAAGTCTTCTTGAAACGAAATGAACTTTTATGGATAAAGTTTCTTTCTCTTATTCGCATTTGATTTCAATGAAGGGTTAAAAGAAAAGTGGGTTGAAAACATGTTTGGGTTTGGGGTGGAAGAACTTGTTTGAGTTTTGGTTTCAGGGCTTGTTTCTTCTTTGCTACTTAGAATTTCATATGGAAGTCGATGTGGGTAATTGTGTCATATATTTCGAGTGCTTTCTTTAAACGTGAGAAGATTAAATAGCATCAAAATCCCCTCTCGTTTGTGTTTGACTTAAATGTTGAATTGGAATGAAGGGTGGGTCAATGACATATTGGATTTTTGAAAAGACATACCTAACAATGAGATGCTTACATACTTTGAAAATAATAAAAAAATCATCTTTTAGAAATAATATGAGAGGAGTTTCTTTCTCATTTGGGTACCCTCCCGAAGGATGATCTGGAGAAAGATAATACAAAAGGAGGATGATCCAAAGGAAGATGATCCGTTGGAAGACGAAGATTTGAAGATGAAATGCTTTGTATTTAAGACGTACGTCGTTCAGTAGGATTAGAATCCAGGTTGTTGTCGGCGGGGCCTGGCCACCATTACTTTTCTGCAGACCTTGGGTTATACTTATACGGTACTTGCCGTGGACTTTAGACTTTTCTATGTTTTATGGATTTATTTTAATGTGTTTACATTATTTGTGTAGTAGAAACGACATATTTTTCTTAGGTTTCTTTCTTGCATGTGCTTGGCCTGATTTTGCTAGGCTCTTTAGGAATAAAATTTTTCTACTCATAACTAATATTCAAAATTTTAAGAATTAAATAACATAGAAACTTAACGACATAGGGAATGGTCGGAATCATCCAAGGTCATATGCATATTAATGTATTTTCTCTCTCCTTCTATAAGACACTTCCCCACCTGCGGGTAGAGTCTGGATAATCTAGCCCATGAGGATGAGGTGCAGGACTTAGGGAAGCCTAGTCTTTTCTAAAAATTTATTTCGTATAAGCCTTTTTAAAATTCTATGCATATCTGATTTGAGACTGTTAACTAGCATACATTGCATTAGAAATCAACTAAATTTAAATTTTAACTGCATTAGTTCTAGGAGCATTCACCCTATATAAGTCCAGGGCCATTTAGGAAACTCTATAGACGTCGACCCTACTTCCAAGAACCAAACTACCTACCCATCTTTCATAAAGACTGGACAACATAGATTTTATATGCCTAGGTGGTTAGCTGGCTTTCCTTTTCAGGTAGGATATAAGCCCAGATGCATTAGTTAGGACACGGATGTTAGTGTTGTGTGTAGAACACTAAACCTACTAGATCTAGGGTTCAAGGCTACTACTATCGGTGTCTCATAGTACGTCTCATCGGTGGGTAAGTCTTCTATCTTCTAGAGACTATAAACCCTACATATCTGCATCACATGGATGATGCCACCTCCATCCTTCTCTCATGTATGCTTTGAGTACATGATTTTCTTTTTCTCTAGTTTCTTCTCACTACCTTAGTCCCTCCGGATGCTGATCTGAGCCGTCTATGTTGACTAAGCCAAGTTGAACATTTCCTTCCATTTGAGTAGGATTTCCTAGTCTTCTCCTTATGTGATAATCCCAACTTGGAAAGAATAATGTAGAATCCTTAATCGAGAGTGTTCTCAGGTCTCGGCTTGAGATGTAATTAATCGCGGGGGCTTGCGCCTGCGGGAAACTGAATCCCACTATCAAATAAACATCATTCGAGCTGATGTATCAGGTGGGGGAAACCCATTATTTTGATCAGGTCGTGTATATTATTAGTCATCGGGGTGCGTAGGCGAGAGCCACTTCCTCAATGGTTAATCGTATGCACGATCTAATCTGCCCTCCCATTGGCCCGCTTGCGAAGAGCGCAGAAGCCTGCGATCATTTTGTCCTTCGGGGTGGTGCGGTCATATCCCCTCTACACTCTGTTTCCTCGCACGGTGGTGTTTCCTTTTGGAGGTCCACAGGTTTCTGGTAACCACAGTGGGATCAATTTCTCTCTCCATCTTTGGATTATATATTATCCTTTCTTGTGTGTACTCCGAGTTTGGTACTCCTTAGATTAGGTCTGTCCCACTCTTAGTTAGGGTCCTTCCTTAGTTATGATCATTTTTTTCTTCTTAGCTATGGTTCTCCCTATTCTACTTCCTTCCTGGCCTTCTCGGCCATTTTATCCCTTATCTATCCTTCTTCTGCTCGTGTCATTATATCTTATTAATCATTTCAAATTTTTTTTGGTTCTTATGTGGCAGAGATTTTCATGGCCTCTTCCGTTACTTTACATTTCAGTTCTGACACGCAGGTGACACTCCCTGAGGCCTTGCTAGCCAGTCCTCCTATTGGAGGAATCACTTTTGGTTCCTTCACTGACTCGGTCTTTGTCACTCTTGGCGGGTCGACCCCTGCTGAGGCTGCCGCCTTTTCTCCTCCCCAGAGGAGAGGTCGCGCAGCCATGTGCCCCATTCGGACGTCCAGTTGCTCGACGGACGGCCCAAGCATCTGCTCGCCCTACTCCTGTTAGTGTGCAGCCAGTGCACCTTATGGTTAGGCAGCTAGTGCCTAGACCACTCCCCGTTCAGCCTACTCGTCCAGCGGTCAAGAGACCAGTGCCTACCGCACCAGTTGTTCAGGCTGCCCCGGCCCCTTAGTACCAGCAGGCAGTAGTTACTCTTCCTGTTGTCCCGGCAGAGGCAGCTCGTGTTCGGGTTCCCCCTTCTTCTTCCTCTAGAAAGAGGGGTGCCCATACCGAGTCGCCTTCGCCTTCCTCTCATCAGGTTTCTATTTTTGCTCGGTTGTCTCATCCAGAGACTGTCGAGCAGACCCCGACGCTCCTTTTAGCTCCTGATCCTCCTGCCACTGAGGCAGTGGGTTCAGATGTTCCTTCGTCCTCCACCTCCGGCCTTAGGAGAAGAAGAGAGTGGTCCCCGAGCAGTTTCAGTTCCGCCTACCCCGAGCCTGTTCAGAGGAGAGTGGTCCCCGAGCCTATTCAGAGGAGAGTGGTCCCCGAGCAGCGGGCACCACGACTAGTTTCAGTTCCGCCTACCCTGGATGTCGTAGTAGCACCTGAGATAGAAGGTGTTCAAGGAGGACGCTTCTCTCCGTTGGAACATAGTGGTGATGACGAGGATGTCACTCGCATTATGGCGGCCCCTCCTATCACTACTAATTTACCACGCATTAGGGTCCCTAACGATGATGCTGCTCGACCCCTCTCCCAAAGGATTTGACCGCGGTCGTAGTCTTTGATCCCACCGAACCCAAAAAAAGGCATGCATGAGTCTTCAAGAGATACATGTTTGAGAAATGCGATTTTCCCCGTCACGCTAAAAAAAGCATACACGAGGCTCACCCGCTTCACCACAAGCGCTGCACCGGGTTTTCCCCAACCATGCTAGAGAAAAGCGTACATAGGAGATCCCCCGGCGGCATGTCGCGAGCGCCAAAAATATGATTTTGGAGGGTTTTGATTTCAAAGAGCATTATTCCTTCGCGAGATGGTTGACAGCAATGTCGATGTTGAAGATAATTGCAAAATGTCCTCTCCTATTTTTTCTTTTTTTTTTGTATTTTTCTTCTCCCCCTTTTTTTTCTTCTTCCTTCCTTTTTTTTCTTTTTTTCTAATAATAATAATAACGATAATAATAATATTATTATTATTATTATTAGCATTATTATTATTAATAATATTAATAAGAATAACAACAAAGTTATTATTATTATTATTATCATTAATAATATTATTATTAATAATAATTATAATAATCATGATAATAAAATTTTAAAAAACTTAAATAATAATAGCTAAAACGTAAGGGATAGGGGCTACTGTGAGGAAGGATCGAAATGTGAGAGGCTCGGGTAGGGAATGGAATCGACGGCTGGATCGGGCTTTGTGGCCTGGTCGGGACCAGCTGCTGGAAGGGAGGAGGAGTGAGGCTCAGTTTCAGTAGGGAGGAAGTGAAGTCGGCTGAGTGGAGGAGATTTAGCTGTGGTAGGAGGCAGATCTAGACTTACGAGACCTGTGGATGTCGACATGGATCGCTACTGGAGTTCGGCAGTTGGATTCGGAAGGGTCTAGGTCGACTACAGGCAAAGGAAGGAGGCAGGGTCGTAGGGTTCAGTGGCTTCGAAGGCTTCGATTAGGTTCAGCTCTCAGGTAAGGTGGAGGCAATTGTGATGGGTAATGCGGCTACTATGGAGGTCAAAAGGAGATGGGGGAAGGTTAGCGTCGGATAAGAAAGCTAGGTACGAACGTCGGCGTGGGATCTTCGACCAACACAATGGATATATGAGCTCGATCGAAAGGTTTGGAGGGTTGTGGAGATCGATCTGGACTTGTGGAAATCAATGAGGAAGAAGCCGATTGGTGTTGGCTCAAGAAAATGGCATGAATGCATGAATCCCGCTTTGCAGCTGTAGGATTCCCTTTCTCTCAAGTCAGATTAGAATTAATCAGATTTCCTCTGAGAGTAGTATCAGGGTTTAATTAGATCTGAGGTTCTTACTTTCTATGAGCGCAAGTACTTATAGTTAATTACCCCTCTTAACACGAGAGAGAGAACTCTTAATTAAGGGTGAATAAATTTTAGGTGTTTAGTCTCAATTGTGGGGTAAATAGGGTAAACCCGATCAAGATCCCATGGTTCCGTCATCCTGGGTATACTGTAGTTTCAATCTACCAACACTAACAATTATTGATTGTAGTGTCCAGGGAATTTGATTAGCAGCCATGGGTTGCCTCCTCTCAGGGATCCTGAGTAAATTGAAGTGGTTAAATGTGGATTTTAGTTTTAATTTTCTTTGGAGGTTTTGGGGTTTACATCTATCAGAATACCCAATTGTTGATTTAGTGTGGATGGATTTATAACTTCATTTAGAAGTTACGCAGAAGTTTGGATTGGAGCATGTCTTATGACTTCTTCAGGAAGTAGCCCAGGTATTTAGATTTAGGTTGGGACTTACGGCTTTCGTAGAAAGTAGTCCGGGGATTTAAATTTAGGTTGGAGCTTACGGCTTTCGTAGAAAGTAGCCCAGGTATTTAATTTGGAATTGGGCTTATTGCTCTATTTATGAGTTGCCCAAAAGATGGGTCTTATAACCTAACTCTATAGCAAGGCTGCTCGGAGATTTTGTTTGGGTTTGGGGTATGACTTCCCTTAGGAAGTTGCCTGAAAAGCGGGTCTTACAACTTAATCCTTTAAATTAAGATGCCCATTGGTTTGAATTGGATTGTTTGGGATTTAAGGTCATTGCAATTTATGTAGTAATTTTCCTAAAAAAAATATGGGTCTTACGACTTAACTTAGAAGTTGTCCGATGGCGGGTCTTACAACCTAATCCTATAAACTAGGATGCTCATGGATTTATATGTTTTGTAGATAATCTTACGATAGAAATTCCACATGTTTTCAACATGGGATTAGTATCATAATTACTGTATTTCAAAACATTATTTAAAGATGAAATTCTCTCTTGGAGCTTTGATTTTTCAACAAGAGATGTCCGTGTGATTAGATTTGGGTAGGGACTTATCGCTTTCATTTAGAAAGTAGCCCAGTTAGTGGGGCTTACGACCTCTACTAATGGTAGCCCGAACATTTTGGCCCAAGTGATGGGTCTTACAACCTAGCCCTATAAACTAGGATGCCCGGGTGAGGGGTCTAGGATTATGTTATTACCTAAATATTTTTCTCAGAGGTCAGACTTACGGCTTCCATTAGAAGTGGCCGGTATTTTAATTGGAGGTTAGGGGTTAGGTTAGTTTTACCTAAAACTTTCCCCTAAGGTCGGGCTTACAGCTTTCCTTTGAAAGTTGTTGATTAGTAGGTCTTACAACCAAGTTCTTATAAACAAAGCTGCCCAGAGTTGAGTTTGATCATGTGTTTGTTGAGTTAACACCAGTTGTTTGATACTTAGTGTTTTGCTATAGTACTTTGCTACACCAATATTTTTACTACAGTATTTTTCTTCTTACTATTTTAATAGATTACTTTTCTTACACCAGTATGCTAGTAATTTACTGTAGCATTTTCTGTTTTAGCATTTATTTGAATATTAAATTATTTCAATGCTTAATGAACTTCACTCTTTTGTTTGCAGGAGCTCGTATAGGAGAGACTTTGGAGAGCTCACAGAGTGTTTTGTTCTGTTGAAGAGCTTCAGTTTGTGTTGTAGAGAGTTTCATGAGTTGTTGGGTTGTATTGGAGAGTTTGAGAGCTTTTGTTTGAGTTGAGAATTGTTTAAGTTGTGTTGTTTGGAGAGGGTTTGTATATGTTGATTAGTGGAACCCTTCCCCCTTCTATTGCATTTTATTTTATAATTGCTCAAATTAGCCGATTTCAATGCTCTCGAATTTTAACTCAATTTTTAAATTGCTCTCGTTTTTTTTTAACTCTCAGATTTAAAATGTTTTCTTATTTTAAAACTCATGTATTTAAACTTTCTTGGACTTAAAATTACCCAATTGATTATTTAATTTTGATCGATCAATTAATTTTCAAATAGCCATTTCATTAGCTAGAGGAAAAGAGGTGACGTTTTTGACAGTCATAGACCTCTAATATTTTACAGGGGGATAGCATTTGAAATACAACAACACTTCAAAATTTTCCACTCAATATTACTATATTGGAATTTATAAAAGAGAAGTCTCATTTAGAGACACTTGAAACACTTTAATTAAGATAGTCTTTTGAACTAAAAAAATGATGTCCAAAAATTTCTCATTTATACTGGACGACATTTGATAGAATGATGAGAAGCAGGATAAAGGTAAATGAGAGGGAACATGTTCCTTCCTCTGGCCTATGTCAATTTTGGTAGTAAGCTTTAGTAACAACTCAACTAAACTCAATTGCAATGATGATTTGCAAAGGTCACTAGAAGATCTAGAGGATAAATGTTTGCAACTTCTCAAATCTCATGCATTAGATGTAGAAAATTCTATCATCTCACTTAATCAATTATTGAGTTATTCACTTGTTCTGAATCCCTTCGGAACTTTCATTTATGATGTTAGTTATTCCCAAATTAATTAATTATTTTGATTAGTTTTAATCAATCAATTTTTATTAAACATTAATTAACTAGATTAGTTAATTAATATTTTAATTGAATTAATGTTCAAATTGAATTGCCCTCCATTTGTTCCAAAAAGGAATTTTTTAGCAATTTCCAGAAAATTTCGGCAGCCTCCCGGTGTCCCCTCCCCACCGAGAGAGAAATTGGGATGGCATTTGCCATAATTTCATCCTACTCAGACCTAAGGTCGATGGCGTAAGGTCTTCGAATTAAAACCATCCCGGTCAGATCTAAGATACGACGACGTGGGGTCTTCAAATTTTAAAACCATACGCCCACATTTAAGATCGATTGTGCGGGGTCTTCAATTTTAAAATCATCCCCCGGATCTAAGATCACGACGCGGGTCTTCAAATTTTAAAATCATCCGCCAAGATCTAAGATCGATGACACGGGTCTTCGACACCTATTTGAAAGACTTTTTTTTATATCACTCTTTATTTTATAACATTATAATTATAAGTATAATTATAATTATATATGTATGTATACATATTACATGTAAACAGAGAGGGATGGAGGAGTCTGATCGGGTTTGCTAGGGTAGTCGTTGAAGGAGCTTAGTCGAATAGTAACAGAAGAGCCGAGGAAATGATTCGTCTAATCTGTATACCTCCTGCAAAGCAACGAAGCCGAACAGTAAAAAGGGGTGGAGAAAGCGATTCGTGTGATCTCTGCCCTCCTTCGAACTGAAGTCGAACAACAAGGAAGGAGTCGAAGTCGGACAGCAATGAGGGCTTGGAAGAAGCGATTCGTGCGATCTCCGCACCCCCTGTGAAAGAACGAAGACGAACAGTGACGGGGGAGTCGAAGAAGCGACTCGAGCAATCTCTCTGCCTCCTGCAAAGCAAAGTCAGATAGCAACAAAGTAGCCGAAGAAGCGATTCGAGCAATCTCTCCGCCTCCTGTGAAGTAACGAAGCCGAACAGCGAACGAGGGAGCCGAAGGAGCGACTGTGCAATCTCTTCGCCTCCTGCGAAGAAAAGCCGAACAGCAACGACGAAAAGGGAAGATGAAAGGCAAAGCCTAGGCGCTCCTGCGAAACCACGAAGTCGAATAGCAACCTCGGAGTTAACGAGATTTTTAATGCGATCTCCCTAAGTTTTGCTGCTTCTCCCTTTTATTAATTGAAATCATCGAAAGGAAGTTGCTGTGCGAAGGAAAGCGTCGTTTGGGGAGATCACGCGAAGTGGGGCTGGCGGAGCCAGGTTTGTTGCTTCGCATATGTTTGTGGCTTCATATATTATTATTTTTTATTTTTATTTAGTCAACAATTGGTTTGATCAAGCAGGGGTAGTCACAATCGGGATTGAGATAGGAGGTTCTGGGCTTTCGTGTGTCGTAGGGGTGATAATATTTGACACGACCCGAAAATTTTGGGTTTGGGTCAACCCGTACCCAAACCAGCTTGGATTTAGGTTAGGGATTTCGACCTGTTTATAAAATCAGGTCTGTTTCAGGTTGACCCGAAAATTCGAAATCAACCCGGTTTGACCATTTTTTAATTGATTTAGGAGGGTTTTAAGATTGTCCTGAAATAAGTAAATGTTATTTCCAAAAAATAATAAACCATGTTGCCTAAACTGAATTAAGCTTGGTTTATTTTAAATTGATTAAAGTAAATTTCACCTTAATTCGATTTAGGTTTAAAAAAATTGAATTAAATAAAAATATTTTAGTAAATTATACCAGAAGCGGGTCGGGTTCAAGTGCGAAAAACTGCCTAATTGCAAAAACAGGTCGGGTTCTGGTTGGGTTAAAAAGTGCCAGGTCATATTCATGTTCGACCCAAACCCGACCCAAAATCCAGTTGTGACAACCCAAGTGTGTCGTAGCTTGTGAGAAGGAAGAAGCATAAAACAAACGAAGCTTCACTTCGTTCTCATTTTAATGACGGGGGCGGCTACGGATCGCGGAATTTGAGCGGGTTTTTTTGGAAGGAGACTGTTTCAGCACCGCTCTGTAGGGATTTCAGCTGGTTCCGAGGGATTTGAGCAAAATTTTGGGAGATGACGTGGAGGTAATCATTTTTTTTTATTTTTTTTATTTTTAATTTGCTGTAGAGGTCAACAAGGATTTAATCAGTTTAGGATTTAATGGTGGACCTAAGTAGGACTTAATGAAATGTTTATGAGAAGTGGTACAGGAAAATCATGGTATTGTTAGGAAAATTTCGTTTGCATAATATGAGTGGTAGCATGGGATCCCTCCAAGGATCCTTTAACACTAATACTAATTGATTTAGATGATTAATGCTCTAATATCAAATTGATATAGAAGTGTTGTGGATATAAATGGAATTTGAGTTTCCATTGGGATTGAGTATAGTGGTTATTGATCAGTTTAATGTGGTTAAGATCACGTGAGATCTGTTGGAAGAATACAACATGAGTTTTATACTCTCTAAGAAATACGAAGCGGAGAAGAAAAACATCTTAATGGCATGCGAGAAAGAAACAGAAACAAAACGAGAATTTGTGAGTAATTATGAGATTAGAAAGGTGTTCGAATATTAGAAACCTTTGTCATTATATACAACGATAGACAAAGAGAGAGAAAAAGAGAGAAAGGAATCTTGATTTAATTATAATTCATCTTAATGGCGATACTGTTTGTACTAGTAGTCTAACAAATTAGTTAAGGATAAGAACACAAATTTAATCTTATCAAATTGAAATAAAATATCCCATTCATTATAAAATAAAAATAACATCATCTAAGTTTAATATATCATAAAAGAACATCTTGTCCTGCATAACATCTCTTAAAATTTTCCTTCAAATGGAAGTTTTTCAACACTATCAATTGCATGCACTAAGAGCTCACTCAACTATATAGAATCTTTATTGGAGCATTGGAATTTGAATGTCTTCTTGCTAAGCTCATTGATCGAGCGCTCTTGCACCGCTAATGGATGGGTCTAGGCGATTTGCCGGAGCCTTGGATTGTAAAAATATATCAAAAGGGTATTATTCTGCCTTAGAGAGAAGTGTCCAAACAAATAGGTGTGGATGAAGCAGAAACAAGAATATTGGCTTGAGCAATGATCCTATACTATCATAAATTTAACATACACAACTTTAGTTGATATGAAAATACTATTTAATTGATGTGCACCCGTTTGAATAACTTCAATCAAACTATAATGAAAAGAAATGTGATCTAATTAAGGTTCTTCATTTGAATGAAATTCAATGGGGTTCATGGGTACCATATCTTCACCTATAGGCCTCAAGTGCTAGGATCAATAGAGAGTTCAATTATATTTGAACCCACCTTCTTATAACTCTTATCTAATAAATGGTGTTATAGGATTCTAGCTTAAAGAATTAATCAATTTCAAGAGTTAGTAATCTAGGACCTTGTAGCCTTAAACTTTAATAGGGACATCCCACCCACCGTCACCCCAGAGTGAAATAGACGATCTCTTAGTTCTTGGCCTATGAAGATGCATTGTTAGGTGCTCTATTTTCCGAGCTGTGGCCAATAAAACCTTATTGTGCATTGTCATGCCTATGAAGGCAACATATTTGACATCAAAACGGATCTCTCAACTATCTTTTTTATATATGTTCAGAATCTCATGCTCATCTAATCACTCGTGATGTTGAGAAATATGACAGTACTAATTGGATCTTTGTGTATCCCATAAATCAAAATTGTTGAGTGAAGCAAGCATTTATAGTTGTTTCACTTACTTCTGGAGTCTTGTGGCGGCTATTATGGTGCAACTCTATACTCTTTGTATTCATCCCGCTTCATCTTGGGGGATCATAGAAAGAAAACATTTGAATTGATTGTTTAATATCGAATTTTCAAAGAGCCTGGATTATTACCTTTGTGGAAGTGAAAGAATGCACAGTGATGATTGTACTTAAGCTCTCTTCTCATCATCCCTCGATCATGCTACTTCATTCTTAGTGTGTCACTTAGTTGTCCCAATAATGAGCTAAAAGTTATCGAAGTGTGCCAACTGCCAACCGGCTAATTTCTATTCGTTAGTTGTTTAATATTAGTATACTTCATGTCTTGGACTAGTGGAATGTCCTATTTAGAGTTTGCAAGATTCTTTAGGACTGTGGGCTGAATTATGCTACAATGATCCTAAGTAATAGGAGATGCCATGCGAATGTCTTAGGACAAAGCCACTTTTGGCCCCTTTTCAACAAATCTGTAAGTAGACTTTCTTGAGTGCCCTCTTTAAAAACGATGGTAATAATTAGCAAGTCAAAAAAGTGATTACAACTTCTTTACCTTCATTAGACTGTTGCAATAATATTTAACATTGAATAAATTTATATTTTGACAGGAAATGGGGATACTCACAATGCAAATATTTTTCAACATAAGCTAAGCTTCTATTGCATAGCAGCCCACAGCATATTACAGATATAACCTTCTCTCTCCATGACTCCATGCCTGAAGAGTCATGCACAGATGAATTAATTCTGTATGCATATGAAAGGCTTATCTGTGATGAAAGTGGGCCATTCAAGAGGAATATGCTAAGGGGAAACCCATTCGAGAGCTCCCGATAAGGCTTCGGCCCCAACGAGTGGTTTAGCCTTCTAACTCTATCCTCTTCTCCACCATGTGTTCTGATCACCATCGACGTGACTGTTCAAGCCTGGCAAAAGGCACTGGCAGTCGTCTGCTTTTACCTCCCGGTAATGTATGCACTGGTTATTTGAGGAAGACTTGTCAGCCGATGTCTTCTTCTTGCCCTGCTGGAAAGGACAGTGGTGCCGTCCAAACCGTGAGAGTGAGATTCTCCATACATATACCTATGGCTATTGATTGAGAGTTTTGTCTATCAATCAAGAGGTCTTAGATTGTAGAAATTATTCTGTGCGGACGCCAAACGCTGTTCAGAGACCCATCAGAATGAGTCACATCGATACCGTGGCTCAATACAGCTCGGTACTGTGGCTCGGTACCGAACTCGGTATTACTGGCGTGGCTCATTCTAGTTGGTCTCCGGACATAGAGTTGTGTTCGGCGTCTGCACAAAATAATTTCTCCTTAGATTGACATATGTGATATATGTGTAAGTTTACCTAAATATCTAAAAATAAAATTTCTCGATATTTTTAACTGTTTTATTTGTTTTTGTAATTTTTTTTTTTGCGTATTAGTTTTCCTGTTTAGTAGCATGTCATCTTGATATTGCTAAATTTGGTTGATATTTATGTTATTCTAAAAATTTGCTTTAAGAAGCAGTAAGAAAGCCGTATCAAATGAAGCCTTAGCCTCAATTTTGAAATGCTTTTTTTATTCGTTTTCCAAAATCAATCATTTGCTAATTTTGATTAGTGCAAATATGCTGTGAGTGAATCTTCTGTTAAATTTCATGATCATAAGCAAGACCAGTTTAACTCTACTTCTAAAAATAGTTTTTATTTGGCATGTTTGGAAATAAATAATAATATATTATGAGTGATATATCTTCCAAAAATTTGCTCGATTAGTATAATTCTTGATATAATATTTGAATTAAAATTTTTGGGAATCTATTATCAATTTTGTGATCATATCTTCTATAATTATAAAAAAGAGTGAATTCTTATATTTATAATTATATAGTGGATTATTATAATTGGGCCAGATCTTATAGTTTTTCTCCTCCTTATATTTTTAATATAAAATATTTTAATATCTTTTACAATTTATATTTATGTCTATTTTCAAATTTTTATAACATTAATATAATAATTTTTTTAGCAAATAACAATTAATATATTTTTCAAGACAAAAAATACACATTTAAACTTGGTCACATCCATTTTTAAATTAGGTGTGTATATATATATATATATATATATATATATATATATATATGACATTATATTTCAACATAAATATCTCTATAAAAAGAAATATTTATACTCTCTCTAATAAGTGAATGGTGCATAGTTCATTTTGATTTAATTGGAAGTTTTGATCATCAATCAAGAAATTTTAAATTTAAATTATATATATATAATGTGGGTATGAATTTATTTTAATTAATTTAAATATTAAAAAAAAAGAAATGACTTTCTTATTAATTTTACTGATCTATTTAAGGATGTGGTTCACATTCTTGTTTATCATCTTTTTACTTTTATTTTATTTTGAAATTTAGTACTCATGCACTAATATCTAAAAAGGTCTTAGCTGTGCTTTCGCAGATGGGAATGGACCAGATGACGATGTCTTTGTCCAAATTCGTCCCAATGCTGGATTCTTTTCCGGTTGAAGATTTTTAATATGGCGACCAGCATTAATTGCTTAAAGTTTATGCACCAATGGTGATGGCAAGAAAAAAAAGGAGAGATTATTCCGGGTGGAGAACGGACACAGAGAATATTTGATTTTGTCTCTGTAAACAGTAAAAGCGTTGCGTTTTTACTATTTACAGAGACAAAAAAAGACGGTTCTCAGTGTCTGATCTCCACACGTAATAATCTCTTCAAAGAGAGAGTATTGCTGGTTCACTTTGCAACTGCTGGAGAACACATAGTTTATCTAGATTTATTGGTTTAGAATTTTGACTACCAATTAAAAATTTTTGAATTCAATGTTTATGTATATAAGTTTGTAGAACATGCATCGATCCCTTTAGGTTCGAATTTGATATTGATTATTAATCAAGTTATTAAAATAGTAGGAAAATAAAAAAGAAAATGATAAGAGAGAGAGTAAAGATTATATATGAACAGTTCTCAGCTGCTTAGGATGTATGGTATGTAACCAGCCAACTACATTATTCACTGTTGTTTTTTGTTCTTGATCATTAGCTATAGCCTAAAGACTTTGCAGTTACTGGCAATAGGCCAAACTTTTTACAAGCTCAGGATATGGAAGGCCAGAAATGCTGAAGCTAGCTTAAAATTTAGGCTTCATTTGGGACAATTTTTGTACTGTTTTATAAAATAAATTTTGTGTCTGACTTTTCAGATTTTTTTTGTCGACTATCGTTTGATCTCCTAAAGACTGATTTTTTACGCTTGTAAGCCATTGAGTTAGTATATCATCTTGCTAGTCGATGTTTAATTGGTCTCAAGTTGATCAAGTTCAATTTTTAACTTCCTTACCTACTGTTATTTGACGCCTATCAACAATCGAATCAAATGTTCATATTGTTAGTCATTCGATCTTTCCGCTCATTAGGAGAATGTTCGAGTAAAAAAGCTAACCATCACTTGATTGCTAATGTTTCCCATCGACCTTCGCTTGATGTTTACTGACAAACAATGTTCGTTAGTTACTTGTCTTTGACGCACATTTTCTGGTCTCTTGGTCTCTCCTCTTATCTAGAATATGATCTAGTCAACCAGCTGTCACGGTTATCATTATTTGATGTACTATCAATCATCATGCAATATCTATCAATGACTAATGTTTATTATAAGCTGATGCAAATTCGTAGATTTGAGCTCGAGCTCAAAGTCAATTCATTAGTCTAACACAAGTTCAAGTTAGAAATCTCTCTCTCTCTCTCTCTCTCTCTCTCTCTCTCTCTCTCTCTCTCTCTCTCTCTCTCGGACAATGATATTTATAAATTTTTTGTTTAAAGAATTTTGATGATGAAGACCTTAAAATTTATTACAACTTTTCATATTTAAATTGATCTACTTTTAAGGACATAATTCTACCGAATGTTATAACTTATTTTTGGACGATGAATTTAAAATAATATCTATATTGATACATTTAAATAAATATTTCTAATCTCGTGTTTATTATATCGCACAAATTTGCTAAAATTTAAATTAAAAATATAAAATAAATAATAAATTTACTCCTATCTTTTAAAAATATATGCGATTAATAATCATATTATTTAAAAAAATATGACTATGCATATTCTAGTGATTTATTTATTTTGAAAATGAGTTATATATTAATTAGTTGATTTAATTCCCCCATAAAATCCTGCGCAGGAAATTACTTGAAGGACTGTTCACGAGAGCTACCCCGCTCACATTTATCAGTTCACCAGATTCGTCCGCTTCTCTACATTATTGCGCAAGAACGTTGCTTGATGCACGGGCGGTACGTTATAACCATGCATTGCGATCCAAACCGGCCCCGCTAGGTGTAAACGAGCGGAGTCAAGTTAATTTCTTGTTTAATCCAGTCAAATATATTTAATTTATATTGAGCTCCAGCTCGATCTTTGCTCGGTTGAAAAATATGAAGCTCGAGTTCAATAAAAAAGCTTATGTTGACTCATTTTGGAGCTGGACTAATATCAATACATAAGGGTTAATTTAGGGGTGTAAGTGAGCCGAGCCAGCTTGAGCTCAACTCATTTGTTGGCTTATGAGCCAAATTTATCGAGCTCACGAGTCGAGTTCGAGCTTACAATCGAGCTCTTATATTATACGAGTTCGAGCATAGCCAAACTCGACTCGCGAGCTCATTGAACCAACTCTATTAAGCGGACCGGGACCGAGCGGGAAGACTGAAGAGGGTAGAAGTCTGTCTTGTGTAGCATGCGCTCGACGGGATGGAGGCGGACCTCGGGACCGAGCAGCGTGGGTGCGGATCGAGGCCTCAGACCTTGTGCGTTCAACAGGACGGAGGTGGACCGAGGTGATATGCGTGAGCTCGAAATGAGCGGACTGTGGGCCTCGGACCAAGGCGGCGTGTGTGAGCTAACCTTGTGCCGCATGCACTCGACGAGACGAAGCGGGAATTTGAAACTCAGAGCGAGAAAATCTGACGAGTCAAGCTTGAGCCGCTCGACGAGCCGACCTGCACTGTGACGAGTCGAGCTCGAGCTCGAATTCGAGCCAAAGTTCTAACTGACGAGCCGAGCTCAATAAGGCCACTACTCGACTTGACTCGACTCGACTCGACTCATTTAATACTAATATATCTGACTAAGTTCGAGTTCGTATAGTATATGAGCTTGAATCTAAGGTTTCGTTTGGGACGGTTTTTTTTTTTATCCAAAGCTGTTTTTTAATACAAAAATTTCTTGAATTAAAAATTTTTGTACTAAAAAATCGTTTTAGTAAGCAGTAAGAAAGCTGTCTCAAACGAAGCCTAAACTTGAACTCGAACTCGTGACTTAAAAAGCTCGATTCGTGAGCTCGTTAGAGATTCGAGTTCGAGTTGACTCGCAAGCCGGCGTGGCTCACTTACAACCCTAGGCTTCTGAATCACTCAACAAAATTCCCATAAAAAATGAGAAAAAAGGTTGGGGTAAAGAAAAATCATATTTAAATCCAAATCATATTAAATTTGTTTGATAATTTAATAAAAATATTCACCAAATATATATATGACATTCTGCTTCTCCTCTTTATAACCCCCAAACCTTCTCATCACTACACTCACTTCACACCACCGAACCAACAATTAAAATTAAAATAAAATAAAATAAAACAATTATTCAAACAAAAGCCATGTTTCCCCTACCCCTTCTCCTCCTCCTCCTCCTCCTCCCCTCCCCCTCCTCCGCCGCCGACTTCTGCGTCGCCGACTACTCCGGCCCCACCTCCCCCTTAGGCTTCTCCTGCAAGAAGGAATCCGCCGTCACCGCCTCCGAATTCGTCTTCTCAGGCCTTGGCACCGCTGGCAACACCAATAACATCATAAAAGCCGCCGTCACTCCCGCCTTCGCTGCTCAATTCGCCGGAGTCAACGGCCTCGGAATCTCCGCCGCCCGCCTCGACCTCGCCCCTGGCGGCGTCGTCCCCCTCCACACTCACCCTGCCGCCTCCGAGCTCCTTGTCGTCACCCAAGGAATCATCTCCGCAGGCTTCATCTCCTCCGCCAATACTCCGTATACCGCCACTCTCAGAAAGGGCGACGCCATGGTTTTTCCTCAGGGCCTCCTCCATTACCAGGTTTTTTTCTTCCTTAATATATTTTGTGTTTAAACTAATAAAATTTTAATATAATTTACATCATGATGATTAGAAATTATGCAAAATTACTGAACTGCTGAATTTTTTTTTTAATTATGACTAAAAATTAAGCTTTCATCACATATTTCTTCAAATTATGATTAAAATAATATTTTTAATCAATCTTTTTTACAATGAGACTTTTTGAAAAATAGGACTAACAATAATTATTATCAAATTATAACCAATAAATGAGCAAAAATTATTGTTAATAATAAATAATTTTAGTCACATCATCAATTATCTACATTTTATATAAAAAAATATTGTAGTGTCTGATTCTGCAATTATAATTAATTATTTAAGTTGCTTAAATTGTAAATATTTTTTATAAAACTCAGATGTCCATGAAAATTTAATTAAGATTAATTTCTATCAAATTTATATGAATCATTTTTTATGGAAAATTTTTTGAAATGCAAGAATGTAAAATAATTTAATAAATGAGCTATTAAATCAAAAATAAAACTTAAATAGCAAAAATTTTAAATATTAACCAAGAATGTAATTTAAAATTTGAATCAATATTCAATTTTTTTTTTTCACTAATATACCCAAATTTCTTCTAAAATCTCATGCAAAATGCTGTAATTAAGATTTTGCTTGAAACAGTTTTTTTATTATTTTTTAAAGTAATTTTTTAATTACAAAAATTTTAGTTCAAAAATTTCTATTAAAAAAAAAGCTTTACCAAACAAACCCTAAATGAATATAAATTAATCTTCAAAAAATGAGGTGAATATTTTGTCTCCACTCAGGTGAACGCCGGCGGGATAACGGCCGTCGCCATTGTGAGCTTTAGCTCGCCCAGCCCGGGGTTGCAGATAACGGACTTCGCGCTGTTTGCTAACAACATTTCGACGCCCTTAATACAGAAGGTTACCTTCCTCGATGCTGAGCAGATTCTGAAGCTGAAGAAGGTGCTTGGTGGAAGCGGGTGAGTGCTGCAATTTTCGAAAAATTAGGGGGCTATGTGATGTTATTTTCGGGATTTTCATTTGTGGTAGAAGCGCTTTTAATTGGTGGCTTGGTGTTGTGCTGTCAGGTTGGTCGTTAATTAGTGTTGTTTTTGTGGGTGTGATTTCTTCACTGTGTTGTCTAATTAGGAAAATTGGAAATAATTAGCTATTTTCTTTCATGTGGACAATTTCTAAATTGCTTTTTAGCCTATTTATTGATGCAATGATTATTGTTTACTTCAAATGACAGGATTTTTTTTATTAAAATTTAATTATGATAAATTTTAAATATTTTAAAGGGGGATTTACATACATACTGCTTTATACAATACTATTTATATATCTAACACCCAAAATTTTAATATTTCTTGATTACTATCTAAAGATAATTTTAATATCAAATATGTCATTTATATATTTCATTTCTACTACTGATATTATCATATAAACTTTAATATTTCATTTCTTCCACCCATATATGATCTATGGGTGATAGGCATGAAATATTAAAATTTTAGGTGTTAGATATGTAAATAGTATGATATAAAGTGGTATGTATGTAAATCCTCCTATTTTAAATTTATTTTGAAATGAATATTTAATATTATAATTGATTAATTATTCATTTATTATAATCATCTCAAAATAAATTTAAGATTTTGAAATCATCGTGAAGAAATTTTGATTAGATTTTTATCCTAATTAATGATTCATTTGGGACGGTTATAATTGTTTGTAAAAAAGAAAATTCATATATTTTTCTTGCAAAATCATCAAGAGTGTTATAAATTTTTCATATTAAAAAAAAAATAGAGCAACAGCTTTCATAAAAACATCATATTCTTGCATATTTTATAATGAAAAATTATTTCTCTTCGCATAAATTTTTGAAAAATAATAAAAATAGCATAGCCTTATAGAAATATGATAATGATAGCGATATAAATGAATCTTAAATTCTAATTAGTCTTTATATACACCAATATGTATTTTATTTATGTATTTATTACTGTATAAAATATTTATATTATATACTTTGTATACTATGATCCACTGGCAAAAAATAAATAGCTCTACATATATTGTGTACACATAAACATTTCCCCTTGTAAAGTTGTAATAATGAACCATCAATAGAAAAAAGAACTATTCCATTATAGGTCTGATTGAATAACTTGGGTTATAGTGAATTCTTCTTGTCCCTACTTTGAATATCAGTGAAGCTGTTTTCTAGCCATCCTATGTGAGCACAGTTTTCACCATTAACAAACCAAACGGTTTTTGTCGAACGGCGATGGCTAAAGAATGTTAAATGCCACTTTTTTGTAACCATTGGATCGTAGTCAATGAGAGATATTTGAGGTTGAGCGATGTTGGATGACTTGACTAGTTTGTTCTTGTTGTAAGAGAGGATACCAGACGATTGCGAATACTTGTGTAATACATTGAATGTCACTCTTTGGTTTGCATATAAAAACAATCAAAAAGAAACATTGGAGGATGGGTGATGTTAGGTAACTAATTTGCACGCTCTGTTTATAGTAGAAGAATCTAGAAGATCGAGAATGTTTATGTCATCAAACATCACTCTTTATTATGAGTCGAGCGATGATGAATTATGAATGCTGGAGGTTAGGGTTGGAATGACTCTATTGCATGCCTTACATGAGAACAAATCAAACGACGAAGAACAAAGAAGGCTTATGATGGACATTGTTGGCTAGCAAGTGTCAAATATAGCTAATAAATTGGCATCAAGTGAGGGTATGAAAAAAACATTGGTCTATATATGACGCTGGTAGTGTTGATACAAAGCACAGACATTTGTTAATGACTACGACATCTAGCAGTCGTAGCAGTGTAGTTGTCGGCGTTGGTTAAAAGCATACATTTGTTGATGATGATGACGAACATTGATATTGATCGACAAGCATTGATGATGACAATCATAATTTAGTGGTATCTCAATATATTAATAAAGTTATAATTTAGTGGAATTTGACTTGTTAGATTCACTCAATCAATGTGCTTATTTTGATTATATGCATATAAAATTCGAAGAATATTTGACCCCCTAAAATGACCTCAAGAAGTTTCCAATAATAACTTCCAAAAAATTTATCAACTAAGCAGTATATATATATATATAAATAAACAAGTTGAAGAATCTCTCGACTTTCTTAAGAATAGAAATCTTACCATAAAAGGGCACAAGCCCACTTGCAATTTGCAAGAGCAAAACTGCCAAATAAAAACCATAATAATCTACACATTCTTTGATGTTTTGCTTCACAACGAAGAGGAGGAAGCTCGAGTTATCTACACTTAGAAAAACAAAATCATCAATGCCTGCAAAACGCAAGAAATTAACCTCACTAACAGCGCTGGCTCTGTAAAGAATCAATACTGCATTTTCTTGGCCTTCTGTTACTCCGTCAAAGAGATTATAACTGCTTCCAGTGCGCCATCTCATCACCAGTTACCATTTTTAGTTTCAATATTGCAAAGGCTCCCTGATTTCTTCTATCTGTGCGTTGTATAACTTGTAATAAATAACTTGGTTTCAACTCCTGTGATGATCGCCTATCTTTTCAAATATACTGTGTGTGCTGTATTTCCAACTACGAATGGTAATAATGTAAGAACCAGTGGCTCTTCTATTTTATCCGTGGCTTTCGACAAATACATCCTGGAAATGGATTTGCATAAAAAGATTCTTCAAGCTTGGGAAATTCACCAGATTCTCTGTAATATGGAGCACCAATTCGTTCTCTGTGTAGTTTCTTCACTTTTGATTTGAATTGCTTCAATGAGATCTTCCCTTGGTCAAAATCATCAACCAGTTTCACAAAATTTAACCTGCAGGTAAAAATAAATCATCAGCATAAATGATGGTGAACTATGAGAATCATGCAAACTCAGTTCTGCTTATAGGCTCCAAGAATGAAAAGGTTTTTCAAGTAAAAGAATTGAGAGCAAAGAAAGCATGGACAAGATTCCATGGCAACATTTCAGCATGTTACTACCCAATATGCTTCTATCATAAGGATTGATAAACTCTCTCACACAATTCAAGAAGTATATACAAATTGTTAAAGTTGCTCTCAATTAGCAAAAGCAAAAGAAAATTTCTCAAAGTTTACAATTCAGATAAATAACAAATGTTGACATGTTTGTAGTTTTTACGGTTAACTAGACAGAGAAAATTGAATGCAGGATGTATAAAAAGCACAATTAGCCATATTGTCAGATAATGCATGGGTAGAAGTAACGTTATGCTCCGCAATAGGAAGTCAAAAAAGCGGAATATACAGTAGAATAGTTAATTAAAGCGTACAATTTTTTTTTTCAAGAAGGTTTCCGTTCAACCTCCACTTATCAAATTCTTTTTAATTGGTTGCTACATTTTTTTAAAAAAAATTAAACAGAAGTGTGTGGGCTCCGAAAATTCCACAATGCGCCCCGGCCTCTCCACGCCAGTTTCTTTTCTTGTTTGTTTATATGACGACGGAGAGTTTTAACAACTTTAGGTTCCGGGTGAATTTTCAGAAGGCAAATTAGGTTTTAGATAAGACACTACCCAGAGATTTCACCCTCATTTTGTGAGAACTTTTTGATCTAAGTTCTAGTTTCCTATAGGCGCAAGCCCCTATAGTTAATTACCCCTCCTGATAACAAGAGAGAACTTTCGATTAAGGCTAGTTGTTAAATAGATCACATAGGTTATAATCCAGTGTATAATAGCAACAGTTTTAGGGTTTGAATTTGATTCTATGATTTAGAATTTATCACCATGAACTTAAAACTAGTGGTGGGGGGAATGAAGATGAGCCCAATCAAGATACCATGGTTCCGTCGTCCCGGGCTATCATGATCCCTGGTCTACTTAGCCAAAAGACGTAGTCAACCCAACCTGATAGAAGATACCTTATCGGCAGCCATGGGTTGTTTCGTCCAAGAATACCTTATAGACCTGGGTTGGTGTTTGTCTAAGGGGATATATCTAAATCCACCTTAGCTGACAGAGATATTTATGCCTATCGAATATACCCTATAATTTATTACTCATGGGTTTGAAGCCGTTAGGGAACATACGGGCTTTGGTCGTGATCGTAATATAATTGTGCCATTTTGTAGCGAAACCACCCGATCAGAGGGCGCGTGCACATCCCTGCTGGCAAGAGACTATTTGAGGATGAACCTTAGTGATACACCCGACATAACATTCGCTCTTGGTGAGCTAAGGTTAATTTCAAATTTATCACCCCCGACAAACGGTCGCGAGAGGTGGATGAGTTTTAGTTTTAAGTTTTTAGTTGATAGATTTTATTTTTAATAACTCTTTCTTTTATTGGCTTTGAGATTTGACCCCTCCGGTTGAGATTCTTTGTCAACACGGCCATCATCAGGGTGACATTGAAAATCACTTATATTTTCGTAGAAATTTGGAAGGCACTTTATGATTCAAGTCAGATCGACTCCAGTCCTTTCAAGGAGGAGGATGAAACTTGAATATTTGACCCGCGCAGCATTCTCGGACTGTTGGTTTTGGGACTCAGACACATGCGGGTTGTATTTAATTTGCAAATAAACTATTATATTAGTAAGCATTTGACCCAGCGCAACATTCTCGAACATTTGTGTTTGCAACTTTAACACGTTGACCGGAGCACATGCAGGGTATTATCATCATTTGAATATGTACAATGCTTCATTTAGGAACTTGTAGACGCCTTTTATCTGCTAATATGAGTATTGCAGATCCGGTGGCGTTAAAATAAATTAGATTTCGATTGTAACACATAGAAGATATCCCTTTGTCGTTATTATCCCACTCAACATAGCTTGTAAGGAATGCTTGTTCAATAGGCACTAGGAAATCATATTCTTACTTATGAGTGAGTCACATCATTTGCTATGAATTATTAGTGCTACCTACAATCTAGGGTGGTGAAAATCAAGCTGGAGCTTCCTTGATTCATGTATAGTTGTGGAGTTACTTAAATACTTTTCGTAAATCCATAAAATATTTGTACTATTTGGTTTATGTTTATGTAATATCTCCCTTTAATTGTAAGACCTTCCAATCATCATCTATACAAACTTCTTCATCAAGGGCTTCATTGACATTACTACCATCATCAACAATTACGTGCCAATGAAGCATGATCTTCATGATATGCTATACAAGTGGCATGAAAAGTTGCATTAACTTGTCAATTGAAGAAACTTGAAAGATTGTGCTTTCAGGAAAAGAAAATTTCCATATGCCAAAATCACAAAGTCAGTTGTGACCAATTATTAGAGAATTTTAGTTTGGTATTCTTTTCAATTATAATATCATAGGTATGTGATCAAAGATTGGCAGCTTGGGCTCTAAATTTCCATTATTTTATTTTATTTTATTTTATTTGCTCTCCAATGACCATGGTAATCATATAATACAATTAGCTCATCCCAACAAGTCAATCCACATTAATGGTTGGAAGTGGAAGATTAAATTCATCAATGCTGTAGTCATTTTAAAAATTAAATCCACCAATACGATAGTCATTTTAAATTAAGTGATTTCAATCCCAACCATCCAAAATAGAATTTAGAATTTTGAGTATGATTCAAGTGTGATCCCCATTTTTATTATTTTTGCTTAGAAGGATAGATTTTTTTATTATGTGAGAGTCATTTGTTAGTTTCAATTTCGGCAGCCTCCCGGCATCCCCTCCTCGCGAAGGAAGGTAGGGGAGGGCATTTGCCCTTTTGGCTCGACTCGACCGGATCAAATCAACGTCGAGGAGTTTGGGAGAGCGAATCGATCTCATTAATAGTCTTCAACGATCATTGTTGAGCACGTGACTTAATTTAATTTTTAAAGATATTTTATTCCCTTTGAAAATTTGATAGCCTTCCGGCGACCCCTCCCCTCGCGGGGAGGTTAGGGAGGGCACTTGCCATTTTGGCTCGACTTGGCCAGATCAAATCAAGGGCGAGGAGATTGGGAGAGCGAATCGATCCCATTAGTGTATTCAATCCACTCGATCGGATCGGATTGACGACCGAGGGCGTCGATGGACCGTATCAACCCCGGGATTTCCTTCAAAAACTTCAATTTATTGCAATCTCTGTTTATTTTTAAATTTAATTTAATTTAAAAAATAATTTTTATTCCCCTCAAAAATCTGACAGCCTTCCGACTTGGAGAGGGCACTTGCCCCTTAGATCTACTCAGCCAGATCAGATCAGATCGACGGCCAAGGGCTTCGGGGGACCGAATCAACCCTAAGACTTTCTTCAAATTTCTCCTGCCTTGGTACCTGTTTGAAAATCTCTCTCTCTCTCTCTCTCTCTCTCTCTCTCTCTCTCTCTCTCTCTCTAGATTGCATATATATATATACATTACTATTATATATAATTATATATTATATTATAATTATTATAAGATATATAAGAGAATAGAGAGAGGGAGAGAAGCCCGATCGGGCATGGATCGGAGGGTCAGTCATGCATGGGAGCAGGGCCCAGGGTCGGCGAATGCACGGCAACGGGAGGTTGGAGTTGGTTGGCGGGGTCGTCCAGGTCTAGAGCACGGCGGCGGGTCAGGCTGGGGAGGAAGTCGGAGGCAGCGTAGGCAATCGGTGCGGCTACGGCACAGCGGGTTTAGCCGTTGGAGTAGATGGAGGCTGGCGACTGGTCAAACTGGAGTGGAGACAGAAAGCCGGCGAGGTCGGGTAGGCTTTGGGCTCGGAGACAGAATGGCAAGCTCGGGCGTCGGATGGTGCAATTGGTGCAACCGGAATATGCAGGGGATCAAAGCAATAGAAGGATGTCAAAACCCGAGAGAAAGCAGGTGTGTAGCCTCTAATTTTTGCTTGCAACCGAGCGAGATGGGAGAAAAAGAGAGATTTTTTTTTTTGTTCCTTCCTTCTTCTCTTTTGGTTCTGAGCGTGTGAACGTGCGAATGGGGAGGGTTTTCGATTTTGAGATATGCCAGCGGGAGTTGTGTCGTGGGGTGAACGTGGGATCATGCGATTGAGTCGTAGTTGAGCCTAGCCGATGGTTAGGTCGTGGGTCTCTGACAGTTAGAGGTCAACAAAGTGTTGCAGAAATTTGCATGACCAAGGCAACCAAATTTCAGAAGTATTGGATGAGTATGGTATATATTAGCTTTTCCATTGAAACATTCCAGGTAACACATGGATTCATTATCATAACATTAGAAGCTCTACTGATTGAGAGGTACCTCCGTATTACTTAAAATTGCTAAACAAGGACTAGTAAAAGAAAGTCAACAGAAAGTCGTATGTGGCATTTTTCAGATAAGTTAGTTATTAGTGGTTAATACAAGGACTCAGCACTTTTCCAATAGAATATTAACTGTACAAGTATTCCAAGGCTACTTAGACCTCTGAAATGTCAAAATTTCTATTAATTGGGTCTCATTTGAAAGATTTTCCAAAAGTTCAGCATTGGAAGCAAAAGAAGCATATAACTAGTTAGTTTCCAATGGCCGCAGCATATCGGATGCATAACGCACACAAAGTTGGGGGGACATACCTATCCGGATTGATTGTCTTTTTGAAGTTCTCAAAGCGTCTATGCCCTTGAACAGCCTTTGCCATATTTCCATCATAAGTGTAAATAAAGACATCACTCTGGAGAGCAACAACATAATCCAAACCAGCAAGCATGTTCTGATGATTTATGAAAGGCCTAAGCTCCTCTTCTGTAGAAAGGGTTGAATGGGAGTAGATGTTTGGGAAATCATCAGTCAGATACTTCATACTATAATTTCCAAAAGCTTCACCAGCCACCAGGTATATGTGCGTGCTAGATGGAAATCCCAATCCTTTGAGAAGAAGAGAAGTTTCCCTGGGAGTTAAAGGGCAACCTCCCTGTTTTCGTCTCTCCAAACCATCAATTTCCTTCTCCTTCCAATGGCTAACCTCATAGCGCATGTCAAGGAGTTCCTCCTCTTCCCTGGATGTCAAATTATGGCTACAACCTGTAAAAGCCAGCATGTCCTTTTCATATCTGCAAAAGAAGAAGAAAAATGCATCCCAAATTTTTTAAACAAAGGAGAAAGAATAACAAAGGTAGAGAAAATGTACAGTAGACAGCAAAATAGTTTGAAGCAGGGTATAACCTCAGCAGAACACACTGAAGATCATGGGATAATCAAGTGAGGCTATGAGGGAATATATACGGTTACTTCTCACAGCAGTTGGAATCCGAAATAAATGAGGAAGATAAAACGTACAGATTTCTTAATTCTCAATAACATTTAGAGTTTAAAAACCCTACAAAAAGCTAATTTCTCTACGTTGAATGTTAACAAAAGCAAGGATATCCCTAAATTGCACATAGAATAAAAAATAATGCAAACATAAAAATAGAAATATCATTAGAAAAAAAATTATAAATGAATTTTCGCAAAATATTCACTTACAAAAGGAATTACTAAAAAACTGAAATCATATGCCCAAATCAGATTACCTTAGATGAAGGGCGACATATGGATGTCCATGTAACCTTATTCTTGAAACAAGGGTTGCACCATGTTCCTCAATTGGAGCAGAATATTTCAGAGCTCTGTAATTTGCTCGACATCTCAATTTCTGAATAAAGGCCGGAAGCCCGTTATTTGCAAGCCGGGAGTCTGTGTGAGTTAAATACATAACTTTGTATTTTTTCAGTAGAGGGAGGACCTCTTCTTTGTAATATTTGACCTGTATTAAAGACGTTAAATTATCAATATTATGATGAAAATAGGAAAATACGGAGTAGATTGCACTTCTGTCTTTGACTTTAACCTTAGACCAAGATATAGGAGTTTTGTTAAAAGGTTCAGTATCTGCAAAGGAAGCTGGCAATGCTTCAACTATATGAACATCATCCTTCAAGATCTTGATAAAATGTTTCCAATCAAAGAGATCCTTAAAGTTACTGAGAATATAAACTAAAATGCCTCTGTTATTCTGCATAAGAAATCAAAAGTACTAATCTGAGATGGTAAAATAAATGAGGGAAAGTGGGATCGAACCTATCATCTGCCCAAAAGGATGAATGGTCAAGTGAAGGGAGCACAAGCGTTGCTTTCATAATCTTAACAATGGCGACCATATCACAGATCTGCATTCTAGAAACAAGACAAATGATGGTATTGTATAAAGATATTTCAGAAGCAGCCAAATTGAATCAATAAAAAACATTCAGACCCCAAATCTCATCTGATTCAATCCTCCATTCGCATTAACTAGAATATATCCATTTGTCTTAGCATCAACATCTGCAAAACCGGGAAAAGAAATCCCTGGAATTTTGGAATTAAAATTATTTTACAACAGCATTGAACACGAACAAAAAAACCTATAAGACCTCATCAGATAAACATGTAAAAGGTCAGAAACCAGGGTAGATCAAATTACTCTTATAGTTTGCTGGTTCAATGCACTGTGTGAAATTCTCGCTGTTCGGCTTAGCCCATATTTCAGCGTGCTGCTATTGGAGAAGCTGTTAGTAAACAGATGCAAAGCTTAAGTTTATGCTGATATGAATGACTAGTAAAAGCATAAAACGACTTGCCTTAAGTAATTTTTCATGAACTCCATCTATACCTGATGATAACGTCATCAGATATCTATCATTATCACTTCCTCCTTTCAAACCAGGATTATTTGATAGCCCTGCTTTCCGACTGGTGTATTCAGCAGACAATCTCTAATAAATGAAAGCACAAAATTAAAAAGACGGATCTATTTGAGTAACACTATGTCTGAATCTAAGTATCTGCAATTGCAAGCCAGTCTTTACTTTAGAACACCCACCAATAGTAGGATGAGCTTTCGGTTCAAAGTAGAACCACAAGGATAATATGAAATCTCTGATCAATTAAATCAGGAATATATAACAGAAGAACAATAGTACTTAGTAGCTGGCATCCCCAAAAGTTTCAAATACCACAATGCCCCCAAGATTCTAATGTGATCCCAACTTGAATGCCAATCAGCATATAATCCCAAATGAGGGGCAAGCCTTTACCCACAAGGGGCAATCCCTAGCCAAATTAGCTTGGTGGAAAAAACAATGAGCTCGAAACAATGAGGTAGATGTAACTGAAAATATTACAAAGAGAAGTTAAAGAAAAAAACATTGACACCTGGCAAAAAGATGTTATAACCCAACGCACAAAGCTTCAAGGCAGTCTCAAAGTAATTTGGATCATCAGTCACACAGAGCAATCCTAATCTAAATGGCAGACATAAAGATGCATAATCAATCAACCATCACAAAACCCTAGCAATAATTTATAGAAAGATAAGCTTAGAAAACATTGGCTAAAAATTGTTGACTGTGATAATTGTTCCGGGTTGACCCGACCAAGCACAATAGCAATGACATGCAAAAGACATGATGTCGCACAAATATTGTCTGAAACTCATCAACCAAAAGATGAAATCACCTAAATGGTGTCCGTTCGCAAACAAATTGTGCCGGCACATTTGGGACAACAAAAATAGCTATGATCGACACCCTTGTTTCCCAAGATGTTCGCACAACGAAAATAAAAAATTTTGTGCACGTGCGAAATGACGACGCAAGTTAAATGTACGCAAGCGACGAGAATATGAAAATAATAATAATAAATAAATCAATGCAAATTTTATAATAATAATAATTATTATAATTAAAAAGTATTATTTAAATTAAAAAGTTAAATCACATTTCTTCACCATTCTCTTCCATATCCTGCCGCACGAACTCTCCATGCCACTCGTACCCATCACGCGCATGTTGCCTCTCTCCCCCATCAATCGACCCCCCCCCCCCCCCCCCCCCCCCCCAAAATCATTTGAATTCATTCTCTGAGCCCTATTTCTCTTAATCTCCCTCAATTCGACCCTCCCACACTGTAGCTCCCTCTCAACATCCCAACAGCACCCTCCAGGCCACGCAACCCCCAATCAGCCAACCTTCTCATTGTATCAACTAAACCCCACACATTCTCGACCCAGCCGCCACACCACTGTCATTGGCTGCTGACGTATTGTCCCTGTGATTGTCATCCCTACCTGTTCGAACAACTACCATAGTCATCTTTCTCACTTCTCTCCCTTTTTTCTCTCTACCATTTCTCACTCTCTCTCTCTCTTTCCTCTCAATCTCTTTCAACTCCTCTCTCTAACTCTCCCTCTCTTTCACTCACACTCTCTCTTTATCTCTCTTTCTCTCTCGATCACTCTCACCATCTCTAACTCTCTCCCTTTGCCTTTCTCTCTCTACCCCCCCTCTCTTCCCTTTCTCTCACTAGAAAGAGAGAGAAATAAAAAAAACTTAAAATTTGCGCATATATATATATATATATATATATATATATACAGCGACACGTTCGGCGCAATGAGCGAAACCTATGCACACTTTTTTTTTAATACGACAAGGAACTCATAGGCAATGTTCATGACATAACGAGTGAGCCCTGTGAGTGTTTTCTCAGCACGTCGGTGAAATTTAAGTATCTAAGCGCATCTTTCTTGATGCAACAGGAAGCATTACGAGTTCAAGCAGGTACATGAATACCCATGTACATCTTTTTTGGCATGGTGGGATAGAAAAACCCCAGTTGTGACACCAATCATGCATGTCTTTCTTAGCATGATGACAAGGCCTAACGCTCCTGATGCTACACCCTATACGAGGAAGACACTGAGACGTTGCCAAAATTTACATTAGTTGGGGACCCGATCAAGATAAAATAAAAAAGAATTTTTGAACAACAACAACAATAACAACATCAAGCCTTTGTCCCACTACGTGGGGTCAGCAACATGAATCCTTTTTCTCCATTGTGTCCGGTTCAAAGTCAAATTCTCGTTTAAATCTAATAAAGAAAGATCATTTCTAATATTTTCTAACCAAGTCTTTTTAGGTCTACCTCTACCTTTCTTAACATAAGTCAAATCTAATACCTCTACTTTCCTAACCGGGTCATCGGAAGGCCGCCGTTTTGTGTGACCAAACCATCTAAGGCGACTCTCTCTAATCTTATCCTCCACTGGAGCTACTCCAACCTTTTCACGTATATGCTCATTTTGTATCCTGTCTCTAAGGGTAAAGCCACTCATCCACTTGAGCATCCTCATCTCCGCAAGATAAATTCAAAATTAAAATGCGTCTGAGGTAAATTTAAAATTTCAAAAATAATAAAATGAAAATAAATTTGCAAAAGTGAGAATAAAATTAAATTTATAGGAGACTTGTAATGAAATTGAAAAGCTCGCTTGTAAGCACTAAAGTTTCTCAAAATCAATTTGGCTTCATGCCGAGTAGGTATACTATGGAAGCTATATATTTATTGAGAGGTTTGATGGAGAAGTATAGAGAGAATAAGGAGGATCTGCATATGATATTTATTGATTTAGAGAAAGCTTATGATAAAGTTCCAAGAGAAGTGTTATGGAGAGTTCTAGAAAAGAAATGAGTTAATAATACTTATACTCAACTCATTAAGTTTATGTATGCAGGAGTTGTTACTTGTGTTCAAACACAAGGTGGTTTGACCAAGTATTTTCCTATTTCAGTTGAATTACATCAAGGATCAACTTTAAGCTTATATCTTTTTGCTTTAGTCATGGATGTTCTTACTAGACACTTGCAAGAGGATGTACCCTAATGTATGCTTTTTACTAATGATATTCTTCTTGTTGATAAGACAAGAGAGGGAGTTGAAGGTGAACTTGAATTATGGAGGTCAATCTTAGAGTCTAAAGGTTTTCATTTGAGTAGGTCTAAAATCAAATACATGGACTATAATTTTAGTAGTAATAGATCTAGTGAGGGGATTGCGACTTTTGGAGATCAAGTCATTAATAAGAATACATGTTTTAGATATCTCAGATCTATTATCCAAAGTGACGGTGAAATAGATCGGAGATATTATTAGTAGAATTCAAGTTGGATGATTGAAGTGAAGGAATGCATTGGGCCTGTTGTGTGATAGAAAAGTAACCCTCAAACTTAAGGGAAAATTCTATAAGATGGTGGTGAGACTAGCAATGTTTTATGGCGTAGAATGTTAGCTATTAAAAGAGAAGCATAAAATTAAGTTAAGTGTTGTAGAGATGAGGATGCTCAGGTGGATGAATGGCTTTACTCTTAGAGACAGAATGCAAAAGAAGCATATACGTGAAAAGGTTGGAGCAGCTCCAATGACAGATAAGATTAGAGAGTGTCGCCTTAGATGATTTGGCCATAGAAAACATCGGCCTTCTGATGACCCAGTTAGGAGAGTAGATGTATTAGATTTGGCCTATGTTAAGAAAAGTAGAGGGAGACCTAAAAAGACTTGGTTAGAAAATATTAGAAATGACCTGTTTTGTTAGATTTAAATGAGAATTTAACTCTTAACATGACACGGTTGAGAAAAATGATTCATGTAGTCCAACCCCACGTAGTGGGATAAAGGCTTGATGTTGTTGTAAGCATGTAACCTCCTACTGATACTAAAAACACTTGGAACCCTTAGGGACCGACTCGGTGAATTGAACTTGGAATGAAAATGAATCCAAGTGAGCTCCTATTTATAGATGGAAGAATGATTCCCCATAGGGCCCGCCTTAGCTAAAATCCAGTAATATAAAGACAACAAAAGGACAGTGAAAAAATAGGCAAAAGAGAATTCATTGTGGAACTTGTGATAAGATTTCAATTCATTTTCTACGCCATCTAATTGGCAAGACATATATGCAAGCAAATATATATATATATATATATATATATATATATATATATATATATATATATATATATGTGTGTGTGTGTGCGCGCGCGCGCGCGCGCGCAAGCAAATAAAAAGTGGAGGGTGCTCTTTTAAAATTTCAAAATAAAATAATGTGCACATTTTAATGATAATACTCACAACCAAATCTACAAAATATGCACAAGTAGATAGAATGCGAGCAACCATCAAACTCTTTGTGCCACACATTACATGATTTGGTGTTTACAATTTGATGATTTACCTCAACACAAAAATGTCTTAACTAAAGTAAAGAAGATAAGTAAATTCACCTACAATCATTCATGGGTTTTAGCTTTGATGAAAAAGTTTTCTTAAAAAGAACTCCTACGCCTTGCCATAGCTAGATTTGTTATAACCTATTTGACTCAATAAGAATGCTAGAAGCTAGGCAACCATTAGAGGCTATACTGACTTCCACACAATGGTTTAACTATGCTTGAGTAAACAAAACTGAGGGAAAAAAAGTTAGGAAGATTATTTTGAATAAAAACAATAAGGCCATTGATTCAAGTTCTAAGGATGTGGATGCAAAGAAAAAGCCAATCATGAGCTTCATTTACAATGCAATAGATGAGGCTAAGGAGTTGATAGCCCATAATTTAGAAGAAGATGAGTCTAGCTATAAGGGGGTCTGAGATATCATTTGAGAAGTGAGAGCTTTAGCTCCATCATCATTTACATGATGGTGGATGTTACCTTAATCTTCAATTCCAATATGTTGAGAACAACTCAACAAATCCTAAGATCACATCAGGATTATAGTATACCATGCATAAGTTGATTGCTAATCAAATTGAGAGGGTGAATACCGATATACAACTTGTACAATTTATGAATAAAGAAGGTTTCTTTGGACTACAGCAAGCCAAAGATATACCAACAAAATATTCACTAGATAATTTTTAATATTTATTGATTAAAATAAGAAAAGACTCTACCACTTTACACTACACTTTTTTTCTTGAATGGTGGATCTAATTTGATAATGGCATTAGAAGCTATAGAAATTTTTTATTGAGATATTGAGACTTACATGTTCATCATTGTGCGAGCGAAATTGAAGTACATATAATCAAGTTTACACAAAAAGTAGAAATCATCTGACTATCTCAAGAATGAGCTCCTTGATGTACATCATGTACAACAAGAGATTGAAGAATGGAAATTTGAAGAACAAAGGGTTTGAACAATGTGTTACGCAGCTGCCGGCCCAGGAGGGGCCGGCTGGACCGGTCCAGCCTGGACCGGTCCAAGTCTATGCCAGGCAGATCCAGAAGGGGGGGCGGACAAGGTGGGCCCCACTTGGGGCTGATTTGCTTATGTGGGAGGGAAAATTTTGAATACTAAGGGCTGTTTAGGTATTTTGTAGTCATCCTTTATTGTTAATTAGGGGAATTAGGAGGGAGAGAGGGTTATCTTGAATTTGAAGGAAATTTTGAGATCTAGGGTTTCTTGCTTGGGCTCTTGGCATTGCCAGAGATTAGGAGAGTTGTTCTTCCTCTCGGATTGAAGAATATTGTATCTTCCTTTTGTTTTATGCTTCTACTAGTGAAATACATGTGTTTGCTTTGAGTTTTCTCCAATTTCCACTGTTTTCCTGCTATAAACAGCAGATTTCTGCTATTTTTCTGCTGAAATCAGCAGTTTTCCTGCTGTTGCCCTCTTCCGAATCGATAGGAATACTTGAGTCCAAGTATTTCCTATCACAATGATGTGGATTCCTTACTTCAGGATGATGCACCATCAGACGATGAATGATTTGCGAATGATGATAACGAAGTCACATTATCTGATTGATAACAAAAAGATATAAATTTTGATTTCTTTGATGGGCACAGAAACATGATAAATATGCTTGTTAGAAATAAAAATAAATGGTATCTATAAAAATTTAGCTATTTGAAGTTATTTTGAACTTTAATTGGTATTCTGAATTCCTTATTGATTATTATTCTTAATTCCTCATTGATTATTACCGATTAGAGAAGAGGAATGATTGACATTGAAGAATACGAGAAAGAACGGGAGAACTTGGATACAACTGAAGATGGGTAGAGGAAAAAGCTATTCATTATGATGATTACTCTAATTAAGACTTACTAAGTGATGAAAGTATGTGAAGTATGCGTGTAAGGGAGCCAAGCCAGGTCAAAGTTAACTCATTAATGAGCTTATGAGTTGAGCTTATCAAGCCACGAGTTTAAGTTTAGGCTTAAATTTGATATCATATATTATAAGAGCTTCAAGTCGAGCTTGGCTCAGCTCGCTTATTGATATGTCAATCTGGCTCGATTAATATCAATTGATACAATGGCATTTATATTAGCATAATTAATTGTTTATAGGCCATATTCAAAATAAGAAATCGAACTCAAAAAATGAATCAAGCTCGAGATTTCTTATCAAGCTCAACCATTCGAGTAGATCTCGAGGTTCATATTTTTCACTCTAGCCTAGTTCGAGTTCAGCAAATGAGTTCGAGCTCGAGTTCGAGCTAAATATAAATTAAACAGCTTGACTCGATTAAGCAATAACTCAACTCGAATCAACCGTTTGCACCCTTATAAGAGAACACTAAGAACTTTCTGTATTCTTAATTGGATGTTAGATAATAGGAGTGGCATAGATAAACTTATTGCACTAAACTTATTTAATATCTTATTTTGATTTGATATCTTATATTATTTTGATTTGATATCTTATATTACTTTAATTTGATATATGTTACTTTGATGTTCGTATTGCACTTCTATTTTGTGCAATTTGTTTAATGATACCTTGTAGCTTACATAATTTGTTACTTGATATATGCACAATTTATTACTTCTTTGTTAGGAGGTCAATATGCTGGCTTTTAATATATTAATAAGATAGCAAGCTAATATATATGTGTGTGTGTATACAGAATGATATCCATGGGTCGAAAGGGCAGTCTACTATGGCGATGGAATCAACCTTGGCGTTAATGTCCAAAAATATTTTGCCCCATGCAACGATCCTTCATTGTAAGGTGATGGAGCTCATCTTTCAGATATTTTATGTGAGATCAGTTTGTGGATTGCAGCCATCTTTTAATTGTCATCCAAGTTTTGTGACGAATCAAGGGTGAGAACATCAAGTAAAAGAGATTGTGCAATAGAGAGCTACAACAAGGTTTTGATCAATAAGCATCAATGTGTTGCAATGATTGTAGGGGGTGGTGATGCCATCGTCATTCATTTATTTATTTATTTTGCGCTTTTGGAGTGAAGGCATCAAATTATCCATCGAAGCCAATGTCCTTGAAAAATTTTTATGATCTATTACCTCAAACTAGGATTATTTCAGTTGAGTTGTAGATTTATGACACTTTCGAAATTGAATATTAGAAATTTTAATTGAAGAGAAATGACGATGTCTCCAAACAGGAGAGGTGCATTACATTATCTATTTGGAGTGTTCATTGTTGAAGATGCTTAGGGATCCATGGAAGAGAGTGTGGGATGCTAATGAGGCTAGGTGGATTGTTAAGAGGGAGCAGTGAGGGTAATTGGAATGCAAAGTGTGAAGTTTAGGAAAGTGAGATAGTGCTGTTGGGCTAGAGGCTCTCATGCTATGATGAAGCACAAATAGAACAGTAAACAGTGAAGAGAAGCAGAGGGAAGAAGACAGTATGCAAAAACTGTATTTCATTCCATTTTACCAATGGATCAAAATAGTGAGTGATTTATAGAGCGAGCCATATGAGTGTTGTTACCTGGAACAGAGCTATTTACATTTGTGTGGCTCAGATTGAGTTGATTGTTGTCATCGAATGAATGAAATAACAGCAGGTGATAGTGGCTGTGTGACCAGGCTCGGGTATGATATTATGATTGCTGCCCATCACACTTAACCATCATCACCATCTTCAAGGTTCCAATGGCCACTTAGCTAGCATCAACCAAAAATTTCAGAACAAAAAACCACTGAATTGCATTCAGTAACCTACCTAAGGCATAGTTCAAATATTAACGCATGCAGCAGAGTTTGGCAGTTCACTTTAGATGTAACAAATTATTTAAGATACTGTGTGAAACTTGTACTTGAAATACAAAACATAATTGAGATGTTTTAGATGTACTAAGAAATGAAACCTAGTATGAACCTATAAATCTTTAGAAAATATAAGAACAATTGAAAAATGCAACAAAAAAAGAGTCCAAGAAGAAACAATAGTAGGTCAAAGGATCCTTAGCCCAATGGTTAGACTAGAAGGTTGTTCTTATAAGATCATAAACTTGAGCCACATGCTAGCAATTTAGCGCTCATCATTCCAAACAAAAAAATAAACAGTAGTATTAGAATAAGACTGCAGAGATTATAAAAATGACATATTTAAGGCCTTTACAGTAATATTTATTCTCCCCCACAGACTACCTGACATACTAATTAAAAAAGCATCTACAAGAGAAAATAGACTATACAGTCTTCTACCTAAAAATTCTAACACATGACGCAAGTGGAAGATCATGGATCCGCAACAAAGTGCAAAGTATCCACAGTATAGCTAACCTAACACTTCAGGAAATATATAATTATTGATAGACCTGCAATAACAACAAGACAAGCGACAACAGCAGCATCTTGAAATCAAATTGGAAACAAACATACTTGGTAGCGCTCAGCTCTCTCGGCCAAGATAGATCCAAGCCAACCACCGGCACAGATTTTCGCCACTCCAAGCCACAAGCAAACGCCGCAGAAAACCAAGAACACGACATTCCCAAGTCGTCTCCTATCCCTGAAAGTTAGCCCGGACACGGGCTTCGCGAACACGCCCTTGCCTAGAAGAGGCGCCGCTAACCTGAACCGGATGTTCTGCCCTTGATGCCACCTATCCGACATCGAATCAAAGGGCGACGAGGGCAAATCTGCCGCATCGCTCATTGGGCTGCCTCCCATGCTATCACAGGACGAGCGGGGTGAGTGGATCTGGAGCTCGACCTCAGAGCTATTTCCGACGCTGCGCTTGAAAGAGTTGGCGCGACGTGTCATGGAGCCAGCATACCTAGGGCTGTGTACGCGCTGGTGGTGCGAGACGCCATCGCCGGAGTTGCCGCCAGCGCCCGCACCTTGGTGGTTGGCATGAAGCTGCTGGAAGCCCATGAGGAAGCGCTTGCGAGATCTATGATTCAGGTATGGTTTTATCGTCTAATGTGGGAAAAATTCTTTCTTTTTGGGAGAAAAGGATTTGACATCGCCATTAACGGAGGATTTTGACGACGGGAAGATTCAAGGAATGTAGGCAGAAATGGCCGGAAAAGCCTGTAATTTCGGAACTGCCATTTAGGGACGATTTTTAGCTGCATAACATTTTAGTCTCGTACTGTGGTAAATCACAGAGGTAATGGTGTTTAGCTAATGGACTAACTCATCAGTAGAAAAAAATTATTAGGAAATTTGATGTTTTATATTTTATCATACTCAAAATTAGCCAAATGTTTTAATTTTTTAAATAAATTTAAACTTTTATTTTGAATCAAAATAGTTTTTAAGGAAATTAAACTTAAAAACTTAAAAGAACTCTTGAGCAAATAGCCCTCTGCTCTTACTATTCCTTTTATAGCCCTTTTTTTCCATCTCCGACGATAATCATTCACGCGTGATCGATCGACAATAACATTTTCGTCTCTTATCTTCAACTAGTTGTTCAAATTTGTTGATGTTATATGTTTAGTTATTTATATTTGACAATTCTTTCACACTATGAACCATAAATCTAGAATAACATTAGACATTGCATACAACTATTATCTACATCAAACATTGATTGATTTTTATTCGAACATTGATCAAATCTTATCTGAATCTTATTCGAATATTGATTAAACATTGTTTAAATTTAATTCAAATAGTGTTCATAGGTTCAAACAAGGTTCAAATAAATTTCAAAGATATAATCGAATAAGATTTGGTCATTGGAGTAAGATTCTAACAATGTTCGAGTAAGATTTGAACAATATTTAAACAAATTGTGAATAACATTTTAGCATTATTCGATATTTGTTCAAACATCATTCAAATATAATTTGAATTGTATTATTTTACCCCCCTTCGTATTTATTTTGAATTGACTTATTTGAGTTGTGATATTATCTATATTGATGCCTGCTCTAATCATAGATATGAAGAGACATTACACTACTCGGATCACATATAGAGCTAAGGTATGAAGAAAAAAACTATTAGGCGGTTCCATTATTTTCAACATTAAAGACAATAACACAACATTTGTTGAATTTTGCAATGATTATTATTTGACAAATGCACTACTAAAGATTAATAGAAAGGTGGGCCTTTTGATAACAAATTTGTCATGCCAAGCAAACCATCTCATTATGTCTTTTCTTTATGAGAATGATTTTAATGATGATGTTTGTAAAGAGCTTGCACATTCACTTCTCTATGCGTAAGTTGTATTAATTTTTAGTGAATACCATCTTTTAAGAAATGTGATTTCAATGTGAATCTAAATTTGGCTTTTTAACAATAATATTTTTTTTGTATCTTCTAGAAGTTACATCTAAGTGTATGTAATTCCTTAATAAAATAAGATTTGCACATGAAACAACCTTTTTGAAATATGATTTGAATTTTTTTCAAACCAATATCAATCTTAGGCTTCGTTTGGTACGGCTTTCTTACTGCTTCTTAAAGCTGTTTTTTAGTATAAAATTTATTTTTTGTACTAAAAAGCCGCTTTAAGAAACAGGAAAAAAGCCGCCCCAAACGAAGCCTTAATGGATTTTAAATAAGTGCTTTTCATTCAAAAGGGCAAGCACTTTAGACCTAAGTAAATTTTCATATATATTTAAGCAAGAAAAGCAAACGACGAGTATATTTGTCTAATTTTGACTTTCTCAAAAATTATATGAGATGCTCTCAGATAATTTTGATAAAGATAAGTTATTAAATCATTAGATTTCTTTTCTAATGGATATTATATATAAAAAAAATTAGTATGTCGCCTTGCCTTGTAATGTAAATTTCTTTGATGAAAGAGAATGATGGCCATTGCGACTCTTAACCCACATAGTGGAATTATTTCAATGTGGTCTGACCAAATGACTTGTCCTTTTTAAAAAATTTTATGTCTTTAATAAATATTTATAAAATACAAACCAATTACTTTTAGTTAATATAATTAAGTATAATATTATATAAAAATTAATTTAATAATTTAATTACTAAAGTTAAGTTACATAAATTTCTAATTATATCAGTAATTAATTATAATATGAAATAAATACTTAGCACATGATTATTAATAACAAAATAAAAAAACATTTTAGACAAGCAATATTAAATAAATTAAATAATGAGAAAATAAAGTCAAATAAATTCTCCAGTAGGCCGTAAGAAAATAATAAAAAAAAATCATGTGATGACAAAAGCTTAGGCATTATGACCTTAAAAAATAATTTACTTACATAATAATTAGTTGGAGCACAAATTAATAATTTTTAAAATACTCTCAATTTTTTTATTAATTTTGTTATCTTTTTAATTGATGGTTTATAGTGAAATAATATTTTTGATCTTTTAAGATTATTAATATTTATTTTTAATAAATAAATAAATTTGTATCTATTAGTCATAATTTAAATAAAAAATATTATCACAAACAAATGTTACTTCATGGTTGGATAAGGCGCTATATTGCCTACCAAACGAGCTGGGTTTGAACCCAAGCACTAATGCCTTTATATTATATAGATTTAGATGGGCTTTTATTTCAAATTGGGCCAGACAAGGTGAACTTTTCTTCTAAATTAGGCCCATTATTATGGGTTCCATTGAGGTGATGAATTTTTATTGTTAGATCGGCAACATGACCCGTAATCGAGAGATTATTCGGTGTGGACGGTTCTCCCGTCTGATTATGTTTAGATATCGAGTCTGATACATTTTTAAGATATTGAGGTTTTCTGCACAGAATAATTTTTTTTATAATTGAGAGAGACTCAAAAGATATAACATTTATGCATAAATTTATTATTTATAAAAATAATCAAAATAAATAGCTAATATCTCTCGAAAATATAATATAATATAATATAATAATTATCAAATAAATTCAAAATATTTTTTTAATCCCAAGAAAATGAGTCAGAATGCCCATACAGAAAAATGTGATTCCTTGAACACGCAATGATTCTGTAGCAATAACAAATTCAAGCAGGAATGATTATATGCGCGAATTGCTGACCATTGTTCCCCAAATCTGTCCATCAAAGGGATATTCTGTTATTGGAAAATTAAGAGCATTTTAAAAATAAATAAATATATCACACAATATATATATTATTGGTGTGAGAATGATGAAAATATTGAGCAAAAAATTAAGTGGATAAATTAAATATATAATTTCATTTGTCAGGAAACATTAAAAATAATGCTTAATCATGCTTAAATTAAATTATTTTTAATGAGAAATTATGTAAAAATTCATATTTAATAATAAGATTATATTTACAAAATTTCCTTAGGAATTGAAACTTTGTAATCCAGTTTCTTAAGAAATCGAATTTTAATCCTCCGGTTTCTAAAGAAACTGAAATTTTAAGCTCTGGATTCACTCTTTTTTAAATTTTTTCGTTGCCACGATCCTTTTGCATATTAGCGTATTAAACGAGCTCTTTTTTATATTTTTTTCTATATTTAAATGATCGAAATAAAAAAATAATTAATTAGACATTTATGGCAATTAATCGAAATATGACAGATTTTTACTTTTTTAATTAATATAACTTACATTCACAAGCCACAACAAGATACCATTGGAGCTGGCAAATGCTTTCCACCAGCCCGAAGAAACTGCCATGATGAGCTGAAGTATTTTATCTTTTCTTCTGAAGGCATGAATGCTTTTGTAGAATTTTTTTTAATATAATATTTATGTCATTTAAAACAAATTCGTACACATGTTACATACTCAAGACTTGAATTCAAAATTCCTTGATTGATAGTCAAAGCTTCCAACCAACAGACCAATGTGAGATGTGTGCTGATGTACAATATCAATCATTGAAAACTCAACCGCAAAAAAAAAGAGGTCGGATTTGTCGCGGGGGTACGAACACGCAGCACTCAGGGCAGAGCCAGGATTATTTTCATGTGGGGGCATAATTATTAAATTAAAAAAAACTCTCAACCTTTTCGTCCGAACTTGGGACCGGCATTAGCATTTTTAATTTTTTTTTAATTGTCATTATCAAAATATAGATTACATGATTGTTATGTCCTGGAGTATTCACGACATAAGAGAGATATAGAATTTAACCTTCTAACTTTGTACGAAGATACAACATACAAACAAATAAAAGAGAGATGGGTGCGAAAGTAATAAGTGACAACAATATTTTTACGTGAAAAACCCCTGAAAAGGGAAAAAATCACTAGGTCTGGCCTAGTTTGAATAAATCCACTAGTATTGATGATTAATTACAAACAATATCTCTCATAGGAGGAGGATGTTAGCTCAATGTAGCAAGTACATATTGCATAGAGCGCATTACATCGCAACAATTCTGAAGAGTTGGCATATTTATTTTCTCAATAGGATCATAGTTGGCAAACGACGGTGTTTGAAAGGAACAAAGTCGGTGGGCGACGGTGGTCGGAAGGACCGTAGTCAATGGACGATGGTGGTCGGAAGGACCGTGGTTGGCGGGCGATAATGATCGAAGTGGACCGTAGTCGAATGATATCAACTCATCTCTTAACTCAATGTCAAGGAAAAGACAGTATGCTGAAGAGATTTCCAAACTTCGGAAGATTGGTCCCCTTGATGTAGATTAATAACAGAGAATGTTCCATCAATGTATAGTGGATGGATGGAGATTCAGTATTAATCAGCCACTGAGTAGACGTTTGGAAATATTTGATTGTTGGGAAAAGATCCAATAGCAACCAATGAATAGTTGGAAGTCTGACGACTGTCGGTATTCAGGAAGAGATCTAGCAGGTGGTGCAAGCTTGAGAAAGCAAGAAAAATCCTTTGTTTTTCATCTCCTCCTCTTCCATTTGTGAAAAATGAGGAGTCTATTTATAATTTTTTTGGAGTTGCATGACCAGTAAATAGAAAGAAGATCAAGTGCATGTTGAGAGTGTTTTAATGGATGGCCGATATTAACTCCCTCGATCATATATCATTTAATTTCAAGGATCATATATCATTTATCGAGCATTTGAGTGTTAATGATGTCAGAATTTGGCGATCTTGGGCTTATTGGATTTGTCTCGTCGAGCAGCTTGATTAGACTTTAAGCATGTCACATGTGGATATCATTGGTCATCCAATTAATATTCTGAATCTTTCAAATATGCTTCAGGCCCTTGATTTGGATACATTTGAGTTCAGTTTGACTAACTGAAATTGAAATTTGGATGGTCACGGATTTAAGTTTGAAAGTTTCTGAGTCATATTTAAATCAAGATTCGTGCCCGATCAAGATAATTTTTTGATGACATATCAATGATAAAAAAAAACTTACAATTAAAAACATTAAATCGTGATATTCTTCTTACATACTACCGATAATTTGTCTCGCCAAGACTTCATATTTTAAAATCGTTATACAGTCATTTCATTATCAATACTATTAAATATATCTCTATCAATATAAGTAAACATTCATTCATCCAAGAATCTTTTATATGATTGTGTAAATGGTTCTTTATAATGTTCATTATAGAGAATGATAGTTCGACTGTTGTTGTAGTAATTGACAATATCAGAGCAAGCTTTATAAATATGAATACCAAAAAATAAATATTATTCTTCCAAGTCTCTACTATTTTCTACACAAGTTCTCTTACAATTTGATTTTCATATAAATAAATTTTATTCATCTCAATATATTAAAGCGTATCAAAGTAATTTGTTCTCATACAACTGCAGCACAACAACTAGACAGTTACACTTCCCAAATAAAATATACTGATTTTGTACAACTTTACATATCAACTTTTTGTACAACAATTTCACAATTTGCTTTACCGATAGTTGCAGCTGTCCTAAACAGACCCTTAATTAGGCATTAATCACACATCCAGTGGGGCCGACACCCCTAGGGCCCCCAGCTTAAATCCGCCCCTAGCAACACCAAGATTATATGAGATTTTAAAACTCCATTCTACTTTTGATTTTGAATAAATAAAAAATATTTCAATGATTTTGATGTTTTTATAAATTTCAAAACTTAGATTTTGATTATTTTTTGTTGCAAGATATAACAAATATATTTTTAAAGTAGGGTTAAGAAGATAATTATCTAATGAAGGATCAAATTATTTTCTTTGTTCTCTCACATTTCCTATGAAAAAAACTTATGTTTTTTAAGCATTTCTTGGTCAGTCAATCTATTTTGTATGGTTATGATTTGTTTGGCCAAGACTCATTATTTGAAAGTGATTATAGTTTTTATGAAACAAGTTTGTGTGTTTAGAGTCATTTAAAGTAAATAATGTGTAATTAAACTGCACAGTAACTCTCGAAGAGGAGATGACCAAAATTTTCAATTGAGCTTACTATTTAAGTGAGAGAGAAAGTTTTGCTTCTTTTTTTTTGAAGGAATAATTTTTTTTCCAAAAGAAATAAATTTCATTGAATAAAAGGAAATTACAAAAAGTGCACAAAAGCTTACAAACCCAAAAAAATAAAGCTAATAATAGCAAAAAAGGACCAGCAATCCTCATAAATAAAAAAGCGGTGAAGAAGACAAAGAAGCCAGTCGGACTCAGGAAATGGCAGATGCTTCCTGCAATCACCCAGAAGGCAGGCAACGACCATCTTTTGGAGGCAGCAAGCCACAGATCAAACAAAGGGTAACTACCAAAACAAGCATCAACCCACAACCTAAACTGGTAACCGCAGAGCACAAGAGCAAAACCACCGAGGTTGCTAGCAAGCCAAGACCAACATGTAGTGAACAAGAACTGCCTCATCATTGTCCAGAACACCCAAAAATTCTCAGAAATGAAACGCATAGCAGCCAATAAAAGAGGTCCAACAAAAGAAACTAGACTTTTTTTTATTTACTCTTACGCCTTTTGCCACCTCCAACAAAGAAGGCATGATCAACAATGTGCCCCACCTGCAAGCTATGCATATCTTGTGCATCATGCACATGATCAACAAATACACCTCTCTCCCCCCCTAAGACGGGGACTCATCCAGCCAATCTGAATGAACCATACTAGAGTTATTCAATGACAAAGCCAATTGAGCATTCAAATCTGCATTAGACATCACTGAAATGGGAAAATCAATAAAAGACTCCTTTTCCTTCGAGCCATCAATAGAAGGAGAGAGGGCTGACCCTATTGAAACCGAAGGAGAGACAAGAGAAGTAGATGAATTATTCACAATAACCTCGTTAACATCACACACCTCTAGGTTGAGGCCCTCCACCACCTGAGAAGAATCATTCACAATTCCGGCATACCCCATCCTGTTAGCAATAAAAACACCAACAACAATGGGATGTTCATCCTTCTCCAAAATAGGAGAGCCCAAGATTACACCAGCAGCCTGCGAGACAGCCTCACAAGCCTCTTTGTCGATACTAGCCTCATCCACAACAGAAAGAGCACATGGAATATCAGAGATATTAACAGCAGGATCACAAGGGTCAAATTGACATACACCAAAATTCTCTGAAATAGGACCATGAACAACTTCCACAGGAACAGACTCATACGAGGGTCCGATAACACCATCAAACAAAGGATGAGATAAGGGCTCATTCCCAACAACATCAACCACCACACTATTTTACTTAACCAAATCACCATCATTACCAAGCATGTTATCTTTCAAAGCACTAGTGAGCTTACCACCCTCAACAATTAAAAGAGGTTTCATAATAGGAGAGGTATTGAGATGTGGATGTAAAATGAGGCACTCAACTTGAGAATGTCCCAACGATTTGCAGTGAACACAATAAGGAGGAAAGTCCTCCATAATCACTGCCTGAATGTAACCCAACTTTTTGGGACCCACCCACACTTTAGCTGAATAGCTTTTGGTGACATCTAACTCAACCAGAAAATGAGCTGTTGATGGTAGTGAGCCAGAGGAGGTAGCATTATCCGTTTTAAGAGGACAGCAAAAAAGGGAGCCAAGACCATGAAGGATCCTGGGAGAGAAAAGGTGAGGCCTGAGGTTGAGAAACGAAATCCAAATTGGGATGATTGGTGACTCAACTTCAATATCAAAACTCAGAGACCATTTACACAGTTTCATAAAATAATTGTTCACAAAATAAGAACGATGGGCAAACACTCTGCAATAATCAAGGTCATTCACGAGCTTAATTAAAACATGCTTCGGGTTGAAGACAGTAACCGAAAAATCACCAATCAATTTAAGATTGAAAAAAAAAATTTCGAATGACATCGAGAAAGGGTCTATGACCTGGGAATTTTCCAACCAAGGCGAACTCAAACGGGGCAGCAAATGCAAGGATTTCTTCCTTCGAAATCCACAAGAAAGGCAATCCCCTGTGAGATGAAACTTTCAGGTCAGGGAACGAAGCCGAAGCATGAGACAAGCCTGACAAGGCATCCCTAAATGAACGAGAAGAAGAATTCCCGTCCAGAAAATCAGGATCTTTCAACCGGCTAGCAAACATTTTATCGAGAAAAGGCGAAAACGACGCAAATAAAACTAAAGAAGCACCGAAATATGCAAAATGGAGGAAACAGGAACTTCCCTAATGGCGGAAAGGCTGGCGAAAGCAGCAGAAATGCAAACGCAGAAGACAACTACGGGCGATGGAACCCTAGCAGAGCGGCACATTTCGTTCGTTTGAGAAAGATTTGCTTCTATTTATGAAATAGATATATGTAGGATATGAATGCAACTAGTTTTTCAATTTAGGTTTTGTTTGAGATAATTTTCTTACTGCTTTCTATAGCTACTTTCTAGCATCAAAATTTCTTGAAAACAGTAAAAAAATAGTAGCCAAAAGCTGTCACAAACAAAGCTTGAATGCTTATAATAATTTAAGCTTCAATTATAAGATTATGGGTTGAAGTTCTATCATATGTGTGAGAGTTTACAATTAAATTCATAATAATTCTGCACCAGGCAAAAAAAAAAAGGATCGGAAGGATATGGAGAATATATAGAGGAAGTTGTTATATATATATATATATATATTATTCTTACTTGACTATGGCATTAAGCCTATCCATTTATGTAGAAGTTTGGATCAAAGGTGATGTCAATGTCTAATTTTAAACCCATTTGGAAAATTGATCATTGAAAATGAACTTTTTTGAAAGTTCTTACGGGTGCTACACTTTAGTAGGTTTCTAAAAGTAACTTTTTACCATAATATTTCTAAAAAATGATAGTAAAACAAATGCGAGACAACAATCAGAAAAAAAATATATTCAAAAAGTTGTACCAAACATGTCCTAAATCTTGTTTAGACTTCATGCATTCATTCATTGATATTTGTTTTTTTTTTTTTGCTAGGTCATTGATTCACGGGTTTTTTTTTTTTTTTGGCCTTGAGCAAAATTTGTGTGATTTTTGATTGATTTTAAATAAAAAATTATTATTCCATTCCACTTAAATTTGAATCAAAATCAAATTATTTAAATTGAGATGACCAGACTCAAAATAATTAAGGGTCTATTTGGGACAGTTTTATGGCTGCTTTGTTATTTCAAACAATAATTATAATTTCGTTTGGCTACTATTTTTTTACTGTTTTTCATAAATTTCTGTGATAGGAAACTGTTTTCTATAACAATGATAACAAAGTTGTTTTCTCTATCACAACTTAAATATCATATTTATAAGATGCTAAGTCGTCCCAAACATATCCTAAGTTTCGTATTGGTACGAAATAATTCAATCATGAAGTTAACTCAGGCTTTGGTTTCGTTTGGGACGGCTGTTTTACTGCTTCTTAAAGCATCTTTACAATATAAAAATTAAAATATTTTTACTACAAAGCTGCTTTAAGAAGCAGTAAGAAAGCTGTCCCAAACGAAGTCTTTGTTTGTGATGGTTGCAGCTTTTTATAATACTGATCGTGAAGTTGCTACTAAAACAAAAACAACTTAGTCACTCTAGTTAAAAAAATAGCTTTCCACCACATAAATTTTTAAAAGCAATGAGAAAGCAGCAAGAAGCAGTAGCAAATGAAATTATAGTTGTTGTCTGAAAAACAAAGCAATAGAAAAAAAATATCTCATACATACTTTATAGCTTAATTTTTTAATTTGACTCAAAACTGATTTCCTTTTATTGTAACTTCACAATAAAAAAGTTATTTTCTCCACAATAACTTCACAATCACCTTTATAAAAACTATAGCCGTTCCGAACGGATTCTTAGTATGAGCTAGATTTGTATTTCAGAAATAATTTCAATTAAGGAGGATGAGAAATAAGAAAAGTGAATCCTTAAATTTTTTTATCTTTTTATCAATTCTTCCATTCTCACTTGAAATTTTGGAATTGGAGCAGCTGATGAAGTTCAACTTGGATGTATGATGCTACCATATAATTCCCATTTTCATATATATTGAAATAAACATTAATGTCAACTATTAACCTAATTTCAATCCTTAAATTATTTTATCTCCACAAAATATATAACAATGTTTCTACTTTATTAACATTAAATATACATAAAATATATTAAATTTAATAATTAATTCAATACAAAAATATTTTAAAAATATTAAATTTTTATTTCTCTCAAAGAGTCAGCTGATGAGCCGATTCAAACTCAAACTCAAATTTGATTAATAAGCAAATCTCAAATTTAAATTTATGATAACTCGAAAGAACTCAACTTGCTTACATCGGCTTCTATATTATCTAATTTGGTTTATAATGCATTTCTATAATTTAGAAGAAATAAAATCATCACATGAAATTATAGAAATGATCTCCAGGGGTCGAATCAGGAAGAGCTTAGGGTGGACAATTGTCCATCTTGAAATCTATTTTTCTTTGAAAAATAAATATTTTAACTATTTTGTCTATCTTCAATAAATGCAGTTGTCCAAATTCTAAGAAAAAAAATTATTTTCTATTTCAAATATAATATGATATATTTTATAATCTTATTTTTTCATGCTCAAAAGAAAAGTCGGTTTCGTCCTTTATGGTGTTCATGTAAAATGTTAAATTTTTATTTTTTTTAAATTATTATGAGCTTTACAATTTTAAAAAATTGGTAATAGCTTTCTTCCACGTATTATTTTTTAGCAAATCTGATTCTTAAAAGCATTTTCTTATCATAATTAAAATAATAATAATAATAATCAAACAAGTGTGTGACCTTCATAAAAAAATGAAGTAACGAAAAAGCTGCACAAATATAAGCAAAATTTCAAATATAATTTGTATAAAAATTAAAATTAAATTTTAAAAACAACAAATAAGAAAAAAAAAAACAAAACGTCGCTGCCAAAGCATTGGCGCATCGTTGGAATGTTTTTTTTTTTTTTGGGAAAAATTAAGGGACTTGCCCGTTTCATTAAAATGAACTAGTTACATGTAAGCATACCAAAAACTAAAAGTGCAGAGCACCAAAAGAAAAATTTGGGAAATAAAAACCCCCAAGAAGGAAACAAAAAACCGAATAGGGAAGAGACAAAGTCAAAACCAAAGCCAACAAAAATAAAGAAGAAGCAGTGAGGGACCGGGCGGGCTCAGGGATTGCCTCCATCCAGACATCCTGGTTGCAGAAATCCTAAACCGAAGCCAAAACCATAACCGCACTGAGGAAAAGCTGCCGTCCAAGGGAGAATGAGAGGAATCCATTCATCATTGCCCAGACTACAGCTTCAAGAGCTGAAGCTGGAGCTGCAGCAAGGAGAGAAGAGAACATGCTGCACACCCCCAACCAATTTCCGTCATCCATCCGAATTCCGCAAAAACAAATACACCAGAGACGATCGAAGGATAGAGAAGCAGGGAGGGGAAAGATGCTGCACACCCCCGTCCAAAACCAACAACACAACCACCCTATAGGAGATCCAAGAGAGAGTTCCCATCTTTCCATTTCAAAATTTTTGCCAGAACAGCAGACTTAATCTTATGGCAGATAGTGGTAGAAGAGGCAAAGGAGTTGCCAAACTTCCTATCATTTCTTTCCCTCCAAATGTGATAAACCGAGCAACAGATAATAAGATAGTAGAAATGTTTTGATCTGTTGGAGGTCTCAGCAATACATTCAAAAGCTTGCAGAATGTTAGGCCTAAGAAGGTGACTTCTAATCATAGGAATGAGACCAGATATAACTGTAAAAGAGAAGTCACATTCGAAAAAAAGGTGGGTGATGTTTTCATTAGCAGCATGACAGAGAGAACAGGTGGAGTCCACAGTAATTCCTCTGGCAAGAAGAGCTTCGGCAGTTTTTAAACCACGTAAAATTGCCATCCAACAAAAACTAGAGAAACGTAAGGAGTACCGTTTATGCCAAACAAATTTATGCCAGCTGACCAACTGATCGTTTCTGTAAAGGAAGTTAATATGGGAGTTGTGATTGGCATTTCCATTCCAAATAAGACAACCATCTCCAGGGGCAACCATAGAAATAGCTGGAAGTGCATTTAAGGTAGCAGCAGGTAAGTGGGGAGGCAACTCCCAGCCGAAATCTTTTAATATAACAGAAAGAGTAGCATTAGTAGGATATAAGTTGAGAATAGGTTGCAATTCAGGAACTTCATTCAACAACTTTCCATTAACCCAATGATCCCAGTATAGGGAAATCGGAGCCTGAGAGGAAATTCTGAAAGTGTAGTTTTCTTTAGCAATGGCAGCTACCTTGCATAAATTTTTCCAAAAAGAAGAGGCTTTGGAGACAGGAGTTTTCCAGGGTGAAGTATATTTATACAAAAGCCAAGTAGAAAGAGGGCTGCTGTAATTGTATAACCTCTCAATGAGGGAACAGTTGTAGCTGAACTGTATTGAGTGCAGGGACGGGAGGCCAAGGCCACCTAAGGCTTTTGTCTTACAAGTATTTTTCCAGGAGATCAAGTGGAGCTTACGAGCATCAGAATCTCCAAAGTAGAGGAATTTTGCACATCTTTTATCTATTTGCTTTAGAACAGTTTTTGGAAGAATGGATCCACGGATCCAATAGGCAATAGAATTCCAAATGGTGAACCGTAAGAATTGAAGTCTGCCAGCAAAAGAGAGGGCTTTAGCTTTCCAGCCCGAAAGATTATGTGTGATGTTTTCCATCAGCTTAGCAAAATCTGCAATCTTAGGATTGTAAGTGGATAATGGGATCCCCAGATAAGTAATGCAAGCAGTGTGAGTGATGTTTAGGATAGAGCTAATGGCATCAACATTGTGACAGGTAGGGGGAAGTATAAGAGAGCTTTTGTCATAATTCACCTTGAGACCAGAGGCCCTAGAGAAATTGTTAATCTTCTCACAAAGAATATCACAATTAATAATGTCAGATTTGCCAAATATCAGAATGTCGTCAGCATACATAAGGTGGGAGACTCTCACATCACCAACATGGGGGGCTTCAAACATATCACCATGAGTCGTGCTATCAAGAAGGCACGAAAAAGCATCCATGACAATGCAAAAGAGATAAGGGCTTAACGGGCACCCTTGCCTGAGCCCAACAGTAGAGGGGAAGAAACCATTGAGAGCACCATCAATGCACATAGAGAACCAAACATCATTAATACAAGCATTTATCCACTTGATGAAGGTATTAGGGAAACCTTTTTGGACCAATCTAACCATAAGAAAATTTCTTGAGACACTATCAAAGGCTTTTTTAATATCAAGTTTAGCACAAAGGTAAGTATGCCTAGAAGAGTTCCTAGAGTGAAGAAGGATTTCTTTGGCAAGGAGGATGTTATCGGTTGAAATCCTCTTATGAATAAAGCCGGTTTGGTTGCCTTGAATAATGTGGGGCATGATAGGCTTTAATCTAGAAGCAAGAAGTTTGGCAATAATCTTATAAGTAGTATTACACAAGGATATGGGTCTGAAGTCAGAAATTGCCTCAGCATGACCAGATTTTGGAATTAAGGTAATTGCAGTAGCCTTAGCAGCACGAGGGATGTAGGAATTATGGTAAAAAGACTTGACAGCTTTGCAGACCAGAGGGCCGGTCACAATCCAGGTGGATTTAAAGAACTCAAAGTTGAAACCATCAGGACCAGGCGAGGAGTTGGAATCCCCAGAGAAAACTGCTTTTTTAACTTCAGCATCTGTAAAAGGAAGAGTTAGAGAGGAAAAAAATTCAGTAGGGACAGCATTCCCCTTGGGAAAATGAGAAATATCAAAAGTCTGGTGATTTGGAGGATTGAAGAGCCCATGGAAGTAATCTATAGTTTCCTTAACAGCATCAGGAAAGGAGGAGGAGGAGTTAGACATTGTAAGAGAAATAGCAGTTTTCCGGTAATTTTTCCTTATGTGGATCTTGGAATATAGATATTTAAGATCATCTTCACCAAGAGAAATCCATTTGCTTTTTGCCCTTTGAGAAATCCAAGAAAACCACTGAGAAGAGGCAGCCGCCACTTGAATATTAATATTTTTAATAGCCTGAGAGACTTCCTCATTGTTACAATCCATGTTTAATCTACAAAGAGATTCCTCTTGCTTACGATAAAGTGAGTCCAGATGACTAGCCATATGATTAGCATTTGCCCAAACTTTCCCTTTAATGGCAAATTTAAGCTGTTTAAGCTTGTAGCAGAGAGCAGCAAATGGCTCACCATTATCATGCCCAGAAAAAGTGGAGAGTAATAAGTACCAAAACTCTTTTGAATTGGCCCAGTAATTCTTAAAAAGGAATCTATGGTGAGCAGCAATCCTGCTGCCAGGCAAAAGCACAACCGGGCAGTGATCAGAGCAAGTTGGAGGTTTAACGACATAGTGGGAATTGGGAAAGACCTCCAGCCAACAAGCATTCACTAACATTCGGTCCAATTTGATATGAATGGGGTTTCCAGTTTGTTGATTGAACCAAGTATAAAATGGACCAACCGAGGCCAAGTCAATGAGGTTCGCATCAAAAATGAGATTATTAAAATCATAGAGCTGATTTTGATGAAGAGCATTGCCTCCCAATTTATCAGAGGGATATCGACAGCAATTAAAGTCTCCCATAAGTATCCAAGGAGTGCCAGCAGCAGGAGAGATGGCCCTAATCTCCTCCCATAGAATTTTTCTGTCATCGTGATTATTAGAGGCATAGATAGCAGATAACAAAAAAGGTCTAGAAGTCCTATGGGAGATAGTACCAGAGATCATTTGAGATGAAATATAGGAAGGCTTAAAAGAGAGCCTATCAGGAGACCATTTGAGCCAAATTCTTCCAGGAGAAGAGCAGTGAAAATTATTACAGCTATCTTCAAGATCAAACACCCTATGCTGATTGAGAAAACTGGGGTGTTCAAGAGAAGAAATGTGTATTTTATTTTCAAGGATGCAGATCATGTCTAAGCCAAGGGTTTGCGTCAGTTTTTTGCTAAAGAAGACTTTTTCAGAGGAGCAAAAACCTCTGATATTCCAAGCCGCTATAGAAGGGCTTAACATTTGGATTTGGTAGAGGGGTTAGGGGGCTTTTTTGATCCTTTGCCCCTGGTGGATTTTGTTGAAGTAGCATTAGAGGGTTGGGAGTTTGAGGTTTGAGGAGGTTGTGATTGGGAATGTGTAGCAGTAGGAGAATCAGTAAGATTGTGGGATTGAGGAGTGTTACCTTGGAGGGTGGAGAATTTGTTGTTTGTAGGTATATTTGTGGTATTTAGGGAAGAGGGGTTATCAGAATCTAATAGGCCAGAGAAGTCGTCTGTTGGGGAATTAAGGTTAGGTATTTGGTGGATAACAGAAGGGGAAGGCACTATAAGGGCAGGGATGATATTTGTTGTGACAATGCTTCGTGTGGAGGTATCTCCAATACCAAGGGCAGTATCCCTCGAGGAAGAGTCCAAGGGAGAAGAGGTGGCTAAGGTGGGGGAAATGCTAACTTGAGGGGGGATAAAGGCAAGGGATGAGGTGGGTGGGGGATCATGAAGAGGAGGTAGGGAGCTTGGGGGGGTGGCTGTCTTTGCAGGTTCATCATTAGTTCTAGTATTGGGAATATTAACAGAAGAAGCATTGCCTTTGGAAGTGGAAGGACGGGAAATGTGTTTGCTGCGAGAGTGCCGAGAGGTACTACGGCCTCTGTTAAGTGGGGGATTAGGCTGTTGTGTTGTTGTGTTTGAAGGACAGAGAGAAGATTGGTGGGCTAAGGAATTGCAGTAGGTGCATGGTATAGGTTTCCATTCATAGTGCACTTTGAGATGAAAAACTTCATCTTCAATGGAAATAGGCACTGTCTCAGGAAAGGAGGAGGTGGTGGAGACTTGGATACAAACCCTAGCATATGTAAGTCTTGTTTTTGCAGCAGTTAATGCATCAACAGCTATAGGGATACCAATTTTGGAAGCAATTTTTGAGATTCCTTCAGAGTTCCAGCACACAAGAGGAAGGTCTTGTATTCTAACCCAAATGGGTACAGAAGAGAAGTTCTCTCTGGTGGGATGAAAATTTTTTGTCCATTTTTGAAAAATGAAGGGTTTGCCCATAAAAAACCATGCACCTTTTGACCACACCATATCATAGTCTTCTCCATTAGAGAATTTAAAGAGAAAGAATCCATCACTGAGAGCTATGAGCTGGAAGTTACCTTTAAGTTTCCAAATACGCTTAGCGGTGGATAACAGAGCCTCATAGTAAGGGCGCTTACCAACAGAGTAGCCAATAAGGGAAAGGTTCCATTCTGAAGCCGCTACGTCAGTAAAGTCCTTATTGAAGGGGACAATCTCTTCCGGCGTTTCAATAAGGGAAATAGGAAGGGAGGGGGCGGACGGCTCTGGGTTGGCAACAATATTTGACCAGAGACGATCAAGAGCTGGAGGAGCAGGTGGGGAGGCGGGAAGGGAGGAAGTGTCAAGCGGGGGGAAGTGGTGAGGGGATAATGAGGCCATGAAGAGGCGCGAAGAGCCACCGGCGAAGGCCGGTGGCGGCAAGAGGGAAAGGCGGCAAGGGAAAAAAGGGGAAGGAAAAAATCGTTGGAATGTATCTATCACGTGATTGGCTTAGGCTTTTTAAGCGCTGAGTTTGACAGATTTGTATGTTAGGCCAAACTGATATTGTGCGGTGGAGATTTACAAGCAGAGGGTATGATTATTTTCACACTGACATCTGACCCCACCACATTAAAAGTTGAAATCTCTACAAAAATAAAAAGATTAATAAATCTTCGATTGCTATCCAATTAGATGATCATAGATAAGAGAAATTATCCTGTACAGTTATCAGATCGTTCAAAGATGAATGAGTGCGCATCATATTATTCTGTATAATATTGATACACAGTAAAAAAAATATAGTGCGTTCTCATTCTTCTCTGAATGTCGTCTGGTGACCACAAAAAATAATTAATTCATAGATAATAGTTGAAAAATAAAGGAGTAAGAATATTTAATAAATTTTTTCTTTTGTTGAAATAGATTTCAAAATTTTGAATTTCATAAATTTATTTTTTGTCATTTTATAATATACAAACTTATATGATATTGCATAATAAGAATTTATTTGGGATAATTTTGTTTATTTATGTTTGACAACCATTTTTTGTTGTTGTTTTTTATTGTAGCTTTCAAAAAAAAATTATTTTTCTCACAAAAGTTTTATAAACTCTTTTACAGAAAATTATTGCAATCGTTACATCACAAAAATAGAAAAGATTGATTAGTGATTTCATTCCTTATATTCTTAAGATTGGAAATTTTATTTGTATTTGAAAAGGTAGCATTGATCTAATCTTTGCTTAAGTTCTTGTAAATTGATTTTCCAAAATGTAAAGATTTTCTCCCTGTGGATGTAGGCACAAATATGTCAAACCACGTAATTGTTTATGTTCTTGTTCTTTGTTGGTTGTTTTTATGTGCTTATTTATTATATTGTCATTGCTTCTTTGCAAATGTTATTCAAATAGCATTAGTTTAATTGCAAGAACTTCTTAGTCATAATATTGTGCATAGTATAGTAAAAAGAGTTTTCTAATTAATTAGATTAGCTCACTATTTTTTTATCATCTTGTAATTAAATAATTTACATAATTCTTTAATTACCCAAATCTTTATTTCACTAGCTTGTTTGTTGTGTTATAATTGTAAGCAATTAATTTGAATCTAAATGTTTTATATAAGTGATTTACGAGTGTGTATTTGAAACCTTGAAATAAGAGGTTCTTTCATGTGATTCAAACACTTAGGTCCCAAGTCAATTGGGTTTACAACAGTGATAACACACGACATTCCTTATAAGGCTATTGAACATGGTCCAAATTAATGCCCAACAACTTTATTTCTTGTAGCTGCCAATAACATCAATGTATCATGCGCCATTAAAGTCAATGCACGTTTTCAACACCAACTCAAACTATTGACATCAACACCAGGATTTATACAAGGTTCTTGGTTTTTAATCTCCTATCCTCAAAGGAAAATGGTTAATGGGCACCAACAATAATTTCCTCAAGATAACTCTAATGCCTTAAGACTTTTATAATTTCCACTATATAATATATCATCTATCATTTATGTCTACTATATTATATTAACGGTTTCTTAAATTAAGGGGAAGGACATCAATTGTAACCTATGACATATATTAGTTGAATCATTTCAACTGGGACATGCTCAATGGTTATTTCTCATTTTAAGTTTTTTATTAAAATAATTATGATGTCACTTATAATAATCTTTCATCTATATATTTCCTAAATATTCGTATAAAGCAAAGGTGTTAGTCTCTCTCTTTATCAACATTAATATTCTATCACATAATAGTATGACATTGTTTATGGGAAATATTCTTATCATCCTATAAATACCTCTTTGATGGTTGACAACTAAACCCTCAATAAAGAATAACATAATCCAGCTGGTAAAAGCCACCACCCAATCATGACTTTAGAGGATTGTATGCATGTGATAGAGGATCATCAAGTTCAAATCTTTCCGCTCTTAAAAGAGACTTGATGAAAAAAGTACCATCACAACATGAAGGAATTTTTCACAAAAAAATCAATATCAAGTTAGAGCTAATAAATTTGATGGCACAAATGTATGGCCCTCTTGTTATTATGTGATATTATTCATAGGTAATTAATTGTATGAAATCATACTTTTGTTTAAGTTTAATCTCTTAACTCTTTATTTCAACTGATGGGAATATTATATATCTCTATGATTGTGTCATATTTGGCTAAATTATGTCTAATGTTCAGGATAATCAAAACTTTGTAGAATATTAGCATGTATGGAAGTATAAATCAAATGCCCAACAATAGTACTATTGCTCTAATGGCTCTCCTCCTCTATGGCCAAAATTCTCAGTTTTCCATTTCTAATATAACTCCTCAAACTTCCTTTCAACTCCTAACAATTCTAAAAATATCAAAAAAATAAAAATAAAAATAAATGTCTCTTTCATAGTACCTAAGTATAGTGTAGTGGCACCAAAGCACTCCTTCATTATACTACAATAAATTTTCTCTAGAATATGATGCTTAGGTGCTATGGGTCGATGCCTAAGCATCTGCTGCTTTGCCATTTATTTTGAATAATAGTATGAGTGTTAAGAGTTGTGTCTTAGACGTTCATTTAGGTGTGCCTTGGCATTGAATAAGGTAGTGACTTGGTGCTTTATGATGTGGCATCATGGTGCTATATGATAAAATGTTCATGCTTTGTAGGCCTCTTCTTAGGTACAAGTCCATCTTCTCGTATAACTTCCTCTCTATAATCATTGGAAAAAATATATATCTAATTAAGGAAATTAATATGGCTCATATGATGAAATATTCCAGGATTTTTACTAAGTTTATTAAAGTGATCCTCCAAAAAATTATAAATAGATAATCATTCTTCACAATAGGGAAGCAAGCGATGATGGCTTAAAATTAAAGAGAGCTTCAAGATATGAATAGTTATAAAGGTCCACCCGACAATCATCGCTAGCAACTGCAATTATCCTACTATTGTCACCCGACCATCATAGTTTAATTGTCATCACCCAACTACATTCTATTGGCTACCACCGTTGCTCGACAATGATCTCCCAACTGTCATTGCCCAACTTATGTAACCTCTGCCAAGTTTTAACCTAGGTAATTGACTTGGCCCTTCATAATTCTTCTCTTCTTGATTTAATCATTAATTTGAGTAATGTAATGTTTCATTCACTTCAAAAAAATCAAGAGTTTGGAATGGAAAAAGAACTTCAAAGTTGCCAAAATTACTTTGTGAGTGTCATATATGATGTTGGGATGGCCGACGCTGCGACATTGAGCTCTCTGTTTGGGAATAGAATTTAGGGAGTGCTGTGGCTCTAAGTGGCACTGCCACGATGATTGGCTCTCAGGTTTGAGGAACATGGGAGAATTTAAAACATTTTATTGGGCTCAACGGTGCTGCTAAGACGGGTGTCATGGTTCAATTCAAAATGAATTTTTTTTCAAGTAATAAAACATCTAAAATCATTTTCATTTCTCTCTCTCTCTCTCTCTCTCTCTCTCCCCCCCCCTACCAAGCTGTAAGAAAAGAGAAGGTGATGAGAGGAAGGAGAGAGAAAAAATGGAGAGAATCCGGAGGCCAAATTTCATGTTTTGTTCGTCAAGATAGTTAGGGATTTCATAGAGCACAATGTAGATTTTTGTACTACTATCTTTGATTTTAATTACAACTATAAAAGATGTGATTTAAAATGTATTTTTTATTTTACTTTATGATATTTTAGTAGTGTATTTTTTAGTATAAGCTGAATGCTTTATTCTGAATATTTTAACTATAAAAAATTAAATTTTTACCGGTTAGTTTTCTCTACACTGAATTCTATGAGTACTAAACAAACGAGGCATTTCTGATTTTAGTAATAGTTATATAAGAAGGCTTAAAACACCACTCTGGATTTTCTTCTGAAATTATAATTAAAATAAAAAAGTCTATTGGACATATTTTTATACGTGCAACATGAATTACTATAGACAATTTTGGTACTTCAAGCATCATCATAATTATTTGATAAAGTCATTATTACTTACTGTTGCATTTAAAATGCGGCATGACATTGGAGGAGCTCTTAATTATATAATTTGATAAGTACATTCTTTGAAATGATACAAGGGGCTTACATGTTCTATTTTGACCCCATCTGTCATGTGTGGATGTGGAAGGAATTCTGACCCTACATATTAAAAGCGAGTGTAGGAGGTTACTCTGTTCTGTTTTGGCCCCACTAGCAATATTCAGGTGTGGGAGGTTAAGAGGAGCTATAAGTAGAAGTGGAGATATAAATAGTCATCAAGACATGTGCATTATACTCAAGCATTACAAATTCTGATAACTCCAATAAATTGAATATAAATGATATTATGAACTGATTGTGATAAATCATAATTTTTTGTCTGAACTCTAATGAAATAAAAAAGTTATGTGCAAGTGAACCTCTGATAACTACTATCCTCTAATATCTCTGATATTTCTTTAAAAGTGGACTGTAAAAGAACAAGTGGTGACCCTGAAATTAAGTACACTTTGATAATTCAAATTAATTATATTTTACTTGTACTTTATTTTTGCTTTAATAAATTATTGAATATTTAAACAAATTGCTATTAGCATTTTAATTTGGTATTGATTCTGTGATTTGAGACCAACGGAATAGAGGAAGGTAGAGCCATAATCCTCTAAATCAATATAGTTAATGAATTCTTTTGTAATCTAGTATGAATTATTTTGATGTTTAGATTCAACATAAACTGGATTATTATTTATATTTTTTGAACAATGAAAATGAAATAATATTTTATTTGTATTATTGCTTTAAATTTAATAGTCAACTGATTTATTTTGTTTTGAGTTAAAGTTTAGGATTAGACATTCAAGTATTCCATTAGATCATATAGAGTCACAACTTATGTCCAAAAACCACCGTCATCCAACAATATCAATGCATACCTCTCCTATTAGGTCGATCCATACTACTGCCACAAACACCTGTGTCAATTAGCATCATCGCACAATGTCACCAATAACATTAATGTATGACATTTACCTATAAAACTGATGGTCACCATCGACACAAATGACAACATTCATTGACTTCACACCTCATAATCACTACCAACATTGATGCACATCATCAACGCGAAAACACATGCACCCATCAACTTCATTGTCTATTGTCACCAACAATGTTGACAATCACCAATGTGGATGTCGGCTAGCTCATCATTTGTTATTGCCAATATTATTGATGTCTGCCATCACCAATAAAGATGATGCACGACGTCAACACAAACTTTAACACTTAATAGGTACCTTTGCAAATTATAATATTCTCTCAAAATAAGTTTGTCAATTTTATGGTTGAATCTATATTTATCCATAGATGATTCCTTACCTTACTAGCAGCATTAGGTGAGCTCGTTGAGTACAACTAGAGAACCTGTGCGAAGATAGACGGAGAGAGAAATATAGAGAGAAAATTATGTGGGAAACAAGCAATTAACTTAAATATCTATAGAAAATGCCAAAAAGTTACAAAAATCCCTCAAAATGTTCCTCTTCGCCTCTTTTTATAGAAATCAGATGACTACAGAAAATGCTACATCAATAAAGAAATTAAAATACATAGATTAATACTCTAAGTACAAATTATTTTTGACACATGTCACACTCCCTATGATTTGATGGATGATTGATTTTCTTGATCCTGCTTTTTCTATCCTAGGTGAGATTCGTTGTGCCGGTGCTTGAGAGCAAGTAGGTGTAGACAAGTCTGCTTGGAGGGTGCTGGGCCGAGAAGGCTGTGACTAGCTAACATCCCAATGTCATTGACGACATGTGGTGGAGCTTCCAATTGCCAAAGATTATTATAATATCGAGATCATTGATTGAGTTATTAAAATAAATATTATTATTACTTCAAAAAATAATTTTCATAAAATTAATAATATTAAAAAAAATTTATAATTAGTTAGTTTAATAATAACAAAGAGAACTACTCAAAAAGATTTTATGAATTTTCTTCTCTTTCTTAGAATAATAAATTTGTTCACACTTATAATTATAAATACCCTGAAAACTCTCACAAATAATATTTTTTTATTCGGATAAAATTTATGTATATCAAATATTTTCTAATTAGTTTAAATTACAATAATACCTATTCTCAAGAAATCAATAAACAAGCAATTTCGAATTAATTCTGCACAATAAATGCTTCTTTATCTTTACCTCCTAGCTTGGTAACGCGAACCGTTTCCCACACGTTTCGTCGCCACCTCGGTAGATCTGCAGATAAGCTCACGCCAGCTCCGATCTCTTGAATTATTGAAGCTCACCTACACTGATAAACTTGCACCCGCTGAGTATAACGTTCAAGCAAAAGAGAGTGAGTTTATCTAATATCATTTGGAGAGTGAGGCTGAAAAGGCTGATGTCTGTCCTCTGCCACCCCCATGCCTGCAACTGCAAACTGCTCTTCCTTTATAGAGACAGGAGACTTTTAGTGAGAGAAATGTATATCTCTAGTAAGAGAAAGTTGATGGCGAGGGAGAATAAGTGAGTAATCATCTATACGGGAGTAGTAGAGGAAGCTCTATGTAAGTTTATGCGGAAGAAGTCTAGAGTGGAAGGTGATCACTGATGAATTGTTAGAGAGATACTGCTGCTAGAAAGATATGAGACATTTAAAGGTCGGATCTTTGGAGAGATAAAACGGAGCTCAGCAAGTTATGCATTTTAGTTGGAGAGCTAGCTACAGGGACGGGAAGTAGCTGGTAGCTGCAGGTTAGCTGTATGGGCTTGTGATAAAAGGCACTGCCACATCGATGTGACAATACGAGTATGCGAGTAAATCTCTTCGTAGTCATCGCTTCTTCTTTCTTTCTCACTGAAACTGCGTGTGGCTGTTCTTCTCCTCAGTCTTAACCAGAGGCGACTCCAGCTTCCAGAGCTTTGAAGCTACCACGCTTCCAAGCGTGCGTTTAGTGGCTGTACGCAATGCAAAGGAGGTGGTCGTTGTCATTTGTTCTGGCTCTGTTTCTTGCGTGGGGGTTCTGTTTCTGCGGCGGGAAAACCGGTGGAAACGACGGTGGGTCGCCGGAGCTACGACGCCTTCTTTGTTTATTTCTGTCTCGGTATTTTATATTTCCGGACTCCGGACTTAGTGCAGAGCCGCCATTTACTTCTTGTTTTCATTATAATAATACTACTTATACTTTGTTACTGTATGATATTTAGTATTTTAATAGGGTCTCCATGGATCTTTCTCTCTATCCTATCATCCACACTTGGATTTTTTAAGCAAATAGGAAAAGCGTTGTCTTTTTAAAATTTGATTTGCTTGCTTACCTCCAATCATTTTGTTTGATTGGTTTATTATAGTATTGAAGTTGTTTGTTCTGTTTCGTTGTCCCTTTCAGAAATTTTAATCTTTTTTTATCAAGGAAAAGCATCCATCTCATGAACCGACCACAACGAAACAGATGCCGGATAAGAAATGGTTGGTTGCTCTGCTACGGTTAGGCTGTAGAGCGGTGAAGGCATCATACCTCGTCCTTGGTGGCTTCCTCTCCCTTCTCTTTCTGCGTCCTACCCACTCCTCTCTATTCTACTTTGCTAGAGTCAGTCATAGTCATAGTCAATAAACAGAGAAGGGATGACGCTACTTAGGAAGACATGTTAATAGTGTAGAAAATTCTAGCAACATTATATTTAAAACTTGAATACATTGTGATTTCATTGTGTTAGAGGTGGAGTATTAGGTGTAGAGAGTGCTGAATCGTCCATGGAAGAAAAAACATGAACAAGGCTGTTAGCCAAGAAGCTCTGATACCATGTTGAAATTGCTGTAGAGCTGAACTTACAATTAGTGTGAACTGAACATCATAAGAAGAAAAGATGTCATACTGGAACTGAAAATAAAGTATTAGATTTGCAATATGTATTCAATTCATTACCGTATTACAGCAGATACAATGAAATTCAGTCTTGTCGTCACTTTCTCCTCCAGCCAGCATATTCCTTTCTGCTGATTTAATCTTGGCCGTTGAGCTGTAACTATCAAGGACAATATTATCACTATATCTGCTGTAATACTGTAATGAATTGAATATATAGAGCAAGTGTAATACTCTGTTTTCAGTTCAAATATGACAGCTCATTTTCTTCTTATGCTGTATAGTTCACACTAATATTAAGTTCAACTCTGTAGCAATTTCAACATGTTGAAGATTTAAAGGATTTGAGGGCATGAAAATTGATGAGTTTATAAGTTTGTTACTAACCCATAAAATAAGCAAGAGCTTATGGAGAGTTCTTCAAAGGTAAATTTACTTGAAGGAGGTAGACACAATTTAAAACATAACGAGGAAAAAGCCAAAGAGATCATGGTCATGGCCAAGGGAAATGCCCTGGACATGATCAAGTATGTGGAGGATATAATAATGAAAGAAATCGAAGTTCTTGAGGAGTACACGGACAGGGAAGAATACAAAATAAGACAAATAACTGATCCAATATTGTCAGTACAAGAAATATAGCCATTATGTTTCATGAAATTGGTATAAACATTCTTACCAACTTAAGGAGAATTCAAAGTTCACGAAAAAGCAAGTAGGACATTCTATTCAATTACTGCATATAGAAGAGAAGATGACAACCAAAGAGCAAGATCCTACATCGCATCATTTCATGTAACTTTGAAAGATAGTACAAGGTAACAAAAACTAGAAGTTTGCAAGAGATTGTATTACGTAATTAATGTGCTTAATCTCATTTGTCTTGTTGCTATTCTAAAAATCAATTTCTTATGACATCACTTTATAAGGTAAAAGATAGAACTTTTTTGGATGAGACCATCAAAGTCATAGAAAAATGAGAAATTGGCACTTCTCACACTTCTAGGAAGCATGAAGATATTGATGTGTAGTTGGCTTTTCAAGTTAAGAAGAAAACTAATGGAGATGTGGAAAAATTTAAGCCAAGATTGGTGACTACATGCTACAAGCAATAATGGGCATCAATTATGATGAGGCATTTGCTCTTGTTGCATGTGTGAAAATATTATATGGATATTATATATTGTTGTGCAAAACCAATGGAAGATTTTTTAAATAAATGTTAAATTTGCCTTCTTGAATGATTTTCTTGAAGAACTCTATATGCAACAAGCTAGGCTTATATGTGAAGGATGGGTATGATGAGAGAGCCTTGAAGTTAGAAAGTGACACTCAAATGGATTGAAGTGAGTGCCTCTAGCTTGGAATATTTGTATTAATTCCTTGTTTAAAATAAATGATTTTGTTGGGTGTTCTTGTTGGTGGTGGAAGTAAACCACACTACGAACACAACGGATATAAGAAGGCAATAGGATATAACGTGGAAAAAATTAAAACTGGAAAAAAATCACGGAATCACACCACACGAAGAAATCCACTATGAAAATTGGGAGAAATAAGTACAGATTTCTCTTCTCGCTTACTCTCTCCTTGCTTCTCTTCACTCTTACACCGTTCTCACACAATATAAAAGAGAGTCAAGTAAATAACACCAATGGATGCCACCCTTAAGAAAAATGAGAAAAAAAATGCCCAGTTGGTTTAGAAGCGCCGCAATGCTCAAACATCTATTATCGGTCATTTTGAAAGCGCTGCGGCATTCAATTTAGAGCATTGCGGCGTCGAATTTAGAGCGTTATGACGCTAAGCTCTCTGTCATTTCTCCCAACAAATTTGTAGCATCAGGGTGCTCGGGTACACAGTGCCAGGACATACAAATAATGTTTAACCCAAGTAAGGGGAGGACACCCTCCCCCTGCCAGCGAGCATGACAAATTGAACTGAGGTCCATGGTAGCAGTACAACCCGATTGATCATCACATTTAGATTCCACACAGACTAACAGTTCTTATAAGCTTGCTTCATATGTAGAGAAAAATTGAGATATATTGATAGTTGCTTTGTTTTTTTGGTCCCCACAAGGGGGGGTCGAATCCCTCTCTTCCTTATCTTCTGTTAGGCTCGATTGTCCTGAATCAGGCATAAGGATTTTGCCTGACTTGGGCGTAACAATACTTGCCCCCCAAAGATGCACCTTATCCTTAAGGTGGAAGGATGAGAATTGTCTCCTGATCGTCTCCGAAAAGGGTTGATGCTTTCAGAGGGGTTTCCTAATGCGGCATAGTAGCATTCCCATACTTGTCAGTGGCCATGCTATCGTGCCATACCCTCGCATGAATTTCTGATAGTATTCAGTGATGCCTAAGAACCCTCTCAACTCCTTTATATTTTTAGGTGAAGGTCAGTCTAGCATAGTCTCAATCTTGGACTGGTTTGCTGCTACCTTTGCTTTGCTCAACACATGTTCTAGGTACTCCATTTGTGGCTATTCAAAAGAATATTTATTTAGGTTAGCATACAACTGGTGCTCCCTCAAAATCTCCAGTACAATACTCAGGTGACCCACATGCTTTGCCTCTGTACGACTATAAATCAGTATTTCATCAAAAATTATCAGAACAAACTTTCTGAGGTAGGGTTTAAAAATCAGATTCATGAGATTGAAAGGTTGTTGAACCATTGCTCAGGTCGAAAGGCATAATCAAAAACTCGTAACCACCCTCATGAGTTTTGAGAGCTGTCTTATGCACATCCCTCGGTTTCATTCTAATCCGGTGGTATCTCGACTTTAGGTAGGGGTGTCAATATTTTACCCCACTTGAAACCCGACCCGATTTTGACCTGAAAAATTTCGGGTTTGGGTCAAACTGTTTGGCAAACTAGTCGGATTTGGGTTCAATATCCTGACCCATTTTTAAAATCGAGTAGGATTTGTGTTCACCCTAAAACTTGAATTTGGCTCGGATTGACCTGGATCTTGCCTCGTCTAGCATTCTCACGTGCACCCGTCCCGTGTCTCGCAACCTCTCGTGTTGCCAGCCTTGCATTGCACTCCCTGCTGCACCCGCGCATTGTCGCTCCTGCGCTTGCTGTCACATCCGCACGCGTTGCCGCACTAACATCGGCACTCTGGGCCCGTGTGTTCTCGCCTGTAAGTCCACGTTGTTCGCTCGCACCGCTCACCTGCAGCTCTCCCGTGCCGCTCGTCAACTAGACCCGGGTTAGCAGGTCGGGTCGAGTCAACTCGGTAACTTGTCTGGTTAGATTCGGGTTGGAATTTCTTACCCGTTTACAAAATCGAGTCGAGTAGGGGCAACCCGTTTGAACCTGGGTCAATTTCGGGTTGGACCCGAAAATCCGTTCTTTCAATCCCAACTTCAGGTTAATTTTGGAGAAAATGATCGCTTCAAACAACTCATCAATCATGGGGATATGGAATTTGTCCAACACAGTTTCCTTATTGAGGATCCTAAAATTCACACAAAGCCTCTAACTATTGTCCTTTCTCACCAATAAGATAAGGCTGAAAAAGGGGCTTACATGCATGCCTCAAGCATCTCTCTGATGAGTTTCTCCACTCATCCTTTTGAATTTGCGGGTATTGGTATGGTCTGACACCGATAAGAGAAGCTCCCTCCTTCAAGGTAATGGCGTGCTCGTGCTCGCAGGGTGGCGGTAATTCGCCTGGCTATTGAAAAATCTCTGAGAACTGTTGCAGAAGTTGTCGTACACCATTAGAGACCTTGGCCGGCTCTTGGACCTCCTCCAGGATCTACAGCTGCACTAAGTAGCCCAACCCTGCTCCCCTGCTCCTTAGATTGCCTTGACCAAGGTTTTTAGTGAAATCGTGGTTCTGCATGGCCTAGCATCTCCTCGTAGCACCAACTTCTCCCCTCCACCTAAATCTCTATTGTTAGAGATTCCCACTCTACCTTTGTCTCCCCGATTATTTGTAACCACTTCATCCTTAGGATCAAATCAGTGCTCCCCAAATCCAAGGGAAGAAAATTCTCCACTATTTGTATGTCGTGGAGTGTCAGCACCACCCACCTGCAAATCCCCTACTTTCCACTTTTCCTATTCTCATCATATACTCCAGAGCGCCCTGTGTCCACCAACTTCAATCCCAACTGGTTCACAACCTGATTTGAGATGAAGCTATGTATAGCCCTACTATAGACCAAGACCACTACTGGCTGCTCCTCGATCTGACCCCTCACCTTTATGGTGTGGTTTGGAGTAAATCCCACAGAATTTAGGGACACTTCCGCCACATCAAGGTGTAGGTGCTCTCTTTCTTCTTCTACTTTCTTTGGTCATTGAGTTCAACTCAGGCATAGGCTCAATTCCTTCTAAAAAAAGAAAGAGAGGTACTTGAATGCCAATCTCAAGTGGAAGTTGATTGTTAAAGCAATGACTGTTTTCTTTAACCTTTTTTTTTAGAATGGAAGGTTCCTTGTTCCCTTAAATTTGAATTTTGGGTGACATTAACTGTCAAGTTATTCGATTACATATCAGTTTCATGAATACATTTGATTTTTCTACCCAGGACATCAGCACCACAATGCATTTTAGTGTAAATCGGCTAAAGTTACTGATTTCATAATTTTTATGCCTATGGCTCTTGAGTCCATTCCTTTTCAGGTTTGACGCTTGTAGAAATCAAGAAGTCGTTCCGCAATGTTAATGATATCCTCTATGATTGGACTGGTTCTGCTTCCTCAGACTATTGCTTCTGGAGAGGGATAACCTGTGACAATATAACCTTCGAAGTTATTTCACTGTGAGAATACCCTCTCTATCGTTTCTGAAATAGTTTTTGATTGATATTGGGGTTGTTGGGTATTTTGATTTTTTTAAAATTTAATTCAGCAATTTCTCGGGCTTAAATCTTGATGGGGAGATCTCACCAGCAATAGGGAATCTCAGAAGCCTTGTCACACTGTATAGTTTTATCGATACTTTTAAGGAATTATCTGAAATTTCTGTGGCTTGTTGACCTTTAGTTGGAACTTGATTCATTTTCTATGATTGAATAGTGACCTCAAATCGAACCAACTTTCGGGCCAAATCCCTGATGAGATTGGTGATTGTTCCTTATTAGAAACATTGTGAGTCCTCATTTGCATTTCTTTGCAACATATATACTATGATTATAGCTTATGTTCCTGACATTTTTTTTTCTGTGCATCAGGGATTTGTCATTTAACAATATCCATGGGGATATACCTTATTCAATATCAAAATTAAAAAATTGGAAAACTTGTAAGTCATTGATTTGAAATGCTTGGACTCTTCTTTATGTCTGTATGTAACACAAATGCTTCATGTTTCTTTTTCAGGATTTTGAAAAGCAATCAGTTGACTGGTCCTATTCCTTCAACTCTCTCACAGATTCCAAATTTAAAATTTTTGTACGTGTCATAGTACTTTCTTTATTCTGATCAGTTCTCATAAAATTTGCCAAACTTCTATTACTTGTTACTGTTACAGGGACTTGGCTCAGAACAAATTGAGTGGGGAGATACCCAGGCTTATTTACTGGAATGAAGTATTGCAATACCTGTGAGTGGCATTACCTGGTCTAGAATATGGGAAGAACTCTTAACACCCGTGCGGCATGGAAAATCCTCAGATGTGCATATTTGGTGTGCGGGGATGAATGGACCCCAAGCACAGTGTGCACTCCAATGGATGATTTCCTTTTAGTGAAGATGTTGTGAATTATGCCAATGCGGGCTTGGGGAACACCAGCCTTGGAATTTATAACTATTTTGTGCAAGTTAATTGATTCACATTTTTTTCTTCCAGGGGATTGCGAGGAAACAATCTGGAGGGAAGCCTATCTCCTGATATGTGTCAGTTGACTGGGCTTTGGTATTTGTAAGTATCCAATCCCTAAGGCTATGTATAGTGGAAATAAGCAAACAAATGGTTTGGGTTTATTATCAAGACTTGATTATCATTATTACTTCATTATATCCAGCATATTTCTCTAATGAATTTTATTTTTGAATACTTTATCTTTTAGTGATGTGAAGAACAACAGTTTGAAGGGGACTATACCTGAAAGCATAGGAAACTGTACAAGTTTTCAAGTTTTGTAAGGACTCCAATTCCCTTTCATCTTACTTCTAATGAGCTTTGTAACTGTAGAATCTTACTCCAAATATATGCTTTATTATAGGGATCTTCGTACAATCAATTCTCTGGTGAAATTCCCTTCAACATAGGTTTTTTGCAAGTTGCTACTTTGTATGTGATTATTCTCAGAGGCTTTCTCTATTTACTAGTAGTTAGATATGTGGATACTTACTAAGTATTTACTCGTGTTCTTACACCAGGTCATTGCAAAACAATAAGTTTACGGGATCTATTCCTTCTGTTATTGGTCTTATGCAGGCTCTGGCTGTATTGTAAGCCATACATTTCCTTGATCTTTTAGTTTTGTGTTTATTTAAATTCCTTTTTCCTTGTTTTCATCAAAGAAAGAAGGTTCAATGTTTTTTTATCCTTAAGAGAATGAGACTTCAATGTTAACTTCAGTTAATTTACTTGATTTTCTAATTTGCTATACTTTTGTGAGTCTATTAATGATGAACATTATCCTGGATACATGATGGAATATCTGTTTTTTTTATGCTGCAGAGACTTGAGTTGTAACCTTCTAAGTGGACCAATCCCTCCTATTTTGGGCAACTTAACATATACAGAGAAGCTGTAAGTTTACAATTATACGAACATATCATGCTACCAGCTGAAGTATCCAAGATAAATTTTTAAATGAAAGCTCTTGACTTGGCTTCTACCTTGAATTCATTGACTGAAGTGTTGCTTGCGTATTCATCACATTTGAGTTATCTAGCATCCTTGCTCTTCTACATTAGCAACTGAAATTAAATATAATAGTTTAATGTGTTGCAGCCACAGTTGTATATCTCAGGTACAACTTGTTGTTGTATAGTGGAAAATTTCAGAAAGGCGAACAAATTTAAATTATATTAATCTGAGCAAATGAATTGAAGACCTTTCCTTTACCTTCCTTTTTCTTGTTTTTGATGAACAATACACTTTTTGATGGATTGTGCTCTCTTTTTAATATTTTTGCTTTGAATATTATCCCTTTTTTAAGGATTAAATGTGGTAATAGCTACTTGTGCCTTACCATTTCTTTGTCTAGTAACTTCCATTAATGAAATCAAGTGAAAGGACCAATCTCATGAAATAATTATGGAATCTATCCTGTGTGTTTGTGATATTTTTTGATTACTAGATTGACACTTCTGTTGGGTGTTAAATGACATTACTGATCATCCAGGTATTTGCAAGGCAACAGATTGACTGGACCTATTCCACCTGAGCTTGGTAACATGACGATGCTTCATTACTTGTAAGTAGTAACTGTGAAAAGTTGCTGTTTTGAAATTTTGTTTTAAGTTTTTATCTGAGATTTTGCAGTCATGCAGGGAGTTAAATGACAACCAGCTTACAGGGAGTATACACCCGAGCTTGGGAAGCTAACAGACTTATTTGACTTGTATGTTCTTGCTAAACTTTATTTTTTTGGTCTAGAGGCTTAATTTTTCACGTCTTCTTTGCACCAAGAATGGAAAAGAATAATGAAATTAATGATTTAGGAATATTGCAAACAATTATCTTGAAGGGACTATTCCTGATAATTTGAGCTCATGTGTGAATCTTAATAGCCTGTGAGTATTATCTTTTTACTGCAGTTGTTCATGTAGTTACTAATTCTTCTTGTATGTGAATTATCAACTACTGATTCATCTTTTTACAGCAATGCACATGGAAACAAGTTGAATGGCACCATTCCACGGACTTTTAAAAACCTTGATAGTATGACATATTTGTAAGTTACATGCTCCTTATATTCATTTATTGAAGTGACTTTAAAGTTTGATCAATCAATTTTTCTTAAGACTTAATGTGCATCAGATAAACCAAGTAGTATTTGAATTTAGCATTTATTATAATTATTATATGTCTATGACAGGAATCTATCTGCAAACAATCTGAAAGGTCCAATTCCTATTGAACTTTCAAGAATTGGGAATTTAGATACGCTGTAAGGATCAATGAACTTTGAAGGCTTATCTATGAAAAGGATGATAAATGTTTTGGTCCTTCTGATGGTATATACTTTCATGCAGTGATATATCATCTAACATGATCAGTGGCCCTATTCATTCCTCTATTGGTGATCTAGAACATCTTCTTAAACTGTGGGTTATATTTTCATATTTTTTATGCCTTACCTTCTAATCCCTTCTAACAATTTCTCAACCTTATTTAGGAATTTGAGCAATAATCATTTATTTGGTTACCTTCCTCCCGAGTTTGGAAACTTGCGAAGTATCATGGAGATGTAAGAACTCTGTAGAAAGTAAAAAATTTATAAGGCTTCTATTTTATTTATTTAATGTGATTAACGTTCCTCTTCTAATTCTTGTTTCCTTTAAAACTATTGGATTTTAATGCAGTGACTTATCTAGAAATCAGCTCTCGGGCCTGATACCCCAGGAGTTTGGATTGCTTCAAAACCTCATGCTATTGTAATCCTCGTCATTTACGCAGTAGTAAATTGGAGAAGCAGAAGTCATTTGTAAATAATATATTAATCTTTGATTCTATATCTCTGCAGAAGAATAGAAAACAACAATTTATCCGGCGGCATAATGTGCCTAACCAATTGTCCTAGTCTTTCTGTTCTGTAAGTCCAGAATAGAATTTTGGTTTTAAGCTTTTACTGAAGAATTTTAATCGTATCAACAATTGTAAACAGCAATGTTTCATACAACAAATTTGTTGGTGATATACCAACCATGAACAACTTGTCGCGCTTCTCTCCTGAAAGGTGTGATCTCTTGGAATTTCTCCAACGTTCTGTATCTTTTATTTCTCGACCGGCTTAGCTTATCAATTATTTGGTTGGGTTTATACCTTTTATCATGATTGGATGGTTCAGTACCATTTAATTATTATCTTTTTTAATTTGACGGGGCTCTTATTGAAATCTTATTTTTTATTGGGTTTACAGCTTTATAGGCAAACCCTGGTCTGTGTGGTTACTGGCTTGGTTCTCAATGTGACTCAACCAATCCATCTGGGAGAGCTAAACAAGGTCTGATTTTTGTTATTTTTTTAGTCCTTCGATTTAAACCTAATTACTGTTAGGGGCTTCTGTTTTCCAATGCATGGAATTTGAGCTCATGATATTTTGTCTGTTAATATATTATTTGCAGCCACAATTTCCAAAGCTGCCATTTTGGGAATTGCTTTGGAGCTCTAGTCATTCTTCTGTTGATTTTAATTGCAGCATGCAGACCACACAAACCTCCAACTTTTCCTGATTATCCACAAAAACCAGGTAATCTTTCTCAACTGTCATTTATTATCTTGTGTTCATTTAAGCAGGGGTCGAGAGGGAGGGGCTAGCACCTTATTTTCTCGAGCCGATCATGAGCCCCAATCACAGAACCATGTTTTTTGTCGGCGTACATCAATGCCTCTGTATACCCTTCGTGAACAGGAACCTAATGCTTTGATGTACGCCTCTGTATACCCTTCGTGAACAGGAACCTAATGCTTTGAATTTAGCCTACTGTTCTTCATGTCCAAAAACCATTTTTTCTCAAAATTTAGGCTGTAATATATTATTTCCATGATCAAAGTTAATATTCATTTTTTATGCAGTTACCAATGTGTCACCTAAGCTTGTGATCTTACACATGAACATGGCTCTCCATGTCTATGATGACATAATGAGAATGACTGAGAACTTGAGTGAGAAGTATATAATTGGATATGGTGCATCAAGCACTGTTTACAAGTGTGTGCTTAAGAACTGCAGGCCAGTAGCCATCAAGAGGATTTACTCACACTATCTCAATACCTTAAGGAATTTGACACAGAGTTGGAGACACTTGGAAGTATCAAACACCGAAATCTAGTCAGCTTACAAGGATACTCTCTTTCACCATTTGGCAATCTACTCTTTTATGATTACATGGAGAATGGCAGCCTCTGGGATCTTCTCCATGGTAATATTGGCACATTTCTGACTCATTTGATTGTTTGTAGATAGAAAACATATTTTACAAATTGATGAAGTTTATTTGATTCCATCGTTTGGTCAACATGAGTTTTATACAGTAGTTACACAGCAGCATAAATCCCCAACTAGAATGATTTTATTTTGACACATTGGATGAGTGAAATCAAAATCATTTCTTTTTCAGTCTGCATCGATCATTAAATGAGCACTTTAGGTGATTCTGACTTGTTTTCAATCATTAAATGAGCACTTTTAGGTGATCATAAGTTGTTTTACTATCAAAACCAGCTAAATTTGTTATCTCGTTTCTTAATAAAAGGTCCTTCGAAGAAGAAAAAGCTTGACTGGGAGACTCGACTAAAAATTGCCCTGGGAGCAGCAGAAGGGCTGGCTTATCTACACCATGACTGCAGCCCCCCGGATCATTCATAGAGATGTGAAGTCCTCTAACATACTTTTGGACAAAGATTTTGAGGCTCAACTCACTGATTTTGGCATTGCAAAATTCCTTTGTGTGAACAAAGCCCATACCTCGACGTATGTGATGGGAACCATAGGCTACATTGATCCTGAGTATGCTCGAACTTCTCTCTCGGCTTAACGAGAAGTCTGATGTCTATAGCTATGGCATTGTCCTACTTGAACTTCTCACAGGCAAGAAGGCGGTCGACGAAGAATGCAACTTGCATCAACTGGTAATGACTTACCACTTGATTAATAATCATATCTTAGTTTCTTTCTATTTTTTTAATTATTTTTTTGACAAGTGCATTGTTGGCTACTTTGCTTATAATTTATAAGGACTAGAAGAGCCCAAGTAATATTTCATCCGACAATTATGTTGATGTTGGATGGATAAGGGTGTAGGGTTTATAATGCTAATTAGGATTGAGATGTAAGCTGAAAATATATAAAGTACTCATAATTTCGGCAATTAGTTTTAATGTATGGATAACATACACAATTTATTCATTCCAAAAGATAATGAAGCAATCAATCAAAATTTTAAATTTGACATGATAAACAAAGATAAGTATAAAGGCTTAGCAACAATGTTTCAAAAGGAAAATCTGAAATATATCTATATAAAATTTCAGTCATATTCGCATGAAAAGTCAATGACTAGAAAATTTGGAAGACAAGGAAAATGATAAAAAGCACCCTAAAGGAAGAATAAAGCCTAGCCTTGTTGCAAGGAGTCTCCCCTTAGAAGTTGCCACTCATGCTTGGAAAGTATTTGAAGAATATAAATTTAATAAACACATAAAAAGAAAATTTGAAATGGTATTTCAATATTTACCATTCAATGAATTTTACATTCCTAAAGCCTACAAAAGACTCGATAGAAACCTCTAAAAAATTATAAAATCTGCTAAAATTTAGTATGTTTGTATACATCCATCGTTAATTCTAGTAAAACAAACACTTTATAAATTCCACTTACTGAATTGATCAAAGATCCGGTAAAACTAGGAAAGAAACAGTGCAAAACAATTTAATATAGCCCCATAGCACATAACAAGGGTGGTGCTGGTCCAACATTTGAAAGAAAAACAAAAGTAGTAAGAAATAGCGTAAGCAACACCTAAATCTGCAAATTGGCTACGATTATATTGCAGGAAAACATAAGTTGGTGGAGCACTGCACTGCAGCACTAGTCGGTGAAGAAGACAGTAATAAAAGGTAGAGGTGGCAACTTTAACTAAGGTGGCAACAGCAAAAGTGGGAAAAAAACTTAAATAGCACCGGAACAAGAGCTGGAAATAGTGCAAGGAAAGGGTTGGGACAACATTCTGAACTCAATGTGTACTAATTGGAGTTTCATGAGTTGAGTTAAAAACCATACCGGAATGAGTTGTAAACCTAACAAACTTCTCAAAATACTAAAGAACCATCCCCATTTATATGGGAGTATTTCATTTGTTAGGGAAATAAACTACACAGCAAATAAAAAAAGAAAGAGTAAATGTAGCGAAAATAAAAGAACATCGGGATTTAATGTGTAAAAAATTGAAATCAGGAATAAATAACAGAGCCACACCACACCAAGAAATTCACAATGAAATTTGAGAGAAATATTAGAGATTTGTCTTCTTTTTCAATCTCTTCTTATCTCTCTTCACCCTTGCACCATTGTCATACAAACAAAGCAAAGAGAAATTCAATTAAAACCACCAAGAGATGCAACCCTTCAAGAAAAATGAGTAAGAAAACTATCAACCCGTGTCGTAACGTTGCGACACCAAGTTTGAAGTGTAGCGGCGCTCAATTGTCTTTTGTTTGTTTGACAGCGTTGCAGTGCTCCGCTCTGTCTGTTTCCAAGCAAACTTTATAACACCACAACGTTGTTCGGTTGTACGGGAAAAAAAATTTGCGGAAATTTTTTTTCTATTGCGAAGCAGCTAAGACCCATGCATGGGGAGTATCCCTGCAACCCTCCAACGAGCACGATCAATGGAAATAAGGTACTTGATTGATCTATTTAATCAGAATCCACACAAAACTAACATCATTTGTCATTTTCAGCATGTTTTAACATGTTAAGTGAGCTGGGAAATAAAAACTAATCATCACTACAAAATGGATTGCTTTCTCAATAAACTCAAATTTGGAGATTTGAACCATATTCCTTGAGTCCCATTATTTTGAAGCTGAAAAAATATCTAAGCTCAGGCCATTAAGGTCTTTAGCTTTTGTAATTCTATATTTTCGCCAAACTGGTTGCCTGTTGTAGGAGCTTATATGAATGAAATAATCTGCCATTATCTGTTTGCCAGTGCATTCTCATAAAGTGATACTTATGTTGGTGATTGAGGAGACCCTTATCTAAATAGTGCATTCTCATAGCCATTGCATTCTATTTACATATTTTTTTTGTTTGTGCAACAGATAATATCAAAGGCAGCAAACGATGCAGTAATGGAAACAGTTGAACCGGAAATTTCAGCCACCTGCGGTGATCTCGGCCCTGTGAAGAAAGTGTTCCAGTTAGCTCTCCTCTGCACCAAAAAGCAGCCCTCAGATCGGCCGACAATGCATGAAGTGGTTCGGTTACTAAACTTTCTTGCTAAACCAACCTTTCTTCATCAACGAAGCAGCTACTTCCTTCACCTCCACTTCCATCGACAATACCAAGCTACATGAATGGGTATTTCAGGGTTTAAGAAACGCAACTGCTCTTACTAGTACTTCTTTCAGTACCTCTGATGCCCAGCTCTTTCTCAAGTTTGGTGAGGTAATTTCTCATAACAGCGAGTGATAGTGATCTTAAAAATTCACATCAGAATCACGTGTAGAAATGAAAGTTGCAAAGTTCTGGCTTTTTTTGGTTTCCTGTGAAACTCAGAAGAGTTTTCTTCTGAAAAACAAGTTAGGGGAGTTAACTCTCTTCTGTTTGGCAATCAAAATCTTTGATCATTTATGTCATAAGGAGACCTTTTCCATGCTTTCTTGGTAGGAGATTGAAATCAAGGAACTTTGCTCTGTGAACTTCAGAAATGATGAAATATATATATGCTTGGATTGTGAGGTTGTAAAATTTCTGCTTTGTGGGGAATTGAAATCAAATAGCAGTAGCATAATAAGAAAAAGAATGTAAGTATCGAACTGGAAGCTAGATTTATGTTAATGGAGTTTCGTAAGAATGAAAGCTTATTGAAACCTCAGTATGATTAAAACGTCTACCATTGTTATCTAGTGTTGGGGTATGTAGAGTTGTATTTTACAGATAATCATGTTGGTATGTGGATAAAAATGTTGCCTTGACTAAAATCAAACAGAAGCTGATTGATTTGTTTGATTTTCGTTTTGTTTGATCCAAGTTTGAGATTTTAAAAATGTTGTCTAGACCCATAAATCAAACAAAAGCTAAGTACTGAGCTCAGTTGTCAATTTTGGGCCCAACCATTAAAGATCAATAAGTAAAGATGAAATGTGAGCTAATGAATTGATGGGGGAGGTTTCGGTGGGCTTGTAAGGTCGCTTTCTATGGCAACAGTGATTGCAGAGTGTAAATTAGGGTTCATAATTTTTTATCAGAGCAATAGGGGACAATCAGATGGTGACCCATCTGTCTGTCTTTGAGCCCTCAGAATGGCAAGCATGATTCAGTTGGCTTATTACCTGAGAAAGGTTTATGATCTATAGTCCATGTCAGGCTTGTTATGAGTGTAATAATATTTTAACTATTCTATTGAAACCAAAGGCTTCAGATCTCTATGAGATTTTGATTGAGATTTGGAGGGTTATTGAAGATATTGAAGTGATGTGGTTAATAAATATTTTCATTAGAACTTTAAGGTTAATAGGGTTTTAAAATGATCTAATTAGAAAATATTTTGGTATGAATATTTAAGATTAAAGGCTTTGTTTGTGATGGTTTTCTTATTATTTTTTAAAGTAATTTTTTTAATAAAAATTAGAAATTTTATATTATGAAGTTGTTTTAAGAAACAGAAAGAAAGTTATTCTAAATGAAGCTTAAATGTGATCTATTAGATTGTGCTAATATATTGATGAATCATATTTATAGTTAAAACATGATTACAAGAGAGAACTTTCGATTAAGGCTAGTTATTAAAGCAGTCGTATAGGTTATGAACCCATCATATAATAGCAACAGTTTTAGGGTTTGAATTTTAGATTTGAATTATGAATTTTAAGAATTCAAGGTTTATCATCAAAAACTTAAAACTGGTGGTGGGGGGAATGAAGACGAGCCCGATCAAGATTCCATGGTTCCGTCGTCCCGGGCTGTCATGATCCCTGGTCTACTTAGTCAGAGGAGGTAGTCGACCCAACCTGACAGAAGGCACCTTATTGGCAGCCATGGTTGCTTCATCCAAGAATATATCTGAATCCACCTTAGCTGACAGAGGGCTTTATGCCTATCGAATATACCTTATGATTCATTTCTCAAGGGTTTGACGTCGTTAGGGAACATACGGGCTTTGGCCGTGATCGGTAATATAATGGTGCCATTTTGCAGCAAAACCATCAGATCAGAGTACACGAGCCACGTCCCTACTGGCAAGAAACTATTTGAGGATGAATCTTAGCGATACACCTGACAACGCATTCGCTCTTTGTGAGCTGAGGTTAATTTCAAATTTATCACCCTCGACAAATGGTTGTGGGGGGTGGATGAGTTTTAGTTTTAAGTTTTTCAAGTGATAAGTTTCATTTCAGGAATTTGGGCTTTTATTGGATTTGAGATTTGACCCCTCCGGTTGAGATTTCGTGTCAACACGGCCATCATCGGGGCGACGTTAAAGTCACTTGCATTTTTATAGAAATTTGAGAGGCATTTTGTGATTCAAGTCGTGTCGACTCCAGTCCTTTCGAGGAGGAGGATGAAACTTGAATATTTGACCCGCGCAGCATTCTCGACATTAGCATTTAAAAAATTGTTGCATTTGTCGGAGCACATGTGGGATTTTGCGCTTCAGTTTATGGGATCATATTTAATACATAAGGGGGGATTTTAAAATATTTAAATATGATCCATTGTGCCCAGTGATTTCATTTAGAAAATTGCCGAGATTTCACGTAGGGGCCTACGACGCCTTCTGTTCGCTTGTACGCACGTTGCGGATCTGGTGGCGTTTAAGTTTGTGATGTTTCTTGGAGTGTAATATTTTAGGGGATCACAGTTAAGTTCCGACTTTAGTACATTTGCACATGATCAAATGAACCATAGCCTCACTATATCTATAGATATCTTAAATCAACAATAATCATCAATTCTCTAGTCACCGTGGCATAGTTTTAACTTTTTAAATCAGCACAATCAAATGAGTGGTCTATTGTATTTGAGTTCAAAGGAGACATCTCATAGCATTGACACAACTCTTGGAATATATCTCCCCAAAAATATTGACTGCTGAAGAATGATGTCTAGATCTGATGAATAATAAAATGACTCTCGTATATTTCACATATTCTTTGAACCATCTCTACATATAGAAGTCATATAGTTAAATGCGAATGTACGTTTTGGAGAACTAGTCCTTGGGCTTCTAGAAGCAAATTTAAAATAAGGAAGAGCATACATGTGATTAAGACTTTTCACCACTAGCCTCATTGTTGCCTTCCCTTGTTGCCTTCCCTTGTAGACTAAGTCTATGAAAATCTCCAAATGAACATTCATTGTAAGTTCATTTTTTTTTTCTTCTCAGCACAAAATTCATTGGTGTCTTTATGTTAAAGGATATGAACCAAACCTACTTAACACGGCTAGGGCTCCCTTGATGCTTAGTTTCAATAGGTAATCTTAGCAATCTAACACAGAGTTGCTTTGAGGATGTTTATTGGAGGGAATTGTTCAAAGAGCTGCTCAAGTGGAGAGGTATTTGAGTTGTTTGGAGAGCTTTGGAGAGCCATCAGTTGATTAATTTGTACATAGGCTGTATAGTGGCAACATTGATTAGAATAATCATTTAATTTATTGAATTTAATGAATCAAATGGGTGAACACTTAATTTATCTTAATTAGAATTAATCAATTTAATTAAAAATTATTAATTCTAATTAAATTAATCAGCTGAATGTTCTTCCATCTTTCAAAATTCATATAAGTCCAAAAATCTTCTAAGTCCCGAATACTTGAGAAAAATTCGGCAGCCTTCCGGCGTCCCCTCCCTGGCGCGGGAGGTAAGGGAGAGCATTTGCCCTTTCAAGTCCGCCGGCCGGAAAGATAGTCAACAACCGAGGGCTTCGGGAGCGTTTCTCGGGCCCTGAAAATTATCTTCAGAGGCTTTGATTAATGAATGATTTGTTGCAGATGATTGTTGTTGATGATCGTCGACGATTGCCTGTTGCCGGTTGATTATATCAATTGATTAAATAAATTTTTGATTGAAATAAGTTTTGATTTAATATTTATTCAATTAATTAATTCCAAAATAGTGCACGTTTCTCCAATCTTTTCCAAAATTTAGCTAAGTCCCGGATGTTTGAGAAAATTTTTGCAGCCTCCTAGCGTCCCCTCCCCAGCGCCGGGAGGTAAGGAGGGCATTTGCCCTTTTAAGTCCGCCGGCCGGAAAGATAGTCAACGGCCGAGGGCTTCGGGGCCGTTGTCGGGCCCTGGATTGGGTCTTCGGAAGCTCTATTGACAAAGATTGTCGATGATTGGATGCATATCAAGTGGTTGCTGACGATTGGACGCAGATTGAGTGGTTACAGACGATTGGAAGCAGATCGAGTGGTTGCCGATGATTTGCTGCAAGTTCCCTTTACTTTATATATATATATATATATATAAACAGAGAGGGGAGGAGGGAGTCGGGCTAGGGCCGGAGGCGAGCAGGAGTCACGCACGGGAGCAAGTTGCTCGGGCTCGGTCGGATGGCGTCGGCCAGAGTCGATGGAGGCTGGCGGGAGCAGAAGAAATGGATGCGAGAAGGATGAGAGTCGGCTAGGGCACATCGAGTGCAGAGGAAGAAGCAGCGTCGGTGTCGAGTCGGGTTCGCGGGAGGTTGGCGTCAGAGTCGTCCGAGAGGTAAGTTTCGAAATCCCCTTTTCTCTTTCATTCCGAGAGCATGTCTGCGCAAATGGGAGAGCGTCATTTTTGTGTCGTAAGGGGAGAACATGAATCAACGGTTTGAGATCGTGGACGTCGTGGGTGAGGTCGTTGTTGAGTCTGATAGTTAGAGTCAATAAGTGCCCCCCCCAACAAATATGATATGCGCCTTGTAGCAGATCATGTTTGTTGCAAGCTATTTGACCCTACGGATCTCTAAAGTTTGATTTTAGAGGTCGCGTAGAGGGTCTTTTAGATATTCCTGATTTATCTTCTCGATTTGTCAATAATTAACATTTCTTCTGCCCTAGCTTTATGCTTTCATGGGCTTGATGAAGAATCCATATTGGTGACCTAAACTCTTTAGATTGATATTAGGTCGGTGGTAAATAGTCTTCTGTCCAGGGCTTTATGCATGACGGACTTTGATGATGTCAACATTCCTTGGTTCAGCCTATTGGTTTATAAGAACTGTGGGATGACTTTTCAGTCCTAAGCTTTGTGCTTTGTCGGACATGCTGAAGAAGAGAAGCTCCTTCGATCTTAGCTTTGTGCTTGACAAGATTTATTGAAGGATAACACCTCAAACTTAACGACAATTTTCATTGTGGCTTGGTGCCTTTGAGTTGATTGAGAATCTCCTTCTGGATTTTGCCTCACTCCACTTATTAGTTGAGAAATCTTCTGAATCTGAATACTTTGATTTGATAAATTTGACAAATATCAAACTTGGTAGTATTTATCATTGGGCTAACAAAACAGGTGATTTCCTACTACGGGCCTCTTATCATGGCTTGTTGAGTAGGTAAAGTTGTCAGTGACTCGGTCGCATATAGGCTTGTTGAGATTGATATTATACCTGTTTGAGTACTGGACTTGTACTATAACAGCTCGTACTTGTCACATTTAATTTATTGAGGTTATTAGACCAAAATCTTCTCAATATGAGCTTCAAGATTTTGGCAACTTTGAAGATGAATCTTCACTTTGTAATGATCGCATATTTGTTTACTTAAAGCACTAGCTTTTGCCCTGTATTTATGTAGCGATAGTATCATGAGTGATTTTAAATATTTATTTGGGATCGATGTTAACTCCAAATAAATATTTAAAATGCCCCATGTCTTAAAGGGAACATTCAACTTTCATCAGATTTTTGGCATTTTTAAACTTAAAAATGCCCCCTGTCTTATGAGAGAATTTCTAAGATAACTTAGAAATATATTCTTTCTTTGTGAGGGAATGATCTTCAGCTTGCTTTTTTAAGAATGATATTTCTTTAAATATCTCCCATTGATCGAAGGCATGGGTCATCTACCTTCCATGTCGATGAGTTGATAGGCTCCTCCCTAGTACACCTTCTCGATGACAAAAAGGCCTTCCCAATTTAGTTCGAATTTATGACCCATTCTTCGGTGTGGGACAATTGGTCTTCTCAGCACCAGGATCAATTCTCCTTCTTGAAATGATCGAGGGCGTACCATACGGTCGAAAGATTTTACCATCCTTGCTCGAAAAATTTCTAAATTTTGTTGAGCTTGGAGTCTGACTTCATCCAATGCGTCAAGCTCCTCCATTTGTAAGCGAGCATTTTGTTCTTCTGTGAGGTCGTACTGAACAGCTACTCGAAGTGACGACAATTCAACTTTGAGTGGAAGTACCGCTTCAACTCCAAATACCAACGCATTAGGAGTTGCTTTTGTTGGTGTCTTGTACGTAGTACGATATGCCCACAATGCTTTTGCCATCTTAGTATGCCACTCTCTTTTATTCTTAGTGAGAATTTTTTTGAGTAGCTCTACTAGTGTTTTGTTGAAAGCTTCTGCCAATCCGTTTGCTCTTGGATTATAAATTGATGAATATCGCCAATCGATTTTATGCCGCTCAATGAATTTGTAAATCTTAGTGCTTTTAAAAGCTGGACCATTGTCTGAGATTATGCGGCGTGGTACACCAAATCTGTAGATAATATTATGAGTAAAGAAGTTGATCACATGATGAGTAGTGACTTCTTTAAATGGAACTGCTTCAGACCATTTGGAAAAATAGTCTGTTGCAGCTAATATAAAGCGATGTCCAGCAGATGATGGTGGATCAATTGGTCCTATTATATCAAATTAGAAGTTATAAAAATTGAATTGCATAGGTATTTTGTTAACTTATCATCAACCCTTTGTTGATGATCCTTGTGTGCACACATTCAGCATTGGTCTTATCTGCGAGTTACAATATCGATATAGATATGCTGACCGGATCAAAGAAACAGAATAAGATTAAAATTGTTAGTTCATTTTGCAATATTTTAAATAAAACGTGAATGTGTAATGTTTTCACTTACTGATTTTTTCCCTATTATGTGAATTTATTCTTGAGCATGCAAATCATCCTATGTTATTACGTTGTGTTAAAGGTCAACCTTGACCAATCATAAATTGGATTGGAAACTACACTATGAACACCAACGTCATCAATGGAATTCATACAGTCAACATCACAATTGCTTCTTTCCAAAATTTCATTAAAATTTATATTTTGAACCCTAATCTTTTCCTTTCCCTTCATTGTGGTGCCTATAAATTCAACAGAAGGATCAATATTATTTTTAAATAACTCATCATTCTAATGCATCTCATAATCATTATCTTCAAACTGGTCACTATCATCTGTTAAGTTGTAATTCTTATCCTCATCCTTATTTTTGTACATCTCATCATTATAGTAATTACTTCTCTCATGTGCTTCTACATTCTTAGCATTGGCATATGACAAATTAATAATGGTTGGTTGGGACAAACCACTAAAAAGTTATAAGAAATTGAAGTCATCTAGCCACTTATGTAGTCCATCATTCCCAATTTAACTACTAAAATATAAGCACATATTGAACAATACAATCCTAAATAAACTCAACTATAAATTAATGTTCGTGCTTATCGATGGAGAAAAACAATGGGTGAACACACTCTCCAAAAATATTCACATTGATAGTCCATCATACTTATCGTTGATTGCCCTGAATGATTCTAACTGTATTGCACCAAAAAAATAATTGAAATACAAGTAACCTTCAATGGAAACAAAGAGCAAAAAATAGAATGAATACTAGATTCCACAATATTATTAGAAGAAATCGATGATTCAATTATTATTTCTTGATTCTCTCTGAATTCAAATGGGCATAATAAATAAAAATAAAAAGAAGAGTTTTAGTTAATTAGAGATTAATTGATCAATTTAACATACAATAGAATCCCAATCCTACACTACTTCTATTATAGGTACCAACTACTTCTATTACATTAATCCTACACTACGATTACATTAACAAAGAAAGTAAATAAGACAACATACACAAATTTTTTATATGATTATGCATGTTACGCTCCGAGATCTTAAGTGAAAGAATTTTCTTTTTCATTATTATATTTATTATTTCATTAATAATCAATATCCATTTATTTATAATCAGATCAATCGGACATCCATAGCTGAATAATTGCATCAAACGAAATAAATAATCACATAAACATAATTCACATTACTATAACCCCATAATTACATCCTATAACCAGAGCCCAAAATAATATATACAATAGCTACATTGGCTACAAAAGAATACATAAACCAAAGAGTTAAATAAAAATAATGCTAGCATCATTGCATACATAATCTCAAGCTGCATGCTTCTTACCTGAAATCATTAAAATCACGTAATAAGCATGAAAGCCTAGCAAATAACTAAAATCAATGCAATGAAAAAGAGAAACAATATGCTATAAATCATATAAGAAAAATCTATGAATCAATATATATATTATCTTCATAATTCACATGTATCAATTAATCAATCATTCTATCACACATCGCATCTCATTTTGTCAGTTAATCAATCATTCTGTTTTTATTATTCAATCATTCTAAATCATAGCATTTGTTTCATCTTATCAATAAGTCAATTGTATCATTGTTTGGATATATATATATATATATATATATATATATATATAATTATATATATATATATATATATATATATATATATATATATATATATATATATATATAGAGAGAGAGAGAGAGAGAGAGAGAGAGAGAGAGAGAGAGAGAGAGAGAGAGAGAGAGAGAGTACTCTTATCATGTATTAGATATCATCAATATTATCTGTACTCATATCGTTGAGGTATTAATACGATTATCCATACTCTTATCGTTGAGGTATCAATATGATCATCCATACTCTTATATTTGAGATATCAGCATCTTTATGGTATTAACATATAGTAATTAATATCAATGATCAGTAGTTAATAATCAATATCAGTAATAATTCGTATTAGTAATTAGTAACAAGTATTCTCTGTATCATATATTCTATTGATGCTATTTTGAAGGTATCTTGCTCTTGCATTTATGACTCCTAATCAATCATACCTTCTGACTCCCAATTAATGTACTCCTTATAACTCCCCTAGAATCACGTGAATCAATCACCCAAATTCCTTATAACTCTACCAGTCTTGAACTTCTTATGACTCCCATCCATTGACTCCTGTTAGTGACCACGTTTATCTTAAAGGTCATAAGACTATCATATCGGTTATCTGATATCAATGAGTATATAATTTTCTATAAGAGCAATATCACTACAGTACATCTTTTTAGTCAGATCGATCTCACATTCCAGTACATATCACTCATACCAATCATTTCAACGCATATTATATTTCAGTATTATCATGTTAAATCATAGTGCATCCTTTCAACCCGTTTGCAAAATACCTTTTTCCTACTCATTTTATCCAAAATTCCTATACACATATTTAACTGGTGAAAATACAATAAATTTATATCAAATTGTTCAGAATAATTAAATCTATAACTATTAAAATTTATGCAGTGAAAGTTTATAAAATCAAAAGATAATGCATTTTTGTCAGATTTAAGAGAGATAAATTCGTAGAAATTAAAATGATTGAAAATAAAAGTAAGAGGATAATTACTTACTATGATTAGAATATTTTTTGTTAAAGGAATAGCAAACCAAAAAGCCCCAATGAACTTTCTCTCTCCTCCCCTTTTTCTTCGATTTCTTCCCGGGCAAGGCAGCATTGAGTGAGGAAGCGAGGGAGGGTGGAAGGGATATTTATATTAAAAATATATAAAAATAATATTAGTGGCCTAGCACCGCGGTGCTCCTACCCACTGCCGCAGTGCTGCATATGAATTTTAGAGTTACTGTAGAATAGAGACACAAGCGTTGTAACGACATTTTCTGACGTTGTTGTGCTCTCATGCAAGCGCCAGAGCGCTACCAAGCATAGTGCCACAGTGCTCCACTTTATACAGAAATAACAAATTTTCATATTTTTATTTTAAAATACTTTTCATATCTTTGAGTTGTTGCAGTACTACTAACTTGGCCCATAATCATGTCTTGTAAACTTCATTTCCTAGTAATTAAAGAAGTCTAATACATCTAAATACTTTTCTGTATGAGGTAAGTATAACCCAATTTAATTTACATTTTAGAAACTAATCTAAACAATTAAACCTCAAGAGGGCTCTAAGCAGATACATAGATCAAACAACAATAAAGAAATGACATAAAATCATCATCACCCACCATTATCTAATCTCCAAATACTAACTATATATTTACCCTCCATTGCAGTGCCTGAATCTTCAATGATTGCATAAAGTTGTGTTAAATAGTTGTGAATTTGATATGATTTGTTAAACAATGGTGTTAAA